>OY728127.1:1079291902-1080541902 GCA_963277665.1 Viscum album
TGAATTATTCCTTATTTTTTCTAGAAGTTCCCAGTCATAGGTGGGGGGATTCAGTGATCCATACTTGGAAGAATGAGCAGATGAACTGTAAGGACTTCAATGTTGTCTTCAATGATTAGTACTATCCTGTGGTCTTGGAATATTCCAGATCCTAGGAATTTATTGATATTTTTTAGGGGGGACTAATTTGTGATTGTGTATGGAAACCACTATAATGAGATAGTTCAATATGAACCCAAAATCATTTCTAATGAGGAGATGAAGAATTAGAGGTTCAAGAGGGGGTTGTGGCTAGTTATCTATTCTAAGGACTTTTTATTTTAGTTGAAAGCCTATGTGGAGGTGGATGATCATGATTGTATGGTTAAGATCAATCAAAAGTTAAAATCTAGGTTCCCTAGATCAGAGTCAACTGTGGCAGTGGTAGTTCATCTGAGATGGAGAAGAAGTGGGATGAGTAGGGAAAGAAGGGTGGTGGTAGTTGGGGAAATCCATCCTAAGAGATTCCATCAGTGGTTTTAGATGCCATATCAGTTATGTTCTATCAATGTGTGAAGAGAGGGAATATATGATTGGAGTGTATAGTCCTAACTAGGACATGCCATTGGTGCAGGCATATAGGGAAACTTGCAATGTTATTTTCAATCCCACATGTTTCTATCAGAGTGGTGCACGATCCATACCATATAGAGGGATGCCAGTTTAGTCGGAGCTATCTAGGACAATAAGATCTCGATTCGGTGGTCATGGTGTTCAGACAATATCAGATTTTTGTTAGAGTTAGTTCAGAGTAGATTTGCAGTTCAGTGGTTATGCTCAGACTCAAGAAGAGACTAGGAATCTGCTTACGGTGGATCAAGCACCATCAAAGCTAGATGCAGGGCCTTCCAAAGTTTGTGGTATCAATTTAGTTGCATTATCTATAATTTTTGTTTTGTTTGATACTGTAATTTCATTTTCATTTATCTTTATATATCCTATGAATCTATTGGATTTTCCATTTGAGCTCATGTCTTACACACTGGAGTTAGTAATGTCTCTTGGTAAAAAGCGAGAGAAGGGTCTTAGGTGTCCTTCTTATGTGCTCAAAGTGTTAGGGGTTAATATAGAATGTGATTTGTAGGTATTGTAAATGGATATCGTTTATGTAATCCTTGAAATGGATTGGATGACTCACTTTTAGGAACATATCAACCAATATAAGCGTTGGGTGAGTTTTGTGGTACCTGATGGGAACAAACATGTTTTTCATGGAGAATGGGATCATCAGTCAGGTCATGACGGGAAAGCTCTCCAAGAATTGGGTAATCCTATTTTATAGTTATCATCGCTCGTTTTGGAGTACGATGGTGATGTTCTTGAGGTTGGGTTACCTCATGTGGTGGATGAATTCCTAGAAGTATTCCTAAAAGATTTTTTGGTTTTGCCTCCGGAGAGGGATATTGATTTATCTATTGGTTTGGTAATGGTAATGATACCAATATCACATCCCTCATATCATATGGCCCCCACTAAGTTGAGTGAAATAATGATACATCTAGAAAACTTGGAATCCAAATGATTCAATCACCCGAGAATCTGACTTTATTTCGCCCCAATCATGTTTGTGAAGATAAACAATGGATATCTTTGGTTGGGTCTTGATTACCTGAATTTGATCAAGGTAACCATCAAGAAAAAATATCATTTTACCCTAATTGATGACATGTTTTATCAATTAAAAGGTGAAAGGAGGTTTTATATGATATATTTGGGATGAAGCTATCACTAAGTCATGGTGAAAGTGGAAGATGTTTGGAAAATGGATTTCTAGAGAAGGTAAAACCATTTAGTGTAATTTTTCAGGCCATTCAGGTTGATTAATGCTCCAACGGTCTCCATGGTGCTTATGAATAGGGTGTTCCACAAGTATCTCATTTCATTTTCAGGGTATTGATAGACAAAGTATTAGTTTAATCCATGTTTGAGGATGATCATGAGGAACACTGGACGATTGTTTTGGGAACTATTCAAGATCATCGACTTTACGATATGTTTTCAAAGTTAACCTTTTCGATTAATGAGGTCATGTTTCGGGGACATGTGATTTCAGAATAAGGGGATTCTGTAGATCCTGATAAAATAAGTGCAGTTATTTCCTAGGAGTAGAAAAGAAATGTATTTGTGATTAGATGATTTTTAGGCCTCATAGGTTGTTATATGAAGTTTTTTCAGGACATCTATTGGATTTATTTTCCCATGAAAGATCTCACCCATAAAGGGGTAGAGTTTTAATGGTTCCCAAAGTGTCAGGAATCCTTTGAAGAGCTAAAGAAGTGGTTGACTACCTATTTGGTGATGATCATTACAGAATTGATAATGAGCTATATGGTTTATTATGAAGCCTTAGGTATGAGTCTCTGGTGTGTTGTTATATAGGGTGACCATTTAGTGGTGTATGGATCATGCCAACTCCTACTAAATTAGAATAAGTACCTGAACCATGACCTAGAATTAACAGTAGTGATTCATTCCCTAATGATGTGGAATCATTATCTTTTTGGGGAGAAATTTGTGGTTTACTATGATGATAATAGCCTGACCTATATTTTCACCCAGAAACATTTAAAATTGAGGCAATGACATTGGGTTTAGTATCTATAGGGTTTTGATTTCAATATCTTCTTTACACAAGGAAAGGGTAATGTTGTGGTATACTCTTTGAGTAGAAAAGTTCCATTGAAGGTGTTGAAAGAGTCTAGTGATGAGTGGGCCTTGATGGTGTTTTTTTCTCAGATGCACTTGGAGGCCAAGGAGCAGAATGCAGGTGCATTCTTGGCCAAGATCTAGTTGAATCTTTCTTTTATGGAGTTGATTAAACTGAAGCATCCTATCGATGAGTGGTTCTAAAGGTCTAAAAAGTATTTTCATGGTGGGGAAATGCCTTGAGATTGGTCCTTGTTTCCCGATGGAGTTTTATGTTTCATGGGACATTTTTTTGCAGTTTCCATCTCTGAGGAATATGGTAATGAAGAATAATCACCTTTATTAATGGTCTATTCATCTTGGATCCACCAAGATGTATTATGATATTCATCAGATGTTATGGTGGCTATATATGAGCCATGATATAGTTGACTTCGTGACGAGGTGTTACACATATCTGCAAGTAAAAGGAGAGCACCAAAGGGCCTCTAATTTCTTATATACACTAACCATTCCTACCTTGAAGTGGGAAAATATCACCATACAATTTATTATTAGATTTCCTCATACACATAGGGAGAATAATTATGTATGGGTTGAGATTGACCGTATGAACAAATCATCCCACTTCATTCCTATCAAAGAATAAACTAATTTAGATGAGTTGGGATAGTTGTATGTCCAAGAAATAGTGAGGCTTTATGGTGTTTAATCAGAAATAATTTTTGATAGGGACCCCCATTTTACATCACAGTTTAGGGTAGAACTGCATAAGGAAATGGGGTCACAAATTAAATAGAGAAGGTCATACCATCCAAAAATGGATGGTCACACTGAATGAGAAAATTATATTTGGAAAGACATGATCTGATCACGTTTCTTGGATTTGGTTGCTTATGGGATATCCATTTGGGATTTGTTGAGTTTTCATGTATTAACAACTACCAATACTCATTCTATATGGCTAACTATTAGGAACTATATGGTTGGTCGTATCAGTCTTCTTTTTGTTGGGCTGAGGTGGGTGAAACCTCAATATTGGGACTAAGCTTAGTGAAAGAGATATATGAGAAGATCATGTTTACGAGAAGAAGTTATTGATAGCTCAGATTCTCCATAAATTTAATACCAATCCAAGTATCTAAGATGTTGAGTTTTTTGTTGTTGACCATGTGTTCTTAAAAGTGGAACCTCACTTGGGTCATCACCGTTTGGGTAATAAAGGGAAGCTAACTCCCATGTTTATGAGAGCTTTTGAAATCATTGAGTTGGCCGGAAAGGTGGAAAATAGGTTAGATTATTTCTTCATAGTTGAACTCAGTTCAGAACATATTCCATATCTCCCAATTAAATAAATACAACCGAGATCTATCTCATGAGTTGAATTGGGAGGAATTGGAAGTAGAGCCCAATTTATCCATGTTAGAGCAGCCAGTGTGGGTAGAAGATTCCCAAGAGAAAGTGCTTTGTGAGAAGTCTATTCCACAGGTCTAGATTATTTATAAGCATGGTAATTATGTGCATGAGACTTGGGAATGGATGTCATGCGTTGACCAGGACCACCCATTTATATTCTCTTTTGGGGTTTCCTTATGTTTGGAAGAAAAATAGAAAATTTTTGGTAAATAGTATGGTGCGCATAGCTAGCGCACAGTTTTCAAAACCGTGTGCCCTTGAACAGGTAACCAGGAAAACAAGTTTTGTTTTTGGGAAGAGGCTTATCTTATGGTTCCTACATGGTTTGTAAACTATTTTGGATAAATATGCAACATATACTTCATAGACACTGAGGGAAGAATATTTGTAGCATGGTTTTGGGAAATCATGCAGGATAACCGTGAAAATTTTCCAGATCATAAAAAATGTATATTTTACCATTATACCACTCTCTATATTTTATCCCAAATCACCCAAGATCTTCCCCGAATAGGGATTTCATCCAAAGGTCCACCTCTCCTTCCTATAATATTTCTTGGGATCCATTTTTTGGGAGGTTTTGGCATGTATTTTTTAAGAAACCTTTAGTAAGTTTCTTCATCTCTTGATTTACTCTTCCATTCTAGGGTTTCCTCACTCATTCATCAGGTTTCTCATGTTCAATAGGTTGGGTTACCTATTTAGAGTTGAAACTTTTTTTATGGTTCAATATTAATTTTTTATATTTAATATTTGATTTATATAGTTTGTTTGAGGTTCGGTGGTTGGTTTCCACTGTTTTCTAGATAGTTCCACACTTGAGGTAGGTGGTTTTGTGATTAAATATTGTTTGATGAATTTTCAATGCATTCCATACTTCATAAATTGGTTCTATATGTTGTGTATGAGGTGAGAAATGTGTTTTCAAAATTATTCATGGTACATGTGTGTTGGAATTGGCATTTCAATGGAAATTAGATAAGTTCCATTTGTTTTTTCACGCATGCTTTCTAGTTTGACGCCTAAAAAGTGTTTAATAAAATGTGTGAATGGTGAAAATCAAGTTTTAAAAGATTTTTTGTGTGAATATAGTTTCAAAAGAGTTGTTTGGTTGTGTAAATAGTGGGGTTTCATCTGTGTTTCATTTTTTTTCATTTTTTATAAGTGAAAGTGTTGTTGTATGTGATGTGTGGAATGTAATTGAGCACAAAGGGAATCCTAGATGACCAGGTGGATAGACTCAGACTGGTATTCTAGTGATTCAGAAGTGGAAAGTCATGGTTTCACTTAGCTAGATTGACGTATGAAAAAATAACTAAACTATGATGATTGGAGACAACACAAATTTTAAATGCAATCCTCTCTACTAGCTCACGCATGAGGATGCTGTTCAATGTGGGTTCTATACAACAGTTCATCGGTATATGATGTTCTTAAATAGATACTAGAGCTAGTGCCTATAAGTATTTCACGTTACATGGTGGAATATGGTCATATCATTCAAACCACCAGCATATGGTGCATGTTGTTGGTTATGTGAAAAAAATCATTTTCACATTTAAAATATTTTCCCTAAATATTTTTATATTGTGTCTTTTATAAAACCTAAATGTTCATTTATCTAATAATGATTATAGCATAGAATATATTTTGATTGGTAGCATACTATTTGGATTTGGATCACACCTTACTTATACCTATGGGTGTAAGTATACATGTTTATATTTGATATAGATAAAGGAGAGATGTTTTGAGATAGTGTTTTGGGATGCTAATGGTCTTTCATTTTGGGCCTTATAGTGGTGGCTTGAGGACAATTATCCTGTTGTCATATGGTTGTTTTGGAATAGTTCATGGTCCCCTTTAAGTTATATATTTTCTTTTTTGGGTTTTTATTTAATGTTTTAAACTTTAATATGAAAATTTGTTATGCCATGTTTTGTTATGAATATTCAATTTTGGTCTATTTATTTTTATTGGTAGTTCATGTTTATGTAATCATGTAAAATCATTACCAGTGTATTTTGTTGATACTCGAGAACGTTTTTCCAACCTTTGGGGATCAAGAACACTCTTGGGCCATGCCAAAGACCGACTAGGGTTCCAGTTCATATGGTATCTCGTCATGGTCTATTCCAACACATTAGTGAGATTTCAAATGAATTTAAAATTATATTTTCAAAATAATTTAATCAAAATTATATTGAATACAATAAAATTTAAATATTATTTAATGAATTAGTATTTATATATTAATGTATAAATAAATTTAAAATAATAAAAATAATTAATAGAATTAGAATATAATTTTTTAGAAATCTAATTTTTGGATGAATTTTAAATGAAAATTTTCTTTTATATACTACCTTCTTTGAAAATTGTCTCATGTAAGATGATATTCAATTTTTTTTTCAACCTTAAACTATTTCAAGAATCAATTCCCCATATATTATATAAATATTTTAAAAAAATGCATACAATGTTTTTGGTAAATCATATCCCATTTTAGGGGTGTCGTTTCTCCCAAATTTACCCAATAGGTATAATCCATCATTTTAGTACATGTATGGGTCAAATCCACAGGGACTGAAGAAGTAACCATGAGATACTATGATTTGTTAGAGGATGGGATATGAAGTGGCCAACTCTTTGATTGATTTGATTTGATGAAATTGTTATTTTATTTAAATAACATAAAAACACACATAATGAATTGAATTAAAACAATTAATTAAGATGAGTCTATCCAAGGTTGTCTCTAGGGAATGATTGGATGTATTTTTTTCTTTATATTTTCGGTCCATTAGTTAAAGAGGTATCCCTTAAATAAAATAATTCGTCAATATCATTCTTCGATTTAATCCATACACAAATTCAAGAATAATCACCAATGAACATAAAAGATCACTTTCATGACCACTCTATGGAATTGGATCATACAAGCACTCAAAATGTGCCGTCATAAAAGTCGGTGGAGACAAAGAAGAAGATAAATCAAAGAATGGAACTCTTAAAATGAAGAATAAATTTATGAATTTAAGAACATCATGTGACATTAAATACACCCCTGAAACTCACTAGGATCAACCCATAAATTTTTATCCTTCCATTGATTCTATTATATCAATGGAAGTGGGTATTTTACTTAAAGAAGTGGGATTGATAAATAAAAACATTGAAAAATGTACACCCCATCATTGTGTGACGAATTCACTAGTACTAGTGTGAATAAATTCACACCTTGATTCAACGGTATCAAGGTGTGAATAAAAGGAAAAGAATAAGTCAATAAGAAGAATAACTTTTATTAAAAAACTAAAAATGAATGAGAAACATACATTTGTTAAATTGATAATGCTATTACAAAATGAAAGCGGGAAACTAAAATTGAATGAAATACAAGGGTTGAAAGAAAAACATAGATTGAAAGAAAAATATTCGATGAAAATTTCCTTCACCATAATCTCCTTATATAGGTATATTTTGATCCTTAGAGAGACCCCAAAACATTAAATTTTTTCACCATTAATTTATAGATTCAAAAGTAGAGTGAGAAAATCAAGGGAATTGGACATTTCAAAGTTGTCGAGAAAATTCATCCAGATTCGTCCCCTATTTTGACGTGTGAATTTGTAATTGAAGGATGCTGAATCCAGAGGGGTCATAGAAGTGAAATATTCTCTTCCATATTTCCTCTATTATATGTAAAACTTTCAGGCCATTTGGTGAAGTATTTTGGATGATATGGTCGAAATGGTGGGATGACTTTATATGGATTTAGATCAGGCCCACCATTTAAATCTCATTTTTGGATCCCTTTATCTCCATGAAAAATTGCGAATTTGCTCCAGCCATAGTGCAATGAAATGATCCCCATATTTCTATATTCAACATTAAAAAAATTAGCTTCATTGGTCTAGGTTTTTGGGCCCCACTTCCATTTGATGGGCTGTAGGACCATTATGCTTTTTCCAAAAAATTTCTAGATTCATGCTGAAAAATACCTATCATATCTTGGGATTCATCCATCAATAATAAAAGATAAATTATTCCAAAAAAAGTGATCTGTCATATAAAAAATATAAAATTGAAAAAATGAATATAATGTTCTCCACAAATAGAAGATTGATAGGGACCAAATTTGTATTTTAAACATGAATATTGCAATTGAGACGAGAAATGAAGTTCAATTTCTATAATGCACTAAAAAATGATGTTTGTGGATATTGGGACACATGAATATTAAGATATTAGCAATGAATATTATCTAATTTTATCGGGTTATCACACCCCCCATGTTTAGTTTTCTAGCCCCGAGAAAAATATATCTCAAATAAGAAATTCGAATTCCCTTTTCCAGAAACATTTTAATACACATTGCTCACCCAAAGACCTTATATTAAAAAAATTATGGAAACCACCAAAATAAATTAAAACAAGACAGTTCCATATGAATATCCCAAGCCCAAGACCATTCCATTGTTCAAATTTATCGCCACATTTCATCCAATTTCAATTAAGCATGATAAAGTGTTGTGCATCCCAATAGACATGGAGGTTCATTTTCATTCAAGGGAGAAAAGATGGAAGTGCTAGGGGGAATTAAATTTTAATATTAAGATGAGTATTAATTTTTTTTCAAATATTAATTTTGTTTTTGAAATTTTTTCCATGGTAATTAAAATTGAACTCAATTGAGTCAACCCATGTAGGAAGATTTTGGTGATGACTCCCAAGCTCAAAGACCGTAGGGCACCATGTGGAGCTCACATACTCGGGAATCATCTCGAGTTTACTCAATCAAAATAAAATTTAAAATACCACAAATATAGATAAAATGCCCATCTTCGGCCAGAAAACTATTGAGTCACAATCTCTAAGTGCCAAAAGCGACGCATGAGGTCAATCCATTTTTTCATGGATAATTTATTTTTTTTTTGAATTTTTTTTCGAATACTCATGTAAAAATTAAAATGATCTCCAAAAATATTCCATTTTTATGGGACCATAAGAACTCAAACTAACACCCCACAATCCAAAGGATGTGCATTGTGTTTTTCTGTTATTAGATGGATAAAAATATAAACAGTGAAAAATCACATCGGACAACCGCACTTTCTAAAATCTATGAACATGAACTTAAACATGTATTAAAATCAGAATTAAGGCATACAAAATTATTTGATATACAATTTCAGAGTTTTCAATTTCTCTTATTATGTTCATGATTAATTGAATTTTTCTTTCCACGCATCACTACCAAAAAACTGGGCAAGGCCAGTGCCGACCTTTATCAGCTCTAAAAAAAAGCGCTGATAAAGGGGGGTATGTTTATCAACGTTAAAAAAGCTCTGATAAAGGTACCCCTTTATCTATGCTATTTTTAGCGCTGATAAAGGTACCGCCTTTAACCACACTTTTTTTAGCGCTGTTAAAGGGTACCCCTTTATCAGTGTTTTTTATTAGCGCTGATAAGTGGTCTACTTAAAAAAAATCATTAAAAAAGTATATTAATATTTAAATATATAGATATAGTTATATTGATATAAATAATATATATATATTTTAAATATAATTTTAAACATATTTTAGATAAGTGTAAATTTACAGTTACACTTAATATATAAGATATTTAGTGAAAGTGGCTTCTAAAAAAATTAAAAAAATATATTTAATTAATTATTTTCTAATTATTATGAAGTAATAGTCATTTAATAACAATTTGAATACTAAAAAAATAAAATAAAAAGAAAAGATCCAAAATATGTTGAAAACGCAACTCGAACTTCAAACGGCCATAACTTTTGATCCGGGGGTCCATTTGAGATCTACCACATATCAAATTGAAGCTTGCGACGAGATCTACGTCGCAAAGACTGGTGAGATCCCCGAAAAAGGTTTTTGGAGGCCAAAATAGGTTCATAAGGCCTCCAAAACGGAGTTTTTAGTTGGGGTACCCTGGTTTTTTACCATTTTGTGAATTTACAGCCTCGTTTAAGGGGTTGTTATTGGAATTTTTTGGTGGGGACTGAATCTATTCCAAGGTGTTACATTCATACTGGTATTTTGTTTTTGAAATTTTTTTGTTTTTTATAATGAACTATTATTTACAATCAAATATATAACAATATATACATATATTTTATATATTGACACATAACTATTAATTTTTTAAATAAATAAATAATCATATTTACATATAAAATATATTAGATTTATCTAAATAATAACTAATATCCATTTAATGTAAAATACCAATATATAAATATTCATATACCTATATATTAATCAAACTATATATGTACCTATATAATGTGTGTGTGTCTATTTGTGTGTGTCTATATATTAACAAACTGATATATATATATATATATATATTTATATTCTAACATATGTATATGCATATATATATATATATATATATATAAATATGTATAATTATACTTATAGAAACACACACATGCATATATATGTATGTGTCTGTGTGTGTTATATATATGTATTTATTTATACACACACAAAACCGAACATATTTTATAATTTTATTGAAAAATAATATTATAAATATTTATTAATATACCAATAAATATATGGATAAAAAAATATAACTAAATATATATAAATATATAGATATAACTTAATATTAACATACGAATAAATATATAAATATATACATGTATACATATATAAATATAACAAACTATATATATATTAATATACAAATAAATATATAAATATAACTATATATATATATATTAATACAAATATATAAATTCATATTAATACATGAATAAATATAACTAAATATATATATATATATATATAAATTGATATATCACTATTTGGAGAACAAATCAAACTAGAGGAGTGGTAAAGGCTTAGCGTGCATGGGGGGAGGTCTTGGGTTCAAAACCTGGTAGAGGCAGGCGGGGGAGCGCACATGGGAGAATTGGGGGGGGGGGAGGATATAGAGCTGTTAAAGGGGCGCTACAAAGCGCTGATAAAACGTGGGGTCGGGGAGTGGGTGGGGCGAGGGGAGATGATAAATGGGGTGGGGAACTACTGTTAAAAGCCCCCTCTGGTTTACAGATTATTTTAATTTTTATTCAATTTTTTTTAATTTTTTTAATTTTTTTAACTTTTATCAGCGCTACAAAATCGCTGATAAAAGAGGCCATTATCAGCGCTTTTTAGAGCACTGATAAAGGGGAATCCCCTTTATCTTTTCCGACATTAATATCACCTTTTTAGCGCTGTTATAGGCCTTTTTTAGCGCTGTTAAAATCCGTATTTGTAGTAGTGCATGTTCTTAATCAGAAAAAAAATCATTTTTTTCCATCTCTCCCGAATATAGAATATCATTGCCCCCATTGTTTAAATAAAACATAGAAGGGTCTATGAGAGTGGTTTTCCAAGATGAAATTGAAAATGAGAATCATGGAATGACGTCAAATGGTGGTTGATGTTGAAAGTGTGTGCCACTGTCTCCCTTCAATCCTGGGTTCAAGTTTCAGCAGCATAGATGGTTGTGATGGGCATTTCCCCATGACCTACGATGTGTCCTTTTAAATTTATAATTTTTTTATATATTTTTATTTTTGAACCTACAAAAACATAGAAATAAAATAAACTAAACTTATGATACATTGTCTTCTTTTTAAATTTCTAGTTAAGGTATTACTCAGAGATCACATCACGTGACATAGATGAATATGGTGCTACCCTTTCACACCAATACCACTCATAATAGAAGAACAAATCAACAATATAAGGTACTATAATATTCAGATTTCATTAAACCGACAAACACATAAAAATAAAATAAACTAATGATACATTGTCTTCTTTTAAAATTTTCTAGGCATGGTATTACTCAGGGATCACACCACATGACACAGATGAATATAGAGATCCCCTTTCATACCCAACCTTACTCATAAAATAAGAACAAGTCAATAGCCTACGGTAATTTATTAAATAAAAAATAAAAAGTAATTAAAAATAGATGATTCAAAATTATTAGAAACATGAAAACCATGAGTTTCTTCTCAGGAAGCACTTTTGTTTAACATTGTTAGCTTGACTTGGACCCCCAAAAATAACCAATTCCAAATTTCAACATTTTTAAGACCCCATTTTTATCCACATCTACAAGATTTAGATTAATTTTTTTAGATTTTTTGTCAGGTGAAATCCCCTGTTTAATAATGAGTGTGAATGTACATAGAATTTCACTAATTGTTGATTGTGATTCATCTGAAGTATTTCCTAATATTTCAATTTTAATTCCTACTTTATGAGATTCTTGATGAAAATGTATTATAATTGAATGGTATTGGTTATCATAAATGGAGGAATTCTTGAGCTAGGAAGGAAGGATCATAACTTTGAGTTTAGTTTGATTGAATTTTCCCAAAGAAGAATAGAAATTTGAATCCAAATTTTTTTCTTCTCTAAAATTATTTAAATGAGTTGGTTATTTTTGAAAATATGATTCATCACCATAATTTTCCATTTGAATTTCGGGAGTGGGTATATAATTTATATTTGTTATCCCTCCAAATGTTTCAATGATCGGTGATTCTAAAAAATCATTATTGGAGCAATATTTTAGAAACTCAATCCATGATGTAAAATTTTCCACTTCTGAGTCCAAAAAATCAATTTCCTCTACATTTAAATACCCTTCATCATTACCTTGATCTTATTCAGTTATCCAATATCCAAAGGTTAGTTATTTTTTAAATTCATTAGTTGTTTTTGGGAAAAAATATTCTTCTACCAGTGATGAGGAGAGGATATCCTGAGTGGGAATGAGTTCCTCAGAAGTCTTAATGCTTTGTATTTCTAATCTCAATGATGAAACTTATTAATTCATTTTAACCATTTTTTCACACCATTGTTCAAGATTTTTTTTTTCAGGATTAGGATTGACAGATGTTTGTACATCATAGACATACTCAATATTTATATTTTTGATCATTCATTATTGGAATGAAAATTGATCTATTAAACATTCATCATCTAAAAGATTGTACATGTTATTGGGTGTGGGGTATTCATTCAATGGTTGATCAATGTAATTAAAAAATATTGGAAATTCCCAATGTGGATTTACTAATTGATTCCATTATGATTTTTTGAATGGATATTATTGATTATACTCCATTGGATGTATTTTGAAATTCGGAATCATGATTTTTGGGAGCCCAAAAAATTAGAAAAGGGGAAAAAGAAGATAAATAGGAATGAGAAAAGAGAAATGGGGAAGAATATAAAGATGCGTTAAGGTGAATTACTTGGTCCCTGGAAAAGGTTTCAAAATTTGGTTGTCCCAAAATTTACCCTACATGTATAAGTGGTCGTTGTTGTAAATGTAGGGGTCGAATCCATAGGGACTAAAGAAGTAACCTTGAGGCACTATGATTTGTTGGAGGATGGTATTTGAAGTGGCCAACTTTTTTGATTGATTTTATTTGAAGAAATTGTGATTTTATTTGAATAACAAAAAAACACACAATGACTTGAATTAAAACAATTAGTTAAGATGGGTCGATCCTAGATTTTCTCTAGTGATTTATTGGATGTATTTGTTTTCTTTATATTCTCCATTCATTGGTAAAAGAGGTATCTATTAAATGAAATAATTTTTCAATATAATTCGTTGATTTAATCCATAAGAAAATTCAAGCATAATCACTAATGAACATAAAGGATCACTTTCATGATCACTCTTTGGAATTGGATCATACTAGCTCTCAAAATGTGTTGTTATTAAAGTCAGTTAAGAAAAAGAAGAAGATAAATCAAAGAAATGAACTCTTAAAATGAAGAACAAATTTAAGAATTAAATAACATAAAATAACATTCAATCCACCCCTATAACTACCTAGTACAAACCCATACAAGTTTATACCTCCAATGATGTTATTATATCAATGGAATCAGGTAGTCGACTTAAAGAAGAAGGATTGATAAAGAAAAACATTGAAAAATGAACACTCCACCGTTGTGTGATGAATTCACAATTGCTGGTCTGAATAATCTCACACCTTGATTCAATGATATCAACTTGTGAATAAAAGGAAAATAATAAGTGAATAATAAGAATAAATTTTATTTAAATACTTAAAATAAAAGAAAAACATACATTAGATACATTGACAATGCTATTACAAAACGAAAGCGGGAAATTACAATTGAAAGAAATAAAATGGATGAAAGAAAAACATGGATTGAAAGAAAAATATTCTTTGCTAATTACATTTACCACCAGATACTTATATAGTCATATTATTAGCCTTATAGACACCCCACCACAATAAATTATCTCCCCATTAATTTAGAGTGTCAAAAGGAGAGTGATAAATTAAAGGGAATTGGATATTTCAAAGTTGTCTAGAAAATTCATCCAGATTCGTCCCCTATTTTGATGTTTGAATTTTTAATTGAAGGTGGCCAAACCCGGAGGGGTCATAGCAGAAAAATATGCACGTTATTTTTTCATGTAATAGATTTTCAAATTCCAGGCCATTTGGTGTATCCTTTTAGATGTTATGGTCTAAATGTTGGGATGACTTTATATGCATTCAGATCAGGTCCACCATTTAAATATCATCTTCGGATCCCTTTATCTCCATGAAAAATTGAGAATTAGATCTTGAAATAGTGAAATGAAATGATTCCCATATTTTTATATTTCTACATTAAATTTTTTAGCTTCATTGGTATTGGTTTGTGGGCCCCAGTTCTGTTTGATGTGCCTTAGGCCCATTATGCTGTGTCCAGAAAATTTCTGGATTCATGTTGAAAAATCTCCATCATATCATGGTATTTATCCATCAATCATAAAAGATAAAATATTCCAAAAAAATGATAAATCATATAAGAAATACCAATTTTAAAAAAATTAATATAATTTTCTCCAAAAAAAATGATTGATTGGGCCCAAATTTGAATTTTAAACATGAATTGCAATTGAGAGGGGAAATGAAGTTCAATTTCTATAATGCACTAATAAATGATGTTTGTGGACAATGGGAGTCATGAGTATTAAGATATTAAAAATTAATATTATCTACTTTTAGCGGGTAATCAGGGTGTACAGAATTAAATTAATTTTGTGAATTTAACTTCCTTACAATGGTAAAATACAGTTAAAATCAATTAATCAGTTCATGTCAATTGATTAATATTTTACATTTTGGATTTTTAATTCGATTTGTTTTTGGTAAAAATACCTATTCTAAATAAATCATAAATAAAACTAGATGTGATTATGATTTCTATATATAATATCATTTATGATATATAACTTATATGTTGTATTATTATTATTCTATTATTATTTTTTATGCTCAAATTACATTTTATATTTATCAATGGGGTTTATTTTTTTAGGATTCATTGTACTGGGTTTTCACCTGGGGTTCAGACATGTACTGACCTAGAACTACTTTGCTCCTTTCCCTCTTGAATCAATCCCACTAAATACAATTTTTTTACTTGGGGTTAGTGTTAGTCTTTGTTTAACTTCACTAACAAATTTAATTGAAACTATCCACACAACTTGAGAATTTGTTTTGGAAATTCCACACAATTCTTATAGGTTCTCTTGGGATGTTTCATGATTTTCCTGTATAATTTCATCTTTCAGTGGAATTGTTTATCCCAATAGTATTTCATTCTAGGGAATTATTTTTGTTCAATTTTCTCCAACATTTGGATTTTTCCAATCGTACCACATTCGAAACACTAGAGATAGTGATTATAAGAGGAAATTAGGTCTCCTTCTGGAGTTTTTTTTGTGCACCATCTTGGGTGGTTAGTTGCACTGACAGTGTTGTTTTCGAGAAGAACCAATCCAAGAGTCTTGAGTTTTCATGGAGATCCAAATATTATGACTATATCATATTAATTTATGTAAAATATTTTGATATAGGGACAATAAATTTATCCTATGAATAACCCCTGAAGGAGTGTCAGATAGTGGAAAGCAATTCGGCTTATAACATTACTTTTCATTTTATCTAGCTTAGAGTAATTAGTTTCTTTTAATATTGTTGTTTATTTATCTTTATTTTCATTAATTTTTTTATAATTAATAAAATTCATGTGTTTTGGTGGTGTCATTTCCATGAATGTTGGGCCACAATGGCCCAATGTACATCAAATTCTTGTTTCCTTTATCGCCTTTAGTTTTATTTCTTTTCACGTGTTTTATTTTTTGGTTTCTATTTTTCTCCCATTTAAACTCTCCAAACATTGCCTTTTTATGACATTCAACCTCATAAATTAGTTATTTTACTATTTTTTACAACTTAAGAAAAACTATTCACATTTCCATTATATCTTAGGCCTTTCTTGGGTGAGTTTCACCCAAAATCATCCCAAAAACTGGTATCAGAGCTACTAGATATAAAAATTGAGTCTACTAAGTATTAAATATATAAATTTGATGGAAATAATGTTTTCAATCTTTAGAAAATGATGATGAGATCCTTTATTTTCTAGTAGAGGGTAATCGATTCACTTCAAAGACCCAGGAAACCTATTATAATCTGGTTCAATGATGGATACACCACAACCACTGATGCAGAAATCTATATTTATGTTCTTTTTATTTTTCATAGATCCCTATTATTATCCTTAGGTGATAAATTGTTAAGAATAGTTTCTTATAAATCTTCTATTTCTAATATTTGGTTAAAATTAGAGAAATTATATATGAATGCTTCTTTAGTTTTTTATACATATAAAAATAATAGGATTATTATGTTTAATATATGTTTTGGTGTATTAATAAAAGAATACATTGATGAATTTAAAAAAATTATGTTTGATTTTCCAAAAAATAATGTTACCATTGATGATGAAAAACAAGATATGATTCAGCTTATTTCGTTGGATAACTCATATGATACATTTGTTGAAACAATGATGTATGGTCACGACTCTTTACCTATTTAAGAAGTTTAATTAGATTTTATTTCTAAATAAATTCATAATAATCCTAATGAAAAGTCCAATTAAAAGATCTTGATCACTAGGGGAACACATAGAAACTATTAAAGTTTATCATTTGATAACTTTTGGTAGATATTATTTGATAATTAAAAAAATAAAATATTATGTTTTATTTATAACATTCAAAAAATTACTATGTATTAAAAATAGCTTGTTATATTATATATTTTTCAAAGTATTCTTAACTTTTGTTATATTTTATTATTTAATTAACTTATATTGAGATTTCATGTTTTGGTTTTTTATAACATGGTTTATAAGTTTCTTATTGAGTTCCTAGGTGAAATATGTCATTGGGACACTTAAATATCATTTTACATGTTTTTATAGTGTTAGATAAAGATAACATCTAGTTTCAATGGGTTATTTTTGGGATGAATAGTCATTATAGTGTTGTGTAAAGGCGATATTGAGCTTATAAGGGTTATATAAGGGTAAGTGAAATTTTCTGTGTTAAAAAGGTTACCTTTGAATTTCTATAGTTAGGTAAATGTAACCATAACTCTCTATGTGTTTCATAAATTTAACAATCATTTTATATGAGATACAAAGAGGTATGAAACTAGTTATGCAAAGGCAACCAATGATTTTTAATAGCTATGCAAAGGAAACCCATTAGTACTAAAGTATGCGTAAAGGTGACCTAAACCTATGTATGGGTACTCTCTATCTTTCTCAAAAGGTAACCTACACTTTTTAATATGTATGTAAAGGTAAAAAATGAGTATTAATGATTTCATAAAGGTAACATGAACCTATTTAAGGGTACTCACTATCTCATGTAAAGGTAACTAAAACACATATAAGGGTACTCCCTATTTCAAACAATCGTTATTGTTTCATATAAAGATAACTGAGATTGCATAAAGGTAAATAAACATGTTTTAAAGATAAAATACTTTAGGATCATCTTATATAAGGGTATCTCCATAAATTATTAAGGGTACAAGTATAATTATATTACATTATAAGGGTATCAATATACTTTTGTAAGGGTATTAGAGAGTTTACATACCTTACATAAGGGTACTAGCACTTTTGAAATTCCAGTATAATGGTAGCATAAGTATCACATAATGGAAGACCAAATTCTCTAATAACTATGAAGGGGCAGTATGTTTCAAATGGATAAAAATCAATTACCCCTATGCAGTGTGTGTGTTTTACATAAGGTTAGATCATATTTTCCTGCACAATTCTATAATTTTATAAATAATGTTCTGAAACTAAAATATGATCTAATTTTATATTAATTTATATTTTCACTTAATGAAAGTTTATCATGAATATTAATAGTGTTTTCATTATTCTAAAATTACTTATTAATTTTCTAGAATCAATTAATGAATATTTTAAAATATTTTATGATAAATTTAATGAGATATTCATTAGAGTTACATGAATAGATACTCACATTGAAATTTTGTCAATTGGAATATTCAAATTAAAATTGGGTGAAATATAAAGAGTTATAACACAATATTATCAGAAATTATTTCAAGGATATTAAAATTTATTATTAAATATTATATTAATTATTCGAAACATGATTATATGTACATAATGCATTTTTTCTTACTGAATATTGAGTGTGATTATTCACATAGTTATTAATTGTCACTCATTTATGAGAAATTCACTTGAATCATTTATATAAGAAATAATACTGAGAAATAAGAATTTATGTAAAATATAAAGGTCAAATTAGAATTGTTTTTGAATATGAAGAGTTATTCTCACATGAGTTTTGAGAGTTTTACAAGGAATTTATTCTCAAATTTTATGTATTTATGTACTTCCATTTCTCCATAAAATGAATTTTTATGTATATTTTTTTCATTTTTACATTACACCAAATCTTATTAGAAGACTCTTCCATGTGATGATATTATTATTGGAATTTATGAATGAAAATTATAGATTTTAATGTAAACAGAACAAAAATATATATTTTGGATATACAAAGACTAAGGAACATGGTGAAAAATAGGAATGACTCTTTATACTCATATATACAGAATAGTTTGAAATTTATCCATGGTGATTCATCATTAATTTTCTTGATTAAGTAAACATAGGGTTCCCAAAGCTTCTTTGTTCCAATTTCTAAAAGTTCCAGATCATTACCTGATCTAATTACCATTATCTTCATCAGAAATTACTAATTGGGTGAAACTATTTTATTATTTCTCTATGATGTAATTTTCTATGTTATATTTCCACATAGAGTGAATCTTACATGAGGTTATAATACCATAAAAAATGGTACGTTTGGTTTGGGTTCCCCCCCTTAGAAGTCTAAGTTCCACTTGACCCATAACATAAAGAAGGTTAGGTTTTTTCTTTGAATGTCACGGCTGGGTATACCCTTGTAAAAAACTGGGATAGGTTTTCCCTTATTAAAGAATAGGTTATATCTAAAATAAAAGTAGGAAGGATCTTCGGATTTTTCATGTTAATGTCTAGTTTGGTTCGTATCATATAAACGGACAAATTTTTTTCTAAACCCATAAAAATGGAATTCGGTTTAGCCTCCATGCATGAAAAAGGCTCATGTAAAGGGTCATCAATCTCCTTAAAAAGTGACATATCATAGTGGGTTCCCTACACCAGGTTGGTGTGAGGAGATTTTAGTTGGATCATCTAGATCCTAACCACTATAAAACTATTATTCTCATATTTTTTTATCTTTTGTGTGTTTTTATTTTCTCTATATTCTATTATATCAGTGTGGTTTAATTTTTTAATATTTGTACCGATTGGTTTTCACTCATAGTTCAAATTATGGTTAATTTTCCAAAGGAATAATATTCACCCACTCTTTTCCCTTTACCTCACTCCTCCATGACCTATAAATTTGTATGAGAGGACAACACTTTGAGGATAAATTATTATATCAATTTGTTTGATACCTCATATTTTATTTCATAGGATTATTATATTAAGGTTATATTATGTTTCAATTTATTTTTTATATTAATTGTGATAATGATTTATCCTAGTCCTAAACAAGAGTACGGGAATTATATTTTTTAGTGATGGTCGACTTGATGTATAAAAATGGTTTAAATTCATCACTTCCACCATAATTCAATTAATGTTTGTATACCCAGTGGAAGACCCGGAAGAAAGCTTTTCTAAAGAGTATTGATATTATATTTTGGTATATTATGATTAAATAATTTTTTTTACCTAACTCTAATCAAGTTTACTGGAAATAAGAAGATACTATTAAATATGATATTAATTATAATGTCATGAATATTCTTTATTATTCATTTTATGGATATATTTTTGACAAAATTTGTAGTTACAAAACACCTCATAAAATTTTGAAAAAACATAAAACAAATACCTTTGATGAAGAATATTATAAGAAAAAAAATATTCTCTAGTTATTAAATTTTAGACAAATCAAAAGACATTATACAACTAAGAAATATTTAAAAACCCATTTTACTGAATGGGGGATCACTCTAGGTAATTATCATTTGAATTTAGATTGTTAAAATCTTATTTTCTATCATTTTGGGGAGAAACAACATATTAAAAAAATTTCTGAAGCTAAAAAACAAATTGAAGGATAAAAATAATGAAAAGAATTTGTTAGTTCATGGATTTATTCCAAAACACAATGACATAAGGCTGAAAGTGAAAATTAAATTAGTAATGTAGTATTTATAGAAAAGTAATCTAACTTAATATTTTCACCTAAACATTTTTTTCCAGTGATTTGGTTCATATAGTAAAAAATATTTAAATATTTGTGTGAAAAGTATTAAAGAAGATAGTTATTTTATTTATGAATCTCGTGATTCGATCAATTATAGAAATAATGAGTTGAGTATTAATAATATGAAAACATTTTTTTACTCAAATGAAGATAAAATAATTTAATTGAATTCTATACATGTTTTTCTGAAAAAAATAAAAGGTTTTACAAAAAGAGAAATAATTTATCTCTTAAATTATATAATATTGGTTAAAAAGTTTTAAATCTTACAAAATAAAAAGAGATATTAAATGAAAAACATAAAACATATCTTTTTACTCACATGATAAGGTTTTTAATGATTTGTATTTTTTATAAAAACAAATGAAAGGATGAATAGTGAACTAGATAATGTTAGAAATGAAAAGGTTATCTTGAAAAGAACATTTTATAATAAATTTTCTTCAAATGTCAATATTTCCAAGACTCATTTTTTCAAGAAATTTTGTGATAAAAGGAATAAACATAGTTATGATTCTTCTATTCATACTATGTTTAGAAATAATTTTGTGAAAGAAAATTCTAAAGGGATTTATTTAGATAATTTTTTTAAATAAAAATCTGATGGTCATTATGCTTGTTATTTTCCATTAAAGTTAACTTGATATTTTGGCCAGAAATGAAGTTTTCTGACTAAATTTATTTACAAGGACAAATTTTCTAAAACATATACTGATTGAATACCTAAAGGTATATATTTCAATTCATGTAAAATCAATCCATTTTCTATACCCAGGTAATGATTAATTTCTACTTCTTATATTCATCAAGCATTTGATTATAGTTTTATCTTCGATGGGTTTTTATGACCATTATAATATTTATTATATCATTTTGGATAATCCTAAATACCATGAATCATTTTGATATGATACTATGTATTTTAATATTTAAATTTGTTTTTGTTAGTGAAACTGAGTAATATTTTAAAATCAGATGACATGAAATGAAATATTTTTTAGCATAAATATCTTTAATTTTATAATATTTGGTTTGTGGGATTGAATTATAATATATTTAGTATCATTATATATCTAGTAAATATGTTTTTTAGTTTTATATTGTTTTTTTACTTGTATGATGTTATCATTTGGTTACATTAAAAATTCATTGAATATTTTATAATATGTTTCTTAGATCATTATGATATTAAAATATGGATTTGGAGGATTTTTCATTATTGGAATTAAAATTATGTTTATATTTCATGATATTTTCATTATAAAACGAGAACATTGTTTTAAGGGGAGTTAATATTGTTCTTAATTTTAAATTCTTCTTGGATATTACAGTTATTAAATCTTTTTATACGTAATTTTTCATGTATTATTTTCAAAATATTTAATATTCTCTAAATACCACATATAAGTAGATTTAATTTTATATTTTTTAAAATACACATGGGCATGTTTTTTATTTTTTTAAAAAGAATCTAATATAAAGTGGGGAGAGATACTTATTTCATATTTAAATTTATTCCCTATATCTAAAATATTTGATCGTTTATTTTATAAATTTTTAATTATTTATTTCTAAATATTTTTACCTTAAATGGGAAGTATTATAATTTGTAGATTTTGTTTGCAAGACTCAAATATGTATAATTTTTAAATTTTAAATATGATTAATCAAGTTAAATGTGCGTTTTTAATAGTTTCTTAGTTTTTTAATCCAAAATAAAATATTATTTTTTATAAACTAGTTTAATTACTCATGATAAAGAATGAAGAATTTAGGTGTGTATTTTTTATTTTAAAATTCATATTATTTTAATTGATATATATAGTATATATTAATTAAGGGGGAGAAAACCTTTGTTCAATTATGAACTTTTTCCTAGAAAAGAATTCTTGTATTATTTATATTCTCATTTGGGAATACTAAAATCATAAGAACATACTTTAGTGCATAAGATGATAAATCAAGGTGATGTTTTAGTGTTTTATTTTTAAATATACTATGTTATTCATGATTAAAAAGTTCAGTTTTTGATTTATAACATCTATTTTAAATTGTTTAAGCATAAAGAATCATAATTTCAAAATTTGTAAAATCTAGATTTTATCTTATAGATTTTTTTGATTTTATTACACTTATAGAGAATCATATTTAATTCTTAGATTTAAGGGAGTTTTGATGAATTTATATGATGAAAATAATAGATTTACATGAAATCCATACTATTCTAGAAATATTTTTTTAGTATAACAATTTTAAACTTTTCACACAATTTGTTTTATTATATCACCATTTTAGGTTTACTTATACTTTCTATTTCTTTTCTACTTAGTATTTAAACATTTAGTTTTCATAAAACATTATCTAATTAATGTTTTATCATTATTTTTTACAAACATCTTTCAAAATTATTATCATTTTATATAACTCATGTTCTAATACTGTAATATTTTATATTGTCACCTATACATATGTTTTGAAATATGAATATTTAATAATTTTTTATACACTATTAATGTTCATTTTTATGTAACAAAATATTTTTTTAAGTATGATTAAATCTAAGGGGAGTTAATTTATGTGTATAAATTCATGGAAATGTAAAAATATGTCAAATAAATGGTAATGTTATTTTTTAAATTTCAAAGAATGAAATTTTCTTTTAAAACATTATTTTTTGAATAATTTCAAAAAGTGGGAGATTTTTTGAGATTATAATTTTTTTTGTAATTATCCAAATAATGGTGAATATTCAAGTAGCTCATTAGATCACATTAACTAATTGAGTTTTGATTTCTACCAAATTTTATATTATGTATACATATAATTTTTACAACATTACTGAGAAATGTTTTTTTTGTTACATTATCGATTGATGAATGTTTGACTAACTTTGGTTATATTTTATTATTTCACTAAATTATCTTGATATTTCATGTTTTAATTTTTTATAACATTTTATACAAGTTTCATTTGTCGAGTACCTAGGCTAATTATATCATTTTAATAAATAAATATTATTTATATATGTTTTTACCAAGTTACATAATGGTAACATCAAGTTTCATGGGGTTACCTAAGGGTATAATAATTTTTAAAGTGTTTTGTAAAGATAAAATGGAGTTTAAAAGGGTTATATAGGGCTAAGTGAATTTTTCTATGTTTTTCATAAAGGAAACCATAATTTTTTATGAGTTGTGTAATGGTATCCATAAATTTATATTTTTTCATATGGGCATGTAGAACATTATATGAGTCACATAATTGTAACATTTGAATTTCAATAGTTATGTAATGGTAAAAATAAATATCTATGAGTTTCATAAAGGTATATATCATTTTATACAAGTTAAAAAAAGGTATTACACTAGTTACATATAGGTAAACATCAATTTTTAATAGGTAGGTAGAGGTTAACGATGAGTATTAAAGCTTGCATAAAGGTAACATAAACCTATGTAAGGGTACTCTCTGTCTCATGTAAAGGTATCCAATGATTTTTAAAAGATATGTAAAGGTAACTCATGCATATTAATTCTCACGTTATGGTAACCTGAACCCATATAAGGGCAATCTTTGTATCGCGTAAAGGTAATTAAGGCTTGCATAAGGTTACTCTCTATTTCACCTAAAGATAATTGTTTTATGTAAAGGGGACTGAATTGTGTAAAGGTAAATGAACCTTGTGTAAAGTTAATTTGATTTAGGATTATCATGTGAAATGGTATCAAAATAATTGCATAAGGGTACCGATATCATAATATTTTGGAAACAGTACCAACATACTTGTGTAATGGTACTATATAGTTTCTATTACTTACATAAGTGTACCAACACTTTTTCAAAGACTATATGTGGGTAACCTAAGTCTCTCATAAACTTAATATAAGTTCCCAAACAACTACATAAGGGTAGTAAGTCTCATAAGGGTGAAAATATGTTACCCCTATGCAACATGTGTGTTTCACATAAGTGAAGAAAAAAAATTTCCTAAATGATTTTTTGAGTTTATATGGAATGTTCTATACATGACGTATACTATATTTTTCATATTACATTATATTTTAAATTACAACATGTTTATAATGAATATTATTAGTGTGTTATCTATTGAAATATTACTTATTAATTACCTAGAATACATGGAATCTTGTTTTAAACTATTTTATGAAAAAATTATTCTGATCATCATGATATTTACATGCATAAATAGTAAAACTAAATTTTTGGGAATTTAAATATTCAAATCAAATAAAATTAAACATAAAGAGATAATATTTAATACTATTAGGGAGTTTTAAAAGGATATTTGTATTGTTTATTAGTAAAAATATTAATTATTCTAAAAATTATTATCTATACATCAGGTATTTTTTTATTGAATATTGAGGGAGAGAATTCACAAAGATGTTAATTGTCTTCCATTTATGAAAAGTCACTTGAATCGTTTTTTTGGGAAATAAAAAAGAGAATTATGAATATATGGAAAAAAAATTAAAATTAGAATTATTTTAGAATGTAAAGTGTGATAAACACATGAATTATTAGAGTTTTCCTTGTAACTTTTTATCAACATTTATAGATATATTTATAACTATTTATTCTTTAATGAAATAATTTTTTATAGAATGGTTTTCATTTTTATAATATATAAAATCTTATTAAAATTTTCTTTCTTGTGAAGATATTATTTTTGGAATGTATAAAGGAAAATTATAACATTAAAGTAAAAAAGAATAACAATTTAAATTTTGGATATAAAATAATCCTAGAATTAAGTGAAAAAAAACAACATACATGACTCCACTTACTCTTATATGATACACAGTTTAAAACTGAGTCATTGATCTTTATCATTCATCAATTTCTTGAAGTAAAGTGATACTTTTTTAAGATTTATTCTTTCAACTTCTTGAAGGGCTTGAGCACTACCTGATCCAAATTCTAGTATATTCCTCAAACATTATTCATTAGGTTAAATTGTTTTATTCTTTCTTTGATATGTAATTGTATGAACTATATTTTCAAACTTATTACATCTTGTACCAGGGTACACTAACCATACAAAAGTTACATATGGGTTTGGTATGTTCCATTATAATATCATGTTCCACTTGACGCATAAGATAGAAGAGTCTAGGATTTTTCCATTTGAGAATTTAGGTTATATTTTCACATTAAAAAACTGGGTTTGGTTTTCTTCTGTAAAAGACCAATTTCCATCTAATAACACAAAAGGAAAGAGGTTATAATTAATCCTGTAAAAGAATAGGTCAGGTATTCTCTTTTAAAAGTCTAGGTTTTTTTATGAATCCATAAAAGGCAAGTGAATTGGGTTAAGCCTCTATATATGAAAATAATATATGTAAAAAGTATATACTCTCCTTAAAAATTTATATACCATTGGGGTTTTCATACATGGTGTTAGTGTGTTAAGAGTTTAGTTATATTACTTATATCTAAACCACTATAAAACTCTTTCATCCATCTTTTGTTTTCTTTCATGCATTTTTAATTTTTCTTTATTCTCTTATATTTATGTTATTGAATTGTTTGATATTTGGAACAATCACTTTCTCCTCTTAATGTTTAAATTTGGATTAATTTGTAACGAAATTTAATTCACCACCCCTATTGTATATTAACATCACACATTTGAGACTTAACAGAAACAAGAATTAAAATAAAGACAATTGTATGTGAAATGGTAAGAACCAAAACCACATATAATCTTTATATAGTAGTCCTAAATCTATGTAAAGGTAGGTTACCTATTATAATTTTGGATGACCTTGTAACATTAGAATAAAACATCACAAGCCTAGATTGAATCAAAATCTTAATGAACCTATTGATCATTTTTTATCTGTAGATAACTATTATTAATGGGTTGAAGTCTTTAATGTGTCTACGTATGATCTCTTATGTGACTAGGATTATGAATTTGGTTATTACTTACAAATTTGGGTTGATAGAGATTCCTTTCATGAATTAGTTGAGAGTGAAAACGGAGAGGTTATCATTTGAAAAAATAGGGGATTATATGTCAAGGTTAGTGGTTCTGTTTTTTTATAACTTGATGACTATTAAATTTTCACCATAGCTAAAGTTAAGTGGATCCCAAACCTATATATGAATATTATCTCTTTAGGGGTTCTATACTAGAATGGATTTAATTTCAAACCTATATTTTTCTGAATTAAGATCTATAAGGGATTTAAAATCTTGATTAGAGGATATCTGATTAATGGGATTTATGTGTTAGATGTTAAAACTATTTGGAGTTTGTTGGGAAACACATATGTCCCAAATACTGACAACAGTATGATATGACCTAGGAGTTACGGGTATCTCAGTTCCAAGGGTCTTGAGGAATAAATTAAACATAGATTATCGAATTATATCACACCTATATATTATAATTTATTTGAAGATAATATTCTTGGAAAATTTAAGAGAGTTAGTTTTAACAAATCCTCCTTTAAATACAATAATCTACCAGAAAAAATTGATTATGATATATGGGGTCCTTCTAGGAAAGCCTCATATATTGTATGCTTTTATTTTATTAATTTTAAAGACGTTTTTTCCTAAAAATTAAGGATTAATATTCTTAGAAACAAATCTGGCATGTTGGGTTCATTCAAAACCTTAAAGTCCTCTATTAAAAACCGAATTGGATGAAATATTAAAGTAATTAGAATATATAATAGGCTAGAATACTTGTCAACTAATATTATACAATTATATAATTGTGGATGTATTGTTAGACTCTATGCTATTAGGGACACTCGATAACAAAATGGGATAGAAAATTGAATGAACTGAACCTTATTAGATCGAGTCCATAACATGTCCTCATGACCAATCCTAAAAAAATAATTTTGGGATGAGCCTAAAACTACAACAGTCTGTCTTATAAATCGATGTCTTTCAATGTCAAATCAATTTGAAACTCCAAAAGAATTTTGGAATAATTAGCCCCATCATATAATTATTTGAGAGTTATCAGGTGTGTGATGTATTCCCATATTAGAACTGATCAATTTCAGCCCAAAACATATAAATGTATATTAATTGGATACCCAGGGGAGGTTAGAGGTGATAGAAACTAGGATGATAAAACCAGTATATAGGAATGAATTATAAGTTGATATTTTGTATTCCATGAATTCATATATAATTAATCCTTGTCTCTCACCGATGAAATTTACAATTAACCTTAAACTAAGACTGTTAAAACTAGATAGTCAGCCCAATTTGAGGCTCCCATAGAGCCTTCCCCACATCATCCTCATGCTTTGACTCAACCCCACTCTAGCACTAATTTAGAGTCTGATAGTGAGCCTTTTAATGTTGTTAATGATTAACAGATCACTAAAGATAAATATAAGATAATGATTACACCTCTTACTTGTTATTACCTTTATAATGTGGTATCTTTTTCTCCTTTAACTTTACCCAGGGTATTATGGTTTGGGATCCCTAGACTTATAAAAAAACCATTAATGATAGATATTTCATCCACTTGATCTCTACCACTAATGATGGGATGAATTCACTGATAAAGAATAACACTAGTCCAAACATTTCTAATATATTAAATTCCAAAGTAATTAGAATTAAATATATTTAAAAAATAAGGAATAAATCATTATAGAAAAGGAAATCAAAATGAAGACTGTAATTTTAGCCAAGGGACTCCTTGAAAGAGAGGTAAAAGATTAATATGATTTTTTATCTCCTATTAAAAATCACCCATATATTGAGTTCTTTCTTTATTTTTCTACGTTCCATGAGATTCATATTTACCAAATTGATGTTAAAATTTCATTATATCAGGATAATATTGATGGGAAATCCTATATAAATCCTCTTTATGGTTACAGGAATGAGTCAAAAAACTATATTTTCCCATTAAATGAATATTGGTATGTATTGAAGTAATCCTATTGATAATGGTTTAGAAAATTTGAATCATTCATGTTTGATAATCAATTTAGTGAGAGTAAATATAATACATGTTAATAATTTAAATTTGTGATGAATAACATGTTGTATGTACTATGATATGTTGATCATATAGAATAATAATAAACTAATCTCATCAGTTAAATCACAATTTAAGAATGATTTTGAGATGAATGATCTTGGTAATGGTTAACAAATCCTAGGAATGAAAATTATTAGGGAACAATCTTGGTAATGGTTAACCAATCCACCTGTTGTATATCATTTTAATATTTCACTTTCCCAGTCTCTTGCTGCTAAGGATGATGTTGAATATATGTCTAAAATTCCTTATACTATAATTTTTAGCAGTATAATGTATTTGATGATCTATACGAGACCTGATGTAGCTTTTGTTGTTTTCACCCTTAGTAGGTTTGTGGGAAACATAGGAATGATACATAAGAATTACATTATGTGTATTCTCAGAAAAATTTAAATTACATAAGGAATGAATATTTTTTTATATAAATATTTATTCCAATAGATTAGTTACTCTCTTTTTAGATTTTGATTATACAAGGAACATTGGCACTTCTAAGTTCCTCACAAGATAAGAATTTATTTCCTATAGAAGAACCATTTCATATATGTGAAATATATAATTAGATTTTTTATCACTCAACCACTAAGGATGAGTACATTTCCTTGACCAAGACTGTTATGAAATAAAGTTGGTTAAATTTTTTACTTTTTAAACCATCACTTTATTATTTTTTATAGTGTGTAGGGATATCCAATTAGCTTTGAAATAATCTAAAAATATATTTTTTCATTGTAAATCTAAGAAAAAAAACATTAGAAAAAGTATTATTTTAAAATTTATGGAGTTAAGAATGATGTGTCTTAATAAGATAAAAAATGGGAATAATATAGCTAATAGTTTGACTAAGGCTATGTCATTATCCATGTTCAACCACTATTTAGAAATATTAAATGTAGTTCCAGTTTAATAAAATTAGCTGCCATAAAATAACCAATTATATTTTTAAATGGTGGATAATTGTGATTATAATTTACATATAAAATTTACATTATTATATGTCATTTATATATTGTATAATTATCGTGATATTTTAATTATTTATGCACAAATTATATTTTGGTCTTTCCTACTAGGCTTATATGTCTGAGATTCTTTGCACTAGTCTTTTTTCCTTGAATTAAGACCGTCATGGACCTGGGTTTCCTATACTCCTTGTGTCGTATATTTGATCTTACTTGATCCTCATTTATTACTCAGGGCTAGTGGGAGTCATTGATAAATATTAATATCACTCTTCATCTGATCAATCCACATGTCCTGATAATTTATTCAGTCAATCAGTGTGTCTTCTTTTTGGTTCACTTCCAATTACTTTACTTTCCACTTTTATTAATTTTTCAAGGGAGTTTATTACCCCCAGAGGCTATCATTTTGTGGTATTATTTCTATCTGACTATCTTCTGTATCTAGATTTTTCCAACTGGACCACCTTTGAAACCCTAGAGAGAAAGATATTGAGAGGAGATTAGGTCTTCTTCCTATGCTATTATAAGTGCTTCATCAGTAATTGTTTCTTACACCAGTTTCATTATTTTGGATCTGAATTGATCCTAGATTCTTTAGTTCTAAAAGATATCAAAAGATCATGATTTAACCATAGTATTTGATGTAATTTATTTAGATCCAAGGACAAGAACCTCATCCTCTAAAGCATCTGTAAAAGACTTTCATAAAATGATATGTTTTCTGGCTGATAAGTTCCCTTTTTTGTATTCTATTTCCTCAAGTAATAATTTTTTTTATTTTATTGATATTTATTTGTCTTCATTCAAATTATCCTTCATATTTTTTGAGCATTAATAAAATGAATGATTTTTTGTGTGGTTTTTTAAATATGCTTTTATGAAAATTATTAAAAATAGATATATGGATAATTCATTTTAAAGTATCTCTTAAAGTCCTTGGATCAACTCATGCATTTGACCTTAGTTAAGGGATAGAGGTGTGAGAGGCTCCAACACCTTCAGTTTGATTAATTTTATTAGTTTTAAAATTTTTATTTTAATCTTTATTGTTTATATATATATAACTAATTTTTTTGAAAATTCAACTAATATTATAACATGAATTTTTTTGTTAACGTAATATGAAAATATAACTAAAACCCCCACCTAGAGCTCCTATTTATAAGGGTGGGTTCCCTGAAAAAACATATGGACTTCAAATGTGGGATTGAACGTTCCCTTTCCTCCATAGGTATAATAATATACTATTATAATAATTAGTAATTAATTTATAAAAAATATTAATTACTAATTAATTAGAAACAAATAATATTATTAATAATAACTAAATAACAATAAATATTAATATTTACTATTAAATATTATTAAAAAATAAATTAATATTAATGATATTAATAAAAATATTAATAAATAACTAAATAATTTATAATTAATTATCAGCAGTTGATATTTATTAATTAATAAGTAAATAAGAAATATTTAATTACTTTATAATAATATTATTTACTAATTAACTAATTAATTAGTAATTAATAAATAAATACTAATAATTATTATTAAATATTTACTAATAATTATTTAATGTTATTATTTAGTTACAACATATTGATAATGATGATTAGATTATAAAATTAAAAATTAAAAATCATTTATTAATAATAAATAATATTTTTTTTAATTTATGAGTATTTAATAATTATTAATTATTTATTAATTAAATAAAAAATATTTGTAATAGCTAGATATTATATAATAATTAATAATAATAAGTATTAATATATGGTTTCATGTCTATATGAGTTGGAAATTACAAAAGGAATTTGAATTTTTATTTACCAGGTGTGTAAAACTTCGAATCAAGAGTCTAAATGTGATTTTGAGGGTTGGAATAATAAAATGATGTCTGGAGATAAGGGATGAGGATTAGAAGCTATCTTGGGTGTTTGAGTGTGCCTCACAGGATTCGGCGAATGTTTCAAGAGTTTTCGAGTCTTCTGGATATGGTGAATGGTTTGGTGTGCACGATTTTGGAGAAATCGTGCAACACCTTGTTACTTTGGGTGTTTTCAATTAATTTTGAACTGAGCATGGTTATGTTTAATTTTTTAATTAGGGTTTGGGGTATATTTTGTTACACAAAGGAGAAACTGTGCATGTTGTTGAGGGAACGAAGTAGGACACACGGTCTGTGAACAATGTCAGATTAACCATGCACTATGCGTTAGTGAGGTCTGGTGTGGGGTAGCATGGTTGGTGCATGGTTTGGAAATCGTGTGGGAAAACCATGAAAATGTCTGGGTGTTGGATATGAGGGGAACTTGTTTTGGATAAACATATGACCAAACTGTGTAGCTATATATAATTTCATTAAAAGGGGGATTTTACCAAAATTCCCCCTCGGTTTTTAGGAAACTCACCTTTATTTCTCCCCCACTAGGCATGCACAGACCTGGGGTGTTCTCATCCCCTTACTCTTCCTCTTACCCCTTGATTCGGTGTTTGTTCAGGGTGATTCCTTGTAATTTTAGGTATGTTATTTACTTCTGATGACTCCCTTTTATCTTTCCCTATATTCTCTCTAATTTTGGAGTGTGATGATTTAGTTTTTATTGATTATTCCATTAGAGTATGGTGGTATCATACATTTCACATTGTGATTTTTTTTTCTTGCATATAGGATATCCTGAGATGATTTATGCACATTTTCCATGATTTTCCATTAAGGTATGCATTTATGCTTATTTTTATTAGGTTTTTCATCAAACTGGGTTTTGATTGACATTGAAATGGTACTACTTCTTTGGGATTTTCCTAGGAATGGTGTTGGGAGTCCGTTGAGAACTACACTTGGTGACCGTGTGAAGTCTCTATAAGAGGTGAGTATTCAGTGAGTTTTTCGGTATTATATTGAGTTGATGTTTCAAACAATAATTAAATATAATATTTATAATGAATTAATTTTTGTTTCTTGGAAAAGGTTAGAGTTTGGGTGGTTAAGATGATTCTTTTTAGATGTCGGGGAGTTTGGATGAGGCTTGGTTGGGCCTGGATAAGATCATCGATCTTTAGAAATGTTTTTAAACCTTGTTTTACAAGGTAGGTGGTCTAGGAGCTTTACCCATAGTTTTGATAATTTATTTACATGTGTATATGGTATGGGACTTAAATCAATGGTGTTCTGTGGTTTCTACCTTGGTTTAAGTGAATGGTTAGGGGATGTAAATTGAAGCCTTAGACCTTCTATGGACCCTGGTGGACCCATTGATGTTTATATGGCCAAATATATGTCCTACCTTGGGGATTTTTGTTTCATGAAAATGTTATAAATTGGTTGTAAAGTGTAACAAAAGTGGGGTATGAGCTTAACATATTTGGGATCATTGTTTGGACTGATTAAACTTTTAAGGGTTAATTCATAGTTATTTGGAATGAATTTTTTAATATATGCTGAAGGGTTTAATTGAAATATTTATATGTGCTATGATTTCACGAATGGACTAAGAGGAATTTGAAATGGTTTTAATCATATGATTTGGGTTTTGACCCAGTTTTGGGTGTCAATGGTGAAAAGATACGTGTTGAAATAGTTTTTGTTATGAAATTAGGTATTGTAATCCAAGTTTTTTTTTATAAAAAGGGTTTCTAAATGGGTTTCCAATGTTGAGTGGATATGGGTGTGTGGTTTACCCTTTGGTGAAAATATTATGATAGAAATTTTTAAATGTTTTAATGAAAAGGAATTATTTGGCCTTGTTTCAGCTGTTAAAGGGGAATACTCATGTTATAATGATGGATTTGAAGTTTTTTAATGAATGTGTGATATTACATCACTTTCTAATGAATATTTAAATTATTTTTTCATGTTTGAAAAGGGATAGGAATTCTGAGACTTTTTTAGCTTGAAAAAACCATTGGGACCATGGTAAATGATTATGTTTTAACAAAAGGATTTTTTGTGGTTTGAGTTTATTATAAGGTCGATATTTTGAACCTCGGTATTTAGGAAATGATTTAATTGTTAAGATATCTGATCGAGGCTATTTGTTTCAAAGAGTTGGACATGGAATTCCACATGGATGGTTTTAGATGGAAAATATGGAACTCCATATCCATAGTACACAGAGATAGAGATGGCATTCAACATGGATGGTTCAGGACTCTGGACTTGGTGCTCCATATGTATAGTATTGAGAGTTTTACATGATGTTCGACATGGATGGTTCTGGATGTTGGACTTGGTTCTTTACATCTGAGTTTTATAGAGTTTTGAAAGACATTACACATATATGGTTCATGATTTTGTACATGGCCCTCCACATCAAAGGATTAAAGAGATAGACATGATACTCCATAGGCCTTGTTCAATATTTCTGACATAGAACTCAATATCCATGGTTTAGAGAGCCATATTGGCTCCTTATTCTCTAATATGTTTGATGATAAATGAAAATCACATTTCCCTTATTTATAGTATGTACCACCCTATGTTTTATGACATGTATGATTGGATTTGGTTGATGCTGGTTTGGTTGGAATGAGTTTCACCTTAAAACCCAAAGGACAATGGTTTATTAGAAAAATAATTATTTCCTTTGAGATGTATTTTTCAGTTGTACTATTTAATTATCCCACTATTTATTATCATACACTATTCATCTGAATAATATTTTTCTTAAAAACCATTTTGGTGTCCTACTGATTTATACTCACACCATACTCGGGCCCCTGCTAAACATGGGTACCCCAGAGGCTCTCACATATTTAATAAAAGTATAGGTTTGGGATAAGATCGGGTTGATGTTTTCGTGATTAGGATGGATAGATTAGACGGTATTAGAAGAATAGATGAGGTTCAACTTAGATATTCAATAGATCCCTTTTTCATGGTTTTTCTTTTTATCTATATGTTTTGGTAATCAAACCAGTGTCCAGTATCTTGTTTGGATATTTTTTATATTTGGGTCTTTAATGCATTTAATTTTGTATTGTATCTGGATTTATTGATTTACTATTTATGTACAATCTCATGTGGTTGATGTTTGGTTATTTATATTATTATTTACCACTTTTATATTGGGCTATAGTCTCTTCACAGTACTACATTACACCCCCATGCTTCTAGTTGGTAACCTCTGGCAAACGAGGAGGTAGACCTGGGGTCCCTTATTATCTCCAACAGAAAAAATAAATTAATGTATATCCATAAGACAAATGAAAAAACACATCTTCACATTCCTGCTCATAAAATATCACATTAACTCTTAACTATTACACGCTCTTGGGTAACCCAAACACAAAACTCATCTATGACTCTTGCGGGTCATGTCTCTCGAATCTTGGATCACAAGCCCTATCCAGTATCCATGCCTTTTCTTTAGGATCATCTCACCCAATGAAAAGAACCCCTGGTGCTTCTTAACTAGAGACAACTCAAAAAGATAGAACCACTTGAATAACCACTCAAGACATAATAATTAGTCAATAGTTCCACCCAGTTCACCTATTCTCTCATATCATTTCTAAAGACACATACAAAGATGAAAAATAATGAATCATAACCAAACCTACCCTATAAAAACCAAATGCACTACTGAAGCATCAACACTCCATGTGATTTCCATCTGAAGTAAACTAGTCATCATCATGTGCCTCACATTGTAAACATATCAAGTCTACCCCACCTCTATGGTCACAAACCAATGTAAACTCACATGATGAAGTCCACATATCCTCGAGATCCTAATGTGTTCCTAATCCATCTCATAACCATCTGGTGTATCCTTCCTACAAAAACATAACTCATGCATAACACCAAAACATGCCTAACCCTTTATAGACCATCCCAAGGCTGAAACAGTAGCACACACGTGCTCCCTATCCAAAAAAATATATAAAATGAGAATAAAACTAACACTTGGGTGCACCCTTCATGTGTCATTTTAAAGATCCCAAAACATCAACTAATACCTCATGCACCCAAATTCAGACAAAAATTAGTTTCCCCCCACCGATCACCCATGAAAGTCACGTGAAACTATCTCCCTAAACTGGATCCTTGTCAAGAAGTTCACTAGGCTCTCCCACCTAGACCAACCAGTCAAGTCTCACATCAATTTACTAGGTCCAATCACCATGGTTTATACAAATTCACAAAAGGTCACAACTCATGGGGTGTCAAACACTCTCCCTTACAAAATACAAACTAAATCAACATGTAAAGAAACACATATATAGGTTATCATATAAAGAGGGCATCATATTCCAAACCAACCACCCACAACTAGGGTACCCATCTCCTCTAAGAATTTTTATATCAGACTACTCCCCAAATGATTTGGCTACACAACCAACCTCAAACAAAAACAGCCACAAGGGTTCAATAATCATTTACCTATACCATTTTAGTCCATGAAGGTAATTGAACCTCCTATACACATGAACCATATAATAATCCTCATCATCGCGTGTATAATTTTAGATCAGAATAAAAACACCCATAATCAAGTCATCCCAACAGAGTAAAATATCACAATTTAGTTGTAACGCCCCGACCCCAGCTACCCAGAGCCGGTGCATTACTTCGTAACATTGGCATGATCCCAAAAGATCAAGTCTCGAAAGACCGATTAGTTTAGTAGCCTTGGAAACACTAGATACATTCATAAGTCTTTCATTACATCAAAATTAAACAAACTACAAAAAAAACATGGTCTTCATAGTCCACACTCATATCTTCACTGATTATTCTTGCAAGTCAGTCATAAAATACTTCTTCACAACCTGGAAAATTTTTAAACATTGAAAGGGGTGAGCTCAAATGCTCAGTAAGGATAACAATAATGCGGAAGCTTTCATAAATAAACATTAACATTTAAGGCAATGTATAACTAAAACAAAAGCCTCTTAAACATGAACTTCAACATAATATGGCAAAAGTAAAATGAGATAATGCCATTTACTTCTTCACATGGATATTCTACTGGTCGAATAATCACATGTAATATCAATAACCACTTTCATAATGATGGAATGTATAATGCCGGACATTCTGAAACATTTTGTCAAGGCCTCGGCCAAGACATCTAAAATGATTAAGGCCTCGGCCAAAACCATAAATCAAATTGGGAAAGGGCCTCGGCCAATTCCACGTCTAGTTGTCTCATGAGACCTGCCGATGCATCGAGGAGCTATAGCGGGCTCCACCCGTCACTTATTAAGTCCAATGCATTCCTCATATGAATAGGTTTAAACATATCATAAACCATAACATAATCATATCACATAAAACATGCATAAAGGAAACATAACATTTCCACATTTCAATCACAAGATATCAATACAACACATTGATATAGTAAAAATTCTTTCAAAACCATTTGCAATACCAAAATAAAAGAATGTTAAAACTTTGTATTTATTTTTCATAAAAAAAAAGTGATGGATTGTAAAGGAAGCCGAAACTCAAATAATGGTCACGGCGGCGGAGAAGTCATTGTCGCCGCATAAGTACGGAAAGAAAAACATTCCCTTTTTTCGTTTAGCAAAACGCTTCGTATAAAAAGATTCCTTTTGTACAAACGTAAAAGTCAAAGGGGTTTATACACCGTATAAATGAAAATTGTGTATGAAACCAAATATGCCTCAATGAAAGGAGATTGAGACGAAGTACTTTAAAAGATAATTTTTAAATAAAATATATATATTATGTGTATTCACTATAGGTACACATAAAGAATGTAAAAATACAAGATAGGACATAATAATATCATGACATAATTTGAAAGTAGGAGATTAACCCAAAGAATGGAAGTTGGGTTAAGAAGTTCCCTTACCTTGTGTCCGACTTGACTCAACCGTTCTTTAACCTCCTGAATAATAAACTAGAGTTAATATCTACCTTATTAAGAACCATTTTCAATTTCATTATCCTTTTTATATCACTTATTACAATGTTATGAACATTATGTAATTATTTAAGTTAATAACGGTCGTTTTGTCGATCTTTGGTACATGAGTCAACAATAAACTTCTTATAATTATAAGTTGTTCATGTGGTGAAATATCCATTATATCCAGAATTATATTAATGATGTAGATATCATATATATCATATATATACAGTATATACATTCATTTATAATATTACGTAACATTTAGAGGTAAGAAATGAAATGCACCGTTCATGGAGACGGTAAGCCGTACGTACGCATGAACGCTACTTTCATTTCAATTTCATATTTAATGGAATGGAATCATAATGAGAGTATATTATAATTCCAGTATAATAACATATATAATATCATTAACTTTATCCTTCACACATCCCACATATGGTATTAACGAATCAAATCACTTTCAGGGGGCGGTAGTCCGCGCTTCCTAAAATGAAGATATCGTGTTTTACCCATAATGGAAACCATAAAGGTATGCCCAAAATGAAAAAAACAGAAGCTTAAGGAAAACATAAACATATTATATATCATATATAAAAATAGTGACATCTTAATGGCCACCTTTGGAGGTGTTATATGAGTGTTGAACAATCATCGTTTCGTGAGGCAGAAATTCGCCATCCACAGAAACCATATGTTCTTTAACCATTAGATGTAGGTGTGTGTAAGTGTAGCTCGAATCCTTCTTATAGCAACATCCTAGTATATTGAGGATACTGGTGTTGTTACAAAAGAAATGAATAAAAAGAGTTTAGGGGGTTGGAGAAGAAAAATAAAACAAAACAACATTAGAAAAGACATTACCTCAAAATCGGGTAACTCTTTTTGATTTGAGCTAAAGGCTTCCTTGGGAAGAGTTCTGCCCAAAGTGAGGTTTCTAGGAGTAAGGAAGGAATGTTGAGAGAGTATTTGGGCAGAGGTTGGCCGAGCCAAATGGCTTGATGGTGTGAATAAGGTGGGAGAGGTGGGGGCCTTTTATAAGTGGAGAGGAGGGGCACTTTTGGAAAGTAATGAAATGTTACATTATTTCAAAATGCTTTTCGGATTCTAAAGGTCCCACATCTATATAATTCGAGGCTAAGGTGATAAGGTTTCGAAATATCTTCATCCAATAGGCTTTGGACATGTGTAAGCCTCGGATTTTGCATTATCTTCTCATTTTATTTAAATCGTCAAATAATGATGTCATCGCTGCATCATTATTATGTCATAAATACTTTAATTTATTTAATGTCTAAAAATTATAAAACAAATACTATGATGTAGGAAATCTTTTTAGCTTTCCAATGACTATTTATAATCAAAATTTGGACTTGTATAACCCCAATTAAAAATTGTTTTAGTAGAACAATTTATGTTAGTGTCATTTTCACTTTAAAATTAAATAAAAAGTAATTTATGTTATTTCCCAACAAAAGTGGATCCATGGGGTCCCCAAGTTAGGCCATGGCTTGTCTTGGTCGGCCATGACACAACCAATGAGGTTGGGACATGTGTCTAGGTCATTTAATATTATTAAAGTATTATTTATACCTTAAACTACCCTAATTACCACTAATCGCGATTAAGAACTTAATAAGTTACTATTCACCAAAAAATTATTTTTATCCCATTGAACCACATTTTACTTCTTAATGACAACCATGTATGTCGGATTTTTGAAAATCAAATCACAGAAGTGGTAATATTTCATTTAAACGAAAAATCAGTTATTTAACAACCACTTAGTGGTTTCACTATTCATCAAAAATTGAAGTTTTTCAGAATAAGGCCAAAATTTCACCCTAAGCTATAATTGATATTCCGAATTGAAAAATGATGTCTATTTTACAAAATTCCAAACATATTAGTTGCATTAATTATTTTTATAATTAATTCCCGCTGTCACAACAAATAGCGTGTTTTTAAGAAACAATTTATATCAAAAGATTGGCAATTGTTTATGTCCAATTTCAATGTTAAATTAATTATAATGACCACCATTGGATAAAATGGTAAAAATATATTCTAATTATACTTTAAAACCATCAAATATTATAATTTATCACTATAAATTATTTTGATTAAAAAAGTTGTTTTAAGTATTTTTCACTATTTATAAAATTTTAGAAGTTCTCAGAAAAATACCAAAAATTCAACATAGGCTAATTTCGATATTACGAATACAAAAATGAAGTCCATTTTGACATATAAAATTTATAATATTTCAAAAAGAAGGTATTACTATTCATAACGGCTACTTTGATTAGTCGCGGTGTTTTAGAACTCGAAGTTGCGTACAATGCAAGCTATTGTATTACTGAATGAGAAGCGTATCGTGGAAGCTCGGGGTGTTACATTAGTTATATATAAAAATTATGTAGAATTATTTTTTACATTTTATATAACTAATCCTCTGTTATCAAATAAAAATCACACACATAGATAACTATAACATGTGGATCATACATTTTAAACATGAATTATGTGACACCACTTTCCACTAGAGGCCAAGAGTCAAAACCAAATCATAATCCTCTTATCAACATGCCAAGAACCAAAAATCCATCAGAAGTCATCAACTCCAAACCACACGTGCATCACCAAAGGAAGAAATCAAACACAGCCGTAATATAGAATTTCATAAATATAAATACCGGCCTTGATAACCTTTAAAAACAACTATAACATGTGTTTACAATGAAAATGACCAATATTTATCGAAGGATTTGACTCATTCCTATATCTTCGTGCACAAAATGGATAAAACCCATTTTTAGAGAAAATGTTTTATTAATCATAAAAATGACTTTGTTCTCATTAAATTACTATTAAAAACAATTATATAAAATAAAATTTATTTTATTGAATATATCTTATACACATTTGATAAAAATAATTCTTCAAAAATTATTAGTTTAATTTATTATGATAAAATACATTCCTCACAACAAAAAATTCTTGATAAAAATATCAATTTTTTTACCTTCATTTATAAAAAATTAATAATAAATACATAAATTAATTTTTTAATTTGTTTTATATATTATCAGTATATTCCATAATTTATCCTTAGTTATAATTTGATCAATGTATATAACATGTAAAAAATATAATTCTTGAAAAATTATGTCACGTATGATTTTATTCTTATCAATTACATTTGATTATTCATTTTATAAGAATTATTAAAAATATTATTATTAAGAAAAATATTCTTTAAAATTATATTTTAACGTGGTTACTACTATTTATACCTTATAATTTAATAGTTATTTTATAATGACCACTTTTCAAGAGATAAATTTTCACAATTCATATAAGCTCTGTGTTCTATATAATACATGTTATTAGAGAATTAAAATTTATTAACGAGAAAATATATATTCTAGAATATTGGATTATTACATGTTCTACATAGAATTACTAAATAATAAAATTTTAAGATAACAATATTTTTTAAAATTGAACAACATTGGGTCAAAATAAAAAAAAAACCTTCTATATCCATTAAATCATCGGATAATGACTATATATTAATTTTTAAAATGTTTGATATGGTTCTATTTTAGGGGTTATTGTGCCTTGGAGTATTAGATTATGAGTTCTTTGGATTTTTCCTTTTAGGGGTTATTAAATTATGGTTTCCTGGTTATGCCAAAATCCTTCCATAGTTTTATCTGATTTGAGAGTTGAGTGTTTTTTATATGGGGGGATGACAATGAAATCATTACATAACTACCAAATCCTTGTTTGATATGGTCCCAATATAGTATGTTCATCAGTGTCGTTCCATGATTTATTAAATTTCTAACCCTTATACAATAAAATGTATTTTACATAAATGATATTCCATACATAAGAAACTCATAATAATAATAATAATAATAATCATTATTAATATATATTAATATACATATATTTATAATTAAATATTTCCATATTTATATATTTAATCTAAACTAATATAAATGAGTTTATATCATTGTTTATATATATATATTTCTACCTATATATATGTATAACATTTATGCAAAATAATAATAATAATTATTGTTATTCAAATTAATATTATTATATATAAACGATATTATTTATATAAAGACCCTTATAATGATTTATATATATATGACTACATACTAATATAAATTTAAATATATAAATATTGATGCATATACGAGAAGTACATTAATTCAACAGGTCCTTCTAAATGATAACGTTTAAAAATTAAATCATTCTTATCATACATTCAGTTTGGATATAAATTTCAATGAAAATTCATATATTTATAATATTATATATTTACTAAAACCTAAGAGATGATATTTTTTTTGTTTCCAGAACATGATTGACTTTGATAGTTGTTGAAATAATATTAAAAGAGATATGATATATGATAGAACAGATAAAGAACAATCTATTATAGTTTGAAAGGAGTTTTATGTGAAATAGATGTGTATATCTTCAAGATTTATTGGTTATTACATTGATAGTTCTCATGAATAGAAAAATGAATGAGTTGATGTAGTGGATAATCCTTTTGATTTGATTTTATATTGAATGAAATAATAAGGGTTTTTTTGTATTGGAGAAGGTTATCAGACTATTAGAGGAGTCCTAATAATAATTTCAAGATGATTTAAATATCAGAATAAAATAATAATATACCATGATGATGTTGAAAATCGAAAAATAAAATATCTTATAGAGATCCATATTTGTGAATTCCGCTACACGAGTAGAATTATTTTGTGAAATGGCATGGAAAAAGGATTTATCTAACTCATATAAGGTATTTTGGTCACTATAATTATAGATACCAAATGTTGACGTACATGGAAATTAAATTACTTTTAAAGAATACATAATAAAAGACACAAAATGGTTCCCAAAGATAGTATTAGTTTAGTGTCTTTTGAAACATGGATCATAATCTTTTAATCATGGTGAATGATCTTCAACATCTCCCATAAAGATCTTCCCCCTTTTTTTCCTACCTAAAACCTTTCTTTTTTGTCCTGGGAAAAAGAAAACATAAAATGGGTGATCTCATATTCCCAATAAGGGTAAACATGGAGAGAATAAAACAAACCATAATCATTTTAACGTAAAAACACGAACATAATGTTTAAATATTAGAATCTTGAGTCATAAAATAAATCATGGAGGTTCTTAAGGCATATATCATAAAGGAACATTAACCATGATAAAATAGCATGGGCATTAAAGATGGGATTTTAGAAAACTAATAAGAAAATAATATTATTTCTATAATATCTTAGACACTACTTCCAAGACCATCATGGTGAACAATGTCTATGAATGAAACTAGTTTATCCTCCATTCTTACCATGTACTACTGAACCAGAGTCCCTTTCCATTCTAGCCCAATATTACTGAACTAGATATAGTTTCTATCTCAGTCATGTATATATCTCATGAGATATAAATCTTCACCCAATGAATTAGAAGTAGTTATAGGTCCCACCCATATCATAGTGAAATCATTCTTACATGTGCCACAAAAACATAATTTATTCATCAAAGCATAACCCATTAAATAAAATTGGATTCATAAACATCCCGTCATCATAACATAATCCATATAAGATAAATGGGCTTTAAAAAAGTAATTACATCATAAAAAAATAAAATAAAAGTAATAATAGTGATAGAAATAGAACCCTAAATCATCTTATATGGAAAATAATTTTGATAAAATAGTTGAACTTAATTCTTATGTAAAACATCCTTCCATTTTTAAAAATGTTTTCTATTCTCAAAATGCCCCACAATTATAAAAGAAAATAATTTTTCTGAAAATAAAATTGAAAACATGTAGAGGAATATTAATGGAAATTAGGTGTTAGGAAAGCATAAAAATCCATTCATTCGGAATAAGTTTGTATAACATTCCCCTCGTTCTTTTTTCAAAAAATTAAAAAATGTAACTCTAATGGTAAAAAAAGAAATAATCCTTCCATATCATATAGTAAAAGTCAAAAATGGGTAAAAATGACTCTAAAAATAAATATAAGAATAGTAAAAAATTTATGAAATCATTTTTCTGATACATGGACTTGATTTATAAATATATCCCCAATAAATACTTACATATAAAGAATCTCATATAAAAATGAAATTGCAAAATTATCCATTACCTTAAATCTGATTTCTTCTGTATGTGTCCAAATCTCTTATATAGGGGGTTTACATATATTAATAACTTTTAACATAACCATAATGATACCATATATTATTTACTTATGACTTTATATTAACCATCCATTTTTCAATTCCATGTCAATGCAGCGTTTTGGGTAATAATCATTTTATTTATCGTACGTGTTTTGAATTGTTATTCTTAATATTATTAAAAATATCACGATTTACATACTTCATGAATTTAAAACATTATTTACATATCATATATATTTAGTATATATATATAATATATAGATAAATGAAATGGAAAACATTGTTCATTGAGACGGTATTCCGTACGTACGCATGAACACTCTTTTTGATTCCTTATTGAATTGAATGAAAGTAAGTAAATGAAATATATATATACATAAATCCAGTTGAATTATTATGTAATATATTTCTTGGATATTTATTATATATAATTTATAATCATTCTTGAATGGTTAACATGGATAATTAATCTCTTCACGTCGTGGAGATGGTAAGCCATACATACGAACGAGCGACAATATCATTCCCATAATTGATGAATTGTATTGAAGTGGATGGTGTATAGTATCTTAGAATTAAAATCATGTTATATTAATCATATATAGTTATTATTTCCCCATTAAACCCATATAAGTATGGCGGTGGTGAAAAATAGATTACAACATCGCGTGGAGATGGTAATTCATACATAACCACGCGCGATGATTTCATTATTCATAGGACCGATAGACGATGAAATATGGGTTTGTTTCATATTTATAGAAAATATCATTAAATGAGTGATAATGATGTTATTACATTATAATTAAACAAATAAATAATAGGATGTAGAAGAATAATGAAATTTTAAAGAATCAGTAGAAGATATTACCTCTTCTTCGATGTGCCTCCTTTAAATTTCCTCTTAGGGTACTAGAGTTGATATTTTGAGAAGAAACGAACCTCTATAAATTAAATAGGGAGGTTTATAAGAAAAATGTCCATGGTTTGGCTGAGCTTGAAAGACCAAAATTGAGTGAAGAAGAGAGGGAGTAGGTTCCCTATTATAAGAGAGGATAGGGTCACATTTGAAAACTTTAACAATATTACATAATTATAAATTCAATTTTGATAAAAAATGGTTCATTTTTTTTTAATTTTAATATAATATGATTTTGGTTTGAATAGCCATCATCCAATAATTTTAGGACATGTTTGGAATTTATTTATCCTTATCTTTTTGGTTAAACCCTTTTCTACCCTTTTTAATCTTACCGTGATATGATATTTTTTACACATTTTGGGTGAATGTAATAACCATATCATGTCCAACGACCCAAAAAATGTTATTTATGACATATATAGACTTATATTAACAATTTGGCCTAATATTATATATTTTTTGAATTTAATACCATTTAATAAACTATTTTATGTTTTAAGATATGAATTAGGTCAATTTTGGATACTATTCATACTTGATTTTTTTTAAAATTCATAACAACTTTATTCCGTAATAAAAGACAATAAAAAATACCTAATATGTCTATGCCTTCCAGAAAATTCATGGATGATATAAAAATATTCAAATTAAATTTATTTTAATATCTAAAAATTCATTTTATTTGTGTCTTTCATTATGAGGTAATCATTACATCATAATTATGTCATAAATAAATATATTTATCTAATGTCAAAAAATTATAAATAAAAAATCATGATGTAGAAAATATTTTTAGTTTACTAATGAGTATTTATAGGAATAGAGATCAGTTATATTACCCTATATTAAAATAAATTTTGTAAAACATATATATTTAGTTTATAATTATCTATACTTTAAATTAATTCTTATAAATTGTCATTTCCACATCCATGTGAATCCATGGGGTCCCAAAATAGACCCAAGGGTGACCATGGTCAGAAATATCTTATAAAATATTATTAGGACAAGTTTTAGTGTAGTCTAATATTATTATAATATTATTTTTTACCCTTATTTAACAAATTTACCTTTTAACCATTGTAAATAAAATAATTACTGTAGATACTATTCATAATGTCTAAAAAATAAATGGTACCTATTTAAAAAATTTGAACTTTCTGATTAAAAATATGGAATCCATTTTTCTAAATTCAAAAAATAGATGTTTTAGTAATTAATTTAAAATAAATTATTGTTGTCGAAACAAAAAATCTGGTATTTTAAGATGTAATAACTATCAAAAGATTGGCATGTATTTATGTCCAATTTAAAATTAAAATTACCTCCAATGACCAAAATTGGATTAAATGATAATAATATATTCCAATTACACATTAAAACCAATTAAAAAGATAATAAAATTATATAAATAAATTATATGAAAAGGTAGTTTCGAATTAAAATGCATTATTTTTTACTATTCATAAAAAATGAATTTCATAAAAAAAACCAAAATTTCAACCAAGTAAAATTTTTATGTCCCTCTTCGAAAGAATATGTTTATTTTATAAAATAGAATCCACAAAAATGATAAAAAGTATATTTAAAATTTTTGCACCATTAAATGGGGGCAACAATAACATTTTTTAAAAAATACTTCTTTTATCCGAAAAATAGATTTTATTCTCATATAATGTTCTAGAAAATGTGTAAGATGAATTATAATGTTATATAAAAATCAAAATGTGGACAATATTTTTCATAATTTCTAGTTTATATCCCATTAAATAATAATATCTTAATAATATATCATTTCTTAATGAAACTCTGTATTGCATACAACGCAAGCCATCAAGGAAGGTTGATCTTGTGTGTAATGCAAGCCATGTTAGTGTTTCATGTAGTTCATGATTCCTTTGGGGTTGCGTATAATATAATACAAACTCAGTTCATTTATACATTGAACAAAATCTAGACTCAGTGTTGCATGAAATAAATTCTATCAAAAAAACATGAAATTTTGTGCAACACAAGCCAGGAATATTGTTGCACATAATACAAGATAATACGGTGTTGTGTATAGGAAAAGATAATCTTAGTGTATCATAAAACACAATAAAACAATGAAATTAGAATAATATATCTCATAAAATCTCATGGTGTCACATTCTACCCCCCTTAAAATGAATTGCACCCTCGAAATTCATTGGGGTTATACATGCTTTACTACTTGAAATTTTCTTTTATGGAAACCCACATCGTAAAAAGGGATACTAAAACATAATTTTGAAAAGGAATGTTATAAAAATAATGGTAACACAAAGTAACTCATCACTAGGTTTCTACATAAGTGAACTTAGGTTGTATATGAAAACATGGATATTGAAGAGAAATCTATCCATAATGTTCAGATGGATAGTGAAAGAGAATAAGGTCTTGGGAAAGTAAAATACAATATATCCCTAAATCTTGGATAATTTGAGGGACCATCTGATTCATTAGATAAGAAGGTACTAGGATAACATTTTTGGATTCAATATCATTTTCCTAAATTTGAATAATTTTTAATGAGAATAAATACTTACTTGATTTTAGAACAATATCACAGTTTTTCATGCCTTGTAAAATTTCCACTTCATCTCTTATTTAAATAAATAATGTTGAATTTTTCATTATTGAAGTGTTAGCAGATCATGTGATAGAATGATAGGTTATTCTATATGTCTTAATAAAAACGTTAACACAGGTAATCAAATATTCATAAGGCCACATATAGTGAGATAATACAAACTTCAACTGAAACATAACATATACTATCAATAAATGGATAACATTACATTTCTTCTAAAAACTGATAATATATAACTTTAGAAAGAGGTGAACTAAATCTACATAACATTTTTCTCCCATATCTCATATGGTTATTCTATGTTGTCACATTCCAAACATGTGAATACATTAATCATGTATTTTCTTGAAACACGAACTACTATAGAACCTTTATGAAAACTGGAAGGCTGTCAAAATTCACCTACCAAAAATAAATAAACAATATCTATACTCAAACAACGATATCAATTTTTCCTTACAACAGTCATGAGATAATTAATACTATCAAACGTCTCATTATCTTGTTATACAGTTAATATAAGTATATCATATGCTTTTTAAAAAAATATTTCAATCACTTTTCATGTTTACCGGTACCATATAATTTTTGAAAACCACAATAAAACAATAAAAATATATTCCAATAATCCATAATACTATTAATGATATTCCAGAATATGATTTTGGAATCCCATTACATAAACACTTAATCATTCCACCACTTAGTTGTCATTCTCAAAATTGCCAATAGTGATCGCATGTGACTTTCCTTTTCCTTTTTCATTAAGGGGTTTCTAAAATCGATCATCACTAACCATTAGATTAGGGCATTGGTTAGCATAATGCCCCATTTCCTTGCACTTGTAGCATTGAAGTGTTGGTGGTGCGTTCTCGATAGTCTTTTCTCTATTCACATCATTAGGAAACTTTTTCCCATTACTCCAGAACTCAACAGATCAATGACCATATTTTCTACACTTGATTCATTTTCTAGTCCCTTTAGAAAAATCTACACCATGCTTTCTTCTACACTTTCAGCATAAAAAAACATTTATCTTCTTTTCACCATTGTTTTGAGATTTTCCCATGAACTCCGTCATTCATTTATGGTCAAAACCATGAGATGGATATGTAACACTAACTTTTTGTTCTAACTTGATAGAGCAATGCACAATCTCTTCATAGCTACAGAATTATCTTAAAAATAATGCCCTTCAAAGACTTTGTTTTAAGAAACTGATGATTCGATCAACTTTACTTTTAGGTTGGATGATAAATCTAGAAGCATACCTTGCATGTCTTGTAAAATTCACCTCGTATGTACCATCATGTTCATCATAAATTTTCTTAAGATCAAAAGAAAACTTTTTTATCATTATTCTAAGAATACGAGGGAAGTACTCATTGTAAAATAAGTTATTAAACTCATCCCATTCCATGGATTCAACTTAATATTGCTGCCATGCATTCTTAATACATGTCCACCACTGGTGTTCTTATCCTTCTAAACGATTAACAACAAAAAATGGAATTTTCATGTTCTGAATAAGGAAGGATGGAAAATATATTTTCAATACAACTGATACATTTTCGGCAAAAATTGAATCAGAAGACCCACTGAAAAAGGTGGAAGTTTCCTCCCAAAGGACTCCATAGAATGTTGTTCCCTTCTCTGCTCATTTAGAAGTACAACATGATTCATAGCTTGTTTAAGTATTTAAATGAGATTTTTTATTACATCTCCCATAACATTTGGATGTTCAAGAGGACAATCATTTCCTTTCCCAATGATTGTCTGAAAAATAATAGTGTAAAATGCAAAAAATATACTAGTAAAACAACATAATCAAGGGGGTGTACATTAAATCATCATCAGGTTAGGTATAATCCTAGGTTATTAATTATTCATACCATAATTATAGTACTGTAACCTATAGTTATGCTTAACCTTAGGTATATTCCAAGTCTTAATTTTGAAATATCTCTTGGGATCTCACTAATGTTTTTGTATCCTAGTTTCCAAAGGTTTACAAAACCTTCAGTCTGATACGAACTGTGGAGACCCATGCTTGAAATACATGGAAATTACATTACTTTTGAGTAATACTTAATACATGACACAAAAAGTTGCCTAAATAACGTATTAGTTTAGTGAATTTCTAAACATGGATCATAATCGATTAATCATGGTGAAAGATCTTCAACATCTCCCATAAATATATTCACCTTTTGTTTTCTTACCTAAAGACTTTCATTATATCATGGGGAAAAGGAAACATAAAAAGGGTGAGCTCAAATGCTTTGTAAGGGTAAAAATGGAGAACATAAAACAATATATAAATATTTGAATGTAAAAACATGACCACAAAGTTTCAACATCAAAATATTGAATCATGAAATAAATCATGGAAATTCGTAAGGCATAGATCACAAAGGAACATTAACCATGATAAAAAAGCATGGTCATTAAAAATGTAATTGTGGAAAACTAATAAGAACATAATATGATTTAAATAGTATACAAGGAATTGCTTCCCATACCATCATAGTGGACGAAGTCCATTACTGTACTGGGTTTACTTTCAGTTCCATCCATGTATTACTGAACTGGATTGACATGCTAGTCGAGCCATGTATTACTGAACTAGATTTACTAGCAGTTATGGTCATGTCTAGATGATGAGATATAAATCTTCATCCATTTCATTGGAAGGAGATATGAGTCCCTCTAACCTCATAATTAAATTATTCGTACATGTGCCACAAAAAAACGTAATTCATTCCTCAAATCGTAACCTGTGAAATAAAATGGGATTCTTAAAAATCATGTCATCATAACATAATCTATATATGATAAATAGACTTCATAAAAATAATTCCATCATAAAAACAAAAAAATTAACTAAATAATAGTGATAGAAACATAAAACTATGTCATCTTTGATGGAAAATATTTTTGATAAAACACTTGAACTTAATTACTGAGGAAAATGTCCTCCCTTTTTTAAAAAACGTTTTGTCTTCTCAAGATCCTACACAATTTTAAAAGAAAATATTTTTTTTTGAAAATAAACATAAAATAATGTAGATTAAGATTAATTTAAGTAATGTGTTAGGAAATGATAAAAATATGTTCATGTCGTATAAGTTAAAAAAACAATCTCCTTGTACTTTTTTCGAAAAAGTAAAAAATGTACCTCGTATGGTAAAAAAAAGAAATATTCCTTACATACCATCTAATAAAAGTCAAAACAGTGTAAAAATGACTCTAAACATATATATAAGAATCATAAAAATTTTATGAAATCAATTTTAAGAAACATGGACATGGATGATAAATATATCCCCAGAAAATACTTATGTATAAACTATCTGGAATAAAAATGAGATTGAAAAATATCCCTTACCTTAGGTCATATTTCTTTTGTGTGTTCGAAACTCCTGTATAGTGGGTTTACACATATTATTAACATGTAATATAACAATAATTATTTCATATATTATTTACTTATGACTTTATATTACATGTTCAATTGTCAATTTAATGTTAAAGCAGGGTTTTGGGTAATAATTTTTTAATTTATCGCATGTGTTTTGAATTGTTAGTATTAATATTATTACATATATCATGATTTAATTAATTATAGAATGTAAAAAATGATTTAAATATCCTATAAATTCAGTATATAAATATATATATGTATATATATATAATATCTAGGTAAATGAAATGGAATACACCGTTCATGGAGACGGTAGGTCGTACGTATGCATGAAAGTTGTTTTCATTTCATTATTGAATTGAATGGAAGTAATTAAAAGAAATATATATATACATAAATCTAGTATAATTATTATGTCATATATTTTATTATTATTTATTATATATACTTTACAATCATTCATGAATGGTTAACTTTGAGAATGAATCTAATAGCGTTGTGGACATGGTAAGCCACACGTACACATGAGAAACAATATCATTACCATAATTTTTGAGAAGTATTGAAGTGTATGGTGTATATTATCTAAAAATTAAAATCATGTTATATTAATCATATATATTTATTATTTTCTACAATTATACCCATCCATGTCATGTGGTGGTGAAAAACTGATTACACCATGACATGGAGACGGTAATCCGTACGTATGCATGCGTGGTGATTTCGTTTTTTGTAGGATGGATTGAAGGTGAAATAGGGTTATTTATTATTGATAATAAAATATCAATTAATGAGTGATAATTTATTTTGAATAGGAAATAGATGGGATTTAGAGAGATGGGATACCATCTCTCTCTAGAAACCCTCAACACTTCACAGATTTTCGCCAGATCTCTGTGACCTTCTCCTTGATGGTGAATTTCCATTCTCTTGGTCTTTTTGATTCACACCATTTCATGAAGCCCAAGATATTACACCTTCAATCAGAAATTTTTTTTACAGTGGCTACATAAAAGTATGATTCCCCTAGAATAGATTCCCGTAGCCATGACCTTGTGGGCAGATCACAATGGGTTTCGTTCTTGGATACACTGAAAAAATTGATTTAGATAATCAATTCAATATGAAGCCCTACCTAGTTATGCATTTGGATGATGGTGGATATCTAGTGGATGAGGACCTATATTCCCTTCAAAAATGAGCACAACTATGCAAATTCTCAGTAATGGGCCGTATATCCTACCATAAAGGTAACCGTCCCAGGCCCTCAACCGAAATTCATTCATGAATTGCACACTACTGGAATTCTACAAACTTGAAGTTTATTCCCATAGGTAAAAGTTATATCCACATATAGTTAAAATCACTTGAGGATCTTGAATGTGTCTGGAAGACTGGTACTCTTAACATCAAACTGAGCTTATTCAGAATTTCAGAGTGGGACTCCTCCTTTAATCCACACACACATAGGAACACATTGGCACACGTATGGATTAAATTAAATGGTATCACCTGGTTCTTTTTGCACCCAAAAAACATAAACAGAAATGTCTTTTATATAGGAACTCCTCTAAAAATTGATCACAAGAATTTAAATGCTGATTTGGGTCTCTTTTCTAGAATTATTATAGAAATAAATCTTGACTCAAAGATACCCAACTAAATTAATTTCAATGCCAATGAGTAAAAAAATGAAATTTGAGTGGAATATGACCGGAAGACCCCTTTTTTGATCACTGTAAAATCATTGGACACACTATATATAACTTTAGGGTGATTAGAATTCAAGAAACACAACCAATTGATAATGATTGGAAGGAGATAAGAAAAACAAAAAAAGACAAAACCCCCATTGAAGACATACCTGAACCACCCAAAAAGAATGTTTGGGTAAACAAGCACTCAAATTAAAGTACATCGGGGAGAGATTGGATACAAACTAGGAAGATGATATTGATGAATAAGAAAAATCAATCAATGACCAAAGTATTTTAATTGAAATTGCAAAGCTGGTACTAGATAATTTTAAGCTATCCACTGAGAAGAAAAGTACCTGCAATACATGCACTCCCACACATAACAATGGCACCTGCCTCAAAGATAAGGCAGAGGAGAACAACTCATCCAACCCCAAAAGAAATATCTACCCATTATAGAAACTGAAGTGGACATGAAAAAGGTCATGGAAGATATTTTACATAAAAGTACAACTTCAATTCTAGTTCCCAAACATATGCAGATTTTTAAAGACCCCCATAAACACAAGCAGAGTCACTTGAAATCTGTCTAACAGAAGTCTACTTTGGAACCTCCTGTCTCAGGTATTCCCTCTCTTCCAACTACTCTTATCGAGGTTTTTTCTATGATGTTTGAAAACCTACTCTATGGTAATAATGACAGTAATTTCTGCTTAGCTCTAAGAGTGCCATAGACTCTTGCACTAATCTCTTGCTGATGAATCTATTATATTGCACTTATGAAATATAAAAAACCCTGAATCAACCCCTACTAATAAAAAAACTGTAAAAATAGTGACCTTATGGGAATTACAACTCCCTCCACTAACACTGTCTCGCTCAACAAAGGATATTAGCTTGAGACAAATTTTTATGTATTATTTCTACTGCTTTTGCTAGATTACCATTAGAACTTGTAGAACATGATTGCCTACCTACTATGATAGAACCGTTAAATATGAGGGAACATAAAGACCAACTACAACATGAAAAATTAAACAATTTTATAAATCTTCTATCCACAGTGGATCCAAAGGTTCTCGGTCACTCCAATCCCCCTAATGTAATAAAAGCATAGTGCGTTACTAAGCCTTAAAATCTGGTATCTCAAAGTCCCAATGATCTTCCACCAGTTTCAAAGGATACCATAGGTTTAGATATGATTACAAACTTGAATAAACCTCCAAATAATTCTGATACAGAAAAATGAAATACCACTCATACTCAAGAGTTTAGAAGATCTAATAGAAATAAAGGATCTGGAAAAAAGAAAAAAGGGAGCTGTAACTCCAAACTCTGGTTTAAATGAAGATCCTTTTCTGAATTTTTTTGGGTATTTCCAACTCTCACACCCTAAATTTTATGAATGTAATGGTTAACATGCATCACCCTACTCTTTTTTCTATTGCCAAAACAAAAATATCTCTCTCCTCTAAATATTCTAACTTGTGTCAAGACAACTACTTGTTTTCTGGTGCAATCAAAAATAATCTAAATACTGATTCTCTATGGATTTATTTACATTCATCTTTACAGAATTTTACTATTTTTAGTATCTTAGATCAGATTCTCACTTTCACCTTTTTTATTGATTGTACTTAAAATTTCTTATCCTTTTTTTATGCTATGAATAAATACCAAGATAGAAGAACTCTTTTGAATGATCTCTCTCATTTAGGAACCGACACCAATGCTCCCTGTGTTCTTATGGGATATTTTAATGCTATTCTTAACTCTAGTAAAAAAATCATCCCATCTCACGCTTTTATCTCCATGAGAGAGTTTAAAACCTCGATCGAGGATAAGTATCTTATAGAAATTAATATCACTAGTGAAAAATACACCTTGTGTAGAAAACATTAAAATAAAGTGGTTGCTTTGAAATTGGACAGATCCTTTACGAATGTCCCTATTTTAGATAAATGGGACACTATATCTAGTATCACACATCACAGACTGAACTCTGATCATCATACCATCATGTAAAACATTTCCATCAAAGACATGAAACCTATATTATCCTTCCTATTCAATAATGTGTGGTTCTCTAATTATGATTGCAATCATGGCATAATTTTTTCTGGTTCTCCATGTCTCATGGTATGGATGCCTTTACATGCAACCTTAAACTAAAACACCTCAAACAGAATCTCAAATCTTGGTGTAACTCTAAATTGATAAAAATTAACAATTAAATTACACTTCTTGAGAGAGAACTCGATGATCTATAAAACAAAATCACCAAATCAGACCTCCACATTTACCCCACACAAGATATAATCATTGCGGTCAATCTCAATTCTTTTATCACTTTTAAATACAATATGGGGAAGAATTATTATAATGTTAAATGTTTAAATAATGGGGATAGAAATACAAAATTCTATAATGATTTCTAATGAACTAGGAAGGCTTACAAACCTCTCATCTTTCTAAAGGATGGGGTCAATATTTTGGACAAGGATGATGACATAGCTTAACATATAGTCTCTTATTATAAAACCATCTTTAATAGTCTTGATAACAATAAATACCCCCTTCTTATGGTCGTTCCTTTAGTGATCACTAATGAAGACAATAAATTCCCTCTTAACACAAGAATGGATCATGAAATCAAAGACATTGTCTTCAGTATGAATCTAGATAGTGCCTCGGGTCCTGATGGCTTTAAAAATGGTTTCTTCAAACAATATTGGGATGTGGTACAGTATGACGTTTTGTTAAAGCCTTTTTCCCAAATGGGTAGCTTCCTCATGCTATCATTGCCCAGTTTCTCACCTTGATCCCTAAAGTGGATAATTCCTATGAAATTCATATTTTTAGAGCCATTTCTCTCATCAACACTCTCTGAAAAATCATTACCGAAATCATTGATAATAGGCTATCAACTATTACTAAAAATATTGTTTCATTTAACCAATTCGGATTTATAAAGGTAGATCCGTTCAGGACTATATCTATCTTTCCTTTGAATGTATCAAAAACATGAATAAACCTAATAGAGGAGGCAACATTTCTATTAAACATGACATCAGGAAAGCCTTTAAAACCATGGATTGGAGTTTTATCTTCAATGTCCTTCATGGATTAGGTTTTAGTGCACACTTTATTGTTGCTATCCAAAGCCTCTTCAACTCGGCCACTATCTCTATTTTGATCAATGGATCTCCCAAAGTTTACTTTAAATGAACCAATGGTGTCAGAAAAGGAGACCCTGTCTCAAACATTCCCTTTTCAATAGCGAAAGACCACCTCAGTAGACTGATCAATTGTCTGGGGGTTCAAAATAAATTGAAACCTCTTCATGTATCATGAAATGTTAATTCTCCCACTCACGTTTTTTATGCATATGACATCATCCTTTTACTTAAAGGATGCAAAAGAAACATTCTTAACTTCAAAACTTCTCTCTCTCACTATGAGGAGGTTTCTGGTCAAACCATAAGTTGGAACAAATCATGTATCTTTTTTGGGAATAATTTCATTCCAATAGAAAATTTAATATTATCAATGATTTGGGTATGAAAGAAGGATCTCTCCACTTCACTTACATTGGTGTCACCATCTATTGGTGTAGACTCAAAGCCTTCCACATGGTCACTGTTGTTAATCATGATTTCAACCATCTTTCTAATTGGTAGGGTAAATATTTCTATATGGCAAGTAGGGATTTCCTTGTTAAATCCACTATTTTCTATAAGATGGTATACTCTATGATGGATTACAAATGACCCATTGGTCTTATCTAAAAAATGAATACAGCTATTAAAAATTTCATCTAGACCGGTAGTACTCTTGAAAGGAAACTTGTGATGGTCCCTTTGTCAACTTGTTTCAAGCCTACTGAAAATGGTTAAAATGTTATAAAAAAGTTAAAATATTTTAATGAAGCCCTTCAAGATCAGTTTACTTTGAATATTTTTCACAATTATTATAAATCCCTCATTTTCATTCAAAATAGATTTCTTGATAAACATAATATTGGTAGGTTGAGATTTATTAATTCTTCCATATGGCCTTCCATCAACAACTCCTTTGCCAACATTATGAATAACTCGAGATGGATGGTCTCTAGAGATTCTTCCATGAAATTATGGCTTGATATTAGGAATAACATTCCTTTATTCTCTATGATTTCACCTGATCAAATTCCTGAAAATAAAAACAACTCTATCAAAGATGCTTTAAACTCTCAACATGATCATATCCTAGATACAATTTTGAATCTCATTGATGTATAACCTTTCACTAGCAACAATGATTTTTTAATTTGGGAGTCGGTTCACAATGGAAATCTTACCTCTAAAAATTACTACACTCATATATGCTGCAACAATAATGATGATTACAGATGGATTAAACACTTCAACAAACCATGGATAAAGCCTTAAAGATTCAATTTCATCTGGCGCCTAGCTCACAATAGAGTTCCCACTGATATCTACCTTTAATTTTTTGGAATTCAGCTTTGCTCTAAATGTAAAATTTGTAATCAATATAGAGAATATTATAACCACATATTCCTTTCTTATTCCACTACATCTGCTCTTTGGAACTATATGTTTAACATCTTTGATTGCATGTGGTTGATTCTTCACTCTGTCAAAAATAGACTTATGAAATGTGCAGAGTTGGATGGCTCTTAGGAAATCAAAAACCTCTTTCTTGCGGAAATTGTTGAGCTTCACCATGTGATCTGGTATGATTGAAATGCAATGATTCATAATAACTACTCACACAATCTTAATGCAGGTCATACTCAGATCCTTATTTCCATACATGAAGCTTCTTTGATTCAAAATGTTCATTGCCACAATACCATGCACGATTTTGAAATCATGAAACGTCTACGGATCGATGGAAAATTATGTCAACCACATCGCACTATAGGGGTTTTTTGGAGAGATATTATTTCTTGATGGATTAAATTCAACATAGATGGAGCCTTTACGGGCAATCTGGGACTTGTAGGGTGTGGCACTGTGTTCAGAAACCACCTCGGACAGATTCTAGGCTGCTTCATGGGTCACTGTGGCACTAACTCCTTTTTTGAATCTGAGATTATGGGATTGATTCATGCGATTAAATTTTCCATGGTTCATGGTTGGAACAACCATGGGATTGAAAGTGACATGACGACCATTGTTCAAGAAATTTGGAATAGCGTAACTCATTTAGCTCAGCCAATTACAACGTGTTGAACAGAATACAACCGATTGCTCACGGATCTGAACTACATCATCACAAATGTTTATCAGGAAGCAAACATGGTTGCTAATGGCTTGGCAGAATTGGTAGTTAATTAAGACATTACCTGGTGTGAAGACCTCCCACCTGCTCTTATTCCCTTTAATGAAAAATATTCTTATATGATCCCATACTTTAGACTTTTGTAAACATTCTTTTAATAAGATTTTTTCTTTGATCATTTTGGCCAAGGAATTACCTTTAAACAAATGTATGAGTGATACTGATGTTATAACTTTATAATGAAAATACTGAAGAAGAGTAATAAGTAGAAAAATTAAATTTTAAATAATCAGTAGAAGAGATTACCTCTTCCTCGACGAGCCTCCATTAAATTTCTTCTTAGGGCACTCGAGTTGGTCTTTTGAGAATACCATCACCACTAAAATTTAAATAAGGACGTTTATAATAGAAATGGGAAGATATTTTCTAAGATTTAAGGATCAAAATTGAGTGAAAAGGATAGGGAGGAGATTCCCTTTTATATGAGAGGAGGGGGGAACTTTCGAAAACTTTAAAAATATTACATTATTATAAATTCATTTTTTATAAAAAATGGTTCAAAACTTATTTAATTATAACATATGTTGATTTTTGTTCAAATAACCATCATCCAATAATGTTTATATAATATTTGAATTTTTTTTATCCATATCTTTTTGGATTAACCCTTATTTTACAATTTTTAATCTCACCGTGATTGCAAGTTATTTACACATTGTGGGTTAATGTAATTTCTAAATAATGTAAAAAGACCCACATAAATTTATACATGAAATATATGAATTTATATTAACCATTTAGAAGAATATTATACTTTTAGGAATTTAATATCATTTAATAAACTATTTTATGTTTCAAGTTATGAATTATGTCTATTTTGGACACTATTCATACATTACATTTTTTTAAAAAATCGTAACAACCTTATTACATCAAACCAAAGGCATTAATCAATCACTTATATATATATGTCCTCAAATAAATTAATTTATGACATTAAAATATTCAATTTAATTTTTTTTAATATTTATAAATTCATTTATTTGAATATTTCATTATGAGGTTCTCATTACATCATAATTGTGTCATAAATAAATATATTTATATAATGTCTAGAAATTATAAATAAAATAACATGATGTAGGAAATATTTTTAACTTTTTAATTAATATATATATACATAGATATAAGTTATATAACCTTATATTAAAATCAATTTAGTAAAAGATATATGTTTAGGTTGAAATTATCATTATTTTAAATTTGCGAAAATTTATAAGATGAATGAAAATGTTATATAAAATTAAAAATGTGGTTAACAGTATTCGTAATGTATATATTATATCCTCTTAAACAATAACATTTTAATAATGTATATTTTTTTATTAATACTCAGCATTGCGTATAACACAAGCTATCGAGGAAGGTCGCTCTTGCGTGTAACGCAAGACTAGTCAGTGTTACGTGTAGTGAAAACTTCATTTTGTGTTGTGCATAACATAATCAAAACATGGTTAATTTATACATTGGAAAAAAATCTATAATCATTGTTGCGTAAACTGAATACTATCAAAAGAACATGAAATTGTGTGCAACACAACCCAAGAATATTGTTGCGTATACTGTAAGCTAATACGGTGTTGCGTATAACACAAGCTAATCTTGGTGTAGCATACAAAAAAATACATCAAATAAATTAAAATAATCTATCTCATAGAATCTCGAGGTGTTACAACAATATAATTTTCCCTAATGGAATGGATACAAATTGAAAAGTGATTTATTTTAGGTGGATGTGATTTTGAGACTATGTAAGTAAAATGACTTATGCATGTGGATGTTTTTATGAGTTTCCCATAAGATAATTTAAATTATTAACCTAATGTGGTTTTTAAATTTATATATTATAATGAAATTGGAAATTAATAAAATGATTATGTGTGTGTATTTCATCATGGATCAAACATAAAAAGCAATCACATGATCATGATCCTTAATATAATAAAATCGGGTAAATCATATTAAGAATATGAAGTTATTGCTGAGAGAGTTGAACACCGTAGTATTCATTTCCATTACATCATAACTATGTGGAAATATCAAGGGAACTAAATGTTATATATTTTATTAGTGTTTTTATTGAAGGGGAACACCGTGATAATTCAAAAATTATAGAGAGAAAATAATCCATGTTCTTAGTGTGTTTTATAGGATGAGATGAATGAGACAAGTAGAAAAACAAAAAATGAAGAATGTTTTTTATAATTGAATATTGAATTAGTATTAAAATAGTATTAATTTAATATATAAAACAAATAATAATAAAATAGAGGGTTATATAATCTTGAGAAAGTCATATGATATTCTATCATATCAGGGTTTAGGAAGAAGAACTACGATAAATTATTAGGGATTGTTAGGCAAGGAGAAGAAATAAGATCATCATATACAGTCCATTTGGAGACTCAGATACATATCTATGATCATTCTTCATAATGTGTTATTTTTCTCTTTTAATGCGATCCTGTAATTGTTTGGTGCCATTATATCATACAAGTTCAAGGATATACCCCTAATTGAGTTTTATTTGTTAATAAGTAAGGGATAGTGTGTTGGGGATAATAACCACATGTCACTAAGGTTGGAGTCATATAAAAAGAACCTAAAATAATTAAAGAAACTTATTTATTCATACTTATTTCAACATTTTTGAGTACCTTTAGGGATATGTGTTGAAAAATATTGATATACAGAAAATGTTTTGGATGTTTTTATATCCACTTATAAACCCTCCAACCCCACTTTGTTAGTTTCATCCTTCGAGGGATCCATTAATTGGTATCAGATAATTGGTTTAATCTCTTGTTTATCTCTCAAGAACACAATATAGATCAACATAATTATATTAATAGCATACATATCAAAACATTTGATAAAAATAAATTTCAATCATAGAATGAATGGATGGTTCCTTATATCCTCTCTTTATTGATCGTTGTTCCCGACTCTAGGGAATGTGGATTCACTATCATTATGAATCCTTAGAATGGAACCTAACAGATTAAAGGAACATTGAAAATTATGAGAAAGATATTAATTATTTTTTTATTATTTATCTAAAAATGAGATGAAAAAATTTCTGGAATAAAAAACTATTAATTTCCTAGGGAAAATATTCACAATATGTATGAGGGAAATAAATAGGAAAATGAAGGAAGGAAAATAAATAGTCCATATAAATTTGAAGACATCAAGTTTAAATAAGATGATATTGTTGATGATTTTTTCAATGGAGTAAATATTTCTATTTTCATAATTGGAAGATTTAGAGAGGCTTTTGATTACTCCACAATGGTAATGAAACTAATCATGTCAATATTTGATAATTTCAATGCAATGATATCAACTCTCAAAAATAAAGATCATGATGAATTCACCATTTATGATCTCCAAAACACTCTTATAAAATATTTGATAATAGGAGGTCCTAAACATAAAAGAAAAGATAAGTAGGAAAATGAAATTTCTTTTAAATCCCTAATAGGTTTTAAATTATAGGAATGGTGGGACTTCTCCGTTGTAGGAGAGGACACGGAAGATTATATAGAAACTATTTGTTTCATTACATTAAATTCCAAAAGATGTGAAAGAGTTAAGTATAGTAGTAAACTACATTTAATATTTTAATATTATGGATTGGTTTGTCATTTTTAAACTAAGTTTCCTATAAAAAATGGTATAGAAAATGAAAAGGTTGTTTTTGAGAAAACAACTTCTAAATATCACTAATTTTCTCAATCAGAAGTAAAGAAACAAAATTACACTTGTTTCCTCACAATGATCTCTCTATCAGTTGAATAAGACATATTTGACTAGAATGACGGTTGTGATGTTTAATCTCTTAGAGATGTCTCTTTAAGATTACATATTTCATAATAGTAGGAAGAGGTAAACCCACATGAAGAAGAATCACAATACCTTGGCATGTTTGCAGTGAAAAAGGGAAAAAAGTAATGAATAATCTAGAAGAATAAATATTATAACAAACCAAGTAAGCACAGAATAAATCATTTTCAAATTTATTAGTAATCATTATATAAATATATTTATTCATGATAAAAACTTTACCTAATTTTTAAATAAAAAAATAAATTGTTCAATTAAATTATTTTTTAAAAGGACTTATTAAAAAGTATAATTCTAAAATTATAGAATTTGAATTTGAAAAGATGAATTTAGTTTTTTATTTTTTCATTTCAAAATCATCCTAAGATTAATTTTTTATAATTTTTTATAAAAAATTATTTTCAATGAATAGTGTAAAATAAGGCTTTTGTAGAAAATTATTTATTATTTTTCATTATTAACAAATAAAATTTTTATTCTAGATTATGTTTAAAATTTAATCAGTTCTGTTTGATTTAAAATAATCCAATTATGGGTTTGAAATTAAATTATGACATTAATTTAGTATAAAATCATATTATACTTAAAAAGAATTTTATTGAAAAAATACCTTTCTCATCACGGTTCTACAGTTTTTTTATATTAATTTCTAACAAATATATATTTTTAATATTTAAAAAATAATTCAATATTTTGAATGAGGAGGACCAAATATTTTAAATTGGGATCTTTTATTTTTGGACATTATGAAGAGCAACCTTACTAGATTTTGTTATCACACTAATGGGTAAATCATGTAAATAGTCTTAAAAATTTGATATGGACTAAAATATGATACACACATTTTCTATAATTTCATTTGATGTGTATATCATGTCCATAATAAACCAAATTAAGAATGTTTATCATTTTTTTCCATTGGGACAAGATTTTGAACTCTATAATATTTAAGTGAATATAAAACCAAAAATATCACACTCAAACTTTTAATAACTATAATATTTTTAATATAGAAATACATAGAAGATATGTTTGGTTTTAAATAGTAATTTGAAAGAAAAATAATTTATTTCCATCATATTAATGTATTTTTAATTTTTAGTGAATATACACTTCCAATAGATACTTATGAAATACTAATGCTGTAATTATCCAATTAATATAAAAATTAAATAAATGATATTCAAATTGATAAAAATAAATTTTTAGAATAAATCACTTTTCCAATATTTTTTTTGATAAAAATGATTTATTAGATGTGTTTTTATGATTTTTATTATAATTATACTATTATCATCTACTTTTATGAGTTAAATTAAATGAATAGTATATAAATTTACATTAAAGCTATTTTATAATAAATAATATGTTATTAAATGATTTAAAATTCCAAAAAAATTTAACTTCATCCAAGTAAGTGGGATATTGTTTATAAAATCATCAATGATATATTTTTAGATGTATTTACTCATATAATAAATATATTACCCGCATAAGAGAAGATAACACTGATATCTCTCTGATTGTGAAATTGGTTAACGAAGGATAAAAACAAAAACATAAGGGTAAAAATGTTATCCAAAATTGTAATGATTTTATTAAATGAGACTATATTGATAAAACATCATCTTATATTATAATATTATCAAATTTTATCCAATTTAATATTAAATTTAATTGATATTAATTTAATATTTTAATAAATTCCAATAGTGCCCCTTCCCTCTCCTATAAAAGGGAAAATATTCATCAAATTTATTCACTCAACCAAAAGAATTTTTTTCAAACATTTTATTTTGAAATCTCTTAATTAAATCCCTCCATACTCGATGATTCCTTAGTTAATATATAATACCAATCTTAGAGGTATTATAGTGTAAATAACTGGATGTTGTCTCAAGAGTAAGTATAGTTATTAATCTACCACTTTTATTTTATTTTTTCTTACAACACCTTAAAATTTTCCTTAACAATTTGTATGTAAATATTCTATTACAACCACGTATTGAGATATTATTATGTTAACATTACAAGCTATATCCATCTCATTTTCTATCATCTGGGAAAGGAATGCATCATTCGTGTGAAAGGATGACAACTACCTCATCAACTAATGTCAATATTTTTACATCACCATCTCCCATGGATGGTTATGATGATGGAATTAATGTATATATATGTATTTCATAAAATTATTAAAAAATTTAAAAGACAATATATCATTTAATTTATTTCTATCCCATTCACTGAAAAATGATAATGTTTTTGTGCATATTTGTGGATAACAACATTTATGAATCGATGTTATTTGTTTTTTCACACCACTTTACAATGATGATATCTATAATTTTTTAGATTTAATATTATAATTATGATATAATGATCATTTTCGAAGGTTAAAGTATTAATTACTAGCTTTCAATAATGATCGATGAAAATTTTAAATTTTTCTCATGCGTTTGTATGTTATATAGTTTCTATGTTTGCAAAAATAGTTCATTTTTCATAACTATTATTAATGATTGGTTTTAAAAATATTATTGATGAATAAAAATTCAAATTATTTAATGATTATTATTCTTGATATGATGGAATTACGACCACATAGATCATAGTCAACCAACCAATTTCAATTTAGACATATGTGTCCAAAATAATCAAAACATCCGATATAAACATAATTGATTATAACATGGTAGAAGTAATGATAAAATTTTTAAAGGTTCATAAAAAATTTACTAATTAAAATAAGTATATTATTTACGAAGATAATGAACATAGAAGATGATTCAGACACAAGTTAAGGGAATTTTTAATGTAAAACCTCAATTTAAATGTTTTAAGGATTTTTTTTAAAATATTTTTCATTAATGTCCAGATTTTTAAAATTATTTTTTGGATGTATTTATGTTGACATAAAATAATATTAGAGGTAATGTTATATCTCTATTTTTCTTTCTTTAAAAAAAATTAAGACTTATATATTTACAAAATGTGTTCACTTTCCTTATAAATTACACAAAGGAATAACCTATTTTAGCATATATGGGGACAAAAAATTATCTATATTCCAGATCTGTTGTTTTATTTTTGGATTAAATTAAAAGATCTAAAGTTTTCATAAAAAGAAACTCTATTTTCATTTTTCTAGGTATTTTAGTTTTTAAAATGGGTTTTAAAAGAAATGATATTTTGATATCCAAAAGTGTTTTTTCAGATAGGTCTAAAAGAGGGTTTTCAACTGTTTTATTAAAAAAAGTGAAAGTATAAAATGGTTAATTCATTATATTTTCAAATTTTTGATTTTATTTTTGAGGTATTATCATGTTTATTTTGGTATTATCTTGGTTCCTTTGCATTCCCTACTACTTTTAGAAAAAATGGAGTTTTTGGATACAGTATAAGGTGTTGCATGGTTGGAACAAAGTTAGTAGAAATGGTGTGCCAAACCAAGAGAGACATTTCACGATCTATAGTGGGACAATCTAGGCCACATGGTTGGTTACACAGGCATCCAGGTAACTTTGCACCCAGACCATTGGTTAAGTATAGGGTTCGTGGTCGACTGCACATGTGTGCAACCTCCATAAGGAACCATGCACCCTCATTCCTCCTTGGATAGAGAGAGACAAAAATATATCGTATGATTTAGTAAACAGCACTACCAAACCATGTGACATATTCTGGTAATTAAAAATGTTCAATTTACCTATCTAACTTCTCATGATTTTAACACAAATACACCCCTTTTTTCCCCATTTAGGATTCTTCACACTCAGTGCTTCCTCCCCTCCTCTTAGCTTGTTTGGACCTTCAAATATTGGCTGTTTCTGGTGTGAATCATTAAGTAATCATTAAGTAATCCCCTTCTTCGATGGGTTTCACATTCTTCAGGAGCTCTTCATTACTCTTTCTAATTTCCATGTCTCTATGGTTGATTGGTTGCACTAAGAGGAGGTGAACCTTGGTTCCATAGGTTTTATATTGATGTTTATAGTTTTATCTTTCCTTTATATAGACCTATTATGAGGTAGTGGTGGGTTTCCATTGGATTCTAGATGTTTCCAAAATTGAGGTAGTTAATTCCATGATTTAGCATTATTGAATGATTTTGGTATGCTTGATGTACGTTCAAAATGTGTTATATGATGTGTGTGAATGGTGAAAAATATTTTTCAAAGGGTTTCAAGGTGTGTATGGGTAGAAATATTATTTTCTGAAATGAAATTTTTGGGGTTTCTTGTATCCTTGTTTGTTATGTTATTCAAATTTGTTCCATGAATCGTGTATGTGGTGCAATGCATTTTTTCAAATGGATTTGGTGTGAATATCGATTTGATAGTTGTTTTTATTAGGTAGAATGGTGGATTTTCTTGTTTATTCATTATTTTTGTGTGCGTGTATGTTAAAGAGTTGATCTATGTGACATATGAAATTTAATTGAGCACAATGGTAATCCAAGGTGACGTGATGGACCGACTAAGACTAGTACACTGGTTGGATCGGTGGGGTTGAGGCCTGGTTCCTTCTAATAGTAGTGACACAATTATACTAATTAATATATGATGCTTGAAGAACACTAGAACATTTTATAAATTCCATTCTAGTTTCTTATTCATGAAGAAAAAGTGGGTCATGTTTGCTATACCATATCACCGGGAAATGAGGTTCCTAGTGTCCCATTATGTCTAGTGCCTTTTGGGATTACCGATGGTGCTATTGTGATAATGTGCTTACCATCAGTATACGATGGACCTTGATTTCAGTTTAGTTTCAAATTATGTTTTCTTGAAAACTTTAACCATAAAATGAGTTATTAAAAATGTTTCCAATATCCTTTATAAAAATATTCACATTGATTTGTCTTATAATGTTGTATCATAGAATGTATTTTGGGTGACATCGTATTGGGATTTGGATGAAACCCTACATACAGCCTTATGAGTATTTTAGCTGTGTTGTTTTTGACCCTAGTAAAGGAAAGATGTAACATTTTAGTGATGGTGGACCTGATTGGTAGTGGTTCAACTTTTTTTTTTCAGGTGTTTGTGGAGGTGGAATGAGGGTGATGGACCTCTTGTTGCATGGAGGTTGAGTTGTGTAGTTGGTTCCCCTCCCAATCTTTAAATTTTTTTTAAGAATAAATTCATAATTTTTTTATCATGTGATTGTCATACATCTTTTGGTTATGGTTATTGATTTTGTGATGATGCTTTATTCTTCTTGAATGTTTATGGCTATTCATCATGGGTGAAATAATTCTAAAATACAATGTTCATACCTAGGAACTATTTTCTAGACCATGGGGATAGGGGACTCCCTTTGGGCCATTCCATGAGATGTGTTGGATGACACCCCGAGCTGGTTTAGGACAAAATGGTATCAGAGCATGTTTGTCCCTTTCTGTGGGTTATGATATTTGGGAGAGTATAGGTAGATAGAAGATAAGAATGTCAAGGCTTGATGTTTCAGTTGGGAGTGGGGTGTCTAACCAACACACCTCCTGACAGACTATGAGTTATCATGGGATGTTGGTGATAAGTGTATTTGATGCATACATTTTAGTGTGTTTAAATTTATTAATTTGTGTATTTAAATGAATAATATTGAAAATTTTGGAACGGATTTAGTTTTTTTAGGGTTTATGGAAGGAAATGAGGAATATTTGAAAAAATAATGAAATGGGGTAAATTTTTAATCCAAACACTATATTTTTTATAATAAATCACAACTACAAAACGGAGCAGAATATTTTCACATTATGTAATGAAATTTCATGTCGTGTTTTTTCAAAAAGAAGTTTCCACACTAAAAAATACATGACACCATATCACGTTATGAAAGAACATTACACACTATGTAACTACATTACATGATGTTAATTTTTTTGTGGTGTGTTTTTTGACGATTTAAAATGAAAATCACAACACCTTCTTATGTAATAAAATTTGATGGGTTACAATATGTGAAAATCAGTTAAAAGTCTTGAAATTTCTAGAAAAAAAAGAAAAAATGTCATGTGTTTGAGGATTTTGATTGATTTTATTTTAAATTAAAACCTCATATACACCCCCAAGGATGTTTGGGACTAGAGGATCTGAGAGATTCCACACAGAGGAGTCACACTAATAGAGTGACACCATAGAGCCCTGATTTATGACCTTTCGTCGTAGTCATTCTTCTTTGGGTTCCCATTCTACTCATTCTCATCATTCCTAGCAAGAGAGGGTAGTTTATTTTACGTTGAGTGATTTGATTGCAGTTGGATGTGTTTCTAGGGATTATTTATTTTTATTATTCATGTTTTGGATTGGTGAAAACGATTTATTCAATTCAAATTCACTTTGTTATTTATTGCATTATTATCACTGCATTATGAAGTTGTTTATTTAATTGCATCAATTAATTGACCTATTTTGTATATGAATATTATAAAATATTATTTAGTAATGTTTAAACAAGATTTTGGGTACACTAATTTTGTTATTGCGTTTAGTATATTTTCATTCCAACAGTGAACTCATAGGAATAGGTAAGGATACCAAGACCAAGGATCATCACTGACCAAATTCTAATACTATACCTAAATACATCTATAATAAATTAAATCTATAGCACAAAAACCTAGATATCATTAAACGTCGAATGTATCTCTCATTATTTAAAAACCAAATCATTGCTGTTATTTCCTTTCCCTCAAAACCAATTAAATAATTTCAATTTCAGTTTCATTAATGAATTTAAAACATATGGATCGTACCTATGGGTACAAAAATTAGACTTACTAGATATTTAATTTTTATTTAGGTTGTCATAGTTTAATGATTTTATAAATTTTTGTAGCCCTGTAGGAATTGAAAACACCCTACGGATTGTCAGTAGGGAATTTGGTTTGAATCCACTTCTAGCTGAGATATGTATGTTTCAGACTATGCAGGCACACTGAATAGGGGTGGAGTGGTTAGTCATGTTTTTTTTATTGTTTTGGTTTCAGTTTTTTATGAATATGTTTAAAGGATGAAATTTCAAAAAAATATATAATTGTATTTTGATACTTTTTCTCATGTTTGTGGATAGATGAAGTTTGATGCCTGCAAAGATACTTCCAATTCAACTGTAAGAATAGGTCAGAGAGGGTTGTCCCTCACCGGTTGATTAGAGATTAGATGAAGTGGTGGTTAGGGAATTCCATGCAATATATTAGGGAATGAGCCCTGATTATTCTTATGATAGGGAATCTGAACTAGGTTTGTGAAGGAAATATCTCAGGTGTTTCCCAAGAATGAAGCTCCTTCATTGCCGGGTAGAACAAACCCCTAGGAAGTAGAGTATTAGACTGAGAAGATCGAGTGTATGTTTGGATTTCTTAACACTCCTAAGCAAGTCAGGGTAATGTGTGATTTTATCTTATTAGAAGGCCCCCATTAGTGGTGGTTGGACTAAGTTGTTCAGGCTAGAAATCATGATAAAATGGGTTATAAGGACTTAAAAGAAGTGTTTAATGAGAAATTCTATCTTGAGACCTTGTTATTTTCTACGAAGAGGGATTTTTTATTTCTACACCAAGGGTACCAGATTAGGATAGATTATTCCATTTAATTTTTAGTGTTGGTTTGGTTCACAGTAGAGGTAGTTTTAATGAGCAACTGAAGGTTTAATGGTCATAAATGGGGTTGCAACTAGATATCTGATCCCAAGACTTCTTGTTCAAACTGAATATGTATACTGATGTGGTTGATCTTTCATTGATACTAGAGATAGATAATGATGGAAATTTTTTGGTTTTAGGGGGTAGATTCAACTATGGGATAGTGTATTAGAAGTTCATTTCAGAAGAAGAGAAAGTGAGATGTGTACGAGAAGAGGGGACATAGTAGCTCAGGACATCCTTCCGAACCACCTTCGTTTATGGCATCGGATGTTGGAATAATTCATTTCCATCAATGTGGGTAGGTAGTTAACATGTTTTCAATGCATTCAATTACACCAAGGCCTTTCCATTAGTGTGTAATTATGGGGAACTTAGAGTGATTTTTAGAGCTATATTCCCACATCAGGGTGATGTAGCTTCAATAGCCAGAAGGGGAATATCATCCTAGTCAGATCCATTCAGGACAATGAAATATCAATTTGGTGGTCAAGGAGTTATGGTTAAGACCTATTCTAGCCAAATTCATATTAAGGCAAAGCCACAGGTTATTGGTCATTCCTACGCTCAAGCAAGGATAAGGAATATTCATGATATGAACTAAGAACATTTAGAATATGATGAATGACCAATAATGGTTTGAGATATAATTCATATTTAATCTTCCATAGCATCTACTATATTAGAAAATGATGCCACTATTTATTTTATTTCTATCCATATTGTGGATGTGTTGAATGTTCTGACAAATATCATGTCGTATTCAATGTAGTTAGTGGCGTCTCTTGGTAAGAAGTAAGAGAAAATATTCAAGTGTCCATTTTGTGCACGCATCGGGTCAATGGTTGACATGGAATGGAATTTCATGGTTTTGGAAATGTACCTCTTCAATGAGATCCTTGTTATGGATTGGATGGTGCATTTTCAGGAACACATTGATTTCTATCACTAGTGAGTGTGTTTTATTGTGCTTGATGGAAGTACCAATATTTTTCTGGGTGAATGAGATCCTCAATCAAGACACGTTGGACCTCCATGTCCTGAGTTGAGTAGCCACATTTTTCTGATCTCAACACTCATGTTAGAGGATTATGTGAGTGGATTTGAGGGTGGATTACCTTCTATGGTGGTCAAATTCCTAGAGGCATTTCTATATGACTTCATAGGTTTTCATCTGAGGTGATATGTGGATTTCACCATTGATTTGGCAATGGGGACATAAACAATATCAATTACCCCATACCATATGTTCACCACTTAGTTAAGGGAACTAAATATAGAACTAGATGATTTGGAATCCAAAGTATTAATTAACTCAAGCATATCACATTTGGCCTCCCCAGTTTTGTTTTCAAAGAAGGCTAATAGATATATCTAGTTGTGAATTGATTATCAGAAGTTGAATAAGGTAACGATCAAGATAAGATACCCATTTCCCTATATTTAGGATCTTTTTGACCAGCTCAAGGGGGTAGGGTGGTTCCTCAGGATCAATTTACGTTCTGGGTATCACTAGGTCAGATTTAGAGAGGCAGATGTTCTTAAAAAAACTTTCCAATGTAGGTAAAGCCACATTGGGTATTTGGTCATGCCTTTCAGATTAACGAATTCTACAATAGTCTTCATGGAACATATGAATATGGTGTTCTATAAATACCTTGAATCCTTTTTCATTGTACTTATTGATTACTTTCTGGTCTACTCTAGGACCATGGAGGTGCTCGAACAGAATTTGAGTTCTATGTTGGGAACTCTTTGATATCATTGAATTTATGCTAAACCTTTAATGTTCACCTTCAGGATCAGGGATGTAAAGTTTTGTGATCATGGGATCTCCAGAAATGGGGTTTTAGTGGGGCCCAATAATATTAGTGAGGTGATTTCATGGGATTAACTAAGGAATGTATTTTAAATCCATAACTTTTTTGGTCCATTCAAGGTACTAAATGCAATTTTTTAAGGATTTCCCTCATCTTTCTTTTCTAATGATGGCACTTACCTAGAAAGGGATAATGTTTGATTAGAGGATATAATTTCATGCGTCATTCGAGCAGCTTTGGGGTGGATGATCATGAACTATACCATGATATTTCTAGAATATGGAATGGGATACGTGGTCTACTGTAATGCTTCTGGTATGGGTATTGGGTGTGTGTTGATGCAGGATGAGAATATTGTGGTGTACTATTCTTTCTAGATCCCACCACATGAAAGGAATCACCCAATCCATTAATTAGAGTTAAGGATTTTAATGCATATCTCAAAGATATAAAGTCATTATCTCATTAGGTAGAAGTTTTTGGTCTACTCGGATCATAATATATTGGTTTAAATTTTCTCCCAGAAGGACCTAAATTTTATGTAGTTCCACTGGGTCAAGTATCTTAAGGTGCTTGATTTTGATATCATCATCACCCTGGGAAAATATAAGGTGGTAGAAGATTACTTGAACAAGAAATTGATGATGCATGCTTTAAAAGAGTATAATGACGAATCGACCATGATGGGTATTTTTCCCAGACGCATTTGGAGATTAGGGATCATATTAGAGGTGAATTCTTTTCTAGTAATTGGACGGAACCATCTCATCTGATGTTGATTTGGAAAGTGAATCAAGCCGATTAGCTATGCTAGAAATCTATGAATTTCCTAAATGACGAGGAGGAGCATAGTTAATGGTCCCTTACATCAGATGGATTTAAATACTTCAAGGGTTTTTTGGTGGTTCCATTGTCACAATGGAAGGTGGTGACATTGGATATCCACTATCCTCAATGGAATGTTTATCCTGGGAACACAGAAATGTTTTATGATGTGTTTCAAGTGGCATGACATAAGATGGGGTGTGGATTACCTTTAATCATAATGTTATACATATAAATAGTTAAAAGAAGAGCCCCAAAGGCCTTCTGGTTTATTTCATCCCCTGCTCATTCTTACATGGGAGTGGCACGAGGTCTCCAGGGACTTTATTATTGTATCCCCTCATACACCACAGGATAGGAATTCCATTTGAGTACAGATTTAAGATCTGAAAAAATAAACCCATTTCATTCTAATTATGGATTCATCCATGGTATAAGAGTTGGTCTGATTATAGCTTCATGAGATAATGAGTCTTTATGGTGTGCTATTAACTATCATTTTAAATAGAGACCCTTATTTATCCACTGAATTTTTAGAAGGCCTCCAAAAAGAAATTGGGTTGCAGGTCAAGTTTAGCATGACTTATCATACCCAAACATGTGGTTAGACAAAGTGAGAGAATCAGATCCAAGAAGACATGCTCTATGAATTTCTATTTAATTTTAGACGATTGAGGGATATCGATTTTTGGTTGGTGGAATTTTTGTTATTTGAACTGAGACTCATGCATGTGGCATCTCATAAGGTCTATTTGATCATGCATTGTTTCTTGACAGTGCATAGCCAACGTAATTCGCACTCAAATCAATGGATATGAGCCTTGTAATTCTCAGTGGGGGATGAAATGTTTTTAAAAGTTTCCCATCGCATGGGTCACCAACGTCTTGGAAAGAAAGTAAAGATAACACTGCGTTATGTCATACCTTTTGAGGTCACTAAGAGAGTTGGTAACGTATCATAATCATTAACTTTTCTACCCCAGTTGACAACAATTCATGACATTTTCCATGTATCTCAACTGAATATATATAATCTCGATCAGTACCATGTGTTGAGTTTAGAAGAGTTGGAGATGGAACCCAATATATCCATGCTTGAGGGACTAGGGCGAATTGTGGTTTCAAAAGAGAATGAGGTTTGGGGGAATTAAATAAAAATGGTTCGTGTAATTTAGCATCATGGTAATGAAAAAAATGATACATATTAATGCAAATATTGGGTGGAAGAGTAGTACCCATTTTTGTTCTCTGGTCATACTTGGGAATAACTTTCTACATGAAGATATTCTATATGGTGGGGAGATATGTCACATTTGGGTTTTTTGATGTATTTATCTTTTTTACTTTGGTCTTATCTTTTTTCCGAATCATTACATGGTATTTTGAAAAAATAGTGTTTTTGATGAAATAAAAAGTGGACTAAGGTTGGTACATTGTTAGTAGAAACTGTGTGCAAGCCGAGGAGAGACCGTGCGCCCTAGACAATGGAAATATCCATGCCGAACGACCTTACCTATGGACCTGTGGCTAACAATGCACCCAGAACAATGGTTTTTTTGGGGTGCATAGTCGAATGCAAGGGTGTGTGGTCTCCCCAATGTATTATGTGACCTCATCCCTCTTCATATAGCGAGGGATACATAGTTTCGTCACAATTTGAAAAAAATGTGCAGCCAAACTGTGTGACCTATATAGGTAATTAAAAACGATCAATTTACCTTTCTACCCAAACTCATGTTTATCCCAAATCCACCCAATTCTTCCCCACTCAGGATTCATCACCCTAGGTGCCTCCTCCCCTCCACTTGGCTCTCTTGGATCCTAAAATATTTATTGTTTTTTTTGTGGAAATTCATTAAAGCATCATGTACGCCCCTTCTTCCATGGGTTTATCCGTCTTCTTAGGTTATTATTTCTTCTTTCATGGGTCCTCTCTACAATATATCATTTTACCTAATGTGGGTTGAACCTTGGATCCTTTGGTTTAATATTCATGTTTGTAATAAGATCAGTCCTTTATACAAACATTTTGTGGTGTGATTGTTGTTTTCCACCAGACTCTAGATTTTTACAAGCTTTAGGTAGGTGAATCCATGATTCATCATTATTAAATGATTGTGGTATTCTTGATGTGGTTTATTAATTTGTTTTATAAAGTGTGTGAATTGTGAAAATATGTTTTCAAATGGGTTTGAGGTGCGTATAGGTTGAAAGATGATTTTACAAATTAAATTGGTTGGGTTTCATGTGTTCCATATTTTATTATGCCATTTAAATGTGTTACATAAACCATGTAAGTGGTGAAAATCATGTTTTCAAATGGATTTGGGGTGCGTTTGAATTTTAAAGAGGGTTTTTTATAAAAATGGCGTTTCATGTGTACTCACACTGTTAGGTGTGTATATGTGAATAATGTAATTTATGTGACATGGGAAATTCAATTGAGCACAAAGGGAATCCTAGGTGACTAGATAAGAGGACTGGGACTAGTATACTAGTCAAATCGGTGGGGCTTAGACTTGGTTCCATCTAGTAGGATTGAAGCTATAAAAATAACTAAACGATTATTTTTGGATACCACTACAACTTTGGATAAATATCTTTTTATTGGATATTTCACAAGGAAACTTTGGGTCATGGTTCCTTTACAATATCATCGAAATATGAGGTTCCTAGAGTCTCATTGTTGCTAGTAGATTTAGGGATTACTTGTGATGCTCTTGTGACATTGGGATTACTGTTATCATATGGTTGACTATGATTTCATTTTAATTTCAAAAAATGTTTTCTTGAAAGTGATTTCCTTAATTTTTTTTAATAAAAATATTCCCAATCTCCATTATAAAAAATTGAATTTTATTTGTCTTATAGTGTTGGTTCATGGCTTCTATTTTGGGTGATATTGTACTAGTACATTTATCATTCCGTAGATACCCCCTCAAGTGTATGTAAACCTTTTTTTGTTTCACCTAGGTAAAGGAGAGATGTTCTATTGTGGTTATGGTAGATTCAGTTTCTATTAGTTATTATTTTTGTAGGTGTTGATCGAGGTGGACTTAGGATGATGGCACTCTTATTGCATGGAGGGTGGGTTGTGTTGTTGGTTCCCCTCACTATTTTGGTAGTTTGGTTTCCTTATTAAAGTTGTAAAATGTTTAACATTTGTTGGTGCTACCTCGTTTGGTTATGGTTATTTATTATTTGAGGATGTATTATTATTATTGGATGATTATGGTGGTTTATCATGGGTTAAATCATTTTGAAATGTAGTATTGATATCGAGGAACTTGTTCCCATACTATGAGGACGAGGAACTACCTTTGGGGAATTCCATGGGTATGTATAGGTGTTGGGTTGGATGGAACCTTGTGATGGTTCTTGAAAAAATGGAATGAGAGAAGGTTACTCTCTTTCTTTGGGTTATGATATTTGGGAGAGTCTGGATTGACATGAGTTAGGACATTCATGGCTTGATGTTTTGGTTATGAGTGGGGTTTCTGTCTAACAAACCTCATGAAATACTGTGAGTCACCATGGGATTTGGGGAACTTGGTTAGTCTCCTCTTCAAGGTGAGATGTACATGATGTAGACTGTGTATGGACACCGAGTGGAGGTGGAGTGTTAAGACTTGTTATTGTTCTTGTTTTGGTGTCAGTTTTTTTTAGAATGGTTTTTAAAGGCTGAAGTAGAATTTTTTTTCAAAATGTTATGATAATGTTTTTCATCATGTTTGTTGATTGATGTAGCATGATACCTTTCTAGATACATCCTGTGCAACTGGGGGAAGTGGCCATAGAGAGTTATCCCTCAAATATTAATTAGAGATTAGTGGAAGTAGTGGTTTGGGATGCATAAGCCTTGGGTAGGGAATGGGCCCTAGTCCTGTTTAGGTTAGGGAAGCCGAACTAGGTCTAGTATAGGATAATGATATGGAGAACCTCAAGATAAATCCTCCATCATTCCGAGTTAGAACATATCCTTAAGAAGTAGAGGATTGGATTGAGAAGATCGATAGGATGTTTGGGTATCTTAAAACTCCTATAGAAATCATGGTAAGTGTGATTTGTTACTATTAGAAGGTCCCATTTAGAGGTGGTGGGACTCAATATTTCACATTGGGAAGCACAAGTAGATGAGTTATAAGGGCTTCAAGGTTGTGTTCAGTGGGTAATATTTTCCCTATACCTTAGCCTTCGATAAAATCCATGAGTTTTTGGATCTACACCATGGGAATAAGACCATTATAGAGTATACCCAATGCATTTCAAATTTTGTTCGGTTCAAAACAAAGGTAGTTTCTAATGATATTCTGAAGGCTCAGTGGTTCGAAATGGGTTTCCAACCAGATATCTAATCCCCAAAAATCTTTTTCAAGCGGAAGATGTATTCTAAGGTGGTTGATCATGCCTTGTTTGTGGAGATTAATCATTCCGACAACTATGGGTTTTATTTTCTAGTTTCAATATTGGGTCATAATACATGATTTTTTTCAAAGAATAGTATGAAAGATGGGTAGGATAATATGGGAGGTGGTAGATCATTCTATTCTTCCCGAGCACCTTTGTATGTGACTTCAGATGTCAAAACAGTTCTTTTCTCTCAATGTGGGAAGGTGGGGCACATAAATTCAACATGTTTAGCTCCACCTAGGCTTTTCCATCTATGTATAATTACGGGGAACTTGTAGTGGATTTGTATGTAAACATACCGACATTAGGCTGATATTTCTTTGATAGCTTCCATGGGAATGTCATCTATGTCATAGTCATCTAGGAAAACATAATATCGGTTTGGAGGGCATGGAAGTAGGGCTGGGCGTTCTTCTACTGAGAGCCAGCTTAAGGAAAATCCATAGGTTAGAGGTCATTATTAGGATCTTTAAGAGATGAAGAATCTTCATGCTATAGACCATGAACCCGTAGAATCTGATGCAGGACTTGCAATGGTTTAAGGTATAATTCTTATTGAATCATCTATAGCCTTTTTTATTTGACGCAAGGGAATATTTTTTATTTATTTATTCCCATATTGGGGATGTGATGAATTTTATGATAATATCATTCCATATGCGATGGATTTGGTGATACTACTTAGTAATAAGTTAGAGAAATGTTTCAGGTTTCTATCTTGTGCACTCACCCTATTAGGGGTCAAGTTGGAAATGATTTTTTTTAGTTTTGAAATGAAACTATTTAAAATGATCCTTGATATGTATTGATGTAACTCCCCGAGATTTTATGAAAAATATTATTTTAATTTCATTTATGTCTTGTGTTTTACACTACACCAATACTATCTTACGCTATATGCAACACTATATTAACCTACAGTATACACAACACTATTCTTGGATCGTGTTACACACAATTTGAAGTTAGTTTTCTAGAAATTATTCTACGCAACATTAAGTATAGATTTTCTTTAATTTATAAATGAAGTAAGGGTTCTTTCTTTACACAAATCCCTAACTTGGCTTTCATTACATGCAATCACGACCTTCCTCGATAGAGTGTGTAGTACGCAATGCCGGGTTTCACTAAACAACAATATATTATTAAAATATTATATAAACTAGATGTTATGAATAGTAATAACCACTTTTTTGAAATTTTATAAATTTTATCATTCAAAATGGACTTCATTTTTGTATTCGGAATATTAAAATTAGCATAGGGTGAAATATTTGTATTTTTCTGAAAACTTTTAATTTTGGATGAAGAGTGAAAACACAGGGTTACTATTTAAAAACCGACTTTTTATTTAAATAATTATTTGTTTTATTTAAATTTATTTTAGGTCAAGATAGATACATAATACCTATATAAGTTCAATGTAATTTATTGGAGTCATTTTATAATAATTTTATATATATTAAAATTTTATTGAACTTTTCACCGTCTTTTACCCACCTCCTAGGATATTTTGAAAATTTACATAAAAATTAATATTACAGCTTCTGTGAGTGGAATTTCAAAAATCTAAGACACACAGTTGATTCCAGTAAGTAAAAGGTGGTTCAATAAGATGAACATATTTTTTTGGTGAATAGTAACTTTTTACTTTTATTTACCACGGTTAAAAGTAAATAGGGTAATTAAGGGTAAAAATGATATTATTATTACCCTAACACATGTCATAATTTTATTGGATAAGTGTAATTAGACCAAAAAAAACCTTAGGAATATAATATGACCGTTTAGGTCCACTTGGATTAGATTAGGACATTTATTATTATTAAATTCAAAGAGGAGTTAAAAGTGTGAAAATCAATGTTTAATAAGTAAAAAATTTTTAATATATAGTTATAAATAAGATAAATTAGACTGTAAATATTTATTAGAAATCTAAAAAGATTTACTACATAATGGTATTTTATTTTAATTTTTAGACATTAAATAAATTAATTTATTTGTGACACAATGATGATGCAATAATTACCTTATTAATGAAATATTAACATAATTGATGTTATAAATACACAAAAAAATTTAATTTTAGACTTTTTATGAATTCCACGAATTTTCTAAGTTAATATGAGATGTTAGTGTTGATTTAATTAACATTTTTCGAACTTATCATTCTATTATGATTTTCAAAAAAATCAAGCACCAAATAGTGTCAAAATTGACATAAAATAGTTTTTAAAACAAATATTATATTATTAATTGTAATTTTATTCCTAAAAATCTACGGGTCAGCCAAATGACTTAGATAATGATATATATATTAATAATGAACCACTTGGGGTTATTTTGGCTTGTTATAGAATGTTTATTAACCATATAGTGTAAGAAAACAAAAAGACACAGTAAAAGTAAAATAATTAACTTAGAGTTAAATCTAAATGATAAGGTTAAAATATTAAGCTAAACTTTCCTAAAATCAATTGGTTGAGAGGATTTCGATCCATCCCCACTTTAGCTTAGAAATAAATCAATTTGGAGCTATTATAAACTGAATATGACTTTATTATAAAATAATATTTTGAGTTTTCCTAAGGTGCCCCTCTCCTCCCTTATAAAAGGGAACCTCCTCCCTCTCATCTTTACACAACTTTGAGCCTTCAAGATCGGCCAAACCTTGACCATTTCCCTTTTCAACTTCCCTATAAATATTATAGAGGTCCTGGTCTTCTTCATAGACCAATTTTAGTGCCCTAAGAAGAGGTTTCAAAGACGTGTGTCGAAGAAGAGGTAATATCCGTTACCGATCCTTTCAAATTTATTTCTTCTTCTTCTTCTTATTCATTAGTTGTTTCATTATGAAGTTATAACATCAGAATCAATCATATAATTATATGTTATTATAAATATGAAAAACACTATTCACAGCTTCTATCCATCCTACGAAAACGAAATCACCGCTCGTGCGTACGTACGAAATACAGTCTCCACGTCGTGGTGTAATCTGTTTTCCACCACCACCTTACTTGGATGGGTATAATGGTGTAAAAAATAACTATATGTGATTATTTTATAGTGATATTTATTATGAAATAGTATACATACACTTAGATACAATTCCACGATTATGAGAATGATATTATCGCTCGTGCATACATACGGACTACCGTCTCCACGACACGATGAGATTCATTCTCCATGTTTACAATTAAAGAATGCTTATAAAGTATATATAATGAATAATAATGAAACATATGACAAGATAAATATATTGGATTTATGTATATATATCTGTGTGTGTGTCATCTACTTACTTTCATTCAAGTCAATAAGGAAAGGAAAACAGCGTTCATGCGTACATACGACCTACCGTCTCCATGAACGATGTGTTTCATTTCATTTATCTATCAAATATATATATATATATATATATACTGAATTTATAGGATATATAAATCATGTTTTACATTATGGATGTAAGTAAATCATTATATAAGTAATAATAATATCAAGAACAACATGTCCAAACACATATGATAAATGAAACGATTTTACCCAAAACGCTACTTTTACATGGAATTTACAAATGAACAGGTAATATAAAGTCATAAGTGAAACATATATGATATCATAAAAATGAATATGATTCTGTAATAATTCAATAAAATTATTTAAATCATTATACAGAAGGTTCAAATACGTACGAAGCATATCTTACCTAAGGTAAGGGATAACTTTTTCAATCTCGTTTTTATACGAGACTGTTTATTCATAAGTATTTACTGGTGATATTGTTATCATAAATGTCCTTATTTTATAAAAATGTTTTCATGTATGTTTACAGTTCTTTTTACCCATTTTTGAAATTTACCACATGTTATGAAAGGAATATTACTTTTTTTACCACACAAGGAACCTTTTGAATTTTCCGAAAAAAGTACGAGGAGAATTTTATTTTTAAATTATACAGCATGAACGGATTTTTATGGTTTTATAACATCTTATTTTCATGAAACTTCCTCTATAATATTTCATGATTATTTCCAAAAAGATCATTTTCTTTTAAAATTTAATGGCATTTTGTGAAAATAAAATGATTTTGAAGAAGAAAGGATGTTTTCCTCAAGAATTGATTTCAAGTGTTTTATCAAAACTATTTTCCATCTAAGATGGCATTATTTGATATGATTATGTTTCAAGTATAATTTATATATTATTTATATGGTTTGATTTTTCTTATGATGAAATGATATCTATTTATTTTATATGGATTATGTGATGACGGGATGATGTTTATGAAACCCATTTTATTCGTTTGGTTATTAAGAATGATGTATGTTTATTTTGTGGCACAAGTTAGACTTTTTTCATTATGAGATGGGTAGACCTATATGTCCCTCCAATGAATTGGGTAAAGATTTATATCTCATGAGATAGACATATCTAGAATGGTAAGTAAATTCGGTTCAGTGTTACAGGACTGGAACGAGGAGTGAACTCGATTTAGAAGGGGACTTTGTCTAGTAAGATGGTCTTTGCAGCAATGCCTTGGCTACTATGGAAATCATCTCAAGTGCTTATTGTTTTTCCACAATTACATGTCTTATTCCCATGATATTTTATCATGATTTATATACCATTATGATATATTCCTTAAGTACTTCCAAGATTTATGTCTTTGCACAATATTTTTATGTTTATATTTTATGTTCAAGTTTTTGCATTCAAATGTTTATCGATTATTTTATGATCTTTATGTTTACACTTACTGAGCATTTGAGCTCACCATTTTTATGTTTTCTTTTCCCCAGGATATAAAGAATGGTTTTTGGTAAGAAAAAAGGGGAAGATCTTTATGGGAGATGTTGAAGATCTTTCACCACGATTAGAATATTATTTTTCCGAGTTTCCAAAGACACTAAACTATTACAGTCCTTGTGTGTCTATTTTCATTATGTATTTAGTATTCTACAAATGTAATGTAATGTCCATGCACATCATGCTTCAGGTCTCTATAGTTGGTATCATAGGAAAGGTTTAGCTAAACTTTGGAAACTAGGATGCGAAAACATTAGTGAGATCCCAAGAGATATTTCTAAGGTATGTATAGGGATGTCCCTAAGATTAAGTATAAGTATAGGTTATAGTGCTAGAATTGAGGTAACGATCTTTGAATTAAACCTAAGATGTCAGATATTGACGGTACTCCCCATTCATTATGTTGTTTTACCTATAATTATTTTTCCTCTCACACTATTCTTTTTGGGTTTTAGTAAATGGATGGAAAGAGGAAGATTCACAATATTGGAGGATATGATGGACAATGGGATGACATTATTCATGTGTAACCTAATGAAATTGGATCTGGAAGTCCACATGTAATTATTATTCCTAATCAGAAATCTCATAATATGATCAATAATCTCAACTTTAGTAAGTTTCCTGACTCAGCTAATAAGAGAACGATGGAGTTTCATGATGATCATAGAGGAAATAAAGTTCAATTTCCCTCATGTAAATCAGGTGGGAAGAGGCATCAGAGAGAATGTTTCAAAGTAACTGGAAGATGCTTTGGGTGTGGAAAAGGACACAAAGCCAGTAAGTGCAATGGAAAAGGTTCAGTTAACACCATGGACAAGGACAATGTTATTTCTACGACATCAACAACGGTTACGTTTTTTAAATGTGGAATGTACGAGCATTATGAAAACCAATTCCCTAAGGGAAAATCTCATAAAGAGAATCAACATGGTCATATGGGTAGTATTTATGTGGATGATGATGAAGAGACTACAAATGATATATGATATGGAAGAAATGATGATGCTTAGTTAGTGGTTTAAGAAGTTAGTGTAATGATTGTATGTTTATCAAGAATAATGTATGGTACTATGGAATAAAGAAAAAACTAAGGATTGTTACACTGTTTCCTTTGCTTGAGTTTTGAATGTATATGATGAATGGTACCGGTAACCATGAAAGGATATTCCAATATTTTTGGAAGGTAGATTATCTATGCTTAATGAATGTATTAGGAGATGGTGAGATTTTTGATAGTATTAATGGTCTCATGACTGGTACAAGGACAAAGTGATATCATGGTTTGAGTATACAAAATTTTGGGATTTTGGTATGTGGAAGGAGTTACCTTTTGACAGCATTCATGTTTTCACTAAGGTTCAATGGGTATTCATTTTTTAAGAGAATACATATTTAAGGTATTCATATGTTTGGAATGTGACCAACAAGATATATTTTATGATATATGGGGGATGAATGATGGTATTCACATTCTTGGTTGATGACATTTCTAGTAATAATTTTCTTTATACTATAAGATTTGGACAGAAGTATTTTCGATAAGCCTAAAGGTTTGAACGGATTAAGTGGAACATCAGATCAAATTGTTTAAGGCTAGAAATTTTTTCGATATTATTGCAGGAATGTTATAATAGTGTAGTTTTAGAAAAACAGACAACCCATAGGACGTGTGACAACCCATCGCGTCAGACACGGTTGCGGGAATCGAACCCACAACCGAAGTGCGATAGGCCTTTATCACCTACCACTGGCCTACAGGAAGTCCCTGGTTAGTAGAAACTAGTTTTATTTTATTATGTGGAATTATAGAGGATGTATAAGTTCATTTTAGGAACCATATACGGTAAATCTCACCATAGATGGACTTATGTATATAACTTTTTCTAACATTATTTTTGAGACAGATGGAATGACCTATCATTCTATCGCATGATCAACTATCACTTCACGGAAGAAAAATTCAACTTCATTTCTTTAAGAGATGATGTGTAAATTGTTCAAGGCACAAACAAAAGTGAGATTGTAAAAAAAATCAAGTAAGTATCTTTTCTAATTCAAAATTTTCAACTTTAGGGAAAGGATATTGAAAACAAAAAATGTTGTCCTAGTACTCTTATATCTGATGAATCAGATGGTACATTAGATCATCACAAATTTATGGCTTTGTGATTGTTGGCTTTTTCATAGCCATGTTCTCTAGCACTCTCCATAAGAACTTGATGGTTAGATTTACCTTCCATATCCATATTTTCACCAATGTGGAAACCCAATGATTAGTTAATTTGGGTAACCATTACATTTCATACTTTAGTTTTTAAAGTTTAGTTTTGGTATTCCTTTTTACGATTTGGGTTTCTATTAATGAAACTTTCACGTAGTAAACCATTTATAACCCCACCAAATTTCGAGAGCGAACTTAATTTTAAGGGGGGTAGAATGTAACACCCCGAGATTTTAAGGAAAATATTATTTTAATTTCATTTATGTCTTGTGTTTTATGCTACACCAAGATTATCTTGCGCTATACGCAACACTGTATTAGCCTGAAGTATACACAACTCTATTCTTGGAACGTGTTACACACAATTTAAAGTTCATTTTGTAGGAATTATTCTACGCAACATTAAGTATTGATTTTCTTTAATGTATAAATGAAATAAGATATCTTTCCCTACACGCATCCCTGACTTGCCTTGCATTACATGCAATTGCAACCTTCCTCGATAGCGTGTGTAGTACGCAGTACCGGGTTTCACTAAACAACGATATATTATTAAAATATTATATAAATTAACCGTTATGAATAGTAATAACCACTTTTTTAAATTTTATAAATTTTATCATTCAAAATGGACTTAATTTTTGGATTCGGAATATCGAAATTAGCCTATGGTGAAATTTTGTTATTTTTCTGAAAACATTCAATTTTTGATGAATAGTTAAAACACTCGGTTAATATTTAAAAAACGACTTTTTATTTAAATAATTATTTATTTTATTTAAATTTATTTTAGGTCAATATAGATACATAATACCTATATAAGTTCAATGTAATTCATTGAAGTCATTTTATAATAATTTTGGATATATAAAAATTTTATTGAACTTTTCACCGTCTTTTACCCACCTACTAAGAGATTTTGCAAATTTATATAAAACATAATATTACTTCTTCTATGAGTGTCATTTCAAAAATCCGAGATACACGGATGATGTCAGTAAGTAAAATGTGGTTCAATAAGATGAAAATAATTTTTGGTGAATGATAACTTTTTATTTTTGTTTACCACGGTTAAAAATAAATAGGGTAATAAAGGGTAAAAAATGATATTATTATTACCCTAACACATGTCCTAATTCTATTGGATAAGGGAAATTCGACCAAAAACAACCTTAGGAATATAATATGACCATTTAGGTCCAATTGGATTAAATTAGGGCATTTATAATTATTACATTCAAAGAGGAGTTAAAAGTGTGAAAATCAAAGTTTAATAAGTAAAACATTTTTAATATATAGTTATACATAAGATAAATTCGACTATAAATATTCAATAGAAATATAAAAATATTTCCTACATAATGGTAATTTATTTATAATTTTTAGACCATAAATAAATTAATTTATTTATGACACAATGATGATGCAATAATTACCTTATAGATGAAATATTAACATAATTGATGTTATAAATACATAAATAAATTTAATTTTAAACTTTTTATGAATTCAACTAATTTTCTAGGTTAATATGACATGTTTTTGTTGATTTAATTAAAAGTTTTCGAACTTATCATTCTGTAATTATTTTCATAAAAATCAAGTACCAAATAGTGTCAAAATTGACATAAAATAGTTTTTGAAACAAATATTATATTATTAATTGTTATTTTATTCCTAAAAAATCTAAGGCTTGGCCAAATGACTTATATAAGGATATATATGTTAATAATTAACCACTTGGGGTTGTTTTGGCTTGTTATAGTATGTTTATTAACCATATAGTGTAAGAAAACAAAAAGACACGGTAAAAGTTAAATTATTTAACTTAGAGTTAAATATAAATGATATGGTTAAAATAGTAACCTAAACTTTTCTAAAATTTATTGGTTGAGAGGATTTAGACCCATCACATATTTATCTTCTAAATAAATCAATTTGGAGCTATTATAAACCGAATATGACTTTATTATAAAATAATATTTTGAGTTTTCCTAAGGTGCCCCACTCCTCCCTTATAAAAGGGCACCTCCTCCCTCTCATCTTTACACAACTTTGAGCCTTCATGCTCGGAAAAACCCAGCCCATTTACCTTATAAACTTCCCTAGAAATATTCTAGAGGTCCTGGTCTTGTTCAAAGACCAATTTTAGTTCCCTAAGAAGAGGTATCAAAGAGGAGTGTCAAAGAAGAGGTAATATCCGTTACTGATCCTTTCAAATTTATTTCTTCTTCTACTTACTCTTATTTAGTTGTATCATTATGAAGTAATAACACCAGTATCACTCATATAATGATATTTTATTATAAATATGAATCATCCCTATTCACCCCATCTATCCATCCTATGAAAACGAAATCACCGCGCGTGCATACGTACGGAATACCGTCTCTACGTCATGGTGTAATCCATTTTCCACCACCACCTTACTTGGATGGGTATAATGGTATTAAGAATAACTATATGTGATTATTGTAAAGTGATATTTATTATGAAATAGTATACATACACTTCAATACAATTCCACGATTATGAGAACGATATCATCGCTCGTGCGTACGTACGGACTACCGTCTCCATGACATGATTAGATTCATTTTCCATGTTAACCATTCAAGAATGATTATAAAGTATATATAATGAATAATAATGAAATATATGACATTATAAATATACTGGATTTATTTATATATATATGTGTGTCATCTACATACTTCCATTCAGGTCAACAATGAAAGGAAAACAACGTTCAGGCGTACGTACGGCCTACCGTCTCCATGAACGGTGTGTTTCATTTCATTTATCTATCTATTATATATATATATATATACTGAATGTATATGATATATAATTCATTTTTTACATTCTAAAAGTAATTAAATCATGATATATGTAATAAGAATATCATGAACAACAAGTCCAAACACATATGATAAATGAAACGATTTTACCCAAAATGCTACTTTAACATGAAATTTACAAAAGAACGGGTAATATAAAGTCATAAGTTAACCATATATGATATAATAAAAATGAACATGATTCTATAATAAGTCAATGAAATTATTTAAATCATTATACAGAAGGTTTGGATACGTATGAATCATATCAGACCTAAGGTAAGGGACAACTTTTTCAATCTCGTCTTTATCCGAGATTGATTATTCGTAAGTATTTACTAGGGATATTGTTATCATCCAAGTCCCTATTTTCGAAAAATGTTTTCATGTATGTTTAAAGTCCTTTTTACCCATTTTTGGAATTTACCACATGTTATGAAAGGAATATTTCTTTTTTTACCACACAAGGAACTTTTTGACTTTTCCGACAAAAGTACGAGGAGAATGTTATTTTTAACTTATACGGCGTGAATGGATTTTTACAGTTTTATAACATCTTATTCTCAGGAAACTTCTTCTATAATATTTCATGATTATTTCCAAAAAAATCCTTTTCTTTTAAAATTGAAAGGAATTTTGTGAAAAAAATTATTTTGAAGAAGAAATGATATTTTCCTCATGAATTGATTTCAAGTGTTTTATCAAAACTGTTTCCATCTAAGATGAAATTATTTAATATGATTATATTTCAAGTATAATGTCTCTATTATTTACATGGTTTGATTTTTCATTTGATGAAATGATATCCATTTCTTCAATATGGATTATGTGATGATGGGATGATGTTTATGAAACCCATTTTATTCGTTGGGTTATTATGAATGATGTATGTTTATTTTGTGGCACAAGTAAGAATGATTTCATTATGAGATGGGTGGGACCTATATCTAACTCCAATGCATTGGGTAATTATTTATATCTCATGAGATAGACATAGCTGGAATGGTATGTTAATTCGGTTCAGTGTTACAGGACTGGAACGAGGAGTGAACTCGATTCAGAAAGGGACTTTGTCCACTAAGATGGTCTTGACATCAATTCCATGGCTACTATGGAAATAATATCAAGTGCTTAATGTTTTTCCACAATTACATGTTTTCTTCCCATGATATTTTATCATGGTGGATGTTCCATTATGATATATGCCTTACGTACTTCCAAGATTTATGTCCTTGTTCATGATATTGATGATTAGATTTTATGATCAAGTTTTTGCATTCAAATGTTTATCGATTGTTTTATGATCTTTATGTTTACCCTTACTGAGAATTTTAGCTCACCTTTTTTATGTTTTCTTTTCCCCAGGATATAGAGAAAGGTTTAAGGTAAGAAAAAAAGGGATGATCTTTATGAGAGGTGTTTAAGATCTTTCACCACGATTAGAAGATTATTTTTCCAAGTTTCCAAAGACAAAAAACTATTACGGTCCTTGTGTGTCTATTTTCATTATGTATTAAGTATTCCGAAAATTTAATGTAATTTCCATGTACGTGAAGCCTCATGTCTCTACAATTGAAGGGTTATTTTTTTGGTGTACATAATTTACTATCACCAATGAGTGAGTTTTATTTAACTTTATTGAAGTGCCCCAATTTTTCATGGTGAATGGGATCATTAGTCCTGATGTGATGGACCTCAACTTCCAGATTCGAGATTTTTTTATATTCAGACGTAATTTATCATTATGGGGGATGATGGTAGATTATATGAGGGTGGATTACCTCATATGGTGGATGAGTTTCCAAAGGTGTTTCTAGATGACTTCTCAGGATTTCCTCTAGAGTGGTAAATGGATTTCACAATTAATTTAGAACTGAGGACACAACTGAAAACTCTTCCCTCATAGTTTATGGACCCCAAAATGTTAATGGAATTAAAACTACATTTGGATTATTTGGAATCCAAAGGATTAATTCACCTGATCATTCCACCTTGGGCCACCCCAGTTCTATTTATAAAGAAGGAAGATGGATCTCTCCGAATGGGTATTGATTACTAGAAGTTGAATAAGGTAACAATCATGAAAAATACCCATTACCTATTTTGATGAAATATTTGACCAGATCATGGTGGAAATGTTGTTCTCTGAGAACACTTTTCATTTTGGGTATAACTAGGTCATATTTAGAGATAAAAATGTTCCAAAAACATATTTTAGAAGAATGTAATAACACATTTATTTTTTTGTTCATGCCTTTCAGATTAACGAATTATCCAACGGTGTTCATAATTCTTATGAATAGAGTTTTCTATAAGTACCTCAATTCCATTGTCATTTTCTATTTCAATAACATCCGGGTCTACTCTAAGAACCAGGAGGAGCATGAACGACATTTGAGGACCATGTTGGGAACTCTTTAAGATCATCATATTTATGATAATTATTCCATGTGAACCATTTAGATTAGGGATTTAATGCATCGTGATCATGTGATCTCCGAACGTGTAGTTTTGATGGACCAAGAAAATATAAGTGTAGTGATTTCATGGGAGAAACAGAGGAATGTATTTAAAAAAATGATTTTTTTGGGCCTGGTAGGATACTATATGTGTTTTTTTGGATTTTTCTCATCTTTCTTTTCCTATGATGATGTATACAATAAAAGGGGTAAAGTTTGAGTGGAACCCATAATGTCAGGAATATTTTCATAAGCTTATGTGGAGGTTAACCATGACCCCTATTTTGATCTTACCAGAATTTTGAATTGGATACATGGTCTACTGTGATTATTTAGGTATGGGACATGGGGTGCATTTCATTGCATAATGACCATATGGTGGTGTATGACTCTTTCTAGACCTGACCACATAAAAACAATTCCCTAACCCATGAACTAGAGTTATTGGTGGTAATGAATGCCTTAACGACATGGGTTTATTATATATTTTAGGAGAAGTTTGGGGTTTACTCAAATCATAAGAGCATGGATTACATTTTCTCTTTGAAGGACCTAAATTTGAGGTAATACCACAAGGTCAAGTATCTTTGGGAGTATGATTTTGATTTCGTCTACACCTTTTGAGAAGGTAATATGGTATTATATTCCTTGAGTAGGAAATTGCTTGTGAAGGCATTAAAAGAGTCTAGTGATGAATTGAACACAATGTGTCTTTTTACCCAGATTTATCTAGAGACCAGGGAGCATAGTAGTGGTTTATTCTTAGATAGTGTTCATATGGTTCCCTTCCTCCTAAAGATATTTTAGTAAGATCATATAGGTGATGCATTGTTACATTAGTCTATGCAGTTCTTAAATGGTGGGGTGGAGCCCAATAAATGGTCCCTGTCTTCATATAGAGTTCTTTTCGTCAGGGCTGTGTAGTTGTTCTGTTATCGATGTAGAAGGTGGTGATGAGATATAGCGACCTATATCAGTGGGTCATTTTTCATGGGACCACAATGATATATTTTGATTTCTGTCGTTGGTTTGGGTGTCCATGTATAATATCGGCTGTTTCTGATTTTGAATCACAATGTTATACATTTCCTTAGCTTAAAGAGGAGAACTAAAGTCCCTTATGTTTTCTGCATCCCTTTCCCATTCCTATCGAGAAGTGTAACAAGGCCACCATGGACATTATTATTTTCATGCCTCATACACTCGGGTGTGGAATGCCATATGTGTTTGGATTGACTATGTGACCATATCATCCCATTTCATTTTGATCTGGGATTTAGCCAATGTGGATGAGTTATTTCGATTATATATTTAAGAGACAATGAGGATTCATGGTGTGCCGTCGATAATCAATTTAGACAAAGACCCCCCATTTTACCTCTTCGTTCTTGGAAGGCCTTCAAAAGTAATAGGATACATAGATCAAGTTCAACATAAAATTCTATCCCTAAATGGACGGTTAGGAAGAGAAAGTGAATAAGATCCTAGAATCATGCTCCATGCATGTGTGTATGATTTGGGAGGCTTGTTGGATATCCATTTGGGTTTGGTTTAAATTTCTTATAATGAAAATTACCAATACACAATTAGGATGGCTCCCTTTGAGGAAGATTATGGTCATCCTTGGCAGTCACCTTTGTGTTGGGATGAGGTGGGTGAGACCACATTATTGGGACCAAGTCTTATACAAGAGATGTTTGGGAAGAACATTTTTATCAGGAAGAAATTTTTTATAGTGTATAGCTGATCAAAGACTTAGGTCATTTAGTAGTGCTAAGACTATGAATTCTTAGTCGGTTACTGGGTGTTATCGAAATTTTACCCTATCTTGGGTCACTGATATCTTGTTAAAAAAGGAAAGCTAACCCTAAAAGATGTTAGACCTTTTGAGGTTAACAATAGAGGTTGTAAGGTGGCATACTAGTTATATATTCCATCCCATTTTACATTAATTCATTACATGTTCCATGTATCTCAACAAATGATGTATATTATATATCCATACCATGTGTTTAGTTGGGATTTATTGGAGAAGGAACCCAATTTATCGATGCTTGAGAGACTAGTGTAAATTATGGATTCCCAATAGAATGTAATTCGGGGGAAGTCCATACCATTGGTTCGGGTAATTTGGTAGTATAGGAATGAAAAACAAAAGACATGGTAGAAGAAATCTTATTTGGAAGAGTAGTACCATTTTTTTCTCTAATCAGACTTTGGAATGACATTTCATGGGAAAAATGTTTTCATGCAGGGGAGAATTTTCATAGCAGTGATTTATTTTTGAGATATTTTTCTTATATATATTTTTCTTCTCTTGGTTGATTATCTTTCCTCAGGATTTTTGGTTAAAATATAGTTTTTGGATGTGAAAATAGGTTTCACATGGTCAGTCAACAATTATTAGAAACCATGCTCTTGCCAATAGGAGACCATGTTCCCTGGACAATGGGACTTTTTAGGTCGTACGACTTACCACACGGGAAGACAACTATCCATCCGCTCAGACTAGTGGTTCTTAATGGTGCGTACAGTTGACCACATGGGAATTCCCCCTCCCTTAGGAACTCTATGACCTCATTCCTCCTTAGATAGAGTGGTATTCATGGTTTCCACACAGTTGGGTAAATCATTTGGTAATACCATGTGACCTTTTCGGATAATTAAAAATGTGGGATCTACCTTTCTACCCTCTAATAATTTTAACCCAAAGATATCCCATTCATTCCAATTCATGATTATTCTCTCGAGGCGCCTCCTACCCTCCTCTTATCTCCCATAGAACTTAAAATCATGGGCATTTTTTGGTGTGGATATTCATGTAATCATCAAGTAAGCCCCTTATTCGTAAGTTTTATACTTCTTCTTGGGTTCTTCATTCCTCTATATAAAGTCCTCTCTCTATATGATTGGTTTCCCTATGATTGGTTGAACTATGGTTAAGTGTCTTTAATAATGAATTTTTTGGTATGATATTTCTTTCATAGGGTCCTTTTGTGGGTTTGGTTTGGGTTTTCCACTAGATTATAGAAATTTAGAAGCCTTACATAGGTGATTCCATGCATTATCATCATTGGATGATTTTGGTATGCTTTATGTGCTTCATATATGTGTTCAACGAAGTGTTTGAATGGTGTAAAATATGTTTTCAAATGTTTTTGAGGCGCCTATAGGTTGGATGAAAATTTTATAAAGAAAATTTGTTAGATTTCATGCATTCATTCCATATTATGACTTTTAAATGTGTTCCTTGAATTGTGTATGTGGGGTGAAGCATGTTTTTAATTGGATTTGGTGAGCATATGGATTTAAAAGAGGGTTTTCTTATGAAAAATGGTTTATTTTCATGTGTATTAATACTATTTGTTGTGTTTATGTGAATAAGGTGATCTATGTGACATGTGAAATGGAATTGAGCACAAATGGAATCCTAAGTGACTAGATGAGTGAACTAGGACATGGTTTCTAGTTAGAGAAGGGGGGATGAGGACCGGTTCCATCTTATATGATTTCCACTAAAAAAATAACTAAACTATGATGACTGGATACTACTAGAAATTTGGATGAATTTCCCTGTACTAGTTCATGCATGATGACACATTTTCTCATGGTTTCTATAAAATATCACTAAGATACATGGTTCCTAGGGTCCCATTATTGCGAGTGCCTTTAGGGATTACCTGTAGTGTTCTCATGATTTTGTGATTACAATAAACATACAGTGGACCTTGCATTCAATTTAATTTCAAATCATGTTTTCTAGAATGTGTATTCTTTAAAATTATTTAGTAGAAATATTTCCAACATTGTTTAAAAAAACTTACATGTTTATTTTTCTTATATTATTGTATCATAACATATCTTTTGGGTGATATCCTATTTGGATTTGGCTCACACCCTACATAAACCATCGGTTTTATGTAGACATTGTTATGTTTGACCACTATAAAGGAATGATGTTCCTTTGTGGTGATGTTGGATCTAGTTTATGGTGGTTCCTCTTTTTTCAAGTGTTGGTGGAAGTGGCTTGAGGGTGGTGTCCCTCTTATTCCATGGAGGCTGGGTTGTGTAGTTGGTTACCATCCCCATTTAGTTCTTTTAGTTTTCTGATTAATGTTTTAAATGGTTTAACATATGACAGGGATTAATCTTTTGGTTATTATTATAGATTATGTGATGATGTTTTATTATTTTTGAATGTTTATGGTTGTTTCTCCTAGGAGAAATAATTTCCAAATGTAATGTTGATACCCAAGAACTATTTTCCATCCTATAGGGATCGAGAACACCCTTTGGGTTATTCCACAGGGTAGGTCGGGTGTCGGGTTCGATGACAGCCCACACTAGTTTGTGATAGATATGGTATGTAAGAAATATATATGATAAATAGGTGATCCTAATACAACTTATATTAATTTTTTATATAAATTATGTCTCAAATAAAATGGGTGACCATAATATAGATTATATGATAGGTGAGTCCGATTATATATTCTCAATGCATTGGGTAGTGTTCTTTATCATCAATGGGAATAAGGATGGAGTTAATCGATGTGGTTTCTCCTTTGGAATTTATTAGTATCCAATTATTTATGAAATGTGTTTAAGGAGGTTATGAAAATGATGCTGAAAGTTAACAAAAAAGGTTTTTATTTTCTTGTTATGGGTTTTAATATTTTAATTTGAGAAAAAAAATTGGGTGTGTTTTTTCACGTGGGAATGATTTATTTCATCCTCCCAAAAAACATTGAGATGAATGAAAATTTAATAGTTATTTATTTTTTTAATAGAATAATATATTCCATCTTTTTTTATACATTACTGAGTTTTTTGTGCTCATACCATGTTTTAATATGTTTTTCATAGGGTTTAAGGATGTTTAAGGATAATGAATTTGTCAAAGTGAATATCATGATAATCTTTTCTGAAAAGATAATTTTTTTCATTTTAAATGTTTTTTATAGGAAAATGGATAATGATTTGAAGTGTCCAATTTTTAAAATATAGATTTATTATGTATGATATTTGAACTAATTCTCTAAACTCTAAACCTAAAAAGATCCTCAATTATTGGAGAATGAATTATTTATTTAAAACTATAGAATATGTAATGTATTAGTTTAGGTTCTTATTGTTGTTATCAAAGAATAGTGTTAGATAATATTTGGGGTTAAGATATTGATGATATAATACCCTTAAAATATTTTATCTAATAAATACTATGAAATGATATAGAATTCAATGATTAACATGAAAGTACATCTGAAATATGTTTTTTAAAATGGGTTTTATTAGAGAAAATAGGGAATCTATACTAGGATGGAGCCAATAGGGAAACACCCTTCCAACTACACAACACAAAATGGTTGGAATTGGAACTGAGAAGTTTGTTATAGTGATAGATCAACAGATATAGGATATAAACAGTGTCGGAATCAATTAAAGGGAGAAGTCATACCTACCATAGTAGAAAAATACAATAGTATATCATTTTTTGATAAAAAAACCTCTATCATTTTGTGGATATTCCATCCAAGTGGTATATAAGGAATGAATTATTTGTTTGGAAATGATATTCAATGTCATGGGTTGTTTTGAACATCAAAAGGGAACTCTTTCTATTTATTGGTTTGATGGTGATGTTGATCGATGGTGGTATTTTGTTAATAATACTAGATAAAGAGATGAGATTGATACCAATGATTGTTATTCAGTTAAGAATCACTTTATGGAGAAATATTTCAATTATTTATTTGACTAGGAATGGAGAAAATATTATTAGATTGAAGAAAAAGGAGGTAGATTCTATAGTTATGAATGAAGTGAATTTTAAAAGGTTGGATTGGTATATAAAATATTTTATTCAAGGTATTTATAGTTAAATTAAAAGATTTTACCTCGGATTTAATCCAAGTTAGCGATGGTCTTTGGTGACATGAGAATATAAATATATGAGAAATTTGTTCATTGTGATAAGAAAGTTGATATGTAGATTTTAGAAGCTTATGATCCTTTAGATGATAAGAGAATGAAAAGGTCAATATAGAAGGAAATAGAGAAGAATCCCGCAATGAAATCTAGAGGTAATCCCCTTTTATGATCCAAGTTTGGAAAACAAAATTTCAAGGATTTTTTATAGAATATAGAAAGTGTTATCAGTTTGGATAGTTTGGTTATGGCCCTCGTAACTGTAATGAATGGAGTCCAAAACAATCAATGAAATTCAAAACTCATAGACATCTAATGGTGATATGCCTTAGTTTCAATGAGTTGGATCATTATGATAACATGTGTTCAAAAATAGTTACATTGAAAGGAAATAATCATGATTAGAAACATTAAGGTGTGTGACAATCATTTTCTATTACTATAGTTTTTTTCCCATAGAATTAAGTGGTAATAATAATGATACTTATTTATTTAAATTATTCCAATTTTGTTGGCTATGGATCATTACATTACTTCATTTTGGAGAAATTTTAATGAAAAATGGGAACATCACATCATGAAATGAAATAAAATTTTTGGTAAAAACTCTTTGTGGAAATATTTACTAAATTAATATTTATAGAAATAGTTATATTTTTATTAGTGGGATGGTATTTGTGAAGCAACATATTAAATTTACCATAGTATATTTTTATATCATTTTGTGTATGGATTGGATTTTAGTTTATCATGAGAAGATATATTGGAAATATAGGTAAGGATTGTTCAATGATTTAAAACTTTTATAACATACCAAAATTTTTCAAATTTATAAGTTATGATAGTCAATGTAACATTTCACATACTTTTTAACGGAAATAAAATCACAAAAATAGTGATGTGTTAGTATTGAATGATTACATGGATGTTTTCCAGGTGAATTTCAAAATGTTATTCTAGATCGGAAGGTTGAGTTTAATGATGACTTATTACTAGAGGGTATGCCTATTATAACCCCCCTTTATTGAATGAAACAAGTCATGACCCAAACCAAGCTGGGGCTCAAGCTGCAATTACCTCAATCTCGCCTCCATAGGTAAGGGGTGGCAATAAGAACTAAAGGAACACCAAAATTTAGGGAGGAATTTTCTTAAGTACCTGTATGGATGAACATAACCAAATCAATTCCAAAGTGACGAGGGTAAGAAATAAAACATGAAAGACTAATATAAATAATAATATAATTCATGGATCTTTAAATAGTACAAATCATGTTAGTGTAAACTAAAAAGAAATGGAAAAAATATACAACCAACTAGAAATGTGTCCCAATATGAAAAATCTAAAAAAAGAGTAAACAACTAAGAGACCATCTTTGGTATCCTTATCCAAGAACACCGTACGTGGTCCAAGAAGTATGTATTCCTAAGCTCCTCTAAAGTAACGATCGACCTGTCCCGTTTCTATAAAGGACACAACACATTCTAGGAAAATCCCATGTAGTCATGAGTATATACATACCCAGTAGAATACCATGAAAATGATGAATGGGTGTAGTAAAAGATACAACTGAAGAGAAATTAGTAGTTTGAACAAGGTATGGTAAAATTTTAAAACTCAACCCAACAAGAGAGTGAAATTAAAGTCATCCTAAAACAAGGAGCACAAAATGGTGAGATTATAAACTTATCATCGAGTCTTCACTACCAATAGTAGGAGAGGAGACATGTCCAACTATGAGAAGCTAGAAATAGAAAGCATGTGGCATACCCTACACCTCATTGCCTCCCCTGGATAGAGAGTAACCAAAACCAAAGGAGTGTGTACTGAAATATGATATATATATATATATATATGCTCAGTTAAAGAAGACCAACATAGAGAGTAAGGGGATATTCATATCATAGATTAGCCCCAGAAGAAGAGTAGCCAAAAGTTATAGAAGGAAGTCCATATGTGATTCCAATCTCCTCATGCTTCTACCTAGGATACACAAGTCTAGGGGTAATCAATCACCGTAGCTTGATACTCTCCACTTTGGGAAGAACAAAATCCCCAGAACAGTTTTCATTCACATCACATGAATGAATCTTGGTGTGGAAAGCATCCCTATTTATCGTGAGTCCAAAGATACCTGAAACCATTTTTCATCACTATGCCGCACAACTGTGGGGTCACTAGTTTTAGGAAAGGGTCTTATTCATTGGTACAATATGAAGTTTCTACTCTAGCAGTCATCGAGGAATTTTGATACCCTGTCCTATTAGAGGGTACCACTCGAAATGGTCACCAGGGAATGACACTATGCATTCCTACTAGAGGGTAAGCCTAGTTAGTCATTAGGGAAACTCCACTGCCCACCCCTTATGGAGGGTTATGTTTGCAAGATATCATTGGGGAACCCAACTACCCAACCAAGTTGGAGGGAAATATTTGAATGTAGAAAATCTATACTACCTTGTCCTACTATAGGGTAACTCAAAAAGATGATCGGGGAATGACACTTCCCAATCTTACTAGAGGGTTTCCCCAGAACTACCATCAATAAATGCCACTACCTAGCCTAGATGGAGGTCAAGCCCAATACTATTCTGTTGATTGGGTATGATTGATTCCATAATTAAGAGTTTCTTGAGAGATTTACAAACTAGGAAAATATCACAACATATCTCAAAATATTCCCCTAAAAGACCTATCATGATCTAGGAGAAAAAAAATCCGGGTAGGCATCTCACAATCCAATACCCAAGTTCAAACAAATGAGATATGAATGATAGACATTCTCTTAGAAGCACCTAAGAGGTACATGACATGTGGGGGGACCCACACATTGTGTGGTCCCTCTTACATGCTTATCTGTGTCTCTAATTGGTTCATGGGTCCCATTTATGTAGGGGTACATTCCATTTAGGTGGAATACATGGCATGTCCCACATATCCAGGGACTGGGCCGTGTCTGTTGGCCATGTCCTTGTACTCGGACCTTGTGTCTATCTATTTTGGTACATGGAGTGTTGGTCCACATGGGATACTACCCATGTGTCCAAACCATGTCTATTTACTTTGTACAAGGAATGTCATTATCCATGTAGTCTATCACATGACCCGTTCTCCTAAGAAGGTATTACACAACGTGTCAATGAAGTACACACCATTCATTCCTTATGTCAAAATCCTAGAGCCTTCACTAGAAAGGTACACACATTATGTGTTCTTCATACTACATGGAAGGTAATTGGTATTTTTCTAGAAACATTAAATTAGATCTCCCATGGCTAAATCTACCCATGATTCCCTAGATAATAGCTAGAATTGGTCCAAAAATCATGGATCTGACTGAAGAACAAGGATCTTCATCGTTACTCACTACGAGTTGGACTCATTGGTTGATGAGGGTTTGGCCAATAATTCCACAGGACACCATGCTTCTAATCATTGCGGTATTAAGGATTAATCACTGGATCAGCCATCCTTGCATCACAACCTTTCTAGATCCAAGCTCCACATGCAAAACCATTGATGATTCATTGATCTTCCACATATACAGGTTACCGATCATGCTTGGGTCACCCAACAATTGTCAAAACAAAAACCATGGGGGTTCCAACTGTGAATAACATAAAAAAAAATGGGTGAAAGGTAGAAGAAATATATTTTAGGTAATTGATGGCCATCCGTTCTTGGCCAATGATCAAGAATGTGCTCCAAATTCAAATAAACCAAATAAATAAATTTAAATATTCATTCTTTGGAACATGTAAGGTTTTCAAAGTCACATATTCATGAAATGGAAGGAAGATGCTCAATTGTTTTACTATAAGGGATAAAAAAATAGAAAATGAGTCCTAACACATATTTGGATCATTATTTTTAAAAAAATGTTATTTCCAATGAATTTTGAATAAGTCGCTATGGTCGTTGTACTTTGATCCACCTTGAATCAAAGGTTAGACGTTGTTCCCCAAAATTGTAGGAGAGGATCTCTAGAAGATGGATTTCAAAAATTATGAGCTAACCCTAATGTTTTTTCCCTGATGATACTTTAATAACCATTTTAGGGTTGGTTAAAAATGGATTAATTAAATAAATAATTAATTAATCAATCCCCAAAAAATGACCGCCAATGAGAGGGGGGTATGAAAGTCCCATACCAACTCATTTTATGTCGTGAGTAGGGTAAAAACCATGCTCGAGACCCAACCATGTCCTCAAATTTATAACTTGAACAACCATTTAATTTTTATCTTATTTTAATTAATTAACCACGTACACAAAATATATAATAGTTTTAATAATTTTATAAAATTAATTCTGGGAACACCGCAACACAGAATTTTACTCCGCCTCAGTGCCAAGCTTTGGAAATATATTTAGAAATATTTCAATGTCTTACAAGGAAATAATAGGGTCACTACAACATTCCCTCCTTGAAGTTGTTTGTCCCAAAAAAATAAAAACAAGGGAAAAAATTGGGATACTAAGCCCACATCTGGGTGTCCCACTCTACGGAAATCCCCTTCACATTTCCATGATACCACAACACAAAAACCAAATGGATGGTTCATCCTTGGAAGGTCCTCTCATACTGATCCTCGATAGCCACTGGGTGCTCTACAAAAGTGGCTCCATCCTCGATGTCCAGTTCACCCCAGTCAAGAAAATGCATAGGGCCATGCACATATTTCCTCAGTTGTGACACATGGAAGACGTCGTGCACCTAATACAGCTGTGGGTGTAGGGAGAGGCTTTAGAAAACCTCACCAACCCTCTCCACAATCTCGAATGACCCAATGAACCATGGTGACAACATTCCTTCTTGGTCTAAAATCCACATTCCTCATCATGGGTAGACTCATAAGAAGATGCTCACTCCCTTCTTGAACTAAAAGGGCCTATGATTACAATCTACGTAGGATTTACATCTACTCTGGGTCATATTAATCCCATCACGGATGACCTACACTTTATCTATTATCACTTGCACTAACTTTAGCTCCATAAGAGATGACTCTTCAATCTCCATCCAGTATATGGGTGACCTTCAGGGTCTCCCATATAGGTCCTCATAAAGTTTCCATGTCGATGGTAGAGTGGTAAATGTTGTTATAAGCAAAATATTCCAAGTTAATGTGATCCTCCCATCTCTAGAAAAAATCCAATAAATAAGCCCCAAACATATACTCTAGTACATGGATAATGAAATTGATCTTCCCATTAGTCTGTGGGCTAAAGGCTGTGCTCATCCATAGTAGGGTTCTAAATTCCTCATACAGGCCTTTACACAATCGTGAAGTAAACCACACATCATGATCAGAGACAATAGTAAAGGGTATCCCATGAAGGAAGATTATATCCCTTATGTACAACTACCCCAAACTCTCTACAAAACTCTATTCCCTGATCTAAAAGAAGTATTCCTACATTATGTGTCGATCTACTATCACAAATATAGTTTTATGGACCTTCACTATGTGTACAATCCCTATGATGAAGTCCATGGACATTCCATATTATTTCCACTCTTGGTTCTTTAGGGGCTACAACAAACCTCACAAAACTCAATACATAAATTTCACTTGCTCATAGGTGAGGAACTGTGAGACAGAATCATCTACACTTCGTCTCATACTAGACCACAAGAACTACCAATGAATGTATCTATACATATTCCCAACACTGGGATTCTCATCTAAGGTATAAGTGAAGAACTCTTGAATCACGTCCTCCACCATCATGATTGGAACCACTATTTTCCCATAGAACAAGTTATCATGATTCCCTCCTTTAGAATATCCATCTAGTGTGTCACCTATGTATATTTGATCCCATAAATCCTCACAGTATATGTATCCCAGCTGGGACTCCTTCATATGGTTGAGGACTAAATGAGTCAACACCATTGACTATGGAAAATATGTACTCTCTTTCTCCACCCAGGTCAACTGTAGGGAAGCTATTTTCTCTGAAGCTTCCTACACTAGGTTAGCCTGAGACTTCCTACTAGGGGCAGCTACTACAATATTTTCCTTCCCTAGAGTATAAAATATCTCAAATTTATAGTCCTTCTTGAACTCCAACCACCGTCTCTACCTCAGCTTTCAGTCTCTCTATGTGAAGACATACCCAAGATGCTGGTGGTCTGAGTAATCCAAAAAGTACTCTCCCAGAAGGTAGTGCCACCATATACTCAATGTGAAGATTACCTATAAAAGATCTAGGTCATGATTCACATAACTATTCTCATGAGATCTCAACCAAATCAACCCATATGAGATTACTTCCTATCATTTCATCAACATGCAACCGAGCTCAGATACCGAGGCATCACAACAGACTATGAACTCAATGCATTCCTCTGCTAGTCTCAACAATTGAGAACTTATCAAACTCCCACTAAACTCCTAAATTTCTTTATAGAACTACTTATACCTGGTAATCGGCTATCCCATCAGCATTAGGGTGTTCAAAGGGGCTACAATTCTGGATAAGTCATCCACAAATAATTTATAGTACCTTGTTGGGCCTAGAAAACTCTAAATCTTGGAGTTGTTGATTGGTGTCTCCCAAGGAAACACTGATTCTATCATTTCTTCATCCATGAATAAACCACGTTCATAAATGACATGACCTAGAATGTGAACCTTTGATATTTAGAACTAGCTTCATGAGTGCATTTTTTAATTTTGGTTCACTCTAAGTAAATCAAGAACCTTCCTCAAGTTCTTTGAATACTTCTCCTCTATTATAGAGTAGATGTGTATGTCATCAATGAAGGCAAAAAAAATTGTTCCAAGTATGGATGGAATACGTAGTTCATAAAATCTATAAATATGACAAGAAGAAATTTTCATTCTCAATGGAATCACTAGGAAGTTATCGTATCCCTATAAAAATTGGAATTCAAAATTTGGAACATCGTCCTCATGAACTGCAACTGGTGGAAGCCAGATAAGAGAACAATCTTAGAGAACCATCTTTCACCTCACAACTGATCAAAGAGGTAGTCAATCATTGGAAAGGGGTTATTATTCTTTTTCGTGGCCTAGTTCAGGTGATGCTATTGCATGAAAAGCCACAAGCTCTTGTTTACCTTCTCTAAAATAGAATTGGGGCTTCCCAAGGGGACACACTAGGTCTGATGAAACCATTATCATGATGGGACTCTAACTGCAACTGAAGCTCTTGGATCTCAGTAGGTTCCATCAAATATGATAAAAAGTATATCAAGGCAGTGCCAGGATGAAATTCTATGCAAAAATCCATCTCTCAAATCAGCGGTATCCCACTAACATCTTTGGAGAATATGTGCATATTGTCCTCCAAAACTGAGGGAACCAAAATTCCAGAAGATTCTTCTTCACTAAGGGTTACAGTCGCCAAATGATGGGTTATAGGATGAAAACTCTTTCTCATATCACACACATGTCCTACTATGAGCAATCTCTTTCCAAAAAGGATAACCTCATCCCATTAGCATGTAGGAATTTGACTAGTTTGATATGATAGTTGATCTGGTATTGAACCATGGAAATCGAATCCATTATCAGGATGATGTCATAGGGTTCCATCATGACGAGTACTAGGTCCCATGAGAATATATCTCTTCCAAGTGATATCTCCCACTGCCCACAGATAAAATATAATAAGGATGAATTCCCTCTAATATCCTTGAGACAACGCAGCTGTGCTAGCATCGCTACAAGGAGCACTAGTTCTCATGCCAAGAGTTAGGAAATAAAAGAATGGTTGGAACATATTTCTACTAATACCTAAAAAAGAGTATAATAAACACATACCATTCCTCAGATCATCTCATGAACAAAACGATCATAGACATCAAATTCTTGTAGTTTTCCACAACCCCAACTACTAGCTCGTTGATCCTGATGTGGGCTTCCAGATTGTGGTGTTAGAGAGAACTCATAACACTGTCATCCACTTGTCGGTCCTCCTGCTCTTCTACCAGCTCCACCACCCTAGGGAGCACCCTGTCCATTCTTGAGAGATCCCTCATCATGTAGCTATCTCTACCTTGCAGGAACATCATATATCTTACTTGGATGCTCAAAATGTAGGTTTGGTCAGTCTTGTTCCATGTGACCTATCCCATCACACGCATAACAACGACCCTCCCCAAGATTCTCTAGTGCTTTATGAAACCTCTACATTGTATGAACACATCACTAAGCCTGTTCATGGATGGGTCTCATGTTGTGATATATTTATCACCTGCCTACTCTTTTAGATGACCTAGCTATTTCATTCCCATTATCATCTCCCGCTATCTAGTGTCCCTCTAAAAGAAATCTCTTGGTCACATGTTCCTACACTAGCACCCCAGCATAGGTGTGGATGCACAAGGGAACTTCAATTTCTTAGATATCTCTAATGAATCCTTGTTCATACTTCCCTACTTGGAAGTAACTTTCTAATATCATGTCAAGAGAGTAGAGAATAAGGTCTATGAACCTATCTGGATACTTAGGCACTGTCATCTCTCCTGACTAAAGCTCCAAAATCTCCTGAACACATATGCTACATAGGATGGAGGGGTTTTAATCCCCACAGAATGATTGCTGGAAGTCATCCCATGAGATTTCTGACATATCATGAATCTGTATAACCAGGTTCCACTAATTCCTAGACTCTACTTGGAAAAGACTACCTTCCAAAGATACCATATGATCTATTAGGTTCTGAATAAGAATGAAGATATAGACTACTGACTCTAGACAATCCTCTGCTGCCTCACGATCTGGATCACCATAGAACCTCATCGATCACTGATGCTGGAGATTTTGGAGTGTGATTAACTGTGAAAATCGTCAACCTACTATATTGGGATGATCTACTATTCAATTGATGGATGTTCTTCGACCTTCCCACCTTGAAGAAGGGGATTGTGGGATGGACGCTAAACTGAGGCCTCATCACTCATAGGGTCGTCGTCATAAACCTGAGTTGGTATCCTGGATTGCTGACATCATGACGGTATCCTGAGAGTTATAAAAGATTACCATAATCTGATAATTACACACACACACACACATATATATATATTTCAAAACAATAATGGGGAGATAACTATAGAAGGGATGTCAAAGTCTCATTCCTATATGATTCATGCACCGTTGCTCCCTGAAACAAATGTATCAGCTTTCTGATTTGACAAGAATGTAGTCATGGTCCTAATGAATAGATACGTCAGCAGTCGAACCATCAATAGACACCCTAGACCGAGAGCCAAACTCTAGAATATTTGTCAAAATTTCCGTAAACCCAACCAATCATCTTAATGGGAAACTTTTGAACTAAATCCCATGGAATGAACTTACTCTAATTCGAATATGTCCTTACCAGAACCAAGAAAGGGATCATGACACAAATTACCCAAGAACTACTCCATATTCTAGGGTTTTTAGATAGGATTGAAAGGAAAATCTAAACATGGAGATGGATTTTCCTATGTACATGTACACACACACATAGCCAACTCAATGCCAAAGTGCAGAGGGAAATAAATAAAAGATGCAAAACTACTAGAAATATACAAAAAATTCAAGAATATCTAAATAGTAAGAAGTAAAATATTGTAAAATAAAAATAAAAGGAAAAAAATACATGCCCAATAAGAACTGTGTCATAGCCTATCAAAAATAAAAAACATGAAAAAAATCGGGATCCTAACAGCTTTTTTGCACGCTATGCCAACCGTATGAGGTCCAATGAGTCTGTATCCCTATGAACTGCTAAATCATCGATTGACATGTTCTCCATCTAAAAGAGACATGAAATGTGTGTGTAAAATACCATTCATTGTTGTCTATACACATAACCTTTATAATTCCCCAAAAAGGGAGAAGGGGAAGTAGTAAGAGATTCAAATGAATAGGAAAATAGTAGGTCGAATAATATATGGTTAAAGAGTACAACTAAACCCAACGTGTGTGTGAATGAAAATTCATCTAAACACAAGGAAATAAAAATTATGAGAAGATGAAATTTTTGTTGAGTCATCACAACGTATAGTAGGAGAGTTGAATTGTCCAACCATGAGAAGCAAGACACGAAAATAACATGGCATACACCACGTGTCTTCACCTCTCATATAAGGAGAGTAACAAAAACCCAAGGAGTGAGTTCGGAAACATGATATATATATATATATATATATTATTAGTCAAATAATCTCAACAGAGAGAGTAAGGGGACATCCATCTCATGGATCAGCCTAAGAAGAACAGTAGCCAATAGTTTTAGATGGATGTCCATATGCGATCCCAACTCCTCATGAATAGACCCAAGACACAAAAGTCTAAAGGAACCAATAACAACAGCTTGATACTATCCACTTTAGGAATGACTAGGTCTGACACACGGTTTTAGGTCACATCATAAGTACATGTCTCATTGGGGTAATCGTCCCTCTTTCACATGAGTCCAATGGTATGTCAAAAAACATATCTACACTATTCCACAAAACTAAGGGGTCAAAATATTTAGGAAAGGGTCCCATGCCCTAGAACGACATGGAGGTCCTACTCTGGTAGTCAATGAGGAACGCCACTACCCAGTCCTACTAGAGGGTACCACTTGAGAAGTTCACTGGGGAACACCGCTGTCTAGTACTACATGAGGGTAGGCCCAGTGAGCCATTAGAGAAACACCACTACATATCCCTATTGGATGGTTATGCCTGGAAGATGTCATCCGAGAATGCCGCTGACCAGACCAACTAGAGGGTAATTCTGGAATATCGAGGAACTCTACTGCCCAATCCTACTAGATGGAAACTTGGAATGATCATTGGATAATGCCACTACCCAGTCCTACTGGAGGGTAAGCCCGAAACTACCATCGTGGAATACCACTACCCAGCCCAGCTAAAGGGTAGGCCTAGTACTACTCTGGTGATTTTGTATGGTTGTTTCCATCATCTGGTGTCTCTTTAGCATGTGGATAACCATGAACATTTCACATGGTTTCTAAAAATCTGACATTGAGGGAACCACCATGATTGACTTGAAAAAACACTAATTATAGGAATCTCATAGTCCAACATCGGAGTTCAAACAAATGAGATACTAATGTTCAGTGTTCATTCAGAAGATCACAAGGAGTACACACCATGTGAGGGGACACACAAGGCATGTGGTCTCTCTTCATTTCTTGGCCATGTATCATGTTAAAACATTGGTCTCGTCTGTATAGGTTTATATTATATGTAGGCGGGCTTCAAGGCATGTCCCACCTTTCTAGGGACCAGTTCATCTCTACTAGCCATGTCCATGTACTCAGACCCCATGTCCTTGTACTTTGGTACAAGGAATTTTTGGTCCACATAGAATACTTCTTCAGTGAAAAAACCGTGTCAATGAACTTTGTACATGGCGTGTCTTTGACCATGTTGTCCATCAAAAAACTCATTCACATGAGAAGGAATTACATGACATGTTGAGGAAGTACATGTTGTTCCATCCATAAGGGTGTCAAAAAACCCTTTCTTTTCCACTGGATGTAGTGACATGTCGCGTGTTCATCATACTACATGTCATATAGTGGGGATGTTTCCATAATCTTTTGATCAGATATTCCATAGAATAATCATTCCATACTACCTTGGATAATGTCTCGAATTGGTTTGAAAAACATGGATCAGTTCCAAGAACATGGAACCCCCTCATTTCTCATTGCGAATCATCCTCGTTCTTCAAAAAGGGTTTGGATGATCATTATGTAGTCCATCATGCCTTTGATCACCATAATATCAAGGATAAATCACCTTATCGGTCATACACACCGAACAATATTTCTAGATCTGTGCTAATATCAAAAAATGGTTGATGATTTTTCAATAGACCATATATCTGGGTTCCCAATTGAGCTCAGGTTTCCCAAATATTTTCAATCTACAAACTATGGGGGTTCCAACATTGAAGAATGTGAAGAAAAAATATGATAAAAGAAAATGAACAGGGGTTAAAGTGATTTTTGGACATGCGTTCTTGGCCAACAATCAAGAATATTCTCTATGGATAGATTAACCAAAGAAAGAAATTTAAATATTCATTCTTGGTTGCCTGTAAGGTTATCTAAGTCATAGATTCGATAAAAGGAATGAAACTGCTAAATTATTTTAATCTAAGTGCATAAAAACACTAAAATATGAGTCCTACAACTTATTTGGATCATTATTTGAAGAATAAAACGTTCTCCAATGAATTTGGGAGAAGACACTATGTTCTTTGTGATTTGATCCTCTTTAAATCATATGATTGAAGTCATTATCCAAAAAGGGAGGAGAAGAGCTCCCATCTTAAGATTCTAGAAATTATGAGCTCACCCTGTAATTTTTTTCAATGTTGGTACTTTTATAACCATTTCAAGTTAAGTAAAAAATGTATTAATTAAATAAATAAATAATTAATAAATCCACTAAAACACAATAGAAATGAGTGAGGGGTCCGAACATCATACACCGACTTATTTTATGTTATTCCTTGGGAAAAAACACCTTCTCGACACAAACATGCTCTCAAATTTCTAATATGACCAACCATTTAAGAGTTATCCCATTTTATCTAATTAACTATTCACATGAAATAAAAAATATAGTTTATATTTTCGTTAAATTAATTCTGGAAACACTGGCCCTAGAAATCAAACACTGTCTCAGTCCCTAACTCTAGAAATATATTTATAAATATTTCCAAGTCTTACAAGGAAAAAATTGGATCTTTATAGAAGATATAGAAATTTTTAGTTGAAAAAGAAATTATAGGAACATATAGATAAGGGTTTTATTTGTCATATTACTTCACCATGGAGTGTTTTTTTTTTGTTAAAATTAAGGATGGTTCAATGAGACTTTATATTGATTATATAGCCTAAAAAACATCACTGTTTTGAACAAGTATATGTTTACTCGTATAGATGATTTTTTTGATCTGCTTTTAGGAGCACAATATTTTCCATAGATTGATCTCAGGTTGTGGTACCATCACCAGAAGGTAAAGGTGGTAGATATTCTGAAGACTTTGTTTTAGACTAGATGTTATAATTATATGTTTCTTGTTATACCATTTGTGTTATATAATGAACCATATTTATTCATGGATCCTATGAATAGATTTTTTCATGACCAGTTAGTTATGTTTAAGGTTGTGTTTATAGAAGATATAATATTATATTCTATTAGTCAAGAGGATTATGAAAGTCACCTCCAATTTTTTTAAAAACAATAAATTTAAAGAAACAATATTAAAAATTTAGTAAATTTGAATTTGTTTTATAAAAATTTCTGTTCTTTGGCATATTGTATTTAATAATGGAATAATAGTTTTTTATACTAAAACCAATGTTGTTGAAGGGGTTCAAAAAAATATAAATGTTAGGTAGATTCATAGTTTTATTGGCTTAATAGGTAATTACTGCAGGATTTCTGAAAACATTACTCTATTTTATATCAGACAAACAATGTTAAGATGAAAAAGAGTTAAATTCGTATAAACAAAAGGATGTGATGATTTTTAAGAACTATTGTAATGAATGAATATTGATATGGTTTTGGCATTTACATCTTGAAATGGGGAATTTTTCATCTATAATAATGATTCTTTAAAATAATATGGGTGTTTCTTGATTTATAATGATCTGGTAATTCCTTATGCTCCACTGGAGCTGAGACCCCATGAGTTAAAAAATCCAACACATGATATGGAATTAGTTATTGTAGATTTATATTTTAAAATGTGGAGGAATCATTTATGTTGAGTGACTTATAAAATATATGGCGATCATAAATTTTTACAAAACATATTTACTCAAAAAGTGTTACATTTGAGGTAGAGATGATTGTTGAATTGATTAAGTATTATTACAACATGATTCATTATCATCCTAGAAAAGAAAATAAATTAGTCAATAATTTGTGTAAGATATATAATTCAACATTAACCATTTTAAATTTGATAAATTCTCCCTTGGTTAATGATTTGATTAGTTTCTATTAATATTTATAGATATTGGGACTTCCTCTTTTTTTCATGTTTGAATACAGTCATCTTAATCAAAAATAAGTAATCATTCTCAGAAGGACTATCACCAGATAATGGAAAAAGAAGAATTGGTTAAGAAGGGTATGTTTCCCAATTTTAATGTTTAAAATGATTTTGTTTTGAAATGCTGAAAAATATTATGTGTGTATTGTGACACTTATTTTAAGAGATAATTATTGAATATATCTCATATTTCTCCATTTTCCATTAACCATCATAATACTAAGATGTACAGAGGCTTTTGGGAGTCTTACTAGTGGGATGGAATAAGAAGAGATATTGCTGACACTACCATGATATGTTTGACCTATCAATACATTATAGAAAAATTAAAATTACTAAAGGGAATTCCTAATTGAATTCCAATGATGGAGTGGAAATGGGGAAATATATACAGGGATTTTAAGATAGGTTTACAAAATGCATCTCAAGGGAATATGTGATTTGGGTTATTAATGACCAGTTAATAAAATTTTTATATTTCTAAACCATTCAAGATACAATGTCTAGATCGTATTTGTAGACTATACCTCATTGAAATAGTTTGGTTAAATAGATTTCATCACTCCATTGTATCTGACCATGATCTCAGGTTCAATTCAAATATTAAGAATGGAATTGAGAAGTCATTGCGCAGTAAATTAAATCTTAGTACAAACCTTCATCCTCAATATCATAGATTATCTATGTGAATGAATCATATTGGGGAAGAAATGCATCATGATTTTTCAATGGATTATAAATGAATTTGGGATCAACATGCAAATTTGGTTGAGTTTTCTTATAATAGAAAATATCATTTCAATATATAGATGTAAACATTTGAATATTTTTTATAGAAAAAGGTGGAAAATTAAAGTGTAATATGATAAAGTAGGTTAAATAATGTTGATGGGACAAGATCGGGTCGATGAAATAGTTGATAAGGTGAATATGATTCATTAGTATATAAGGGTGGCTCATAGTAGGTACGAACATTTTGTGGAAAATCGGAGGAAATATATTTCTTTTATGGTAGGTGATAAGGATTTTCTTGAAGTATCTCCATGGAAGATTTTGATGTGTTTTAGTAAAGAGACAAAATTAAAGTCCATGGTTATTTAGACTATATGATATACTTGATAAATTTTTATTAGTTTCTTACTGAGTATCCTTGACTCTGTGTTTATCCTAGGTAGATAATGTTTTTCTTGTTTTGATATTAAGGAAATATGTGTTTTAATGATATCATGTTTGGATTACTTAGGTTGTTTAGATAGAATATCACCATTCAGAAGAGGTACAATGTGTTTAGTTTATTGACATTAGTGATCATGTGTTCTTTTAAATGGAAATTCATCAACTTAAGGTTTTATGAAAAAAAATGTATGGTTGAATAAGAAACTCGGTAATCATAAAATGATACGAGGGAAATATCTTCCAACTAGTTTGATAAGTGAATAAAATTTTGGCAATTAAAATTACAAAAGAGAGGAGGAATTTAAAAAACCAGTTAATTATTGAATAAATAATATTCATATTTATTAGTATTCATTACATAGACATTTATATTATTTATAACAACATTAATTAATTTTAAAATCAGATAGGAAATAGGTTTATTTTTTTTATAATTTCTTATTTAAAAGTACAATTTTCAAATAATATAATTTTTTTAGAAAATGAATTTCAATTTTAAATTATTAACACCAAAATTATACTAATAATATTTTTTTTATAATTTTATAGAAAAATTATTTTTCAGTGAATATGGAAAAATATTTATTTTTATTGAAAATTATATTTTGTTTTTATCTATAAAGAAGGTAAAATTATTTTTTGGAATAGTTTTAAAATTTAATTACTTAAATTTTATTTAAATTAGTATTATTCTTCCTTTTTAAATAAAATTTTTACATGGGTTTTTAATAAAATAATTTTATGCTTAAAAAGGTATTTTTTTTCAAAAAAAATTTCAATCATGTTGTCCATATTTAATTATAAATTAAATTCATCCATTTAAGTGTTCTAAATAAAGAAAAATAGATTTCATATTCTGAATCATGTGGTCTAAATTTGGTAAATAGGTCCATTATATTTTTTTCCATTATGAAGGAAACTTTAGTAAATATTGTTGTCATAGGAATTAGTAAATAAAGATATTATTGTTAAAAACAATGTTATAAAGTATAAAATGATCACAAATCCTTAATTAATTTTAATTCATTAGTATACATCCTCTATAATCATCCAAAATTATAAATTATGTTATTTTTATTCCATTTTTAAAAGTATTTTTACCTCTATAATATTCAGGTAAATTTAAAGCCAAAAATGTCACATTAATTATTTTAATAACTATGATATTTTTAAAATGGGGAAAATTAAAGTGTTTGTTAAGTTAAAAATTTTCTATTTGAATATATATTATTTAATTTCCTCATGATTTGTTTTCTAATTTTTAGTGAATAATTTATTTTCATAAATTCTTAAAAAATTTTGATGTAGTAATTATTTAAATAATATAAAAATTAAAATATATTAAAATAATATTTGTAACAATAACACGATTTGATTGAATAGTTATGTTCAATTATGTTTAGATAAAAATGGAATATTATAGAGGTTTTTCAACATTTTATTTGAAATATATTGTGTTCTTATTGTTTTAAATGTTAAATTAAATTTATAGTTCAAAAATGGACATTAATGTTTTTTTAGAATAAATAATTTGTATTAAATGATTAAAAATTTAAGAAGTATCATATTTCCCTAAGTGAGTGGGATTTATTTATAACATCATATATATTTTTTTGGGTATTTTATTTTATTTTATAATAACTATACTAACCCCTTAATAGTAACAAATATTATAATCACCTTAATTGTGAAAAGGGTTCATAAAGGGAAACAAATAAGGGAAAAAATGTGATTGGAATTTTTCAAATTTTATTTTTATGAAATATTATAAAACAATTATTAAATTTTATTCTAAAATTTTAAATTAGTATCTATTTGGACATAAACATTTATTTATATTAGTTTCATATTTTATGAAATACTAAGAGTGCCACTACCCTCTCCAATAAATGTTCACATCTTCTCCCTATTTATTCATAATTAAAAATTATTTTGGATTAACCAATCCCTTAAAAAATTAATTTATTACATCCATATCCATTTCATAGAGGAATTATTTATATAATAATACCATCTTTACCAGTCCTAAGTTGTAAAAGAAAAGGAAGTCGTTAAAAGATGAGTTGTAGTTCTTAACAGTGTGTTTTTATTTTATTTCTTCTTTGATATCATTCATTTATTACATAAAAATGATTATATAATAAAATAATCAACTCCCATATATTAATATTTTATTAGTTTAATTTAATAACCTATATCCATCTCCACTTCAATAAAATGGGAAACCAAACTATCATTTGTGTGTACATTGGACTACCATTTCACCCACCAATGTCATTTGTTTTACCTCATAGTATCTCATGGTTAATTTTAATGACTTAATTAATATATATATATATATATATATGATATTAAATAAAAAAAATTTCTTCTGAAATTATAATATATAATACAATCTTAACTATCTATTTATACAAAAATGATAACATCGTTCATGTGTATGTGTTGACTACCACCACCACGAAGCAATGTGATTCGTTTTTCATCACCACATCATATGGACGATATATATGCGTATGTTAAAATAAATATTATGTTATTTATTTTATAAATATAATTATATATAAATCATATAATACATATATTTTTTCCATAATGATCGATGAAAAATGGAAACGTTATATATACATACCTATGGCCTATAATCTCTATGATTGTAACATAATTTATTTTTAATGACCATATTTCATCATTGGTTTTAAAAGTATCCATTATTTTTAAAAATAATAATTATGACTTTTTTATCAATTTATATATTATGTAACAATATCCCCTTTGATTCGAGTAGACATATAGAAGTAAGTCTTGGCATATGAGCCGAATATCATCTAGATGTGGGTCATTAAATTCAATGATTATAAAATGGTTAAGGGAATAAAAAAATTAAAATTTTTTATAATAAACTAAATAATTATAACAAATTTATTTTTATTTAAGATAAATAACATGCACGATGAGTCATAATCGAGCTAAAAGACTCGAATTTATAACCTTGTTGTAAATGTTTTAATGATTTTTTTCACACATGCCCATATTTTCAATGTTATTTTGTGAATGTATTTATATGGACATAAAATAATTATAAATTTATTTATTTATCTTTTTTTAAATTCATTTAATTAATTTGGAAAGGAAATTTTTAATATAATTTTTTACTCTCTTTAAAAAATAAAAAAGGAATGTTCTATTTTAATATATATGGAGACAATCATATTTCATCCCATTTTATTCATTATTATATTTTAATATTCCGTTACAATATTTAATGTTTTATTAATGAAAAAACCCCCTTACTTTTTAATGGGTATTTTTGTTTTGGATATGGGGTTTTAATAGAAGTAGAAAATCAATATAAATATTTTTTTCAAGTGGGAATAAAAAGTCTTTTCAAAGGTTTTATGATTAAAAGTGAAAGAATAAAATGGTTTATTCTTGATATGGTACATGGAAATTATATTTTAGAAATAGGTGATCTTGATATAGTGCATAATATAGGTTTATCCTTATTATATATCATGAGAAATGGGTGGTCCAAAAATATCTCATATTAAGGGTGAGCCTCATTATAAGTCCTCAATTTATTGGATAAAGTTCATTAACATCAATGGTTTGAAGGATGGAGAAAAATGATGTGGTTTTTCCAATTCATTTAACTTGGTCTAGTTTTTTTTGACCTCAGATTAAAATGGTGTTTTAATATGATTATCTATGTTTACGAAAGGGTTTTTATTTTATTTCTATGAGTTTTAAGTGTTTCCATTGAGAAAAAATTGTTAGTTTTTCCTTTGGTAGTGATTTATTTCATTTTATGAATGAACATTGAGACAAAGTTAAACATTTTATGGTATTTCAAGTTTTTTCATTAGACTAATGGATCTCTTAATGTTATGTCTTTTAATTATAATTTTTTACTCATCCCCATTTTAAATTGTTCTTCATGATGTGAAGTTTAATGTCAGGAGGATTAGTCATAAAAAACATGTTTAATTTTAAAAGTTTCATATTATTGGACAAATCGATACTAATTTGATGTGTGCACATTGTAAAATATTTTTTGGTTATGTATGAGTTATGACCTAATTCAGATTTAAATATAAGCCTGAAAAGAAACTCAAATGTGGGAAAATTAATTCTTGACTTAAATATCACGATTAAGTAATGCTTTTGGCTGGGTCTATTTAGATATGAAGATGAATTTGAGAAAATTTTAGAAAATATGGGAATAAAAAACTCAAATAAAAAGTGGATTAGATAAGAAAATTAAAATTCATTATTAATTATTCTTTCTTGTCAAAGGATTTTAGATCTTGAAGATTGATATTTCTAAAAAATGAAAATCATGAGGGAAATGAATTTAACCATTATCACAGGTGAGAATCATATTTAGAATCCTAATAAATAACCAAGAAACCATGAACCAGAATGAGGAAATTAAATACAACAAGAACAAGGTTGATGGATAATGATTAAAATGTTCTCTAAAACACATAAAATATATTTACTCAAAAAAAATTAATAATATAAAAAGGTAAATTCCAAATAATATCTAGTGAATATTCTGATTACTTATACTAAAGAATAATATGATAGATCCCAATATAAAAAACATAATAACCTTATTAAATACTTAAATAAATGAAATTTTATAATGAAACAGTCCAAGAAAAGTTCACTTCAGCAGTTCTATATATTTAAGAAAGTGCTCTAAACATGACTTGGTGAAGTAAACTCATTAAATGGATGAAAATATAGAAAGATAGAAACCCATTTAGCAAAAATTGATTTTCTCAGATAAGTGTTCAAGGATAGTACTGATGTTTTCGAATTTCCATCCATAAGGATTATTACTATTTTCACTATATTTATCTTTTGGTTCTATGAAAATTTAATGATTCAAGGGGTAATAAAAAATATATGTTATTACTCAATTAGGGAATTTTTTATTTCAAATGAAATTCAAAGTATGTAATTTGTTTGAATAAATGTAAGAAATTTGTGGAATATGTGATCAGGAATGGAACAACTCAAATGTATGTTATTCTTTTGTCCCATATCAATTAAATATTGCCTATGATTTTAGTATTAAACTGAACAAAAATCAATTATGGAAAAATGAAAATATTTTTAAAGTAGAATCCAAGGATTTAAAATGTAAATATGCTTGGATCAGGGATAGTGGATGTTTATCTCACATTATAGGTGAATAAATAAATCATAATATTTTAAGAAATGTAATGGGATAAAAATGATATTTGGTAATGAAATTTCACTAAAGATTAAGGGTATCAGGAAAACAAACATTTGAAAAACTAAAATCAGTGCAAATAGTGTAATGTTTGATGATGGACTAATGAAATTTTTTATAAGTGTATAAATACTATATTAAACTATAAATGATGTTATTTGGTGAAAAAATGGATGTGTAGTCAAAAGGATGAAAATTGGGATGTTGTTACAAATGTTCCGAGAACACAAAGAAATCTATTTCAAGTTGGAGAGGAAAATATTAGATTTTACTAAAAAACAAGTATAAAAAGTGTGTTGGAATGAATGACATGATCACCATGGAATAATTTTTATAAATAATCTAATTAAAAAATAATCTATGATAAATTTACACTTATTGAGAGAATATTCCATTATTGTCTACAAAATGTGCACAAATGGTAAAATGGTGAAAAAGATACATAATGTGGATTAAATTCATGCTTCAAATAAAATTTAACTAATTAATTCTCTTGTATTTTATAATATGAAAAATAAGTAAAAAATAGATAATTTTATTTATCACATTTAGAGTTGAATTCATCGGAATGAAAATAATCATGTTCCTGAAAAATGAATCACTGCTTCAAAAATACTCAACAGGTTAAAAGACATATATAGAAGAAAAAAGGAATGTATTTCAAAATAATGAGTTGGCATAATGGATTTGAATATTCCAAAATATAGGTTAATAAAACGATTAAAAATTATGATATTATATATGAATAAAAAAATCTATAAACACCTCAACAAAATTGAGTGGTCAAAATGAATAATTTGATTATAGTTAGCTTAGATAGAAATATGCAAGAAGAATAAAAAATCTCATTATATTAATGGTTATAGTCAATCACTGCTACTATAATAATTCATAAAATAAATTCTCTTCTGAAAAACACAGATATGATACCCTACGATAAATTATATAAAATAAATCTAATTGTTAAACATTATTGGGTGTTTGGAAGCTCTTATTTAATCAAGATAAATGATAGAAGTGTGTAAAAGAATTATGATAAGGATGATTATGGAATAATTATTTGGTATTCACCAAATTGAAAATCTTACATGTTTTATAATAATAAATCAAATAGATTTGTTGATTATAGTAATTTCTTTGTTTTTGAAAGTGAAAATGGGACTAGACATACAATAATTTTAGATGACATGGATGACGTATTCATATCAGAACATGTTTGATAAAATAAAAAACCATATTAGAATAAAAGATACAAATTATATTCTTTCTAGTTATGAATATGGAGAAATTTAGCCTAATAATATGAATAGAAAGCTGGGAAAAAACATTGAGACTAGAAACATTATTATGGATAAGAATAATGGTGTGTAGACAATAAGAAAGATTATGGAAACCTTTCCTACAATTTTGTTGTCTGATATTGATCTCTGAATAGTTGAAGAATAATTGGAACATAAATAAGGGGGTCAATCAATGAATTGTCATCTTGACTAGATTAATATGACTGAATATTTTGAACTTGTTCCTTGACCCACGAAAAATAATTTTATTGATGGGATGTGGGTCCTAATAAATAAACATGATTAGAATAGTGAAGTGGATAGAAACAAATCTAGGATGCTATATAATGACTACCTAAAAATTTATTGGTATTACTTTTAAAAAAACTTTTATCTTGTTGAAAAAATTGAGCATATTAGAAGTTTATTTTCCTTATAAACTTATATAATCTTAACAATATTTCCTATAGATGTTAAATAAGATTTTATAAATTGTAACCAAGATGCAGATGCTTACATAGAACAACTTGATGTCTTTGTGATAGATTCATCTGGATGATATGTATGAATGTTTAATAAATATCTTTATTATTTTATGAAATCACCAATGGAATAACATTTTCTACAGGAAATGTATCTAAAAGTAACAAAAGTTCAAAAGGACAGGTGGAAAAAAATATTATTGTGAAATAGACAGTCACCAAAAAACTAATTACGATTGGGTTGGTTGATGATAAAATGTAGTCCTATAATGAGAAAATATAATGTTTAGAGTTCACATGGAATAATAATAATTTTATTAAATATCATTAGTGGGAGAGATGAAATTATTTTTGATAATATATATTGAGTAGAAAACAGTCACAATTATTATATCCTGAGAAAAATATTCAATGGATCTCATTAAAAAGTTGGACATGTGGGAATCTAGATGGTAGTACACAATAGTTCAGGAGGGCACAAAACTGATCTATGAAGATAAAGGGAAACTATTTTTGGGAATTTGTTCAAATCATTGATAGGAATAATTTTTTACTTATAACAGAAATACCTAAAATTGTATATCTTGTAACCTGTCGTGCCAGATTTTAGTCCAATTCAACGAAATGACATCTTTTGGATGAAAATTGGGTTCTGAGAAAGATTTCAGATAATCCAAATTATGGGTTGTTGTACAATAATATGGGTGAATTGGATTTTATATTATATTGTAATGGGGCCTTAGAAGGATTAGTTGATGACATGGAATCCACAACTAAAGGGGCATTATTCAGTAGAAGAAGATATGTTTCTTAGCATTGAAAGAAGATAACGTCAATAACACTAAAATATATTGAGAATTACTTTGTGTTTGCATAAAAATCATCTACATAGACGATACATATGAATATGTGTCTTAATTATTTTAGTTTTCAAGAAACATGTCCTTGGATTATGGGATGTGAAAATTATAGTTCCATAAACCTAACCAAAACTCCAGTGCAGTACTCCATGTCAAATAACACGAAGATAAAGTATTAATTTCTGAATCGGAAGGCTTAAGAATGTATTATATAACTGTAATATTTAATAAATAATGAACAAAATGTTGATATTCTTACAAAAAATCTCTTAAATAATGAATTTGAGAATCTAATGATCTAAATGGGAGTGCTACAAACTCTCTCACATAGAGTTATGATTCTATGAGTTTTATCCTATCTTATTTTATTCATATGTTCATGAAGATATGTTTTTAAAGGGGAATAATGTTTTTAGTATATAAATTAATTGTATTGATGTGATTGATGAGTGTTACATGAAATAACCTATGAAAATTGAACTGAGTTCTCATTAATTTTTTACTTGTTTGAGATGAGCTGTTTTATTGAAAAATTTTATGATTGAATTATTCAAACTTTATTTCTACAAATAGCTATATCATATAGAAATAGTGATTTTTTATTCTTTATTCCTTCACCAACATAATTTTTATATATATTAGTTAGTAAAATTTGTTTTATTGTAAATAGTTGGGCTAAAATTATGAGTTATTGACAAGAAATCTAAATGAGGATATTTCTAAACCATAATGGATAATTTTTATTTGTTTTTAATACATGTTTGAGTGTAATGATTTTTGAAATAGGCATTATGAGAAATAATTTTCTATAACTTTTTAGAAATAGTATGATTTGAAGCTTTTGGTATAACTTCAATATATGTGGAATAATTTTTTGACATATTTCACAAATTGAAGATGAATGATTTAAAGAAATTGATAATATATCTAAGGTATTTTAAAATTATGAAATCATAAAGTTTGTTTAAAGTGTTTGATATGGTAGAGAGCAATTATGAGATATCCTAAAACAATTTTCTAGAAGGTTGTAATATTTGAATAAAATCGAGATGTAAAATTCCGAAGTTAAAAAATGATAAAGGAAAATATCTTATTGGGGTCATAATAAGAGAATTCAGCTATGTGAGTAGAATGGAAAGCATTCCAGATTTGGGAAAAGGATTTATCATAAACATTTATGACACTTTAGTGCCACAAAGAAAATGTATCCACCTCTTAAATGAAATAAATAAAAATTAAATTACGTTCAATGTAAATGATTTTTATATTGTCTAACTAAATTAAAATTCATACATGGTGATTTTTTTAGTCTCACATTAGTCAATTTATCCTACACGCCTACTATGTCTTTCAAATTCATATATTCTAATGAAATGTGAAATAATTCAGATTACTATGTGTGAGAGGTTATTCACAGATCAAATATTATGATTAAAAACACATTAATGATTCTTTATATGATCAAATGGGGTCATGTAGTCAAGGAAGATGATGTTTTTTGTTGATAGAGTTATACACCATAGTATGAGATTACACATAACTTTGCCTATGTCAAAATATCTTGTAAATAAAATGATGTGGATATTTTGGGAGTGTTTAATGAATAGGAAGTGAATGATTATTCAATAATCACATAGAGGAAAGATGAACCATAAAAAAATCAATGGATTTTTCTATAACATAATATTGAAACATTATTCCAAAAATATTATATGAATATAAATATTATTGAATAAACAAATAGAAGTGTATATAATTGTAAGATATTTTGTTGATACAGTACTATATCAAAGAATAAAAACAACTAATATGATTTTCCACTTGATATTTTTGTCTATGGAGGAGGATGAATATCATTATCTGGATTCCATGTCGAGAACCATATACTTATTACTTATCATTATTCAGAAGGTTTTTTTTGTTTTCTATTTATTTGAGATTATTATTGGATTGTTTAAATGTCTTTTATGAGTCAAAGATCATACCATTTATGATTTTCATTATGAAAATAAAAAGGGGACTCTGTGGATGGTATATAACAACATGTAATCAGAGATGTAGTCATCTATAAGGAGGAAAACGCTCATTAAAAAACATAATTTATCATAATTTTTTTATCATCAGTGAGTATCTTGAGAGAGAGGTTGTAAACAATATCAATATAGAGGAATGAATTTATAAATTCTTATAAAAAATAATTCACACTCCTCTTTAGTGTGTATCACCATTCATGTACAGTGACCTAGGATTCTCATACATAGATATTACATCTTTTGGGATAAATTTTCTATATATTACACAAAAACATACTTGAGGATGGTAATAGTTTAGTTTCTGTAGAGACTTGGTACACATTATTATTATAATTTGGAGAATGTTATTCAACATCTCCAATAATGATATTCCCCTTTAGTACTCTTCATGATCACATGCTACATAAAACAATTCATCATAACCTGGGGAAATGAAACATAATAAAGGATGATCAAAGATGCTCATTAATGGTAAAAAGGAATATATGTAGGCATAAAAATAACAAGGGTGTATTAGAACATGAGAAATTTTTTTTAAAATCATTTCCTTCATATCAAAGAACATAATATTGAGTCGTGGAATAAATATTGGATGTTCATAAGGCATGAATCATAAAGGAATCAATGAACTTGGGCCATGAGATCATAACATTGGCATAATAAAAAGTTTTTTGGCATGAAGATTCGATTATATCATTGTAAACACGTATAAATAGAGATTGGATCACTCATTAAGTTATGGACATGAAATCGAGGAACTCACATAAACTGATGGACTTGTATCCAGGTCCATTCATGATATTATGGAAATAAAATTTAGGTCCATATATTACAATGTGAACATGTAATTAGGTTCTTTCCTAACATAGTGACCATGTAATAATTTTTTCACATTTAACATTGTGAAAATTTAACTTATATCATGAATAACATAATTACTCATGATTTACCCATCTCCACCCAATAAATTGGAGGGAGTTATATGTCCTACCCCCACATAATGAAAATCATATTTATGTCATTAATAATATTATAAAACATTCATCATATAATTACTCGTGAAATTAAATGGTTTTCATCAAAATTTCATTATATCATAACCTATGTAAAATAGATAGGTTTCATAATCATTTTAATCAATTCATTATTGCATAACCCATGGAAAAAAGAAGTTCTTTTTATAAGAATTTTTTCATGGTACATTATGTGGGAGAGTAATGGGTTTCATAATCATCGTTTCATGATAATCCATTCATAGAAAGAATAAGAATAGAATAATTGGTTCCTATTCCAAAAAAATTACAATTTACATAAAAATATATAATCTCATATGGGTAATGATTTTAAAAGATCAGTTGGAATATTTATTGAGGAAAATAACTTTTCATTGAAAATTAATTTTTAAAACTAATTCTTAATAAAACATCTTGAAAATTATTTTAATTGAAAATAATGTTGAAACATATATAGTAATCTTTAAAAAAATCATGTTCATTAAGAGATAATGTTTTCTTCGTATCGTACATGTTAAAACAATGATTTCTTTTTACATTTTCAATAAAATCCAAATGGACATTGTTTGGAAAATGACATAAAGATTTCATTAAAAAACATTGGTAAATGTAAAACCTGGGTAAATATTCCTTTAATAAATAATTTTATTATTGTTATTTTTTTTAATTATTTAGAAACATTTTTTATAAGAAAAAGAATGTTGGACCGAAGAGATAAATAAAGTGTTTTTTTCATAAAAAAATTCTTTTGTAATATTGAGTACATAAAGAAAGGAAATTGAAAGGAAAATAATTATTCTCATGAAATATAAAAGGGGGAATTAATATCATGAGTTTATTAAGAAATATATCATAATATTTCATCATTGTAAGTATAATCATAAATAATCTTGATAAACAGTGATACTATAACATAAAACTATTACCACGTTATAAAAATTGAATCATAATCCCCTTGGAAGAATAAAATTAAATGAAATATATAGTATCATGAGAATAAAAAAATTATGATTATTATATATCAAATGGGCTGTATATGCACCTCATAAAAGAATATAATGGAATAACATAACATATGTCACAAATAAAGAATATCGAGACAAAAATCCATTAATTATTTGGTAACATTAAAACCATAAACCTATTGATTGATTGGTCCTTAAATGTTTATTTAAATCAACTGCGTGTGGTGGTTTCACACCTGATTGTAGTCCACCATCAATTGTATGTGGTGGTTTCACTACGCATTCATGCATGTACGCCCCACCCCCACCTTTTATCAGAAGATATATCTGTTATGAAATAAAAAAAACATTTTTTTCAATACATGTTTGTAATGAAAATAAAAAATGTTATAATTTTTTTATGGTTTTATTAATATACCTATGACAGTTTAATCAACGAGCGCCACTGGATCTACAGAAACTGAAGGAACACCAATTGTAGGTGGAGTGGGTCCCAATGTATGCTCTGTAGGGATAGATTCTGTCGTAGAAGGATTTGATGAAGAAGTAATATATAAGCTTCGAGAGAAGGAAGTAGTAGTAAAAGTAGATGGCATGGATGGATGGATGAACGCTAGATGTGGAGTGGGAGTCATCATCGGATACGGTAAAGATGAATAAGGAGACAGAGATGTAATTAGTGGTGAAAAAATGGGAGTCCTAAATATCCCAGGTGTCCCTAATGACACAATAAGATCTGAATGTGGGATAGAAGGTATGTTAGTGGGAGGGGAAAGGTCTAATTGGGTACACTAGCAAGATCATTTAGCTCTCGTACTAACCCCTTGTACAAACACCCAGAGTACTAGGACAACTACTAGGATGCCCATCAAATAATTGTTGGCTAATAGGCAGATCCTAAAAAAATTACAAAAAAAAAATTAATCACATGAAATTATATATCATTTAAATATATATTTTTGGAATAAAACTCACTATAGTCACTAGTGGTGGAATTTCCATCTATGCCATGCGACGATTTTTTATCAATCATCTTTTTCTCATCACCTCTCTTCATTTGGTGGCATTTCCTGCATTTGAAAACAAATATGGCAGTAATTAGAAAAGGATAAATAATGTTTCACCCAAAAACCAAAATAAATGAGAGGAAATATGGGGATTCATGGATAATTTAACCGTCCATTGTTTTAGGTGAGATTGAATTGATATATAATGAATTCAATAAATCTTACAAGTGGTAATAATGAAATTTAATTTTTGTTGGATGGTTTTTTACTATGTGACATCAGTCTATTAAAATCACGGAACATTGATTCTATGGCTTTATTTCAATCAACAACCAAGAGTGAGAGCATACTGAATTATGCCTCTGTAAAATTCATAAATATATATATTTTGAATGATTAAACATTTAATATAGTTGAAAATGATTATATAAACACATAAACAAGGATAAGATAACTACCAGATTTATACGCGGTAAAGAAATTATCAAAATTAAGTAAAAATTTAATTTCTGTATCCAAGGTAGATGATGCAGGTTTCTATACATTTTTTTAGAAGAATAAAAACCATCATGTACATTATCCAGTGAAATGTTAAAGGGAGTTCATAGAGTTATACTAGTTTTATACATAGTCAATAAATCATTGAAATGTTCACCAATTTAGAAATTTTAGTTTCAAAGGATTTAATATAGTTCAATTCCAAATTAGGAAATGAACTTCATATAAAATTTCAACCAATAATCAATGAAAATCCACTTAACAGTCATGTCAGATAGAACAAATTTTTAATCAATGTTAATTCAATTTGAATAGTACCATCCTTAACAACCCAAGTCAGGCTAAAACAAAAGAATTGATAACATGGATGTATGATTTAATATGTTTCCCACCACATCTTCATGTTCACAGTCAACTTTGACAAGTGAGATATTCGAGTCATCAAAAGTAATAAATAGATCATTTCTAATGGTAGTAGGGATGGTGTCAATTCGATCATCATGATCATAAAAAATATGCCTTCAAATTACATCAAAAATGAAACCAAATTCAGGTCGAAGACGATCTTTGACATAAAAAACTTATTTTTTCATTGATGCCAATACATATGGTTCATCGGTAGCAATAGTGTAAGTCTTATCAATTACTCAAAATCCACAGTCATCAATTAATGCGACTGACCTCATCATCAAATCAAACCACTAGAATTTCATCATCATGACTCATCCATGAGAATAATAATCCAATATTATTATTTTTTGAATGACTCCATAATAACCTACATTTTCAAATCACAATCTACAATTTGATACACTGGTCTAACAGTCTATTGTGGAAATATCCATAACACCATCATGTTGTGTCCTCATGTTCTTTACTCGTTCAGTGATAATAAATCTATACCCATTGATAAAAATTTATTTACAGTCACGAACCACGGTATTAGGACCAAAAGCCAAAGCTCTTATTTCATTAGAGACATAGTCTATAGAAAAAATCAATAACTGAAATATAAATGAATATTAAACTTAATTAAATATTGATTTTATTATTTTAATTAGTAATATTTTTACCTTCAAATTTAACCAAGTAGAAAAATCTTTTCTATGAAAAGTCTCTCTTCTTCTCAAAGATAAAGAAAGATTATTTGTATTGATAATTTCATTATGTTCCCTATAGATAAAAATAGGAATATTGTAGCAAATATATATGTAATATATACATATATTCAATTTACATACCTGATGTAGTCATCGAACAAGTCACAGTTGAACAAAACTGTGCGATGTTCTATCTACCACTCTTCAAGGATGAATGTCATCAATGTATATGATCCAAGAAATCCTCCTGTTTGATTAAGTGATGTAAAACATGGCTCAATTTTTTCATATTATTCTTCTTCATTTATTATAGGTCTATTAATTCTAATAGTAATATCAGACAAATAAATAGATTAGAAATCCATACATTCTTGAGCCAAGTAACTGTTCACGATAGAACCTTTGGGATGATTACTATTTCATACATAAGAATTAAATGGCTACATATTTCATTTAGTTGGATACATACAATGAAAATAAAGAGGACCTTTAAGAATCATTTTAGTTTGAATATGGACCGTCAAAAGCAGCATTCATGTGAAAAATGATGGGGGAGATATTTTTCCTAACACACACAAAAGTTATGGGTCATCTTCCAAAATTTTTTTACAAGAAAGGCATAGAAATATTCTCATCACAAATATCTCTAAACAAATAGAACAACTGAATAATATTCACCATTACATTATTGGAAATAAGATGAAGAATTTCTATTAAAATCAAATCATGCAGAAGGATGTGATAATCATGAGTCCTCAATGATTTTCACTTCAACTAAATTCTATTGACCCACTTAGATATGTTTCGTAAATAGACATCAAGAACTATAATAGTATCTAGTACATAAATAATTTTTTTTTCTGTAGGCGTCATGACATAAGAAGCACCTAGTACTTTCCATTTATTTTCACTAATACACAAAACCTTCAATTCTAGCCCTTCTGATCCCGATAATGATATAGACATATAAATGAAAGCTTTAATATATTAGGGGGTGGGGGTGTCTAGGGGAGTGGGGGTGTCTATGTGTTGGGGTGGTGTCTAGGGGTGGGGTGGTGTCTAGGGGGGATGTCCAAGGTGGTGGGGGTGTCCGGGGGATGGGGGGGGGTTGTTGTCCTGGGGGTGGGGTTGGGAGGGGGTGTCCAAGGGGTTGGGGATGTCCAGGGGTGGGGGCTATCCATGAGGGTGGGGGGTGTCCAGGGGGGTGAGGGTGTCCATGGGGTGGGGTGGTTTCCAGGGGGGCTATCTAGGGGGTGGGGTGGTGGTGTCCAGGGGGTGGGGGTGGCTAGGGGTGGGGGTGTCCAGGGGGTGGGGTGGTTTCCAGTGGAACTGTATATGTGGGGGGGGGGGTCCAGGGGGTGGGGTTGTCTAGTTGTTGGGGTGGTGTACAGGGGGGTTATCCATGGGGGTGGGGGTTTCATGGGGGTGGGGGATATCCTGGGGGTGTGGGATGTCCTTTTGGGTGGCAGTGTCTAGGGGGTGGGGGTATTCAAGGGTGGAGCCTGTCCTTGTGGGTGGGGGGCCCCAGGGGGTAGTAGTGGGGGCTGTCCAAGGGGGTGGGGAAGTCAACCACCAAACTAGGGTCATAGAAAACAATCTCTATCCAATTGTATCATGACTTCAATACTAATATAGATTACCTAAAATAATATTGGTGGAAACCATGATTATCATTCAAATAAATCACAACCCCCCTAATTTTAAACACACCTCCAAATTTTTAGCAAGGTATGTGGCTTATTGTTGCCTTGAGAGGTTAACAGAAAGCTAATCCTAGGTTGTGATACAAGGTGTAAATATAGTATTTTATATATTTAAAAATATTTTTGTGGGTGCGAAATATGATCTTATGTATTTTTTAAGGAATATGAGCCATGTTTCAATGGGACAACCACTACCCCTACATGCCCCCAAACAACACACCCCCTCCTAGAAAACCCCCCTCTCCCCACATGGACAACCCCCCTCGCCCCACATGGACTTCCCACCCCTACCCCGACCTGGACAGCCCACCCCACCCCCGACCTATAGAGCCCACCCCCACCCTCACCAAGATAGCCCCACCCCACATGGATAGCCCCAAACCACACTTGGACAACCCTCACCTAGACAGCCCACCACCCCACCAACCCCACCTTGACAACCCACCCCCTCCCTGGACTTTCCACACCCCTCCCCCACATAGACTACACACCCCCACCCCTGGATATCCCACAAAACCTCCCCCACCTGGACAGTCCACCCTGACCCTCTAAAAGTCCCACACTCCTCCTTGGATAGCACACACACCCCTCCCCCACACACATGCAGCCCCTACCCCCCTTGGACAATCCACCCCCACCTGGACAGCCCCCACCTGGAAATGCCACCTTCCCCTGCATCCCCTCTTAGGGTAATTTTATTTTAAACAATTTTGTTAAATAATAAATGGAAAACAACATGATTTATCCATTTCATTCAAAACAACCTATAAAATTTATGAAAAAATGAAAAATTCAATTTATAAGTCTCCATGGGTCATTTAGGAAATGTCATTAGGGAAAGGGGAAATCACATACATGGTTAAATCCAATTTAAGAACTGGTCCAATCACAAAGGAGGTGAGGTGGCATCAAGGAGGAGGATTGGTGTCTCGGGGGGGGGGGGGGGTCCAAGGATGTGGGGGGGGGGTAGTCCAAGGGGTGGGGTGTCTAGGGGGTGGAGGGGTCTACAGTGGGTTGAGGTGTCCAGGGGGTGGGGGTGTAACACCCCAATCTTCCACGGTACTCTTATCTTATAATAATACAATAGCGTGTGTTGTACGCAACTTCGAGTTCTAACACACCACAACCAATCAAAGTAGCCATTATAAATAGTAATACCCACTTTTTTGAATTTTATAATATTTATATTTCAAAATGGAATTAATTTTTTGGTTCATAATAACAAAATTATCATAGGGTGATTTTTTTTGTATTTTTCTGAAAACATTCATTTTTTGATGAATGGTGGAAAATACTAAATTTTAATTAAAAACAACTATTTTAAAAAAAATAATTTATAGTGATAAATTATTCTATTTAGTGGGCTTTGAAAATAATTTGATTTTATTTTTACCATTTAATCCAATTTTGGTCATTGGACGTAATTTCACATTTAAACTATACATAATCACGTGTCAATCTTTTGAAAGTTATTATTTTTTTAAAAACACGTTTTTTTGTTTTGACAATGGGAATTAATATTTCATTATTTTTTGAAAATTCTGTGTTTTGTATTTAGAAAAATGGATTCCATATTTAGAATCAAGTGTTCCAAATTGTGTAAATTTGTAACTTTTATTTTCAAACATTTTGAATAATTACTTGGGTAAATATTTTATTTACCATGGTTAAAGGGTAAATCCGGTAAATAAGGGTAAAAAAATATATTATAATAATATTAAATATAGGGCCCCGACTATAAACCTCACTTAATATTGAATTAAATGAATAATTCACATTGAGGATCTTTTTAGGTTTATAGTTTTAGAGAATTAGGACATAACTACTCCATCTCAAAAGATTACAATGTAGATACATGTACTTAGTTTCCATTTTTTTCACAAGCTAAAAACTCTTGAACGAAAGTGTCATGTCTAGTTCCATGTTTTAGATAGCATGAAATTTCCTTGATCCCATCGTTGACCCTATTCCAATTTATGTCCTATGAAAAACATTTCAAAAACTAGGGATGAGCAAAAAAAGCTCTGTAAGCGATACACAAAGAAGGAAAACTGTTAGTTTTTCAAAACAATAAGTAAACCATGAATACATTATCAAAGTAATAATTTTCTCCTTTAAAAAGTTGTAAAAACTCTTACCTGGATAAAAGATCATTACATACCCTTTTGTAACCAAAAGATTACAATAAAACCCATATAAATAACACATAACATATAAAGGTAACTTGGGACATAAACATACTTAAATAGAATAACCATACGATCAACTTCCACACATATCACTACATGGAATAGCCATACGACCAACTTCCATACCCAATGCATTGGAGGTTATAACGTAACAACCCGTCCTGGTATTCACTGCACCACCCGTCATATGGTTTATCACGTAACCACCCATCAAATGTCCAAGTACCATTATAAAATCATAACACATAAAACAATTATAAATAAAAGAAAACATTCCCACATTTCAAGCACAATATATCACTCAAATATATTGACATAAAAAAAATTCATTATCAAAACCATTTTCAATACAAAAATACATAAAAGAGTATATGGTATTTATTTTCTTTTAAAAATAATTATGGCTTGTTGAGGAAGCCAAAGATCAAATAATACTCGCGGCAGCGGAAAGGTCGTTGTCATCGCATACGTTAAAAAAACATACCTTTTTTCATTTAGTAAAATGCTTCGTATATAAAATATTCCCTTTGAATAAAAGTAGATGTCAAAGGGTATTATACAGCGTATAAAAGAAAGTCATGTTTAAGAAAAAAATATTCCTCAATGAAAGGAGATTGAGACGAAGTCCCATACAATGTCGGTATCCTTAGATTAAGGATAAATCAATTACATAATTATGTGTGAAAAATATAAATACACCCAATATAAAAGGATATTATTTGTAAAACAATCAAATATCATTCAAACATATTCATAGTATGACATAATCATGAAGAAGAGGTTTAACCCAATGAATTGAAATTGGGTTAAGAAGTTCCCTTACAGAAATTCGACAGCCTATCGACGCCACATTAAAATTTAGAAAATGAGTTTATGAGAGATAATAAGGGTATATCATCACTTGTACATAACATTTATAGAAATAAGGATATATAATAACATATCCCAACTTAAGAAGATGTAAATTAAAAGACCTAACAAAAAAATGTTTTTTAAAAAGTAGAGGGTGAAAGAAACCCTTACCGATTTGGGTAACTTTAGAAATGTACACCCCATGAAAAAGAGTCATACAATGAAGATTTAAATACACATAAATTAGAGTATATTACACAAAGAATACAATCATGGGCAGTACATACACCACACAAAAGGAAATAGTTTCAAATGAAGCATGAATCTCTTGGGAATAAATGTGAGATGAGAAAAAATCCCCTTATGAAAATTCGGTAGCCTAACAGCGCCACTTAAAACATCGAAAAATGGATTTATGAGATTAAATAGGGTATCTAATAATATTAACATAAAAGGAAAATATGATGTATATAGATATCATACCCCAATATAATAAAAAGGAACTTAAAAGACTTTACATGAAAATAGAACTTTGAAAATGAGAAGAGTGAAAGAATCATTTACAAAAATTTCGGCAGCCTAACGTCGCCGCTTAATCATTCTTAAAATGAATTGATGAGATAAAAAGAGGGTATCTCATCATATCAACATAAAAAGTTCAGTAGGATTAATATAAAATAACATCCTCCAATATAATAACATGGAGCATAAAGGAATGACATAAAAGAGAGTACTTAAAAAGAAAGAGAGTGGTCGGATCCCTTACCTTGAGTCCAACTTGTCTTGTTCGTTTCTTTATATTCCTGAATAATAAACTGGCCTTAATTTCTACTTTCTTAAGAACCTTTTTCAAGATTATTATTCCTTTTATGTCACTTATTGTCATGTTATAAATATTATGTAATCATTTATGTTAATAACATTCGTTTTGTCGATATTTGGTTCCTAAGTCAAAAATGGACTTCTTACAATTTCATGTTGTTCATTTGGTCAAAGGTTCATTATATCCAGAATGATATTCATGATTTGGATATCATATATATCATATATATCCATCATATACATGTATTTATAATATTACATAACATTTATAGGTAAGAAATGAAATGCACTGTTCACGTAGACGGTAGGGCGTACGTACGCATGAACGCTACTTTCACTTCTATTTCGTGCTTAAATGGAATGGAATCATAATTATATAAAGGTATATTATAATTCCAGTATAATATTATATATAATATCATTATCTTTATCCTCTATACATCCCTAATATGGCATTAAAGAATCAAATCATTTTGAGGGGGCGGTAGTCCGCACTTCCTAAAATGAAGATATTGTGTTTACCCATAATGGAAACCATAAAGGTATGACATAAATAAAAAATACAGAAGATGAAGTAAAACATAAACATATTATATATCATATATATACATAGTGAAATCATAATGGCCACCTTTTAAGGTGTTAGATGAATATTGAACAATCATCATTTCGTGAGGTAGAAATTCGCCATCCACGGAAACAGTATGTTATTTAACCATTAGACATAGGTGTGTGTAGGTGTATCTCTAATCCATCTCATAAAAACATACTATTATATATAAGAGACTGGTGTCTTTACAAAATAATGTAATAGAAATAGTTTAGGGGGTTTGAGAAGCAAAATAAAACAAATAAACATAAGAGAAAGCATTACCTTTAAAAGGGTAACTCTTTTTGATTTGAGCCCAAAGGCTTCCTTGAAAAGGATTCTGCACAAAGTGAGGCCTCTAGGATGAGGAGAGGGATTTAAAGAGAGTAAATGGGCAGGGGTTGGCTGATACAAAGCCTTTAGAGGTGTGGGAAATGTGGTAGAGGTGGGGGCCTTTTATAATAGGAGAGGAGGGGTACTCATGGAAAGTAAAGAAATGTTACATTATTTTCAAAAGAGTTTCGGATTTAAAAGGTCCCACATTGATATATTTCGAGGATAAGGTGACAAGGGTTCAAACTATACTCCTACAATAGGTTTTAGACATGTTTTAGGCTTAGATTTTACATTATCGATTCATTTTATTTTAATCGTTCATTAATGAGGTAATCACTTCATCATAATGGTGTCATAAATAATTTAATTTATTTAATGTCTAAAAATTATAAAAAAAATACTATGATGTAGGAAATATTTTTATCTTTCTAATGAATATTTATGGTAAAAAATATGACTTGTATAACCCCTTGTAAAAATTGATTTAGGAAAACAATACATGTTTGTGTCATTTTCACTTTTACTTTAAATAAAAGGCATTAAAGTCATTATCTCACCCAAGTGGCTACATGGGGTCCCAAAAATCGACCCATGGGTTTTATTGGTCGGACATAACTCATCCAATAGGGTTAAGACAAGTTTCATAGTGATTTCATATTTTTATAATATCATTTTTACCATAAATTACACTAATTACCTCTAATCGCGATTAATGAAAAAAAGTTACTATTCACCAAAATATTATTTTAATCCCATTGAACCACATTTTATATACTAATGACAACCATGTATGTCCAATTTTCGAAATACAATACACATATGTGCTAAAAATTCATTTAAACGAAAAATCAGTTTGCTTGACTACCACTTAATGGTTTCACTATTCATAAAAAAATGCTGTTTTTCAGAAAAATACCAAAAATTCACCCTAAGCTATATTCGATATTCCGAATTAAAAAATGATTTCTATTTTACCTAATTCAAAGAATATAATTAGCATTAATTAATTTAATAATTAATTTCCATTGTCAAAACAAATACCATGTTTGTAAGAAATAATATTTATCAAAAGATTGATATTTGTTTATGTCAAATTTCAAAGTGAAATTACTTCCAAAGTCCACCATTGGATTAAATGGTAAAAATATATTATAATTTCACCTTAAAACCAATTCAAAAGATAATATAATCATATAAATAAATTAGATTAAAAAGAGGTTTTGAATTAAAATACAACATTTTTCACTTATTCATTAAAAATGAACTTTATCGGAAAAATAACAAAAACATACACAAAGTAAATCTTTATGTCCCAATTATAAAGAAGGATTTTATTTTTTCCAATAGAATGTATAAGAGTGACCAAAACTATATTTAATGTGGTTTCTCTATCAAAAGGCGATAAATCGACCTTTTAGTGAATATTAGAGTATTTATGCTTAAAATTGAAATCTTTCCTTATTTTAAGCCTTTATATTTTATTGGATAAATGTAGAGACATTTAACAAACATATATATTCATATATTAGTTATTTCTATTAATTCCCACCAAAAAAATGACTACGTGTTAACTACCATTTGAAATAATATTTTAATATTATTACCGTGCAACGTAAGATTTCAATGAAACTTGTTGTTGCGTATTGGGTACGCCATCGATCATAGAATCCCTTTTAAAGTAATATTAATATTTTATTCACAAATTTTAATAAAAATGATAAAGTAATATTCTTTATTTACCTGGGATGTTACATCCTTCCCCCCTTTTGGGATTTGCGTCCTCACAATTTTAAATTTGGTCTCAGAAACTTCATTTAATGTCCCACATCGGACAAAGTGTAAATTTAACTATCACCATAAAATAAAGAAATAGAAGTAAAAAGGTCACCCGAGTTAACCCATACTAGGATTCCATGTAGGAAAACATGGATATGGAAGAAAAAAACAAACAATCAAGTTCTGAGGGAGAGTGATAGAAAACATGATTAGGAGAAAGTTTACAACAAGAAAATCACAAACTTGTGATTGGTTAAACGGTATTGGATTCCCCAGTAGGAAAAGAAAACAGAAAACATTTTTGTTTTAAGTTACTTTTCATTGATGAATTTATTTATGATCTTAACTAAAACATAAGGAAACGTACTTACTTGTCATGGTGACTCTCAACTATTACTTGATTTCTTACAGAAACTCATATTTTCTCCAAAAGACGAGGATTTAGGAAGAATTGTTCACAATTTAGAGTACTATAACCAACTCCTAGATAATCACATAATCCACAAAGAGAGCTATATATTTCCCATGTCTTTATACCAAACCCAAAATCAGAACAAAAAATGATAGTGAAAGATCAGATAATACCCAAAAGGGAAAATAATTTATAAAAAAAACTATTCTTAATCTCCAAAATTTTCCCAACAAGACCCAAAGTTCAATAATGACAATTTGATAACCAACTGTCCATAAAATTTTTCAAATTAAACCGAACTATGATTCAAACCCAAATCTCTAACGAATTTAATCACATTGTCTTCCAAGGTAAATCTTATCATTTTACTCCAAAATAACATCAGTTACTTTTAATGTCTTGTACTGAAAAGTAATTAACCTAATAACATATCCCCCATGATAGGCTAATCATTTCCATAGGCAACCCAAAATAAACATAATCTTGATTCATAAAATCATCTAAATAAAAAGAATTAGTCAAACTAACCAGGGACTTCACGTAGGCTAGTGGTAGGCGATGCACCCTTGTCGCCCTTCGGTTGTGGGTTCGATTCCCGTGGCCTTGCCGGACGCGACAGGTTTTCACCCATCTTACAGGTTGTCCTTTTTATAAAACTCAAAAATAACCCTAACATGTTTTAACCTCAATGGTTTCCTTATACCTCTCATTTTCATCCCAATTCACTATCATCTCAACATCTTAATTCTTGAAGTCTTATATTTGTTGTCTTTTTTTTCACCACCATATGATAAAATAAGACGATCCCCATAAAGAAGACAATCATACCCCGATCATGGTGTCCATTTGGTTTCATCGTCATCTTGCTCACGTAGGTAGAAGGTCCATGCATCACAACAATGATTTTGAGATCCTTCAAAATCATTTGTCTCCTTTATCCAAATACACCTTGTACAACATGGGTCATATTGGTGTTCACAGAAAAACAGTTTTCGGAAATAATCATGTATGACAAATAATTTCAAAACAACTGATAAAACATGGTTTCATAAAATAGTCAGACTGAATTTGAGTTGAAGCTTTCAATCAATGGTCCTTTTAATATACCATAGGTATGTGCTGAGAGACTATATTTTAAAAGGAAATATAAATAGGTTGCGCAAGGGTCTCCTTCTTCAGCACCTTTTCCAAAATCACAATATTCTTTGAATTCATGTGATAAGGTAAAATATTTAAAAATTCCTTGGTAATATATAACTTTCTTGAAAATATGAGAATATTGTGAAAATAAGATTTTTCCAATTACAACCCATGATGCACGATGATAACGAGGTATAATGGAGGTGTTTGATATCTCAAAAAACTACTTGCAAGTGAGTTGTACGCTAGAAAAAGATTCACAATCATCCGAACATGACTTTTCAATAATTATTGAAAGCATGTCATCAGGAAGAGATAGGAATGCCATTTTAGATCCTCCTCCTTCCATTTGTAACAGACTTTCCTTGATCAAAAAAAGTTATAAAACAATTATTTAACTGAGATATTAGACATTGGGACTAACCATGGGTATAACGAAAACTCATATTCCCTGAAGTTGTCTAAAACGACCTCTGATACCAACTATAAGGCCCATACCTTAAACATCACTTAATATTTAATTAAATGACTAATTCACATTTAGTATCTTTTCAGGTTTAGAGTTTTAGAGAATTAGGATAGAACTATTCCATCTCAAAAGATTACAATGTTGATACATCTACTGAGTTTCCATTTTTTTCACAAGATAAAAACTCTTGAAGGAATGAGTCATGTCTAGTTCCATGTTTTAGACAGCATGAAATTTCTTTGATACAATCCTTGACCCTATTATACTTTATGTCCTGTGAAAAACATTTCAAAACTAGGTATGAGCACGAAAATCTCAGTAAGCGATACACAAAAAGGAAAACTGTTAGTTTTTCAAAACATTATGTAAACCATGAATACTTTTTCAAAGTAATACTTTTCACCTTTAAGAATTAATAAGAACACTTCCATGGATAAAAGATCATTACATACCCTTTTGTAACCAAAATATTACCATAATTCCCATATAAAGAACACATAACATATAAAGGTAACTTTGGACATAAACATACTTAAATGGAATAACCATACAATCGACTTCCACACATATCACTACATGGAATATCCATACGACCGACTTCCATAGCCAATGCATTGGAGTTTATAACATAACCACCCGTCCTGGTATTCACGGGACCACCCATCATATGGTTTATCACGTAACCACCCGTCAAATGTCTATGTACCATTATAAAATCATAACACATAAAACAATTATAATGGAAAGAAAACATTCCCACATTTCAAGAAAAATACATCACTCAAATACATTGACATAAAAAAATAATTATCAAAACCATATTCAATACCAAAATACATAAAATGGTATATGGTATTTATTTACTCTTAAAAATTATTACGGCTTGTTGAGGAAGCCAAAGATCAAATAATACTCACGGCGGTGGAAAGGTAGTTGTAACCGTGAAATTTAAAAAAACATACCTTTTGTCGTTTAGTAAAACGCTTCGTATATAAAATATTCCCTTTGAATAAAAGTAGAAGTCAAAGGGGTTTATATAGTGTATAAAAAAAGTCTTGTTTTAGAACAAAATATGCTACAATGAATGGAGATTGAGACGAAGTCCCATACAAAGTCGGTATCCTTAGATTAATGATAAATTAATTACATAATTATGTGTGAAAAATATAAATACACCCAATATAAAAGGATATTAAGTGTAAAACAACCATATATCATCCACACATATTCATAGTATGACGTAATCAAGAAGTAGAGGTTTAACCCAAAGAATTGAAATTGGGTTAAGAAGTTACCTTACAGAAATTCGACAGCCTATCAGCATCACTTTAAAATTTAGAAAATGAGTTGATGAGAGATAAAAAGGGTATCTCCTCACTTTTACATAACATATACAGAAATAAGGATATATAATAACATATCCCAACTTAAGAAGATGTAAACTAAAAGACCAAACAAAAAGAAGTCTTTTAAAAAGAGGAGGGTGAAAGAATTCCTTACCGATTTGGGTAACGTTTGAAACGTACACCCCCTGAAAGAAGGGTCATACAATGAAGTTGTAAATACCCATAATTGAGATTATATTACACAAATAATACAATAATGGGTAGTACATATACCACACAAAAGTAAATAGTGGTAAATGTATCATGAATCTCTCGGGAATAAATGTGAGATGAAAAAAATCCCCTTATGAAAATTCGGCAGCCTAACGGCGCCACATAAAACATCCAAAACTGGATTGATGAGATAAAATAGGGTATCTAATCATATGAACATAAAATTACAGTATTATGGATATAGATATCATACCCCAATATAACAAAAAGTAACTTAAAAGACTTGACATGAAAATATAACTTTGAAAATGAGAAGAGTGAAAGAATCCTTTACAAAAATTTCGGCAGCCTAACGACGCCGCTTAATCTTTCATAAAATGAATTGATGAGAGAAAGAAATAGTATATCATCATATATACATAAAATGTTCAGTAGGATGAATATAAAAGAGCATCCTCCAATATAAGAACCTGGAACATAAAAGAATGACATAAAAGAGAGTACTTGAAAAGAAAGAGAGAGGTCAGATCCCATACCTTGAGCCCAACTTGTCTTGTTCATTTATTTATATTACTGAATATTAAATTGGTGTTAATTTATACTTGATTAAGAACCTTTTTGAAGCTTATTATTCCTTTTATATCACTTATTTTCTTGTTATAAACATTATGTAATCATTTATGTTAATAACATTCATTTTGTCAATATTTGGTTCTTAAGTCAAAAATGGACTGCTTACAATTTCATGTTGTTCATTTGGTCAATGTTTCATTATATCCAGAATTATATTCATGATTTGGATATCATATATATCATATATATCTAGAATATACATGTATTTATAATATTACATAACATTTAGAGGTAAGAAATGAAAAGCACCGTTCATGGAGACGGTAAGCCGTACGTACGCATGAACGCTACTTTCATTTCTATTTCGAGTTTAAATGGAATGGAATAATAATGATATATAGGTATATTATAATTCAAGTATAATATCATATATAATATTATTATCTTTATCCTTTATACATCCCACATATGACATTAACGAATCAAATCACTTTGAGGGGGCGGTAGTCCACACTTCCTAAAATGAAGATATCGTGTTTACCCATAATGGAAACCATAAAGGAATTCCATAAATGAAAAATACAGAATCCTAAAGAAAACATAAACATATTATATGTCATATATAAACATAATGACATCATAATGGACACCTTTTAAGGTGTTAGATGAATATTGAACAATCATCTTTTCGTGAGGCAGAAATTCGCCATCCACGGAAATAGTCTTTTCTTTAACCATTAGACATAGGTGTGTGTAAGTGTAGCTCGAATACATCTCATAAAAACATCCTAGTATACATAATATACTGGTTTTGTTACAAAATAATGAAATAAAAAGAGATTAGGGGGTTGGAGAAAAAAATAAAACAAATGAACATAAGAGAAAGCATTACCTTTAAAAGGGTAACTCTTTTTTATTTGAGCCCAAAGGCTCCCTTGGAAAGGATTCTGCCCAAAGTGATGCCTCTAGGATGAGGAGAGGGATGTGGAGAGAGGAAATGGGCAGGGGTTGGTCGAGACAAAGGCTTGAGAGGTGTGGGAAAGGTGGTAGAGTTGAGGGCCTTTTATAAGAGGAGAGGAGGGGTACTCATGGAAAGTAAAGAAATGTTACATTATTTTCAAAAGAGTTTCAGATTCAAAAGGTCCAACTTTTATATATTTCTAGGATAAGGTGAAAACGTTTCGAAATATACTCCTCCAATAGGTTTTGGACATGTGTATGGCTTATATTTTACATTATCTTTTCATTCTAGTTTAACCGTTCATTAATGAGGTAAATGCTGCATCATCATGGTGTCATAAATAATTTAATTTATTTAATGTCTAAAATTTATATTAAAAATACTATGATGTAGGAAATAATATTATATTTATAATGAATATTTATAATAAAATATATGACTTGTATAACCCCTTGTAAAAATTGTTTTATTAAAACAATACATGTTTGTGTCATTTTCACTTTTACTTTAAATAAAAGGCATTAAAGTCATTATCTCACCCAAGTGGCTACATTGGGTCCCACAAATAGACCCATGGGTTGTATTGGTCGTCCATAACTCATCCAATAGGGGTAGGAAAAGTGTCATGGTGATTTCATATTTTTATAATATCATTTTTACCTTAAATTACACTAATTACATTTAATCCCGAATAATGGAAAAAAGTTACTATTCAGCAAAAAATTATTTTCATCCCATTGAACCACATTTTACATACTAATGACAACCATGTATGTAGGATTTTCGAAATTCAATACACATAAGTGGTAAACATTAATTTAAACAAAAAATCAGTTTTCTTGACTACCACTTAGTGGTTTCACTATTCATAAAAAATTGACGTTTTTTCAGAAAAATACCAAAAACTCACCCAAAGCTATATTCGATATTCCGAATTCAAAAATTATGTATATTTTACCTAATTCAAAGCATATAAGTATCATTAATTAATTAAATAATTAAGTCTAGTTGTCAAAACAAATAGCGTGTTTTTAAGAAACAATATTTATCAAAAGATTGACATTTGTTTATGTCAAATTTCAAAGTGAAATTAATTCCAAAGTCCACCATTGGATTAAATGGTAAAAATATATTATAATTTCACTTTAAAACCAATTAAAATTATAATCTAGTCATATAAATAAATTATATTAAAAAGAGGTTTTGAATTAAAATACAACATTTTTCACTTATTCATTAAAAATGAACTTTTTCGGAAAAATAACAAAAACATACACAAAGTAAATCTTGATGTCCCAATTCTAATGAAGGATTTTATTTGGTCTAATTGAATTTATGAGAGTGACCAATACTATATTTAATGAGGTTTCACTATCAAAAGGAAATAAATCGACCTTTTAGTGAATATTTGAGTATTTATGATTAAAATTGAATTCTTTCCTTATTTTAAGCCTTTATATTTCATTAGATAAATGTAGAAACATTTAACAAACATATATATTCATATTTTAGTTATTTCCATTCATTCCTGCCAAAACAATGGCCACGTGTTAACTACCCTTTGAAATAATATTTTTATATTATTACCGTGCAACATAAGATTTCAACGAAACTCATTATTTCGTATTGGGTATGCCATCGAACATAGCATCCCTTTTAAAGTAATATTAATATTATATTCACAAATTTTAATAAAAATGTAAAACTAATATTCTTTATTTACCTGGAATGTTACATTAAATTACCCTAATATGTGTCCTAACCCTATTTTCTGATAGATGTCCGACCATGGTCATCCTTGGGTCAATTTTGGGACCCTATGGAGCCACTTGTAAGTGACAAACACACTTTATATTAATTATGTTAAAGTAAATACAAAAATGACATAAGAATATATATTTTAGTAAAATAATTTTTACATAGGGTCTTATATATTATATCTTTGACTATAAATATTCATTTGAAATCTAAAAAGTCTTCCTATATAATGATATTTTATTTATAATTTTTAGACATTGAATAATTAAATTTATTTATGACACAATGATGATGCAGAATATACTTTATTAATGAATGAATCAAATAAATGGTATTATAGATGTTAAAATAAATATAATTTGGAAGTTTTTATGCCATAAAATAATTTTATAGGTTAATGTGACATGTTATTATTCATTAAATAATTTTTTTTCGAAGTAATAATGCTGTTAAGAATTTAACATTAACAAAATAGAAAATAGTGTCAAAATTGACATAAAAGAGTTTTGAAAACAAATATTATATTATTAATTTATATTCTATTCCTAAGAATCTAATGTTCATTAAAAGGTATTAAATAATATTTTATATGTAATTAATGAACCACTTGAGGTTATATTTTATGTTTATAGAATGTTTATTATCCCTATAATATAAAAATACCAAGATACGTTGTAAATGTTAAACTATTCAACTACGAGTCAAATCTAAAAGATATGGTTAATATAGTGACCCAAACCTGTCTAAAACCTATTGGTTGAATGTTTTTATACCCACCACCACCATATAATTTAAATAATTCATTTTTGAGACATTAGAAAATGAACATGATTTTATTATAAAATAATATTTCAATTTTTTCCTAAGGTGCCCCTCACCCCTCTTATAAAAGGGCACTTCCCTTCTCCCAAATTCACACCATCAAAGACAATTTTCTTGGACAAAACTGGCCCAAATACCCTATCAACTATCCTCCCTTCATCCTAGAGGCCTTCCATTATTCTAAAATTCAACTTAAGAAGCCCTATTGATTAAATCAAAAGGATAAACCTAAAGAAGAGGTAAATATATCACCACCTCTTTCAGGTTTTTTTTCATCCTACATTTCTTCTTTCCTTGTTATTTCCATTCTAAAATACTATCTCTAGTATATTATATATAATTTAATGTTATTATAAATATGGTAAAACCATATTAATTATTCTATCCATCCATTGAATAATATGTCACCGTACGTGTGTACTTACGACTTACTGTCACCATGTCGTGGTGTAGTTGTTATTCAATACATTATTTTTTGGATGGGTATAATAGTGATATATAAATTATGAAAATAATAAATATAACATGGTAATGATTATGTATATATGATATACCATCCAATTATATACAATTTTAATATCAAAATAATGATATTGTCGCTCGTGCGTACGTACGGATTACCATCCCCAGGAACACGATGAGATTCATTCCCCATCATATCCATTCAAAACTAATTTTCATTAGTTAATTAAAAATATTGTTTAAATGCTTAATATCATTTTTAATATGAATAAGATATATCCTATTCATAAAAAACATAACTTACATAACCAAGCATATAAAGGAAAACAAATCACTTAACACCCGAAACGACGATAATACTAAAATATTTTTAACAAAGAAATATTAAAAGAACATATATGATATCATATTAATGTATATGATTCATGTATAATTTAATAACAATTCATTCACCATTATATAGGAGGTTAACATACCCTCAACCAAGTAAAAGTACAAGGTAAGGGGTAATTATACAACCTCTTCATTGTTCAAGGTTGTTTTTATGTAATTATCTACTGGGACCTCTTTATCATCCACACCCATGTTTTCCTAAAAATGTATTCCAAATTTTTTTTACAACTTACTAGACTGCATATTAAAGTCATATATACCCTTATTCGACCTTATAAATTTTGTAAGGAATCTTTCCGTCCTTTTCCAAACAAGTTACTTTACTGACCTTTTCAGAAAAATTAAGGTAAGAATTTTTTTTAACTTATATGGTGGGTGTGGAAATATTCTTCCATTAAAACATTTTCAAAGCTTCGATTACATGCTTATAAGAATATTTCCAAAATAAATGTTTTTTTATAATTATGTAACTTTAAATGATTTCAAAAAAAGACTGAAATATTTCTCTCAAACAGTTTTGATTTCATCTATGTCAACATCCTATAATGAATTTTAATCTTGTTTGAAATTGATTTATTATGATACAAATATTCCATTTTGTATTTATGGTTTTGTGATATATTTGAATGTGGATGTGTTATTTTTCTATCATTCAGAGTTTATGGATAAAGTATTTACATTAAATATATAAATTTTAATATGAATGATTATACTATGTTTAAAGATTTTCATATGAGGAATGAATTGGACTTAGTAAGTGATGGGTGGAGACTGATATAGCTCCTCGATGGATCGGTAGGTCTCATGAGACAAACTAGTGTCTTTTCACAAGGCCTTGAAAATATCTTATTTGTAGTCTTGGCACAAGGGATTGTCTATGTGGTTATAAAGTCTGGAGTTTTTCATTCCATTATTATGAAAGTGGCTATTGATATTTCATGTGATTATTAGACTAGTATAATATCAATGTGAATAAGAAAATGGAATTATTTGATTTTATCTTTTCCATATAATTCTGATGTTCAAGTTTAAATGACTTTTTTTAGTCTTATACATTGCCATAAATGTTTATACTTATTTATGAATGTTTCAACTATATTGTTATCCTAATTGAGAATCTGAGCTCACCCCTTTCTATGTTTTATTTTTCCCATGACACAAAGAAGTATTTTATTACTGACCGGTAGGAATAGTGTATGGGATCTCAGTGTTGTCTATGGAAACAATGTTGTTGTAGTTTTTCATTTTACTATGTAATGAAAACCTTATAAATGAATCTAGTACTTCCAAGGCTACTACAGTAATCGGTTTTCAAGAAATGTTTTTTTGTGATCATGCCATTGTTATGTAATAATGCACTGACTCTGGGCTTCTGGGGTTGGGACGTTATAGTTGGTATCAAAAAATGTTTAGTATAAACCTTAGAAGCTAGATTTAGAAAAACTATGATTAGAGAACATTATCGTAAGATAAACATTGAGGATTAGTATAGAAGAACATCCTATAATTTTGGTACTGAATAGATTTTGTGAGTTTTCAATGAGATACATTCTTTTCTAGATACAAGTAGGTAGAGGCGGCTCTGGCATAAATTTAACTTGGGACAAAACCCGAAAACACCGCTTTGAGATAGACTAGAACAAGAACTGGTGCATGAAAACGGGCCTTGCTTCACTCTTTGTTATTACACTCCTGGGGGGCATGCTTAGGATAATTATATTTTCCTTTAGAAACAATTATGAAGGGATTATGAGTAAATGATTTCTCAAAAAAATAAATTTTTTATGATTATGGATTCTATCCATAAAATGTTCACTTTTTGTTAAGTTTGTTATATGTTAGGAATTATGTATTGAAATTCATAAATGAATATAGTGCATGCCATTGTTTAGAAATGGTGCCTAGTGGAAGGAATGGAAACCATATTAATTCACCCACTCCAAGTAGGTATTTCCCTCCTGTTCAAGATAATTAAAGTTGAGCAGGTGATACAACTAGTGCTGATCAGCTTATCACCATATTGGGACAACTCAATCAGGTTATGAGTAATAACCTTACATGTATGAAGCACTGTGATCCACAATGTGGAGGATCAATGTTAGATCTCTTCATGAGGCAACAAACACCGACATTCAATGGGGGTATATATATTATAGGAGTTGAGCAATGGATAAATTCCATAGAGAAAATATTCCATGCCATGGGTTGTAGAGAAAGGAAAAAAGGTGTCATAAAAGTTTACCACCTCACTGGAGATGCAAATCAATGGTGGTCATTTATCCAAAACACAAAGGAAGATTATGAAGTATCCAATATGTAATGGAGGGTGTTTAAAGAGCTTTTCTTAAAAAATACATTCCTCATGACCATCGAGCGGATTTGGAAAGGTAATTTCTGACTCTGAGGCACGAGGAGGATGAGAATGTCGCAAAGTATGAGGCTAACATTACAAGAATATCAAGGCATGCAGCAGATTATATACATAACCCATGAAGTAAGATTGATCGTTTCATTGATGGGTTAAAACCATTTCTCCATCGAGCATTAGTCTCACAATCCTTATCGTTGTATGAAGATATCATCTAATGTTCTATCTAGATAGAAAAATATTTCTCTATGTATTATGACTTTAAAGAAAAGAGAGAGAATAAGAGATCTACTGAACACTCTTGAAATGGAAATAAGGAGAAGAAAGGAAAAGTTGAATGCCCATCTTCCAGTAAATGTGGGAGGAAACACCCTAGTACATGTTTGAATGGAATGGGATTCTATTACACGTGTGGTGAAAAAGGCCACCAAGATCTTGATTTAAAGGGGAAGAATGAGGCTATTAATGATGAATGCTACAATTTTAGAGAAAGGGGAAATTATGGAAAAGAATGTCTTAATCTCCAAGGAAACATACCTAAGAAAAAGAAAAGGGATCAAGGCCAAACTTATGCTATCACTACTGCTGATATTGAAGCTCCAAAAGATGTAGTGGCAGGTAATTTAATGGTTTCATCAAGTTTACCCAATGATTTATTTGATTCTGGATCATCGCATTGTTTCATATCTTCCCAGTTTACTAAGAAAATTATATATTTCCACTTTGATTTAATTATGGAGTTGTCAGTCAAAAATCTTAAGGGAAGTAACATTGCAACAGATTTTTGTGAATCTGTTCCCATTAGAGCATATAGATTATCTTTATCTGCTAATCTCATCATCATACCCATGATTGAATTTGATATAATACTGGGTATTGATCGGATTTCAGACCATGATGCAATGATTTATTGTATGAAGAAGTAGGTCACAATTTTTGATGATGATGATAAAGAACACCTTATCATTAGAGCAGAAATGTCACCACATAATTCTTATCTAGATCCACCCCCAGTAGATCAACTAAATTCAATTATTGGGGAAGAAGAGAATGAAATAACTATGGATGAGGAATAGAATGTTCAAATATATTATGTACCTATTGTGAAGGAATATATTGATATGTTTGCAGAAGATTTACCTAGACATCCTTTATAATGAGAAATTGAGTTCTCCATTAACTTAATTCCTTGTTCAAGGCCCATATCGAAGACCCCTTATAGAATGGCCTCTGTTGAATTAGCGGAACTAAGGAAACAACTAGAGGAATTGAGTAATAAAGGATTTATTCGCCCAAGTGTTTATCCTTGGGGAGCCCCTGTCCTTTTTGTTATGATGAACGATGGATCTATGAGGCTGTGCATTTACTATAGAGAGATCAATGCTATAAAAATAAAGAACAAGTATCCCCTACCTCGTATTGATGATTTATTCAACCAACTTCATGGAGCGCCATATTTTTTAAATATTTTCCTTCGATCTGGATATCATCAGTTGTGTGTGAAGAAGGAAGACATTCCAAAAACAACATTTCGAAATAGGTATGGTCATAACGAGTTTACAGTAATGCCTTTTGGGCTAACTAATGCACCCTCTGTTTTCATGGATCAAATGAATAGTGTTTTTAAGGAATATCTTAATAACTTTGTAGTGGTATTTATAGATGATATCCCGAAATACTCCAAAATCTATGAAGATCAGGAAAATCAATTGTGCATTATTCTAAAGACTCCTAGAAAAAATGAATTATATGGAAAATTTAGCATGTGTGAATTCTGGCTTCAAGAGTTTTCTTTTCATGGCCATATTGTCTCTAAGGATGGAATCACTGTTGATATTTTAATGACCAAGGAAATTAAATAATGGCTCGCACCGACGAGTAAAAATATGGTACACAATTATATTGGTTTAGGAGGTTATGATCGATGTTTCATCCAGAATTTTTCCTGGTTGGCTTACCCATTAACAAAGCTCACACATAAAGGGGTTAAATTTGTTTTGGATAAAAGAGTGTGAAAGATATTTTGAAGATCTAAAGAGAAGATTAGTCAATGCTCCTATCATGCCTCTACTAACGTGGAATGAAGGGTTTGTTATTTATAGTGATGCGTCAAAGAGAAGAATTGGTTGGGTCCTTATGTAGAATGATAGAGTTATTTCCTATGCATCACGATAGCTAAAATTTAATGAGAAAAACAATCCAACTCATTATCTTGAGTTAGCAGCTATATATTTTGATTTTAAGATTTGGATACATTATCTCTATGTTGGAAAATATGATATATATATCGATCACAAGAGTTTGAAGTACTTATTCTCATAGAAAGAACTCAACATGAGGCAAATGAGATGTCTTGAAATACTCAAGAATTATGATTCCCCCATACACTAACACCCGGGGAAGGAAAATAAGGTGGTATATTCTTTGACTAGAAAGGATCATGGAGTTCTGTATAAGATGAGAGTTGTAAAGGATCTTATATACAAGGATCTAGTAAAATTGGTCATGGGGATAATCATGGAAGTTGAAATATCAAACATATTTCAAATGGTTGCCAAACCATCTTTAATAGAAATGATAAAGAGTTCTCAAAACGATGATGAAGAGTTTAAAAAGAAGATTAAAGCTATGAATGATGGGAGATTGAGTGACTTTGTATATGAAGAAGGGATTTTAAAATTTGGGAAGAGACATTTTGTTCCCGATATACCTGATCTAAAAAGATAATTATTGGATGATTCTAATAGCTCTAATTTCTCTATAAACATAGGGAGCACGAAAATGTATAGAGATTTGATTGAAAATTTTTGGTGGGACCACATGAAGAGGGAGATTACTAATTTTGTGTCAAGATGTATGATTTTTCAACAAGTGAAAGATGGAAGGTAACAGCCTGGAAGAGTCATGAAACATCTTCCCATACCTGAGTGGAAATGGGATAATATTACGATGGAGTTTTTCATGGGACTATGAAAGACTCCTAAAAGGAATGATGGAATATGGGTCATTGTTGATCGTCTTCCCAAGTCAAAACATTTTCTTGATATAAGAGAAAATTTACCACTTGAACGTCTAGAAAGACTATATATTAATAAAGTTGTAAGTCTTCATGGAGTACCCCTATCGATAGTTTCTGATCGTGATCCATGTTTTACATCAATATTCTGAGAAAGTCTTCCGAAAGTCCTGGATACTGAACTTCGTTTGAGCACTTCCTACAACCCTCGGACTGATGGACATTTAGAAAGGACAATTAAAACTGTAGAAGACATGTTGAGATCTTGATCAGTTGATATTCAAGGTATGTGGGATCAATACTTACCTTTGGTAGAATTTTCATATAACAATAGAAACCATTCAAGTATTCTGATGGCACCATATGAAGCGTTATATTGAAAGAGTTGTCTCACTCCAACCAGTTTTGATGATGCTGGTGAAAGAAAACTCGTAGGCCCACAACATGTGGACGAAACAATGGAAAAAGAAAAAGTAATCCAAACCCAAATCAAAGTATCTCGAAGTAGCCAGAACATCAATGCCGATAACTGAAAGAAGGATTTGAAATTTCAGGTAGGATATCATGTTTTCTTGAAGGTATCTCTATGGAGGAGAATTATACAATTCAGTAAGAAGGGTAAATTGAGTTACAGGAACATCGGACCTTTCGAAATTCTAGAACGAATTGGAGTTGTAGATTACCATTTGGAAATGCCTCCATGTCTATCCAAAGTTCACGATGTGTTCCACGTATCACTGTTGAGAAAATAAATGCCTGACCTAATGCATTTACTCACATATGAGAAATTAGAATTGGAACCTGATCTGTCTTATTGCGAAGAGCCGGTCATGGTTCTCGATATTAGAGAACAAGTGCTGAGAAACCAAATCACTGGTCTGATAAAAGTTATATGGAGAAACCATAAGATGGAAGAGGGAACGTGGGAACTCGAGGAACCTATGATGGAGAACCTCCTGAGTATTTTTATTCAGTAATATTCTTGAAATTTCATGGACAAAATTATTTGAAGGATGTGGGAATGTAACACCCCAAGAATTCATGGTATGATTCTCTTTGAATAATACAATATCTTGTGTTGTATGAAACTTCATGTTCTAACACCCCACAACAGATCATATTTTGATGAATACTGAAAAATACTAAATTTTAATTAAAAACATCGTTTTTAATGAAAATAATTTATAGTTATAAATTATACTATTGAGTATTTTTAAGTATAATTAGATTATATTTTATCCATTTAATCCAAATTTTGTCATTCGATGTAATTTCACATTTAAACTAGACATAAGCAAGTGTCAATCTTTTGATAGTTATTATTTCTTAAAAACACGATTTTTGTTTTGACAACAAAAATTATTTTTAATTTAATTTCTTCCACTTTTGTGTTTTTAATTTAGAAAAATAGATTCCATATTTAGAATATGGTGGTACAAATTGTGTAAATAGGTAACTTTTATTTTTAGACATTTTGAATAATGACTTCGGTAAATATTTTATTTACCTTGGTTAAAGGGTAAATCCGATAAACAAGGGTAAAAATTATATTATAATAATATTAAATTAACTTAACATGTGTCCTAACCCTATTCTCTGATACATGTCCGACCATGGGAATCCTTGGGTCGATTTTGGAACCCTATGGAGCCACTTGTAAGTGATAATTACACTTTATATTAATTATGTAAAACTAGATAACAAAATGACACAAGCATATATGTCTTTGTAAAAAAAATTTTACGTAGACTTATATATGTTATCTATTAGGCTATAAATATTTATTAGAATTCTAAATTTTTTTTCTATATAATGGTATTTTATTTATAATTTTTAGATATTGAATAATTAAATTTATTTATGACATAATGATGATGCAATATTTTCTTTATTAATAAATGAGTCAAATAAATGGTAGTATAGATGTTAAAATAAATATAATTTGAATGTTTTGTGCCATACACGAATTATCTAGTTTAACAGGACATGTTTGGATTTATTAAATGAAATTTTTTCGAAGTAATAATTCTTTTAGTAATTTTAAAAAATCAAATTAGCAAATAGTTTCAAAATTGATATAAAAGTGTTTTTAAAAAATATATTACATTATTAATTTATATTCTATTCCTAAAAATATAAGGTTCAGAAAAATTTATTAAATAATGGAATATATGTAATTAATTAACTACTTGAGGTACTATTAGAAGTTTATATTATGTTTATTAACCATATAATATAAAAATACAAAGAGGCATGATAAATGTCAAACTATTTAACTAAGAGATAAATCTAAAAGGTAAGTTTAATATATTGACCCAAACCTATCTAAAACCTTTTGGTAGAGTGGTTTTAGACCCATCCCCAACATTCCCTTTAAATAATTCATTTTGGAGTTATTATAAACTGAACATGATTTTATTATAAAACAATATTTCAATCTTTTCTTAAGGTTCCCCTCACCATTCTTATAAAAGGGCACTTCTTCTTCTATCAAATTCAGACCTTTAAAGCCATTTGGATTGGAAAACCCCTACCCAAATACCCTCTCAACTATCCTACCTTCATCTTAGAGGCCTTACATTAGTCAGAAATCCAACCTAAGGAGCCCTTTCGATCAAATCAAAATGAATAAGCTAATGAAGAGGTAAATATATCACAACCTCATTCAAGTTTTTTTCATCTTCCACTTCTTCATTCCTTGTAGTTTCCATTCTAAAATACTAACTCCAGTATCCTCTATATACTATTATGTTATTATAAATATGTTAAAAGCATATTCATTATTCTATCGATCCTTTTAATGAGATGTCACCATACGTGCGTACCTATGGCTTACCGTCTCCACGTCGTGGTGTTGTTGTTAATCAATAAATTATTATTTGAATGGGTATAATAATGATGTATAAATGATGTAAATAATAAATATAACATGGTAATGATTTTTTATATATTATATATTATCCAATTATATAAATTTTTAATATGAAAAGAAGGATATTGTCGCTCGTGCGTAGGTACGGATTACCGTCTCCACAAACACGATGAGATTCATTCCCCATCGTATCCATTCAAGACTAATTTTCATTTGATGATTAAAAATTATTCTTAAATACATTAATATCATTATGAATATGAATAAGATACATCCTATTGATAACATACATTACTTATGTAATAATGTATATAATGGAAAACAAATTATTTAACACTAGAAATGATGAAAATACTAAAATATTATTAACAACAAAATTTTAAAAGATCATATTTGATATCAAATTAATGTATATTATTCTTTTTATAATTTAATAAAAATTATTTCACCATTATACAGTAGTTTAAACTACCATCGACCAAGGAAAATTACAAGGTAAGGGTTAATTGTACAACCTCTTCATTATTCAAGGTTGTTTATATGTAATTATCTACTTGGACCACTTTATAATCCACATCCATGTTTTCCTTAAAATGCATTCCAAAACATTTTTACTACTTACAAGACTATGGATTAAAGTCATTTATACACTTATTTGACCTTATACATTTTGAAGGAAATCTTTCAATTGTTTCCAAAACAAGTTACATTGTTGACATTTTCGACAAAATTAAAGTAAGAATGTTATTTTAACTTATATGGAGGGTGAGGATATATTACATCATTATATCATCTTCAAAGCTTACCTTACAAGCTTATAAGAATATTTTCATTTGAAATGTTTTTTTATAATTATGCAACTTTAAATGAATTCATAAAAAGAAAGAGATATTTCTCTCAAATAGTTTTTATTTCATCTAGGTCAACATCCTTTAATGAATTTTAATCTTGTTTGATGTTGAATTATTAGGACACAAATCTTCCATTTTGTATTGAAGGTTTTGTGGTATGTTTGACTGTGGATGTGTTTTTTTTCTACCATTCTCGGTTTATGGATAAAGTATTGACATTTCGTATGCTAGTTTTAATACGAATGATTATGTTATGTTTAAAACATTTCGTATGAGGAATGCATTGGACAGAGTAAGTGACAGGTGGATCCCATTATAGCTCATTGATGCATCGATAGGTCTCATGAGAAAAACTAGTGTCTTAACACAAGGCCTTGAAAAAATCTTATTTGTAGTCTTTGCACAAGGCCTTGGCTATGTGGCTATGAAGTCTAGATTTATGTATTCCATCAATATGAAAGTGGATATTGATATTGCATGTGATTATTTTACTAGTAGAATATCCATGTGAATAAGTAAATAGAATTATTTTATTTTATCATTAACATATTACGCTGAAGTTCAGGTTTAAAAGGATTTTGTCTTAGTCTTATATATTTCCATAAATGTTTATTCTTATCTAGAAATGTTTCCGATATATTGTTATCCTTACTGAGCATCTGAGCTCACCCCTTTCTATGTTTTATTTTTCCCCGGATGCAAAGAAGTATTTTATGACTGAGCTGTAGATATAGTCTATGGTATCTCATTTTTTCTATGGAAACAATGTTGTTGTAGTTTTCCATTTTATGATGTAATTCAAAACATATGAATGTATCTTGTACTTCCATGGCTACTAAAATAATCGATCTTTTGAGATATGAACTTTTGTGATCATTCCAATGTTATGTAATAATGCACTGACTTTGGGCTTCTGGGGTCGGGGTATTACAGGAGGTGTCTGGGGGAGTGGGTGTCCATGGGGGTGAGGGGTGTTCGGGATGGTGGGGGAGTCTAGGGGGCAGTCAAGGGGGGGTGCAAGGGGTGGGGGGGGACTGTCCATTCGGGGGGTGTCCGGGGGTGGGGGTGTTCATGGGAGGAAATACATATATAATACATTGAAAATTACCTATATACAATCCAACCAATATAACAATTCCAATCCACCATCGAACCAAAAGATAATTCAACTTTAATATCACTAACCATCCCATTATTCCATGAAAATAACTATAAATACAAAATCCAAATCCAATTTTCATCTAAACTGAAGTCCATAGAAAGTTCTGTATCACCCCACTAAAAAAATGGAAAACCACTTACACCACTACCCCTACCATCCCCAATCCCTTCACATGGACCATCCTTATATCCATTACCCACCTCAAGACAATATGACTAAACAAACCTTTACCATATTTGAGTGGGATACATCTCACTAGCACCCATTAGTTCATATGGTTCCAAAATTATACACCTACAAAGTGGCTATTAATCCTTCAAATAAAAGTGATTCACACAGTCATGACAGCATAAGTGTAGAAAAATAAACAGAAAAAATCAATGTGTTCGGTATAGCATGCCGCAGACTCCACAAAACTCTAGTTTAGGCCAAATAAAATCAGAAAACAAAAAAAAATAGATGCAGAACATTATAACTAAGGTTCCACATAATAATTTGAACTATGAAAATAATAATTTTTTTGATTGAATATGGATATTCAGGTGAAAGGTGTTCTGAATCCTAGGGTAAAGATAGAGCTTCAGGAGAGCTTCAGATTAAGGTTGTTATCATGAGGATGGTGGAGTTGGGCTACTGTGTATTTGGGGAAAAAAAATCCCAATGGTTCTAAAAAACCATTGGGATTTATATTCTTTTCCAACACTTTTAAAAAACCATTGGCATACATTAGGAAAATTAATGATTTGGCAACAGTTTACTCAAATCGTTGAGAAATCTTGATTCTAAAAGATGTATTCCAACGGTTTGATCAAACATTGGTAAAGGGTGATCCAAAAATAGTATACCAATGTTTTGAACAACCCATTGGAATAAAACTTTTGGGAAAGCCTCAATTTAAACAAGTGGGTGATGTTCGATGTGTTTTGAAACATATCCCATATAGGCTTGGGGTGTGTACTAATGAAGTAATGGGGAGTGATCTATTATGGGTCCGGGAAGTTATGTCCCCACGAAAGTAACTATGACACCCATGATTTGGATCTAGAAGTGGTCGTGTTTACGCTGAAGTTGTGGTGACACTACCTCATTGATGAGCGCTTTGTTGTCTTCACAGATCATAAGATCTTGAGGTACATATTTTCCTAGTGAGATATCAACTTGTGATAGTGGAAGTGGATGGATTTTCACCATTATTAGAATTTTAGGGTTCTCCTACACCTCCATAAAGTGAAATTTCATGGCTGATGCTTTGGTTTGGAAGTCACAAAAGGAGGTAGTTTGGGAATCTATAGATTCTTAGAGAGCAATGGAGGAGTTGGATAACTTGCACTTCGATCTAGTAATGGATGATGGAAGAGGCTTCCTTTATCAGATGATGGTATAGTTGGCTCAGAGGTAAATAGTAGAGGAATCTCAGTAGAGAGAATCATAGGTGGAGGTGATGCATGATCATGTTGACCAAGGTGATGCTTTAGAGGTATGGTTGGAGGATGGTCAGAATTAGATGTTGTTCCATGAGAATCTATTTATTCCAGTGAAATAAACAAGGAATGTCTCCCTGAGTTTCATAGATCACCCTACTGGTACACCCATGAATTTCAATGATGTACTGAGGCTTGAGGGAATAGGTCTGGTGGCCTGGGATAAAGCGGGTCGTGGTAATGTTTGTGGAAAAGTCCTTAGAGTGATAGCATGTGAAGGTTGAGAACCATGTTCCCAGTGGTTTGTTTTAGCCCTTATATGTACCTTAGTGAAAGTGGGATTAAATATGGATGGATTTCATCATTAGAATACCTAGGTACTAAGTATGATGAAAAGCTATCTGGGTAGTAGTGGATCAGTTGATGAAATAGGCTCACATTTTAGAGTTCAATGAGTCAAGCGTAGTGGTTTCCATAGCTTGGAGGTACATGGATGAGGTGGTGTGATAGCATGGATTTCTGAGATCCATCATCTCAAATCAGGATACACATTTTATGTCATGATATTGGAGGTGATTGCAACATGATTTTGGCACATAGTTATGACTTAGCACTAGCTTCAACCTCTAGATGGATTGAAAAATAGAGTGAACCATATAGACAGTGGAGGACATGCTGTGAGCATGAATCATAGATTTTGGTGGGTCTTGGGTAGTAAATTTTCCCCTGTTATAGTTTTATTACTATAATAGCTATTACTCATCCATATGTATGGCCCTGTTCGAAGCTCTATATGAAATGATATGTCGTTCAACCTAGTACTAAATGGATATTGGGGAGGTAGCTGTTATTGGTCCTGATATGGTGAAGAGTATGGAAGAGATGGTGAATCTTGTTCTTGAGAGGATGAAGGAAGCACATGACCCACAAAAGTCATATGCCGATCATAGGAGATTTTCATTGGAGTTTGAGGTTGGGGACAATGAATAGATGAAGGTTTTCCATCTACGTGTCTCACGAAGGTTCGGTAGAGGGTGTATAATGTTTTCCAAGTTCATCAAATCCTTTGAGTTGTTGGGACATGTTGGAAAGGTGGAATATCTACTAGAATTTCCACCACAATTATGGAGGATCCACAACATCTTTCATATCTCCCAGATTTTTCACTATCTTCATGATGACTCTCATGTCATTGATTGGGGAGAGTTGGACATCGAGGATGACACAAAATTTGTGGAGGGATTATTGGATATATAGGATCATCAAAAAGAGGTGTTTCATGGATGGGAAAATCTATTGATTTACATGTTGTGAATGAATGTTGGTGTGGGGGAGAGTACATTGGAGTGAGAGACATAGATGCATTCCTAGTACGCAAGGTTGATTTGAGTTTTTATCATATTTTTTACTTTTTGATGTAATGATTGTACATTTATTTTTAGGAGATGAGTTTTTCTTTTTTATGTGGCGTATGATAATGTCCTAACATATGAGGAGGGGGGGGGGGGGGGACTTGGTCCTTAATAAGGACACATTAATGAAAATGCAATTAAAACTACATGGGTGTGTCAGTGCCACATAAAGTAGATAATATCATGACATAGGGGAGGGAGTTCCCTGATTCATATGTTTTGGTGGTGTGAACTTTGGTACTTGTGTGGAATGTCTTGTGGTTTTTTGGGTTCTATTTTGTGGGAGGATGTGTTCTTGGATGTTGAGGTTTTACTCTAGAAACACAAGGTGGTTCTTCCTTGAGTGGTATCTTATAGGGTGGTTGTTTAGAACCCTCTTTATCATGGGTTTTGTTTTGAAATATCGAGGGATAGAATAGTTTCATAGGAATCATATTTAATGGATCAGAACTCCATGGTACATTACATTGTCAAAACCTCATGTTTGGGGTGTTCTAGGAGGTAACAGTGGCTCATTTCATGATTTTTCTCATTTTTACAGTTTTTTTCATCAATGAGTTAGTGCATCGTTGTCTGTGACTCAGGGCCTTGGTGTTGGTGGATAAGGGGATAAATATTGGTGACACAAGGCCTCCATGTAGGTGAGTCAGTGTGTTAGTTTTAGTGAGTTAGGGAGTTAGTGTTAGTGACTCATGTCATCAGTGTCAATGAGTTTGGGCATCGGTGTTGGTTAGTCAACGCGTCGGTGAGTCAGGGTTTCAGTGAGTCATGCATTGGTCGGTCTCATCAGTGACTCAACGTCAGTGGCTCAGTGTTGGTGACTCCCATTCAGTGTCGGTGTATTTCTATTGGTGACTCACCCATCAATGAATCACTCTTAGTGTTTGTGACTCACCCATTAGTGACTAATTTCTAGTTTTTCTTGTTTCTCCCCTATAAATTTTTATTTGATGGAAATCAAGTTTAATGGCTTGTTTGAGTGTTTCTAAAAGAATTTAAAAGTAAATTAAATATATTATTTGTATCCAAATTCTATGGGGACTTTGAGATATTCAAACAGCATAATCATGACCACGATACCGCTTTAATGACTTTAGAAACCATTTCTCATTCTATTGATATAGGATCATGATTTTTTCTAAATATTACATCCTGTCCTCTCTATTTTCTTAGTTATCCTAGATCCTTCACTTCCCAGAGAGTCACATGTTGTTCCATATCCATCGATGAAGTTTTCCTTGTAGTTTTTCCTTGGGGTTCTCCAAAAACTCACACAAGGATATGTTTTGGGTTCCTATTGTTCCATTTGGGGATTTATTTTGTCTCTATTCTATTTGTGTATCATGTGGGGTGTGTGTAGTAATGTTCGTTTATGAAAAATGAACAATCCTAAATTTAAAAAAGATAAATGATAATAAAATATTTATAATTGGATGAGATTGTATTGTCAATGATCACCTATTTTATTTGTTATTCTTGTAGATTATGTGATCTTTTGTGGTCTAATGGATTCGGAAAATCATGGACATTGGTGGTCTTTTCCTAAAAATGTTTGATATCTTATAACTATTTGTTCACAATCAATAATTTTTTTAATTATCAATCAAATAAATCATATACACTTGGTTAAATAAATGGATTCCCCATGATGAAAACCCTTGTTTGATCAACCATACTAATCAAAGTGGAATTTAGAGAATAGTGTTGACCAAATCTGAATTCACCCTATATGATAGGTGTGGTTTTGTGATATTTTATATTGGGTTTTGTGCCTTGTTAGAGTTTTGGTAGTGTAGTTCTATGGATGTTGGTGCGACTATGTGTACACGGCGGTACTGGACGTGTGATGGTATATCATTTTGAGAGATTGTTTAATTATGGAATATATGGACTTGTTATGTAGTAGGACTGCATATGGGCAATGGTTGGGTAGTTGGGCTGTAGGACTGGGTTGTGTCACGTTCATTTTTGGGTGTGATGAAAGTGGTGTTTTGCAGTGGGGCAAGCTAGTGTGGTAGTAATGTGGTACGATGTGGGTTTACCTATTGAGAAGAAGGACATGGCTGCAAGGCATTGAATAATGATGTTGGTAGTGTTGAAATACGAATGGGTGTTAAATTAAAAGTAAGATCAAAGTGGGTTGTTTGTTTTGTTTGTTTTGTAAGGGGGTGTTTTTAGTGGCTTTTAGCCTTATGAAAATGGCTATAGATGTTGTTCTGGTTAGCCTCATAGGTTGGGATGGAATAAATAAATTGATAAAATGATAAATGTAGAATGAAAAGTGGTTAAAATAATTGGATGAGGAGATACTTATACTGATAGAAGCGACCGTAGTTTGTGGTGATACCTGCATTTAGAGGTGGAAGTAAGGGAGGTTTTGTGTGGGTGGGTGTTTTGTTTTGATAACTCATAGTTCAGGCAGAGTGTTTGGTACCTATATATATATACATGTAGTTCCATTTTTTTATATGCACTCGACCCATGTTGAGAACTATGTGACAACCACCCCCATTATTATGGGAGAGGTTTTCTTTCCCTACTCTTCAGTGGGTGGATAGATTATTTGTTATTTGATATTATATGACCCCTATTCTAGGAATTTACCTCCAAAGACTTTTGAATAGACTATAGTGGCTTGTGATTTGTTAACAAATCTATAGTATTGGTTTTATGAGTGGTGGTTTATTTCCCAAGTGTCTTCAGGATGAGGCCCTAGTGTTTTCATGAAGGGTGTGGTATGTGTGAGGCCCTAGTGTTTGTGGGCCGTATTACAATACTATTAGTGGAAGAGCTGTCTACGGACATGAATACTGTGTGGTTAGTAGCCCAGGTGTGTGCATGAAGGTTCTGATAGGTGGGCTTGTGGAAGAGGGAGACTCATAAAGATGTTTCTTTTAACTAGTGGGCAGTGGTGAGGGGTACCAAAACATCGATTTTCTAATTATATTACATTACTTTTATTGTGTCACTTGTTGAGTGTGCCTTGGTGAGGTTTGGTGGTTATTATTCATCAGTAGGTGCTATTGGGTTCTTCTATTTTCTATCTAGAAAATTAGAATGATTCAATAACTTGTGTCTGCGTGACATTGGATTTTACATACTAAGTATACCTCTATTCTCAACCTACATATATTGAACTATTTTCAGGTTTCTAGGAAGATACATGGACCATTCTAGACCTTACTAGCCATGATAATGGGGAAGCTTGCTGTGTCATTGCATAGTTCTATTTTGGTAATTAACATGGAGTTTTATTTGTATTTTCAGTAGTTTTACTTGAAACATCCATGGGGGATGGATTTCGATTCATTATATGTATATATATATATCTGTCTTGGAGTTGCTTAATGTTGACACATTTTATCTCCCTATCCTGGTTACTATAAAATGGGAAATGCCTCCCATTTTTTATGAGATTTCAATACACTTGGGGATGGTCACCACCTCGGGGCCTATTAGCGGTGGTACTCAGGGGTCATTATCTCTACTTCATCTGGAAGAAGGCGGGTCATGAAATCTAGTGACATCGATGGGTGCTTTCATAGATGAAAATATCTTTAAAAGTCCACTACAATATTGTTTGTGGAAAATACATTTCCTATTTTTAACACATTATTTTAAAATAATAATATATTAGGAATATCATGGAAATAATTTATTTCAAAATAAACATTGAAAATTATAATGTAATCTTCACATTATTTCATATTCATGATGGTGGTAAAATTATAATGTCTGGTGTATGTTATTATAAAAATTTTGTTCATAGATTAAGTAAAAAGTACCTCATGCAAGAAATGTCAAGAATCCTTATAGAAGGCCAAACATGGTAAAAAATAATTTTAATAAACCATTGAAGAACATATGAAACATTTTTGAAAACATTTTTTAGAAAATATTTAAATGGAAAAAATTAATGGAAATAAATCCAAAACAATACATTAACAAGAAAGTCCCTTGTCTGTAACATAATTGTTGATTCATGACCCAATATGAGAAAAAATTGAAAATATACATGAAAACCCCAAAACCAACAATGTATATTAAAATATTTGGGGTTTATGATATTAATAAAATATAATTTTCTAGTATAAAATATGACCACAAACAATCCTGATATAAAATGATACTTGAATGAAATCCCTTACAAAGACTGTATCATTGAATAGAAAATTTATCAATGATGTGATTATCTGTAACAGATTTGAGTACATAAAAAATAAGTGGAAATAAAATATAAATCATGAAGAGTAAATTTCATAGGTAATCTTTTCATAAAATTATTAATGAAGTAGTGGTATAACATAATGAATATAATTTAGGTTTAGAAATCTATAACCTTATTCTTCCACTTAGTTGAACTACATTTAACACCATGTATAATAAATTATGAATTAAATTAGATACATAATAAAACTATACCACTCCGTGTAATATAATATTTGATCCACTTATAACATGTTATAACATCTTGTTAAAAATATTTCATTATTTTCAATATTTTGGGTGCTAACTGTTTCTTTTTTATGTGTGTCTTCGTTTGAGATTTGGTTTAATTTTACCTTGATCATGGTATTTTGAAATATCCATAATTTTAAATTTTTTATAAATATAATTATAATTCATCATATACATATTTTCAATCATCTATAAAAACATGAATTATAAATCACATTGCTCCATGGAGGTGGTAGTCTACACGTTTGCATGAGCGACATTATGTTTCTTATTAGGTGAAAGGGTATATAGGCCGAGGATATATTACATTTAAATTATAATTTTTATTTAATATGTATCATATATATTCATTATTTCTATCATTATTAATATCCATGTGATTTACTGATGCAAAATAAATTAAATCAGTTCACATGGTGGAAGTCTATCATACCAAATAGTAATGGATTTTTTTCTCATTTTATGGTGAAGGATGTGGATAAATATTATTCCATAAAATTAATAACATATAAATAGATTTTATATAATATTTTTTTTAATATTTCATCTATTAGGACATTATTTAAGGTTGTAAAATAAGAATAAAAAAAATAACGATCTTGGTTATGATGATTACCATATCTTAGAAAAAATACTTTAGAACTCTTCTCAGGGACCCTAGGTAAAATAATTTGAGAGTACTAGAACATATATAATGATTATATGGAATATTAGATAATTTTTTTTAGTTTTTTGTCAAACTAAGGGTCTCATGATGTGTGATTAATGGAGGAGAGGTGGTGTCTTTTTATAAGTGAGGGGATGATAACTGTTGAAAATACATGAAATATTATCACATAAAAAATTTCTAAGTGTAGTGAAATGCTTCCAAAGTGAGATTTGATATAAAATATAATTGATATGGTAATAATATAACTATAAAATTAAATATATATGAGTTTAGATATCATTTTAAACCATATCTCTTTGATTAACCCCTTCGTTAATGGTTTTGAACCTAAATTATGGATACATCCTTTTCAATCACAATGGGTTCTTTATTACTTATAATCTAAAATTTCAAACAAAATGATCAAGGAATTATATATTAGACCACTATATGTCCCACTTTTCCCCATTCATTACTAATATTATTTTGAAATAATTTAATATCATATTATTTCATAAATTTCAATAATATCTTTTTAACACTATTCATTTAATTTGACATTAATGCAATTAATATAGAAAAATAATATTAATATAAAACCTGAAAAACTTAATAATATGTTATATTTATCTAAAAAATTATAATAACATAATAATCCATCCAAATTATATTACATTTAATGTTTTTAAAATACTTTATCCACTTCTTGCACATGAACTTTCATGGTGAAGTGTGTATATTTATGGTTAATATTCGATCTATAAAATTTAAAAATAAATTACCATAATGAAAATTTTTCATTTATATTTCAGATAAAAATTTATACTGAAATATAAACTCTTTTTTATCCCAATAAAAATAAATTTTATATTTTAAATTAATGCAGGTGAAATTTTGTATTTATTTGTCACTTAAAATAATATAAAGGTCATAATAATTATAAAAGAAGAAATTAACATTTTTGATTTATTGATGAGTATGGATGAAATACACCCATACCATGAATTAAATCAAACTGTTTTAATGAATATCAATTCTTATCATAGTATGTTTAACCCTACTTATCTAGTTTTAATTTTACCCTGGTAATAAATATTTACTATTGTTACCATTAATATAAACCAAAAAATAAATGAGAAATTTTTACCAAATTTGAAAACAAAAATACAAAATATGAAATCGAATCTACAAAATTCAACTCCAATAAGTTGTATAAAATAATTTAATAAGAAAGCATAAAAACAAGATGAAAAATAGTTACATAGAAAAATGTATTTTTAAGATTATAAATATTTTTATATGAAACATAACCACTATTTTTATTATAAGAAAACTTAATATATTATGTTTAATAAAATTGAACTAATGAAATTTGATAACCAATTAAAAACAAAATGGGTCATCTCAAATATATAAAAAGAAAATACAATTTTTAATAAAATTAGTACTTTTCATTATTCACTATAAAATACAATTTTTCATGAGAAATCTCAAAATTTTACCCAAAGATAATTTTTGATAAGATGATTTAAAAAATGATATTAACATTTTCCAAAAATATTTATAATATTGTATGTAATTAATTATAATATCAATATATGAAATAAAAAACCCATTTTTTAAGAAAACATATTTTTGAAGCATAAGATGATATTACTAAAAATTTAGTAATTACTTGTTATTTAATAATAAAATTATTTGAAATATTTAAAACCGTTATATATATTTCTCAAAATATTCATAGTACTATTCATATTGACAAATTAAAATAATATGTTGTAATAGTAATATTTAAATAAATTTTTTTCTTGTTTTATTTTGGATTAGCGTAGTATTTGTAAGAAACTATTGAATGTAGTTTTCTTTTTAAAAGAAAACAAAAATAAAATATGGGGTTATTACATTATACATTATATAAAAAAATTACATCTTCACAATTTTATTATTATTTTTATCAAAACTAAACATATAATAGTATTAAAATCATATAAATATTCTTTCATAAACCTTAATTTCTTTTTTTAAACTAGGAACCCTATTTTCAATAAATATCTATAATACTCATTCATGACATTGGGTACCTGAAAATGTCTCTTCATATTATAGTGCTACATTACACATAAGATTTAAAATATTTATCTATATTTTTTTAGAGTTTTAGACATTCCTTTTACATTGGGATATAAAAATAATAAAATTTTAATAATCTATTTCTTGCCATTATATAATGACGATTTCATCCTACGATGCGTATAATTTTAATGATGATGAATTTTTCACAACTTAATCACCGAAATCAACATTTAATCAACTATAATATCCACAAAATTATTAAAATTTATTCCTCCATTCTAGAGGGAATTTTTTAGTAAAAGATATAATAATAAACCTTATGAATAAAACATTATATTAGAGAATACTACACAAATATCCAAATAATCAATAATAACACCCAAAGTTCAACATAAATAATTTTATAAATAACTAACTTTAAAAAATTTCTAAAGAATTCATGTCCAATTTGGATACCCTAGAATTAGAAATATTTTATTACATATTCTTCTATGTACAATTTAACAATTATCATTAAAAAATATAAATCCCTCATAGTGAAATATAACCAAATGTATATTAACTATCTAAAATATTAATATATTTCATATAAATAACCTTAATACCCATAATTACACAATTAATTCAAATATACATACAAAAGATAACTCAACCATTATTTGTTATATAAAATATATTCTTTGCGAATATATTTCCACTTACCTTAATCATATAATGTTCCTAATGGCGAACATCATCAAAAGTAACATTAATCACATAGCTTTTATATCTATTTTTAATCCTATAATTATATATATGATGAAAAATATTTTGAAAAAAATATAAAAAACCTTTTATCCCAATTAGAAGAAGTATCATTATATACTACAATAAACAAAAAGGTTATCAATACCTTTCAAATTATGTACCAAAAGTATAAAATTATTATTCATCAAATAACCTTCTAAATTAAACACATACTAAACACAAAGGTTATATTCCCATAAATTTCTCCGAAAATATCCTCAATCATATTAATCTCCCATCACAAAAAACCTAAAAGGGTTTTCTATAACATTAAAATTTTGATTAATCATAGAAATATCAACCCATAACATTATAGGTTTATCCCATTTCACTATTATATTTAATTGGTTTCTATATGTTTCATCTTATCATTCACCATAATGGTTCATAAAAAAATTTATTTTACCCATTAATAGCCTTTGAATGTTTCAAGCTAGGATCACAGTCATTGGTCCACTCATAGTATTATAGTAATGACCGAGTTAGCACCCAATACATCTCATTATGAGTTATTATACATAGGTGAATCTATTCAATAACCATATTCACTATCTAGTATCTATGGATTGATTTATTTTTTAATAAAACCATATAATCATTAGTTTACTAAAACATTCTTTATATTATCCAATAATTAGACATAATATCGAAGTCTTTCATTGGGTTATGTTCCTTAGTCTATGTTTTTTCTTAAATATAGTTTCCATGGTTTCTAATAAACATTCTATAATAACATATACAAATCCCAACTCCTATAACTAAACATAAATGTTTACTTTATTACATTCATACAAGATACGATGGATCTTACCACATAAGATCAAATAGACTAATAGTAATGAAGATCTAGATAAAAACATGATTCCAATATTACATAAGAATTATAAACAATAGAATAGAAAATATTACCACCTAATTTATATCATTTATAATATAATTATTTATACCATGGGAACGGGAAAAAAATGAATGTGATCATATGATCATTAAAGTCTATGTACAATGGATGCTTTCTTGGGTAAATAAGCTATAATAAAGATGTAAGTAAGGGTAACAAAAACAAATGTCATTCAATCAATATCATGAGAAAAATGAGTATAAAATTATTATATAAACATATAAAACTCATGGATAAATAAAAATAAATTGTGAATAATGTAAATTCATAATTCTAGACATTCATGATCTGGTCCCCTCGACTAAGAAATACTGAATATTACGATCAAAATATCTAATCTAATATACCAGTCTTAAAAAATGGTAGCATTAAAAAAATAACAATATAATATGGAATGAATATGATTTTTTCTCTTTATACCCATCAATACATGATGGGTCAATATAAAACAGAGTCACACCCATAAGTTTCTCATCATATATATTCCTCATATTTTGAATCATCAATACAATTCATTATAACTAATTCCTTATAAGTCAACAACTATACTTATTGAATCAAGAATATGGAACATAAAAATTTCATCATCATAACCCATCCAAATAAAGAATAAATTTTGTATCATTGGATCATATCCTTAGTCAGATTAATGTGTGTTTCATATATTAAAATACATTTAAAATATTACATGAATTTTTTTTTGATGAAAATAAACATTAATTTGGAAAATAAATTAATATAAATAATGATAGAATATCAGGGGAAAAAATTTCATTGACAAAAACCATTGAAAATAATATTGGATGCCACTGATTAAAGAATTTTCATTATAGTAAGAAAACTTGTTCAGACAATGTACATTAAAATAATGATTTCATTCTCACCTTTAGTAAAAATGACCATGTTGAGAAATTGATTAAGAGAATAATTTTAAAACATTTATTATAAATTAATAAATTGGTTAAAATGACATTAATTAGTCATTATATAATGTTAAAAACATTATTGAGGCCAATATATATATTATATGGACATGGATGAAAAATGGATGGAAAAAATCATCAAAACATGGGTTTTAAAATAATGTATCTTACATATAAATTATTTGTTGATTAATTATAAAAAAAGATAAGAAATTAAAAATAAACTTATAAACACAAATTATTACTAAAGGATGAAAATATACCGGTGTTTATGATATTATGATCCTATAATATACCCAAAGGAACTCTGAATATAATCAATACCGAAATAAAATTATATTCTAAAAGAAATCGCTTACAAAGATCATATTATTGAAATGAGAATTTTCCAATGATGTTATAATGTGTAATAAATTATATTCCATAAAAAATTGATATAAATAATAATACATGAATATTTATTTTCACACATAATCTTTTTATCACAAAATATATGATGTAGTGGTGTAACATAATGAAAATAAATTGACTTAAGAAACACCTTACACCATTCTTCCACTTAGTTGTACATTATTTAATCACCTATATAATAAATTTATATTTTTTAAACACAAATAAATGAAACATATAAAATAATATCATTTATGATCCATTTATAACTTATTATCACCCGTCTATTAGCAATTTTCCATTATTGTCATTATTTCTGGTGTTAACTGCATCATTTTTTAGGTATGTTTAGATTCATCTATTATATAACATGTATATTTATCACAGTTAAATCATACCATAAATTTTAATTTTTTTTATAATAATAATATATATTCATTATATACATATTTTAAATCATTTAATAAAATTAGGCATGAAAAATGAATCAGATTGCTTTGCAGAGGTGGTAGTCCACACGAACTCACGAACAACTTTATAAATTTTTAATGTGTGAAATATTAATAAGGTAGATGCTATATTAAATTTAAATAATAATCTTGATTTAATGATTATAATATATTATTCTTACTTTTATAATTTGAAATACCCAACTGGGGTAGTGATGGAAAACAAATTAATTTGGTTCATAAAGCATTAAAAGTCTTCCAAATACACAAGTGATGGTTTTGTTTCCAATTTATTGGTGAAAAATATTAATAATGAATATAAAATAAAAAAAATAACAACTATTTGTATGGGATATAAAATTTTTATTATATTTCCATAGTTTGTAAATATTATAATGTGGTGAAAGAAGATGAAATTGCAAGATCTTGGTTAAGAAAATTACATTCTCTTAGAGAAACAAGCATTGGATCTCTTCTTAAGGACCTAATAAAAGGTCTAATGAGAAGTCAAGAACCTATATAATGATCTAGGAATGTTATGAATATATTTTATCATGGTATTTTATATTTATTTATCTCATTAATTTTGAGTAATAGAGAAATGGTGATGTCAATTGATAACTAATGTGAGAAATGATTTGGAAAATACCTATAATATTATAATATAATATTTTTTTTAATATTGTAAAATCTTCATAAAATGACAAGGATTATATGTTATGTAGTATATTGTATTCATATAATCATCTATTAAAATTATTATACGTATAGTTATCATTTTAAACATAATTTTTTAGATTAACCCATTCATTAACCATTTGTTACCTAAATCATGTAAATAACTTTTTCAATATTAAAGTGTTATAAATTTACATTTAAGGTAAATATTTTCTAAAAATTGATCAGTTATATTTTATACCACTTCACACCCCTATTTTCTTCTTGAAACATTTTTTTATTTAAATAATTTAACAAAATATATTTTTTATAATATTTCATTACAATAATTTTGGACATTATTAAACTAATTTGACATTAAATGAATGAATATTTTAATGGAATTAGAATATAAAATCTAAAAACATTATAAATAGGATATAATATTCTAATAAATTGAATATCTTTAATAATAACCCAAATTATATAAGTTTTATTGTTTTTTAAATTCATTTAATTTATTTTTCTTCTATTTATACAAGAACATTGTTTACATTGTCTAAGTATTTTAAGTTATTATTTAATCAGTAAAATTTAAAAATAAATATAAAAAAATAAAAAATAATCATTAATATTTTAAAAAACAAATTTTAACTTAATATAAACTCTTTTCATTTCTATTAGAACATATTATACAAATTAAAATAATGAAAGAAACATTTTTTTAATTTTTTACTTATGTTAATATAGAAGTCATAATCAGAGATAAATGTAAAATGATAAAATTTTGGAGGTTTAAAAGATTATGAATGAAATATAAACATGAAATGAAATAAAGAAAAATATTCAAATGAATTTGAATCCTTACAACATTAGATTTAACCCTATTTAACAAATTTTACATTTTCTTTGGTGACAAATATTTACTATAGTTACTATGCGTGGAGACCAAAAATAAAAAGGAAATATTTTAAAAAAAATTCCTCATAATTATTAGCATGGAATAAAACTTATAAAATTAAATTCCTATAATTTTCATAAATTAATTTAAAAATAAACTCAGAATACACTCTAAATTTTTTCTCCAAACATATGCATCTTTATGAATAAAATTTTTTTAATCCAAAATTAAGAATAAAGTCACATAAATGAAATTAATTGGATTTTGTTTAATAAAATTAAGGATATGAAAATATTAAAACAATTAAAAATTATGTGGGACAATTGAACTAATTAAAAATAATAATCCATTTCAATGAAATTGGTATTTTTCATTGTTTACTAAAAAAAATCTTCTTAGAAAAATAAAAACAACTACCATCATAATTATGATATGATAATTTCAAAATTGATATTAAATTTTCTAAAAACTATTTCTAATAATGGAATAAAGTAATTATAATATTCATACACAAAATACAATAAAAATATATTTCAATAAAACATATTTTGGAGGTATAAAAATATATTATTGGAAATTGATTTCTTATTTATTACGAATTAATCATTCAATATTCAACACCTAAAAGATATATATATATATATATATATTATAATATAGTTATTAATATTCATATATTACAATTAAATATCTAGTTTAAAATTACCATATTTAAATAATATTATTTTACAAATTGTTTAAGCTCAATGTTGGGTGTGCTACACGATGTTGAATTTAGTCTTCTTTCTACAAGAGTATGTGAAATAAAATATGGCGGTATTACATTGACAAAGCAACATAATAATTATAATAATAGATTCCTTTTTCATCTACCCTAACACTAGCTTATATCATATCATGATCTTGAATCATGATGTTAATTATACTTTAACTAAATCACTTTTTTGTGTTTTATGGAAATTAATTTCTCTCTTGAGTACAATATCCATGTGTAGAGGAACGTTAGATTAGAATTATCACTAGAATAGATGATTATTCCAGGTTTTGGAAGGTGTAGGTTGCTTATTTGTCTCCTCTAGATTACTCTAGTTGGAATTTTTGTTTCATATAATTGTCTAAATAAAAATATTTCATATACCTTTTGCATGGAATTCATTTTGATATGTATGAATATAATTGAATTTTGATTTTCATTAATTATAAAGGTTATTATTTGTATAAAGAGTTAAACATACATATGCTTTAATCATATTTTTTGTGTGTAAATAATATGATTCCTAATTAAATCATTATAATAATTCATACATGTAAAGTGAATACATGATATAAGATAGTGAAATTAATCCCGTTTTGGTATAATCTGTGTGATATTTCTTCGAAATAAACACTTATCATTACATCAATCACCCATCTGGGTAGGATATTACAAAAAGATTTCCCATAGATTATCTTCTGTATAAAAATAAATTAATGAGGTGTAAATATCCATTATATATATCTTTATTGTATTATGAATTAGTTTAAACATAGCTAGGAAACTGTAAATATAAGGTTACCATGGGAATCGAGATGAGTTAATCCATATATCAGATTTGATAATGACTTTTTGAATTAGATATCTATAATTAATATATGATCAGATTGACATGAATTTATACTGGATATATTATTGGCATAATTAAATGATATCAATTATAAGTCATCAAAAATATGGGTATTGGCACACTAATGGATATGATGAGATATAAAGGTATTATCATATTTGTAGGATTAATTTTAATAAAGGCTCTTATTAAATCATTCTAAATACTGATACTCATCACATAAAAGACCATATTTTAAGTAAATTAATTCATCATCATCAAACCTAACTTTGATATTAAAACTAGTATAGGAGAAGCTTAATATGAGAAACTACTAATACTAGTAACTGAAGAGTAGTTCGTAATTTTGATAAATTCTATAAGATAGAGAACTACCATACCAAGACAACCAATTGTAGATGTTCTTCAATAAGTGAATCTGAGTGATTTTATGAGTCATATAATACTTTAATCATGGTTTACTTAAACATTATTCTGGATAAGAAATTAATTTATTCATCCTTGAATGAAAATGCTTTAAATTTTTTATTGAATTCAAGAAAACATTATTCAATTTTCTCAATGTGTTTAGAATTGATTTTTTGGGAATATGATGTGTTGTAAACCAGCCATAACTGAAATGAGACATCACTCAAGAACATTTTATCACATAGAACGAAGATCATTCATGATCACCATGGGATAGAGACAATCACTAAGTCATCATAAGTGAACAAAATAGATCAATTTAGAACTATAAAAAACTATGATCAACAATTGTCCTAACCAGGAACACAACATGATGATTTTTTAGATTAGATGACTATGCCAAAAAAAATTACATGGAAGAATAATATCCATACTTGTAATAAATATGAAAAAAATGAAATATTTTTAAAAAAATTTCTTTATATGAAACCAATTTTTTTCAATTTCTAAAAAAAAATAAAACAAGGATAAAAAGAAATATATGTCCTAAAGGTTAATATAACACACATACCAGAAACTGGATGAACTAAAGAAGGCATCCTACCCCAACAAATCCAAGTGAATGTCAAGTAACCACTATAACATAAAAAATAAACACCTCCAAATAGAAAATGATAACAAGAGAAGTTACAATTCATATGCAAAGAACTTGTAAAAATAGGAAAAGCACATACCCAATGATGTAAATATACCGGGTGTGAGACAAATGAAATTAAAAACCACCAATGTTCTATTCAAGATACATTCTTAAAGGGTAATAATGTTTTATCTTTTATGTAATAATAAAATTGTTTCTTGTTTTTACTCATACAAAATGGAAACAAAAATGAAAATAATTTTTACATTTATTAAATAAACATTATAAAAATACCTAAAAAAGGATTTACCAAGTTAAAATCATTTCCAAACCCAACCATTCCATTTCAAAAATAAATTTCATCACAAAAAGAGATAAGTTAAGTGTTCTATTTTTAAGAAAACAATCAAATGGTTTTAAACATTTGCAAAAAAAAAATCATTAATAATAAACATCTTTCAAAGACCAAGGCAGACAAGGTTTAAAATAAAGTTTTAAAGGAAGTAGTTTTCAAGGATTGGATTTGAAATAAAAAACTCCCCTTTCCCCCTTTTTAAAACATCAACACACACTGAACATGGGTAATGAATAAGGTAAATAATAATTAAATGAAATCAATAAAGTGATAAATCAATGAAAATAATGATACAAAGGATTTCATACCCATATGATTCTCTCTCATAAAGAATAAAAGTTTATAATATGAAGAAGAAACCCATATTCAAACAATAAAAAATAATATCACATAATTTAAAATCCCTGAGTAAACACACTAAGGACTAATGGTTTATGTTATTTTTGATGTGTAAAGGTGGATCCTACTATTAAGAAGATAACTGAAAAAAACTTCTCTTGATTTTTTCACTATACTCTTTATAGAAACATCCCCTAGGATGGTATAAAATTGAAATATGTTTTATTATCCAGGGTATTAGACTCAATTAGTACGACAAAATTCATAAACACGCCACTTAAAAAACTGGGTTCCTCATTTCACATCTCAAAATGGGCCATTAGCATTAGAGCAATTTTACAATGTGACAAGAATACAACCATAACGTAAGATACATATCTATAAAAATAAACACATAACCTTAAAAACCCCCTTGATAAAGATCCCCAACAAAAACAAAAAAACATTAATACAAATTCACGTAAACATGATCATGTTCTCAAGCATAAACAACTAATGATAATAGCTTAAACTAGGGTTTAAACAGTATATATCGAAATATAATCACAAAATGTTCCAATGAGAACTTATCATCATTCATAAAGATCATATGATTTGTAAATCCCATTTTAAATCCCACTTTATATCCAAATGAAACCCAAGGTAAATTACATAAAATACCAAATAATATCAAAACATTAACATGAAAAATAAATTTAAGGCTTCATAAAACAAAAAAAACAAAAATGAATTACATATATTTTTAAATCATGGGAACCCTTTTTCAAATAATAAATACATTTTTACAGTCAAGGGAAATGGTTCTAGAAATGAGGAAACTTAATTTTGAAAACAAAGATATTTCATAAAATAAGGAAACCCCTAATAATCAAATAATTCTTTACTTTATAAATTATAATTGGTTCAAAATTCAATGACATACCCATTTTTCTTTTGAAAATATATCAATATAATTTTATCAAACACCATAAATTTATAAAAAAACTATTTAGAAGTTAATTTTCTAATTAACTAAGCATTTCATCTAATGTTTTCAATGGAAAAAAACTCATCATGGAAAACCATTGATAACACAAAACTAGGTATCACATTGAACAATAAATAGGTATAATAACACCTTTAAAATAATAATAAATAATTGAATTTTATAGAAAATTGAAATGGAATGGAAACACCTTCCAAAATAGGTGGAACCTTGTCTACTTCCCATAATGACACTAGAATAGGACAGCTAGGATGGATCAAAATAATTAAAAACTAGAGGCTAAAAATCATTAAAACTAAAAAACAAAAATATACCACTCGTGTCAACTAGGGTTAGAGAATATGATTGGAAAAGGGTAACAACCCAGAGAGGGGGAGAGGAGAATCCCTTACCTCCTTGACTGGGAAAAACCACAAAAAATTCAAACAAAATCCACTTTAAGTATATTGTGAGAGGCAATCAACCCCTTTGAGGGTTCTTAGGTTAGGGGAAACCAAGATGAGAGGCATATGGTATAATCCCCGATTACATCTAACCTAAAATGAAATAGGTACCCCACACTAAGAAGGTTTTATGGTTGTTTTACATGGTTTATAAAACTATTCATAGACTATGTGATAAATACTAACTCAGACCTCAAAGGTCATATGATTGTCTCACATAGTCATCCAAACCATGAGTAGGACATGTGATCACCTATTTTAGAAACATAAAGTGGAACATATTTTCTCTTGTAAATATTATATTGTAGTGTTCCCAAGTATAATGCCATGAGAAAATATCAAAAACCCAAAAATTAATCCTTTTGACACCCTAGTGCCAATGGATAAAAACCAAAAAGGCCAAAAGTATGAATATTATATCTCAAGGTGTTATAATTATCCAAAACATGCATGTTTATTCTTTTAGAAATCCCCCTATGAGAAGGTAGTTTAAAAATTATGTTAAGTGAAATCTAAAGAAAAAATTCACTAAAAAGTATGGTCCAATTAAATGGAAAACATCTGAGCTTAGATACCAAGACACAATACCTAAAAAACCATCTTATTTATAAAACCTGAACACCCTGTGATTTATTGACCACTGAATCTTTATGAATCCAAAGAAGAGATTCCTCCAAATGAAACATTGAGATGACCACTCTTCTGGAGTATATTTAATTCAATAACACTAAGAAATTCACAAAAAAACATGTCAATATTTTTAGTGTTCTAAACTAGACCATTGGATAAAATAAGACTAACACTATAACACCCATGACTTTAAGATGGAAACACTATATTGAATATCATATAATATATTAAAAACGAGCTAAAACATATGATTAAATATTACCCTTTAAATGTGATAGTTATCACCTTTCCATTCAAAAAGTGGAAATGAATGATATTAAAAAAATTATGAAAATATAGTTTAATTTTTTTTATCAAATGTTATAATTGGTAAATAATTAATTAGAAATTAATATAAAATCAATTTTATATATGTGATGTGTTTTTTTATTAAAATACAATTTTTATACCCATAATGAAATTTTATCATAATATATTTAATTAGTCATTATTATTGAAATATATTATAGAAATTATTATGTTTCATTTCCAATTAAATGTTTTTAAATTCATAAATTATGTTTTATAATCTTAAGAAAGGAATAAATCCAATTTTAAGGATAAAATCAATATTTTAGTAAATGGTAATTTTCCACCTTTTAATGGAGCACGTAATTTAAATAAGAAATTTTAAACTTTTTTGAAATTTAATAAATAATAATATTTTTTTTAAATATCTATATAAAAATAATCTTTGGTTGATTTTTGGTAATTCTTTGATAAGTTTCAATTTATTAAGGAATAATGAAAAATAATGCATTTCATTGGAAAAATGATTTTATTATAATTTCATTATATGGTTAAATTTTATTTTAAATTTCTTCAAAAGTATAATTTGTTAAATTATACATAATTAAAATAAATTTATTTCATTGTAATTAATTTATTATCAAAAACGGAATCAAAAACATTTCAAACATTGGAGGTTTTCACTTTTAAAATACACTTCTTCGTATTGATTACAAGACTAATTTTAAATAGAATTTTTATAAATATGTGAATTGAATTAGAAAAAATGGATTCCATATTTGGTATTTTGTGGGTAAAATTAGGTTTTAAGAGAAATTTAATATTTACCTATAAATGAATTACACTGGTTAAATAATTATGTACTATGGTATAAGTAAAAATTGAAACAAGTTAATGTTAAAAAGGTAATGGCATAAAATAACTAAACCTACAAATTTTAATGGTTGTTTGAGGTATTTATGAAACCTAAATAGAATATAAAATAGAATTTTTTTTTAAAATTTCATTGAAATTAATTCCACCTCAATGTTAATGGCTTTAAATATAAAATAATCATTATTTTAATCACATAAATCCACCTCTCCTCAAGGTTAACTACCTCTCTACACAACCTCATTTTGACTCACAAGACATGAGGCTCATAAAATCTATTCAAAAACATCTACCAAAAACCTCCCCTACTTCTTAGTGATTTTGGTATCACCGTATTATTGAATTCAAGTTCCTCAAGGGTCTCTAAAGGTGGTGATATTCAAGAGGTAATTTTTTAAAATAACCTCTCTTAATTTATATTATTCTACTATTTTATACCCACCTACATAATAGATAAAATATTTATAACTCCAGAATGATGTATTTGAATTTTTTATATATTTATAATGAAATATATTTTATCCATATAATTTCTCATCTCCTCTTTTTCAATGAAAAACAATTAGTCCAATTACGTTGGTTTACTGTCTCCATAAATAACGATTATTTGATTTCCATTACCATATTCATGAATTGTTATAAAAGTATTATTATTGTTAAATATGATTCAAATATTTATATTTTACCCCATTTCATGTTTTATAACTAATTCACACACAAAATATTTTATAATACAATAGTAGTTCGTGATGTTTTTGAAAAAACTGCCAAAACACACTAATCATCTATCATTAACATTTTATCAAATGAATCGTCCTCATTTTAGAAATAAAAATGATACATGGGAACATTAAAACTTCTATAAATTCATTAATACTATTCCATTCCAATTCTGGGTATGTAATTCCAATTTTCAAGGACACCCAAAATTATTCACAAATGAACCGATCATGAATCCATGAAACAAACACACATGAAACAATAAAAATAATGAAATATTATTAATGAATGGATCATAAGATGTCATAAAATCATTACATAAGTTATTATAAATATGAATATGATTCTGTATTGAGATAAAAATATTCATTAATCCATTATACATGAGGTCATAAAATTTTTAAGCACGTCGAACGTGAGGTAAATGTTTTCATAATATAATTTAAATTCTTTGGGTTAATATTATATTTCTTGATTATTTCATCCTATGTTTCTGCATGAAATAAAATTTTAAAATTTTATGTTTTATTTACACTTGTTTTTTATAAGGTGGAGGTGCAAGGGCCCCTTATTATTAAAAAAATAGGCAAATTACAAAGGAGGATTTAACAACCATACTAATAGACCCCAAAAACACAAGGGTTGAAAAAAGAGACGTCATGCACCTAGAGAATGAGTGTGCATGCTATGACAAGAAGAGCATCCAACCCTACCACAAGGATGTCAGACACTCTTTCTAGTAGTTACTAGCATACATGTATCATCTCCTTCATCTAGAGGCCCGGTGTCATCATCTTCCTATATCTCAACAGCTTTAGGCATGAAATCTCTATGCTCTCTCTCATCATCACTACCTGCAGATGCAAGAAGTGAAAACAAATTTTTTGTATTTACATTCAGTTCAGTTCTCACCTTGAAAGTTTGAGCAGGAACATGAGGCTTAGGAGCAAAACTTTTCACAATTTCATCCTCATTTCCTATAGGTGTTGGGGTAAAATGAATTTGCATACATTCCCTTGGGATGGAAATATTAGCCCTCTTCTCAGAAGATCGAGGATACAGATCATCTGAGACCTGGATGAGAGAGTCCTTCCTCAAACCAGGCTTTGTATTCCTGCTCAACATTTCATTAGAACCCTAAAAAATGGTCTGGAAAGTTTCCCGCACATGCAGATTAGATCTACCATACTATTGGGATTGAATAACCTGTTTACCAGTAATTAAAAAGAGACCAGAGTGCTTTTGTGAAGCATTAGAGATCAGAAAACCTGAATCCTACAATGGGTTTTCAGGTAGGTTATTCTCTAGTAAATTCACAGTCCTATAGTGAGAACCAAACACATTTATTTTATCTAGTTCATGCATATATTTGTCTTCACATCCTTGATTTGATGATATAATCAGTTCTTTTGCCTATAAGAGCTCCATGGAGGGGCCACCAGCATTCTTGATAACAATAGGTTCATTTGTTCTGGTGTGGTAGTGAGAATATTTCTCAATTCCATTCACAAGAGTAATTTTTTTTCCTCAACTAAATGTGTGTTTTTTCTTCTCTTCCCTAAGATTGCATCTTCCAACAAGTTCTTTCCTTTTCTAAAATTTGCTGCAAGATGTTCTTGTCTAAATCTATCATCTAAATCTACTTGAGCATTGTTTTCTTTTTCCATTTGGCCATCATCTGAGTCTGTGTCAGAATGACCTTCCTCCATGTTCTTAGTTAGCACATCCTTAAAAGAAGGATATACTTCAGTTGCATCTTCCACGTCTGATATGTCATCCCAATTATCATTTACCTTGATATTATTTTAAAAATTATCTTTTTAATGATACTATTCAAACTCAATTTTCATTAGTGTCCTCATTTTATAAAAAACGTTTCATTTTTTCCTATTCTCATAATATTATTTAATGTCATATCGAATCATTTTTTACTTTTTATAATTTTTATTGAAACAAATTTTTAACTTTTTCAAATATATTTTCATTTTGGCTTTTCCGAAAAAATATAATAGTATTTTTTAACTTCTACAACATGAGCTATTTTTGTTGATATCATGACACTTTAATTATTTGATGCTTAATTTATAAAATTTCATGTTTATATTCAATGAAAATTGTTTCTTTATAATGTGAAAAGTGTTTCTAGTTTAAAATTTGTTTCTAAAAATGAAAGGGTATTTTGATACCTAAAATTGATTTTCTTATGAGTTTAAATGATTTTTTGAAATTATTTATGAAAAAAAAATTAAAACCGTAAAATTGGTTTGTTAATGGAAAATGAGAAATAAACCTAGGGTGGCCTAGATAGTGCTGGGAAATCCAATTTTAACTTAATATGGGGTGGACCATATTGAACTGGGAGTGCCAGTTGTATCTTAACATGGGTGACCCAGATAGGGATTGGAAGGTCTCTTATAGCATAACATGTGGTGACCCAAATAGCACCAACAAATCTGATTAAATATCAATATGCAGTGGCCTAGTTATCACTAAGAATTCCCATTATATATGAACATGGGGTGACCTAAATAGTTATGAGAAATCCTATTTCAACCTTACATGGGGTGGCCCAGATAGTTCAAGGATGCCCATTATAGATTAACATAGGGTTGGCCAGATATATCCCGATAATCCTATTACAGCTAAACATGGGGTGTATTAGATTTCATCGGTAATCCCTTAATAAATTTTGTATATTTGAGATATTAAATGATGTACCAAGTTAACTACATATGACATAGATTCTTTCTAATTAGTTTTCAAGGAAATCGAATGATTTGAAAAAGGTAAGAGATTGATTTTTTTAAACTATTATTTCTTTTCTCTTATAAAATGGAATGTTTTTTAGAAAATGTTTTGAGTATTTTCACTGGACAAACATTTTACATTGATTTATATCCCTTACAAATCTTTTGTGCTCATCCTATGTTTTTAAATGTTTTCAAATGATTTAAGGGAGAATATAGACAATGACAATATCAGGGGGAGAAATCATAAATATTGATCATGAATATAAACAATGATTTATTTTAACGGTGGTTTTATTTTAAAAGAAATATATATTGAACATAAGTGCCAATGTTTAATGTAAGGGGTTAATATGAATGTTTTTTTGCTAATTATATTAAATTATAAACCAAAAACAACTTTATTAATGAAATAAAATTAATTCTAATTGTAATTCACTAGAATATTCAATGTTTAAGTCTAGGTCCAAACTGTTGGTATTAAATCAGGGTTTAGATAACATTATAGATTTGTATGGTCTTCTAATAGTTATTAATATCATCATAGGGTTTACATGTTCATGTATGACTATATATTAAAGCCCTTAGATAATTTTTTAATTTTTTGAGGTGATGAATTTTTAATTGATTAATGACATTCGTGAATATTTGATTTATAAAAGTAATCGATTGAGGTATCAATTATTAGAGGGTTATGTTATTATAGAGTTTCTATGGGTATTATATTTAAAAGAACAATTTTCATTTTAACATGTAATAATTAATTTCATGTTTTAATGATTTTATTTTATATAGATCAAGGATCATTTATCCAGATGTAAGGGAATAGATCTTTCAAAATCTTCCTAACCCATCCATATGATATGATTATCACTATTATTGGAAATTTTTTTTGGAATGATTTTAACGACACTCAATGTATTTAAATCACCTACAAGAAACTATTTTACTCATATTAAACATTTTCTTTTCTTGAAAAATTTTACGGGTCATGGTATCATTTTCATTTTATCTCATAATCTCAACGTTACCATCTCTCTTAAAAAGAAAAATTCCATAAATGAAATGACCATTTACTTTTATGAATTTTCCAATCATGATAGAAGATAAATATGATATATAAAAAATCTTGAAGCATGGATGTAACCTAAGAATTATTTTCTTAGGTTCCAATAACATATATTTTTTGGGTTGATATTGATGAATCATAACCATATAAATCATATCATTTATTGTTGGTATGATTTATTAAGGTATAATATGATGAATAATGTACAATGGTTTAAGAAGGCAGTTGAGTAATGGATTTGTTCATTTTTTTAGTTTTTAGGTTTATGATATAGTGATATTTTGTAAGTATTACAGGAATAATGGAATGTATTTTAATTATTCTATAGTTGGTTTTGTTTTCCTAAATTTGGAAACATATGTTAGATGGAATCGATACCATTGAAGTGTTGTAAAAAGGTCATAATTTTACGTTATATGTAACCCTTAATTTTATTATACGAAAAAGGTTATTTTGAAGAAAAATGACATTATTTTTGTGTGAAATACTTTTAAATACATTTCTAATATTTTTTTGTTTATATAATCTGATAATTTTAGGTAATTATGTGTTCTTTATTTTTGGGATGAAAAATTAAATGAATGAGATTATATTTTATGTTTAAATATGTTAATCTTATTTTAAAAGTTTTTTTAAAATATTATAAGGAATATATTAGTATAGTTTTAGAAAAAGGAAGTCCCACATGATGGATAAAACCCCATCACATCTTCCAAGGCTGCATGGATCAAACCCACAACTGAAGGACCACAAGGGTTCATCACCTACCACTAACATACATGATGTACTAGTTATTTTGAAATTATTTTTGTTTATTATATTTTCTGATGGTTATTGATAATGTAAAATTCTTTAAAATATGTTTTCCATATTGTTTACCATGGTATTAAAGAATTATTTTTTGATTAAGTGATTAAATTTTTTCTGTAAGACTTTCACTATTTTTGGAAACTTATAGAATACTGTGGGATTATATTTGAGAAATAAAGGATGAAATATCTTTTGGAGTAAAATATGATATCTTTTGTGATTCCAATTATTTATGGAAATGATTATGAGACTAAAGAAATTACATTTTAGTATGAATCCATAAGATCGATTGATATTATTTGAAAATAAATATTAAATTTATCTTGAATGGCTATGTGATCAAATCCTTGTTAGTTTTAGGTTTCGGTTTTAGTATGTAATATGGTGATGTGTTTAATGCCAGTTAGTTTTTTGAATAATATATGTTGAACTCTCTATACTATTATTGAATTTTGGAGATCTAAGTATTTTTTGTGTTGTAAATCATTTTTATTTATTGGGAATTACATTATCTTGTGAAAAATTTTATGGTTTTGTTAATTCATAAATACATGAGGAATAAAAAATTATACTTTTTGGATTTTTGTGATCTATTGATTTTTATTCTGATGTATTAGGTATAAAAATTCATCTTAAATACTCAACATTTGGAGAAATGATAAGGATGAAAGTATGAATGTAAATTATATATATTTCCTTATGTTATTGGTTTTCGTACTAAAGGGATTTATAAAATCATGAAAAAAGGGATTACAAAACAAAAATACTCTCAGATTTCATTTCATAATGGGGAATCAATGACATTTTAACCTATTATAGATTGAAAATTTTGTGATTGTTAACATTCTAATGATCATGTTCTCTATCAATTACAATAAAACATTTTGGTTATAATCTTATTCCATGTTTGTTTTCTCTTACATGGAATACCATTATGTGTTTTTCCATGTGATCATAATTGTTTCCTTTCTCACATTTCAAATGGATGTTTTTTTGAACCTTTTTCCTTATGTTGGATTTCAATAAAGGTATTTTGAAAAGTAAAACCCCTTTTATTTCCGTGAAAAATTTCAAATTGAGATGAATAGATTTATTAAAATGGAGGTTAGAGATTGTAACATCCCCAAATTTTAATAAGTAAACACAATGTTCAATATCATAAAAGATATGTCACATCGAGCATAAAAAAATGATTAAGTATAATCATTTAAAAGAGATAGTTATATTCTAATCATTATAGTGGAGGGAATTAATGATATTAAACAAAATATGAAAATATAGATTATAAATGTTATAAAACGATTTAATTAGTTACTAATTAATTATAAATGAGTATAAAAACTAATTAAATATAAAGAATGTATTTTAAAAAAAACCTATTTTGATTTTCATAATGGAATTTTATTTTATAATTTTAATTAATCCGTATTTGTGAAATATTTTAAGAAAATTTATATATTATTATCTAATGTAATGTTATTAAATTCTTCATATAATTTTCATAGACTTAAGATAAGAATAAAACAAATTTTAAGCATAAAAAGCTATATTTTTTAAAAAAGAAATTGTGCCTCCTTTTAATAGTGAACCTATTTTAAATATACCATTTGAAACAGCAATGAATCTTATTTTAAAAAATAAACATAAATTTTTAAAGTGGAATTTCAAATTTATCTCCAGGGGATTTATTTATTTATTTATTTTGATATGATTTTTTTTATTTATAAAAAAAATATGCATTTCATTTGAAAACTATTTTTTCATCTAATTTAATTATATAGAAAAATTAAATATTAAATTATAGTTAAAGAATAATTAGTTAAATTATACATCAATAAAACCAATTTAGGTCGTTCTAGTCAATTTCACATTGAAATTGGATATAAAAGCAATATAGAACTTGCATATTTTCACTTTAACAACCATATTTTTCATTTTGTTTGTGGGATTAATTTTAAATATAGTTTTACAATTATTTGAAGTGAATTAGGTAATTTGGATTCCATATTTGGAATCATATGATAAAAAATAATTTTTATGGTCAATTTCATTTTTTTAGGTATAAAAAGTTTACCATGGAAAAAAATTATTTACTCCAGTATTGGTAATAAATGAAATTGGTAAAAGGTAAAAATGTTGGGTTTTAAAAAAAATTAATACTATAAAAATTAATGGTTGGTTGAGGTACTAAAAAAATAACTTAACTATAAAATATTAATTTCCATCTGAATTCAAGAAAATTAATTCCACCCCAATGTGGTTGGATTTAAAAAAGTCATTATTTTAATTACTTAAACCCTCCTCTCCTCCAGTATAAAAAACCAATCTCCACCATCCAATTTCTTTTCAAAATCCATGAATTCTATTAATTATCTAAACAAAACTCATATCCTAACTCTATTAATGTCTTGTATATGCTTTTCTCACTATAATACCAAATCCAATGTCCCAAATGGTCTCTTAAGGAGGTGATATTCAAGAGGTAATTTTCTTAAAGTAATGATCTTAATTTATTTTCATCGTATATTTTCTCCCCACCCCATTCATCCATTAAGGAATGACAACACATGAATATATTATATACTATAGTGTTATATTTATAATGGAATATCTCAAATCCACTTCATTCCTCATCACTTATTACTCAAGGAAACGAGACTAATGTCATAATCATGTCAGTTTACTATCTCTGTGAATAATGATTTTTTGTTTTCCATTGATGCCCTCATGGATAATAATAAAAGTGACATTATGGTTAATGAAAATTGAAATAGGTATATTATAAACAATTTAATATTCTATAACTATTATAAACAAATTATATTAAATAATACAAAACTAGTTTGTGATGTTCAGAAAAAACTGCAATAATATACTAAACATTTTCCATTAACATTTTATCTAATGAATAATCCTCATATAAGAAAGAAAAATTACATACACATCCATTCATACTTAATTAAATTAATTACAACTATTATATTACACTTATGTAGTTGTAAATCCATTTTTAAGAACATTTATAATTATATAGAGATGAACCAATAATGAATCCATGAAACAAACACCCCAAACCCTGAAAATAATAAAATATTATTAATGAATGGGTCATATGATGATTTAAAATCACCACATAAGGTATTATAAATATGAATATTGATCTATAATAAGTTAATATCATTATTTAATCCATTATTCATGTTTTATTAACACGTTTTATGGAATTTGAATGTGAGGTAAGAGATTTCTTAACCCACATTCCATCCTTTGGGTTATACTTATTATTCTTGATTTTTTATTGCAAAGTTTATGTGTGAAATTAATTTTAAATATATTATGTTTTATTTCAACTTTTTTTATTTGTATTTACATAATATCCACATATTAAGTTCATTTTATTAATTCATAGTTCAATGATATGATATTTATAGGGGATAATATTTTAAAAAACTACCTATTTAATGTTACCTTTAAAACTCAATTTTCCTTCCATGCCCATGTCTTCAAAAAATAGTTCAAAAAGCGTTTTCACTATTCTACTATGATTTTTTAAAGTCATTTCTACTCATTTTTTTCTTTTTACCAAATATTTTGAAAGTATTATTATTTTTTATTTTCTAAAAGATGTTCTTTGTGACTTTTTTGATAAAAACAAAGATGGAATGTTTTTTAACATATATGTCATGATCAGATTTTCCAGCCATCACGACTCTAATGATTTGATGCTTCTTTTATAAATTTTCATGGTTATATTCAAAGAAAATGTTTTCATTATGTACTAAGTAATTTTTTATTTCTAAAATCTGTTATAAAAAAAGTGTGGGTTTTCTGATAAACAAAATTGATTTTCTTATGAGAGTAAAAGAGTTTTTTGAAATGAGTTTTGAAAAAAAAACAAACTTAAAGCATAAAAAGGTTATACACATGGTTATTTAGAATTAAACATGAGGTGGATTAGATAGTTCTCGGAAACCACATTATAGCTTAACATGGGGTGGCTTAGGTAGTTCCGGGAAATCCCATTACAACATAACATGGGGTGGACTATATAGCGCTGAAAAAGCCCATTACAATATAACATAGGGTGTTCTTAATGGAACTGTGTAATCCCATTACCGCTTAATATGGTGTGGCCCAGATAGAGTTTGGTAAACATATAATATCTTTTGTAATTGTGAGAGGTTAAATGATGTCCCAAGTTAACTAAATATGTTTTTGATTCATTGTAATGTGTTTCAAAAAAATAATTTTACATTGAAATGGTATAATGTAGATATTTTTAAAAATAATATTCATTTTATCAAATAAAAAGGTATGTTTTATTAAAATGTTTTAGGAATTTTACCTGGACTAATGTTTTCCATTATATTATTTACAATTATACGATTTTGTTCTCATCCAATGTTTTAAAATATTTTTCACAATATTGAAGTGAGCATATAGACATGGATGGGATCAATGGGAATTTTTTTAAAGATTAACCATGTACAGAAACCATGTCTTATTTTAAAAGGGTTTGTCTTGTGAAAAAATGGATATTGAGTAGATGTGTACACTTGTAATCTAAGGGTGTACTATGTAATTTTTTTTCCTAACACTCTTAAAATATAAACCTAAAAGATATATGGGAATGAAAGAAAATGAATTCATTTCAAAATTCCCCAGTATATGTGATGTTTATGGTTGGTTCCCTATAAACACATCTTAAACAACTGAGATAACAACTCATGAAACAATGACATGTACCAACCCATAACATATCAAAAGAAACTCAAAAATAACCAATAAAACACATTGATACCATCCATAGGTCTCCACAACATTTATAATTAAAATATCATGGTGAAACATTTAAAATTTAAGCCGAAAGAACATTTATTTCCAAACCTGAATGATCCACAAACTAGGGAGACGAGCTCAAAGCACAATAAAGGAAACTACCTCTAATCATTGAAGGATTCAATGGGTTAGTGGAATACACTAAACTAGGAGACACAACCAAAACACAAACATGACTCAACAATGAAAGGCATGGATTTCGCTTTGGGTCATGAGATAGAATAATGGATAACTATATGCCAATCATGTAGAATACCAACTCATGATAATTCTAAAAAATATATATTCTTGATTACTCATATGACATACCTCAAAAATAAAATCCAATACTCATTAAGCTATCCCACTGAAAAATAATCACATCTCACTCATTGAATAAACTAGAAATTATGGTTAACAACATATATGAAGAAAATAGGAAGTAAAAGAAATGATACATAGAAAACTAAAATAATATAACACACTCCAAAATCTTTATCACTAACTACAAATATATAGTGTATAAAAGATATGTAAAACCATAAAACAAAATGAAAATTATGATAGGGAACATTCTAATAGCTATAAAATATCTCTCAAATCCTTATATAGAGGCAATACCACAAATCACTACCTGGATCAAAGTTGGTTCTAAGGAAACATACCTTTTCAAGTCTGTGAAACATAAAAAATATTTTTAGATGAACTGAACGGACACATCGATGAAAGGTCTTAAAAGCTATTATAATGAAGAACTATCATTCATAGACATTCCACACTAGTTTAACACAACTATATTCCATGTTCTTATCACAAGGTCTCCCTCAACGACAGTCGATGGGGTAGCAACATCACATTTCATGTGGTAACCTATCAAAAAAATCCTTAGGTATAATAGTCTTAATAAACAATTCCATGAATATAGTTAGGTCAAATTAAAACACCACATAATTGAGCTCTGGAGTAAGGACATTAGAAAACACCCACACCATCATCGATATATTTACAAGAAACTCTTAATAGAAAAGTACCAATTCAATGATGAATTCAACATGGGTTTCACTAACTAATCTCCCTAGATAACACCAAAGAATTTTACCATCATATGAATTCTCACACACTCAGGATAGAACTGTTTGATGAAGGAATCATTGAAACATTCCTAAGATAACACATAAAATAGTTGTACATAGATAGAACATGACCAATTTGAGCCCAATTTTTTTTTGAAGGGAGTGGTGAAGCTCACCTTTGAGTACCATAGATTTCCTATACACTCAAATATATCTTCAAGCACATCTAGAAATTTCATTACCTCATGAGATCCTTGATCACCACTAATCAATAGAGGATGCTGTTTAATATACTATAGAATGTGAACTAAAATAAAACAATAACCAAGATCATACACTCTATCATGAGTCTAGGTAGAGTATAAAGCTAGAAGAATTGATTCTATGTCACTAATAGGACTACTGGACAGATTCCCCTAATAATTTTCAACTCCATTATAGGGGACCCATTATAAATCATCATAAGAACACTAAACATTATAAAATCATGACTAATATAAACGCAAGGCATTTAAAAAACCAAATGAAAAAATATAACAAACTACACTTTGAAACATATTTTTAATATTCTTAACATAACATTTTTCCTTTTCAAAACACAAAATGGGTAAAATAGATTAAATTTTTTCATACAAATAAAAGTAAAAAAAATAATTTCATGATAAGTTCTTTACCCTTTAAACAAAAGAAACCAAAACATTCCAGGAATTTTACCACTTAAATGTAATGAATTTATTTCCTTGAAAACAACACATAAATAATTTGTGTTAGGCTTTCAATAAACATTTACCAAAGTGTTTTAAGAACACCAAGAATGATTTTTAAAATAAATTTAGATACCATACAATAAAACATTTAATTTAAAACTATTATAATCTATTTTTAAAATCAATAAAGGTTAACCTAAGATATCTTTAACAATCGAGAGAAATTTGAGATAATCTAAAAGAAACAGATGATGTAGAGAAAAAATTCCAAACCATAACCAATGCAAAACATTCTGCTACATAGTATGTTAGACCATTAGCTAACCATGTGAGTTCCAAATGACTTTTATAGAATTGTTTTTATAGGCTACACATGGTTTGACATACTGGGCACCTTAACTGTACGCCTTAAATGTGTACCCCATGGATCAACTCTAGTGACACTTTGAGTGTTTAATATTCGAAAGATGTCCCCCAAGATCTTCTAAAAACATAGAGTGTCAATGCACCACATAAAAAAACTCTGGAACCAACCAATATAATTCAAAAAATAAAATAAACCCCATGACCTCACATGTATCTTCTGGGCCTGCATGATTAAGTGTAGTCCAATAACCCCTCTACCCTCACCACCCAACCCTCAATATTCCAATCTTCCATCATTAATTAAACCCAAATTTACAAGAGGGATATAACATGATAATTTAATGAATCTCCATGAGATAACCTGACACATCACTCATGACCATTCTTCTACATAGCCCAAGGGGCATTGCTAATGACATCAGGATAGTGATAAGAACAAGGTTATTAGATGAGAATACATATGAAATATCTGACCATAAAAAAATGAATATCAATAACAGTATCAACTAGAAGCCCAACATGAGATCTCATTAGATTATATATTCATGAAAAGATAAATAAGTAGAAAAAATAATATCATCAGACATCAAATAAATCTAATATTAAATAACAATGTTTATTTTTTTTCAATAAATGAATAATTTTTTATAAAAAATTTTAATTTTTAAATTATGAAATAAACACTAACATAAAATGAAATAGTTGGTCTAAAAGGAATATACAACACATGGAATAATGTAGGAAAAAATAAAATGGGAAACAAAACACCAACACATTTGTGTGACTCTTAAGCCAACCCCATAACCTGAAGAATAACAACATTCTAATAGAGAGCATTAACAATCCAACCGGCATATCATATCATAAGAACCTAGGTAAAACATGAAACAACATACCCAACAATGTGATTATGTGTAGTGTGATCCAACATAAAGTATTATACCACCATGTTTCTATTCACAATCTATTTATAATGAAAAATTAATTATAGTTTGAAAATATTAATAAAATAGGTTTTTCATTTCCATAATATAAAATGGAAATAAAAAAAATTAAAATTCTATTCAAAACAATATATATAAAACATAACTCAAAAAGGATCTACTATAGTTCTGTAATTTAAAAAACTAATCATTTAAATTTAAAAACAACTTCTATATCTAAATGGGATAAGAAAATTGTTTTTTTTGAAACTAAAAACTCATACATTTTTTATCTTTTACAAAAAATAATTTCCTTTAAAATTAACTTCATATATAAATATACAATTAGAAAGAAGACACATTTATAATTTTTGATTTAAAATAAACACCTAACTATTAATTTATTAAAACATTAAAAATATATGCTCAATGGGGTTATGAAATAAGGGAATGAATAATAAAATGAAAAGACATTAATTCAATAATCAATATCAATATCCATAACAAGAATTTTATAACCCCATTATACTCACTCATAAGGTGTCTAATCATGTACATAAAAAAAGTTAAAAATCATATTCCAATAATCACAACATGCAAAGTACAAACCATAAAGAAAAAAACTAGAAAGTAATGGGATAATTTTTTCGTGATATGTAAAAGTGGAATATACATCCAATATGTTAATGGTAACACAAACAGTCTCCCAATTAATTATCACACTAGCCCTACTGGAGACACAACCACTATCTGAGTATATATTTTTTCAAGGGGTTACTAGCTAGCGTATCACACTCAACTATTATGAAAACAACCCTGAATCCCCAACTTCGTAAACTAGGTTCCTCATGGCATGAAAAAAAGTGTTCATTGACAACATGATAACATCACCATGTGACACGTAAACCACTTTAACGAAGGTCAAAATTCCATCAAATAAACATCTCACCTCCAACACACCACCTTATATAATTATTTTCAACCCAAGCATATAAACATGAATCCCAATTCACATAAACACATACATTATCTCAACCGTAAAAATTGAGTGATAATGCAATCAAAAATTGTGTAAATGATATCCAACCAATGAGAATCACATAAAGTGAAAACTGGGCCTTTTATTTATACATAACTGTCACCTCATTTGGAATTATATTTATGAAAACCATTTAATATCCAAATGTAACCCATGGGGAATAACCCAAAATTGTATAAAAATCAAAGCATCAACATTCTAAATAAATTAATTTCCTCATCCATGATAAAAATAAAAAAAATTGAATCACTTAAGCTTTTTGAAACATGGGAATCCACATTTAAACAACAAAACCATTATTATAATCAAGGGAAAAACCATTAGAATCAATTATGTTTCATTTTAACAAAATGGGTTCCTCTTAAAAATATTAAACTACTTTTAAATAGCTAACACATCAGTTTATAAATTACAATTGGCTTAAAATAAAACGAACAAAACACTTTCAAATGAAAAAACCACAATGGAATTTTATCAATAACTTTAAATGAATAAACTCCATTCAAAAAAAATGTTACTGAACCAAAAATTTCAATAATTTTTTTGAATATAAAAAACCACATAATATTGAATTACATTTATTGAAAAAGTATATGTATCACATAGAATATTAACATAGCCCATGTACACCTTTAAAACGTCCATAAATCAATTGGTTCTTCATAAAATGGGAAGGTAATGTAATCACCTACTAAAATTCACAGGAACTAGTTGTATTATATGAATTCTATCAGAATAATCCTCTTAGGATGTCTCCCTACCTTTAAAAGTAATAACCCCAAAATTAGAAAACAAAGGCCATTTAGGTTAGGGAAGAATAGTGTAAAAAGATAATAAACTAGTATATGGATAAAGAATTTTTCCCTACCAATTGATAAGGATGAAGAACCACTAGGAATCCGCACCAAATCCAATTAGCGGTTCCAGTGAGAGAGACAGAGAACCTCATTAAGAGGTCCCTAGGTAAGGGTAAAATGAAATGGGGGCTTTATGGGAGAAGAACCAATTAAATGAAATCCAAAAATGTAAAAAATTCACCAACCTAGTGAGGTGACATGAGATATTAATCCTCTATTATTGTAACATTTTTTATGTATATTCAACATGTTTTATAATAATACATGATCAAATATACTAAAGGTTTAGTTTCTCAATAGATTATATATATAATCATATTATTTCTTGAATAATCTTCAACACCTCCTTTAAATATATTATCATGAAGTACACTTCTTATGTAAATTAGATCTAGAATGATTATTTATATTATTAGTAAAGGAAACATAAAAATTGTAAGATTATATGATGAGTAAGGGTAGTCATATGTTATATCAAAAAATGGTCATAAGTGAGAATAATATAAGAATTAGGGATTGAAATCTTGATCGAAACATAAAATAATCATACACAATAAGGAAAATATCTTTAATCACGAGTCACATGACAAAAATTCTTCAACCAAAATATATAAGGCATTAGAGTGTATAATCATAAAAAATAAATAATGATATATAAGAATATATCCTAAGAAAAATACCTAAGTTAGTGGCATACACATAAGCATAGAAAATAATTTCCACAATCAATGATCACCCGAAGGCTATAATAGTGGATTGGTTTTATTTCTCATTCCACAATATCCTTTTGTCATGGTCCACACCCAAGATGATCATAATGGATAGAGTCACATACTGAACTAGGTTTACTCCCCATTCCATCCCTTGTTATCTCATGATATATCCATCATTTCCAAACGAGGTATAAAGATATATAATTCTGGGACCACCAATCACATAATGGAGACCGTAGATATATATACCACCATTTCAATAAATTTTTGTCAAATAATTATTTTATAGTTTATGAAAATTAAATTGGCAGTATAAACATTTATTAATTTAATGTATAACCCATAGAAAGGATATAGGATCAATAAAGGACTCATTATAACATAACTGACCTTTGGGAAAGAAACAATTGTTATTCAATCATACTTAAATATTAATCTTCATTATAATCCATCAAAATAAGTAAATTGGATGGTATCATAGAATCATATCTCCATTTATGAATAACAATTTTAAAATGTGAGTTTACATAAATTAAAAATATGAAAATTTCATTCAAATGTTTCTTTAAAAACATGAGAAAGTATTTATTCCTTCTAATAACATTGTAACTAATAATTCTCATAATTTTGAGAAAATAATTTTATTTAAAATGAACCAAGGAAAAATGTAATGAATTATTCAATTTAATGATTGGTCATGATGGTGGGAAAACAAAATCATGTCACATTTGTTTAAATAAAACATTCCTTTCAAACATCAGTAAAAAGTAAAAAAAATGAGTTTTCAGAAAACATTTAGAATGATTGCCCTTTAGAATTTAGTGTATTCTATTAAAGGTAGTGAAAATTACCTTTTTAAACATTTAAATCAAAGTTAATAACTTTTAAATATTATGGACATGGAAGAAAATTTTCAACATCTATAGTGAGAAAATGTAAGCTTTTCTTTAAAAATATTTATTTTCATGGCCAATCTAAGTAATAAATAAGGAAAAATGGAACTAATATATAAAAATATCATCAATAAACAGATTTGAATAGAATATATGGGATTTAAATTCTAATATCTATATAATTTACCATTCAGGGAAATTTTTCTTATACAATCCTAAAAAAGAAATTATATTTAAACATGAACCACTTATCACATTAGTAACCATTATAAAATAACCACCAAGAAAGGCATAAAATAAAATGAATATTTAAATACCATGTATATAATTAATTTTTTTATAAAATAATTAAATGTATAAGTACATACACCTCATAAATATTAATTGGAGTACAACCTCAACCATTTCTAAATAAAACAATATTTGAGACGAAGAATCCTTACCTCATGTCCTAGTTACTTCCTAACTTCTCAATACTCCTTGATAATAAATATATATTTAATATATAAATATTATAGAATCATATTCATTCATAAATTAATAATTATAATTATTTTTTAATTTCAAATTTTCTATTTATTAAAATCATTTCATTAAAAATAATATTCGGGTGAACACATGTCGATTTTCAAAGCATGTTGAAATATAATCGATCTAATACTTTTACCTTGATCAAGGGTTTATAATGTTAGTAATTTTTATCATTTAATAAGTATAATTTTTAATAATTAAAATTTAAATAAATATGCATATAATTTTTTGATAAAAAATTAATTACATCACTTCCTAGAAATAGTAATTTGTATGTACACATGAGTGATGTATCAACTTTTCGATGAATGAAAATAAATATAGTTAAATAATATTTCAACAATAAAAAATCATTATTATATTTTTTTTATCATATAAAATAATCAACTATATCCTTATTAACATTTATGTAAATCAATAGTGAAAATTGAATCACATCGCACTATGGAGGTGATTGTCAACACGTATGTGCTAGCGATGTTATTATTTTCAAAAGGATTTATATGTAAAATGGTAGATAAGATATTATAATTACAAAAATATATTTATTGCATAAATATAATATATAATTATTAAATCCATCATAATAAAAAACCATCAAATATGGTGGTGGATGATGAATTACATAGCTACATAGATGCAATACGCCACATATACACATGATAAATACATCTGTTTCCCATTTGATGGAAATGAGGTGGAAACTTCTTAATATATAATCATGATAAGAATTAAATATATTTATAATATACAATTAACTATTTTTTAATTGATATCATATATTAATTTAATTAATATGTTGAAATAAAATTGAATGTACTCGATTAAGAGTTACACCACTTCGTTAAGAAACCCCCTTTGTCTTACTACTTAATCCATGGGAGGATGGTATTATAATAATACTATAAACTATATGAAATTTTCAACAATGTTAGGAAGGTATTAAGTTTGGTATTGGATGATATATACGTATAATTAAACACGAGTAAGAGAGGTTTTTTGGTAGTTTTTTAAACGGTAGGGAGATGACACACTTTGAATCTTTAAAAATATTATTTCAGATTAACGTATTACTAAATAAAAATGATTCCAAATGGATATGAATTTAAATAAAAATATTTTATGGTCAAAATATCATCAAATAATAAAATTTATAAAAGTTATGGTGTCATTTTTAACCTTATCATTTTCTAACACATTCTTTAGCCGTTTTCAACATTAACTCTAGTAACACGTTGTTTTAGCAATTAAGGTTCATAAATATTATTATAAGGAAATAAGTGGAACATAAATAGAAAAAATATTAAAATTAATAAAATATAACATCCCACCTTTTCACTTAAAATATTTCCCTAATTTTGAAATCATTTTATAAAATGTTATTTATCATAAAAAATCATTACTGTCATTTTTGAGACAATTCATTTAATTTGAAAAAAATAAATCAAAGCAGTAATGAAATTAGAATATTAACAGATTTTTCAACATATAAAAATTATTATTACCTCTTAAATTGTTTTTATACCTCATTTAACACAAAAAATATTAATTTTATTTTATAAAAAAAACATTTACCGAGATATTTTTACATCTTGCCGGAACATAAAATTAACATTGGGTATGAATTTAAGGTAAATATATCATCAATATAAATTGAAATTAAATTAATTTCATTAAGATAATTTATCCATATTAAAATAACCATTTATAAATTATATTAACTTCCTTTATACTAATGAAAATATATTAGTGATATTAAAACAATGAGAGTGGAATATTATATTTATTCCTAACATAAAATAGTATAAATATAATTATCAAATGAAAATGGATCAAAAATGACATATATTAAAATTTAAGATGTATATGGTTAAACCCATCGCATATATTGAAATTAATTCATATTTTTTGGTTTATTTTTAGAACTTATCATATGGTTTTATCCCACCTGTACCAATTATGTTATTACCGATGTGACAAATATTTTCCACGATCAATATTCTCAATAATCAAAAATAAAAGAGAATTATTTAGAATATTTAGAGTTATTGATCCGAAATATGTAATATATTTATTAGTATTTAATTTATTTATTTATAATAAAACAATTTTAATATTTATACATAAAATTAAATGAAAATATATTTTTAGATAAATGTGTTTTAAACCTAAAAAATGAAATTATAACAAAATAAGATATAAAATTATCTTTAATGTAATTAAATAGATTATTAATATTTAAGGAAACCTATGGTACTCTATTATTAAATTAAAAATATAATGGTTCTTTTAAATTTCTTTATATTGTTAAATGAAATGTATACTTTTCAAAAAATGATATTTTCACTATTCACATCAAAATCAATCTGTTTCGAAAAAATCAAACAATTGAACCGATTTATAATATTGAAATTATGACTTATAATATTTTATTAACATAAAATAATATAATTTAGTATGATGATATAAATTAATGATAATTTCCATGCACAAATTTTAAGTGAAACACTTTTGAAAAAAACATATTTTCTGAAATAAAAAATGAATTTTGTATATATTGATTACATATTTATTATGAAATTATCAATAAATTGTATTTGAACAAAATATTTACATATATATATATATATCTATATATATTTCATAGTGTGGTCAATCCAATTCATTCCCATCAATTTAATAGCATTGTTATAAATTGAGATATATTTCTAATATCTAAAGGTATAATATTCTTCCCATTAAATAAATTGATCAATCACAATATCAATTTTAAGTTTATATAATTTTTTCAATATGACATAATAAAAAAATAAGATTTATATTCTATCAAAATTACTATTCTATATGTTACTTCTTGGATACATTGTATTTTTAAATAATTATTTCTAAGATAAAGTATATAACTTTATAAGACTCATTATTTTACAAAAATATACACTGATAGTAGAGAGATATTTTCAAAAAAGTTTTGATATATTTATCTTCCTATTATAATAGTTAGGAAGTAATATAACATCAAGTTATAGAATAATATAGGACCATTTTTTTATTTTCTTTCTAACCATAAAGAATAATCTAATCCTTTGTTTATGCTTCAAGCAGTTTCAACTCATATTCATCTCATATTCCTTATGATAAATAACCATGATGAATTTTTTTCATGTACCATGTATTAAATTATATTTTTATATATTATAAAATCCATTAAAGAATGGAAATTCTTTCCAAAATTTACTATAATTTTAAAAAAAACTTATATGGAATGAAAAATTTATCCAATGTGAATTAATCCTTCCAAACAAATATCCAAAATCTATATAATAACAACAAAATGTCAATTTAAATTATCCCATATAAAATTGAACTAAAAACTCATCCAAAATATACAAAAACAATATTTATAACAAAAATATTTGAATTATTTGATCATATATCCAACCATGTTAAAATTAATATCTTATATTTTATGTTTATTATATTTAGATATTATATAGATTATTTTTGAGATTGACGCTGAGACGACGTGTGATCTTAGGAATGGTGTTTCCAAAATAAATGTTTGAAATATATTAAATATATTAAAAAGCATGTGCACTTAGTTTTCTTTAAAAATTGAAATAACATCTAAATGGATGCCTTGATCAGATATTTGAGTGTACAGTTGAGATTAGAATATGGGTTTTACTCTAGGCATGACTTAACATTAGTCAGAATATGTCATCTAAAGAAAATTGATCGTGGGAACAAAAATGAATAAAAATATTTTATTTGATTTTTATTGATGAAATGATTAAAAATCATTAAATATATTATTATGCATGAATTATAGGGTTTTCCACAAAACTGTGGAGATATTTGAGAACCCTTGGAGAGACCGTTGGAGAATTCTATAAGGAGAACATTGATGATATAGTTGATCGACGATCGATGCCCATTAGATTGAAAGGATCTCTCTAATGAATGAAACACAATGCCGTACTTCATCAGTGATAAGTCCAAATCAATTTTGGTAGTCTGTTTTTATTTAATTCCCTCATGTTATTGATTTCTAAGATAAAGATGAATTGATAAATGAGAAAATTTTTGTGTGGTTCGATCAATATGAGGGTGGGGTTTATTTGAAGGGTTTTGATGGGAGAACAATATTTGATTCATTGATTAATAGATTGTAGTTCAAATGAAAATGAATTGATATTTTTATGAACATTGAAAGTGATTCATTCCTCCAATTTCTTCTTGTGTTTTTCTCTCATGTTCTTCATTCACTGTGGGCATTCTTTGTTTGGATCAGGGTTCATCAAATGCCGATCAATAATTTTTTTAAACCAACTTTTTTGCATAATTATCCAATTCCATAGATCCAAGATCCATATCCCGTGGTGGTGGGAAATCTTGGATGCAATGATGAATCAAACAACAAAAAATACATAATTTTTTTCTATTTGAGATTCCTCACCTCACAACAGTGAATGATTATTATTTTCATTTGTAGGGTGTATTTTATGGTCAGAACACAATTTTTATTAATAGTGAGACTCATACAAAGAATCCCCTTTTGTTTTCCAGTGAGGAATGGTTGGATAGGATGTCAAAGTTGTAGATAAGGTGTTTGGAGGATGAACCAGTGATTCTTGAAAATCATGAACCACACGGTGTGAAATCTGGGGTCACATGGTGCGTGGGGCTCCTTGTCAGAAGCTAGGGGGTCATGGAAAATATATTTATCAACCAACATGTGACCACTATCATAATGAATGTGGTCTCTCCTTGGTGTCTTGGTCTGTACTTTGGAGAGTACACGAAAATGAGGTGGAGTACACATGTTTCCTACATAGTGTGTACTCCCTCACACATAAACATCTTGGACGAAGTACACAGTTTAGGCTGTGTACTAGTACATGGGAACATATACATGGAAAACATACTTTTACTGGAACATAGGTGGAATACCTGGAAGGCCTACATGTTTGGTAGTACTACAAAGACATGGATTTATGTGTTAGGTCATTTACATTGTCTAGACCTAGGGTGAAAGGACAATGTGGGTGACCCCAATTACATTACATGTAATATTTTACACATGGATGGGGTCCATTTTCTTCTGTATCATGAACATGTTTAGTTTGGGGAGGTTCCCCTAATGCTTTTCCTGATGGTTGGTATAAAATCATCTCCCACCCCTTAGATTATGGTCTATTCAACATTAATTCTTGGATAAAATTTTTGGAATCCCTTTGAGTGGCATAGAGTGAGATTGTCTATTAATAGTTGATCCCTTGATAGAGTTATTGGTATCATAGTGTCCAACACTACGTGGGAATCAATCCTCTACTTTACGGGTTAATTCATATTGAGTTTTTGGTAACACCCAGTGGACTAGGTAGTGGTCTTCATATAAGCATCATATTCTCTTCAAACTATCAGCAAGTTCTTTCTCATTATTAGAACCTATGTGTAGTACCTATCTGAAGAATACCATTAGTGATACTAGACTTAAGAGTGTGTTCACTTAGATGAGTGCTATGTAGAATCTTTGACCAAGAATCCTAGGATGGCATGAAGTGGTTGTGACTTACCTCTACACTATGTGTCATTTATGAGTATATCTGTATATTCTGGTCATTTGTGATATGGAAATATACCTATGTAGAGAAAACTATATTTACTTTACTGTATTATTTATTGTTTTGACGTGTCTTATTGAGTATTTTTATACTAAAAACTACACCATCTTTTCTGTCACGTGTCGTGTCTAGTGTAGAAAATCAAACATTTGATAGAGTCTTAGGCTGACTAGAACAAGATGGTTCTTAGTGATACCGAATATACTAAGGTGTGTACCTAAATATTTCTAATATTAGTCCTAGTACTTATATTTAGGATGGAATTTTATCTTTAATATTTATGGTGGGATTTTATTTTTCCTTGTTTACATTCATTTACTTCTATCATACTCTTATTGTGGGATTTAGTTCTACTCATGCATTTTTTTAGTTTTTTACATTTTATCATTTTATAGGCTTGTAGATGTTTGGACATGGATATGGCCTCCCATGTTAGTGATATTTATTCTCAGTGCTACTCTCCAGCACCTAGGCTATTGGATCTAGGTATAGGGTGTCATTACACGGTTCGAACTATAATGGGTCATGACAATAAACATAACATTTATCTCTAAATAACATTAATCACTGATAGGTTCATATGCAAAAATATATATAGCCTTCTCATATACTATCCAAAATATACTAGTAATTTCAGTAAATATTTGGAATCTCTATAAATAAATCATAAAATTATATATTCATATAAAATTTACTCTCTTATTATTCCTCAATTTAAATAAAAATACTATCGATTTTATTCTATAAATCTGACAATGTTGTTAACGTCATAAGAGATAACATAAATATCATTTCAATCGAATCACTAATAAATTTAAAGGGAACCAAATATTTTTAATTTACATTATCAATATCAATTATCTCATTATCAAAGTTAAAAAATAATATCTTAACATTAGAAACAAATTAAGGGTTGTGATTCACACAATCATGTGTTTTCAAAAAAATAACCTTACCCTAAATCACTTTACTAGGTTTTCATATCCAGTAAACATATGATTGAATGCCTTAAAGGAAAATAATACAAATTAATCCTTAAATGTTCCTTGATACTTATAACCATAATTTGATTGATATAACACTTATGAAACATAAATCTTGAATACTAAATGTATAAAAATTTGAATTATTCCACTTCAAAAATTAACATAGAATAGGGATAACATTGTTCTAATAGTTATCCACTAAATTAAAGAATTAATTTGGATAATTCCAAAATTCCTCACAAACAATACATTGAAATATTAATGGTATCTCAATATGAACATCATTCCCCTCCATTGAACACTTCATTTTTTCCATGTAAATTGCTTCCTCTAGAACCGTCATTCTGATATAGAAAACATCATATCATTACCTTGACCCATTTTCATGCATACATATTCCCACATACATGACATGTAAGAAGTTGGATTTTCTTGACTCCAAGTTAATATATGTAATCCTATGTAGTAATATATGATTAGGAATATACACATGGTTTTGAATTCCAGAACCTATTTTGATTGGTTTCTTATGAGGAAAACTATTCTATTGTTCATAACATTTTGAGTGGGAATGATTCTTTTAAAGTTTACCCTATTACTAAATAAGAAATCATAGTGTTATAAAAAATAATCATATTTATTAAATCATAAATGAGGAAAAACCATTTATTGGATATCAAAATCATGATAAATTTTTGTCAATTAATAAACCATTATATTTATCCTAAGATATTAATGGTAATTATCTACTCAAATCATTCATAATAGTTTATAATAAAAATATGAATGAAACAAAAATATCCCCTGGGAGTGTTTGTGTATGACTAATGTATTATTACAACTCATTTTATACTAGGGATGATCATGTTAATACCAAATACCCCTTTTTAGAATAACTACCACTAGTAGAATATGTTCCAAATTTCATCCACTTGATATTCTCCAATTAAGTATGTATTTTCTATATAATTCCTACAATATCTAATTTACCTACAATTAAAATTTTCATACTATAGTTTTATATAACCGCATTGTTTTTGAACAATCTAATATAAACCTTATCTATAAAAATAACTAAACCATACTCTTATATATCATGGTTCCATTTAATATTTTTGTTGCATGTCATGGATTTTATCAATCAGATAAAATATATTATCAAAGAAATATATTCTAAAATCATGGGGTGTTACACATCAAATGGTTCCATTGTTTTCAAACATGAATTTAAAATCTATTTATTCTTTATATGATAACCTCTAACTCAATACCTATAGGTCATATGGTTATCCTATAGGGTTTCCAAAACCATGTACAAACCGTACGACTACCCCTTTAAAAAATTGAATGTGGTGATTAGTTTCTCCTACATGGTTTACCAATCCATATTCCTAACCATATTTCCCATATAATCCCAGAAAAACTAAAACTAATCACCTCAGGAAACCCTAGTATAAAGGTATAAAACAACTTCAATATTGAGAGTAAGAAAGTTACATTTTGGGGTGTCACATAATGTCTAAGTTTTACTATTTTTTCATTGATATAAGTGTGTAGTAGTTAAAACCCAAATGGGAAATTATTTTTTTGATGTCCAAATTTATTTCCTCAAATATAATATCATTTTATTTTAATCTTGAATGTCTTATCATAAAATATAGGTAACGATTCCATTAAATGGAACTATCAAAAATATCTGATGAAGTTTGAAAAAATCTATGGAATTTCTATGTCGATTATTGATGTTAAATAAATAAATAATTTTATTTTTGAAGGGTTCATTATATATAATTTATATTTTTTTAAATATACATGTTTTAAAATTCATGGAAATAATTCATGAATCATGTTGTTTATATTCGAATGATAAAACAAATGATTTCCCAATCATAGATTTGAATTAAAATGAATATAAATCTTATATTAATATAAGTAATGTGTGTGTATTATAATTTCAATTCTATTATATGTTAATAAATTTTTTACTAACAAATATTTGTTATGAAAAAATGGGTATAATATGCCTGGTATAGAATTTAATGGATTTTATAATAATTTTATAGAAAAATAAAAAGTATATAAATGTCTTCTACAAAATTATGGACATTAAAAAGATATTTACTAAAATATATGGTACATAGTACCACCACCTATTATTACAAAATTTAAATGGAAAATGTTTTATTTTAAGAATAATTCTTTAGATATATAAAATACAATATATGGTTAAAATATTTTTTTATGATATTCTCACTTAAGGAAATACATGTCATTTTCTAACACCAAATGATTTTAGAATCTTAGCATTATATTCTAAAAATAATATATTCTATATGTGGGTTGTGGGTTTATTTTTTTTAATTTCATAATTTCATATCAAATAATTGAATTCTTATGCCTTTTAATGAGAAGGACAAATAATCATTCTAAAATGTTTTGGGTATATTGGTAAAAGATTAATTTAATGTGTTACAATAGTTTCCAAAAAATATTTTAATGAAAAATTTTTATGTAAAAGGATCAATGGATGATGATGATTATGATGGACTTATAAAGAGTTCTATGTAAACAAAAAATATTATCAACATCACAAAATTAGACATTATGAAGCTAACGAGTGTGAATATGTTTAAGGAGTTGAATTATGAATATGATTCCTAGTTTTCACCATTCTTCAAACTATATTATGTAATACATGTTAATCAAAAATGATTTATATGGTGGGGGGGGGGGGGGTTATTAGAAGGTAAAAATGTGATTTGGATGGAATTACATAGAGAAAACGAGTTTACAGAAATCCATAAAATTAAAATTAAAATTAATAACGATCAAGATTATTATAAAATGTGATATGACTAGAAAACCATTTTTGTATTATATTGTTATTTATTCATACATAGATTTATGGATATAAAATTTAACATATAATATAAAAATAAATATTCACTTTATCATTATTTCAAAAAGTAGTATATATATAAATACATGTATTTTCATGTGAAATGATAACTGAACACTCAATGTATGACCTTGAGTAATAAATAATATATGTTCATCAACGGGTATTATTGGCTATGATTAAATAATATAGGTAACATGGTTATGATTATTTTGTGATGTCTTGGAATATACTCATGAGATGATAATTAATTTTTTTATGATTGATAACGCACTAATTATATACCACATTGAGTGTCATACACTATGTCTTTGGTATATTATGGGTGTATGGTTAAAATTTTGAGTACCCACTACCAGATGTTGGTGAGATAATTAGTATGAGAACCTTCATAATTTTATACAATTCTTACAAAAACTATAAGGATCTATCTCTTTATTGTATGGTTACATATATTGTTGATCTTGTCAGTCATTAGTGCTTAGAAAAGATGGAGTTTTTCTCCGATATGAGGAGTATGAAATCTCATATATTGATTGATATATATTATTGATGTGTATGATTATTCATAGATATTGTAAATTATTTTCTCATATATTGGATGATGTTTCATGTGATGTTTTCGTCCCTAATGTTGAATAACATGTAATATATTTATCATCATAGATAATATATACATGCATATTAGAGAAAATATGAGTTAGCTATATGATATTGACATAATCTAGTTTCCATAGCCACTCAATGTCAGTTGGAAAGAGATCATATGAAAATTCAAGCTCACATATGATAGAGTTAGGGTACGCATGTACACATATACATGTGTTTAATGGAGATCAATATATATCAAATTGATAAAATATCACTTGTATGGAGTGTGGAATGTGAGGAAACCCCTACAATATCTGTCGAAAAAAGGATACATTGAAGGAATCGTCCTCAACAAAGCATGTCATCAAGGAAAACGACCCTCTTATGAAGGCAGCCCCTGATGTGCTACCTCCTATGAAGGGAAAAGAGTTGATTATTGATTAAAATCTGACTAGATCTTATAGTGGCCCTTCTAGAGATCATGGGGTTATCACTTCTAATAATCTGAGTCCTGCGTCAGCATTGGTGGTGAATGACTCTTCAAAGCTAATTATTCAGAAGCAATCTTCTACAGAATGGAGGAACAACTCTGATGATTGGAAGGAAGGGGCTGAGGTCTTCACTCTGGGAAATGGAGTGTCCATCCCCTGCATGTGGGGGACACTAAGGATGATGATGACGAAAGTGATAAGAATATGATAAAAACCTCATACAGTAATATTGTTTGAGGGGAAAAGATCAGAATCTCTGATGGTGAGGGTGTATTGCCTACCCCAATTAAACAGAAATCAAGGAAGGATTACTCTGCTATTCCAAGGATGGTGACCACCAGGTCATTCTCCATGACGGCTATAGAGAAGATATCTATAGAGAAATTGGAGCGAAGGAAGGATTATATCAAGCTGCTCAAACAATATGAGCCCTAATCAAAATGGGAGTTAGCCGATGCGGATTATATGACCAGGTAAGATTGTGATGCTTATGACTATTCTGACATGTAATCTCGCCCTCTTTCTCTTGTTTGTATCTGCACTTTTATTTTTATTAATAAATTTGCGGTCCAACCGTGCTTGGATCTATCTTCTGGGTATATCAAATTGATGACTGAGTAATGTAGTTTCTTTTCTATAGGTTTCTCTTTTCTTAAATTTTTGAATTTTGTAATTAATAATTATTTTCAATGCTATAATTCCCTTTGGAGTACCACATTGTGGTAAAATTACTGAGGATTTATTTTTCTCTTAGGGAGTTTCAATAAAATTATATTATTGTATATCTAAATTTAATTTTTGATGGGTACACACAATGTATTGTATATGATGTGAAAAATGGTCAAGTTAATGATATGTTTATAAAACATTTTTGGAAATTATCCAAAAGGTCGTTTGGATATTTTTTTAGAAGCTATTATATTAGAAACAATATAAGGGAAAATGGAAATAATCTTGTGAAGCTTTAACTAAATTTTAGTATAGGAGGAGATACACCCTAAGTGCACAAACATTTTATACATTCACGATTATATCATATGGCATGATATCATTGGAACAAGGCATATCCTATTCCTTACTGAGACCAGGTTTTAAATTATGTGTTTTCATATATCCAACTCCCTCTATGTAATTTATTATTAGAAAATGAAATATTTGATGTTTTTATTTGTATAATAAATTTATATAAACATTTGGAAAATGGGTTATAAGATATTTAAACAATATAATATTTACTCATACATTATGTAATAGTTGTGTAAATTCGTGGGGATTAGGAAATGTCTCCAAAATATTATAAAAAGTTCAACGGACTTTGAAAAAATGAGTTTTATTCAAATTCAATTTTAAGATGATTTTTCCCATGCCTATATGATGTGTTCCTTATCCCTTCAATATCCTCATGTGATACTAGAATATCATGAATGGAATGAGAGTCCCACATGAACTTCTAGTGAATATGATTATCCCATGCATAAAATTTGGAGAGGGGATTCAGATGGAAACCATCAATTAAACATTATCATTCATAATAAATGATGATATATTTTCCATATATTTAGTGTATGTAACACAAAATAAACCACCAATAAACACCCAAATATATAAAATAGAACGCAATAAATAATAAATTTAAATTTCCTACAAAATGAATTTTATCAAAATAAAATACAAAAAGGTAACATTTATGATAGTGACTACTCCAAAAATTGAAAACATAACACTAAAAGTGTCTTGACCAGTCGGTAACTCCCTCTAGAAAACCTATAAAATATATTTATCTATATGCAGGAGAGTATAAAATTATATTTAGTATGATTCTCTAAAAACATGTCATGAATATTCATAGAAATTATACAATTGTTACAATGAATAAACAGACGAACCTACTCACACCTACATTTGGTCATCTATCACCCAACCACACTAACACCCACTCAAAAAATATCACATTCATGCATAATAACATATTATCAAAATAAATAATTTCAAAAATATACCCCAAAACAACATTCCCCGATTTGGACCCTCTCACCCAAATAACATTAATCCTGATGCTTTTATCCCTTCTGCAGCCCTACTATCTCACATTATAGCCCATATCACAACTATATAGTACATACAACATCCATATCATCATAATCACATAAACATTATAAAATACCAAAAAACATATATAACAATATAATTTTCATATGTAGACCTAAAACTGCACGTCACAATTCATTTATAAATAAAAATTAATAATAGTTTGAAAATAATATTAAAATATAGTTTTCATTTCCTTAATATAAAATGGAAATAAAAAAATTAAAATTTCTTAAAAAACAGTACTTATAAAACATAATAAAAAAAGGATCTACCATGGTACTGTAATTTAAAAATCTAATAATTTAATTTTAAAAACAACTTCTATATCTAAATGGGATAAGAAAATTGTTTTCTGTTCAAACTAAAAACTAAAACAATTTTTAACTTAAAAAAACTTTTTTTCTTTTAAAATTCTCTTCCTTGAAAAAAACCAACACTTGTTTAAATATAAATTTAGCAATAAGATACATTTATAGTATTTAATTTAAAATAAACACCACTTTATTCACTTATTAAAACATTAAAATATACTCCCAATGTGGTTAATAAATAAGGGAAAGAATAATAAAATGAAAATTCATTAAGTCAATAATCAATATCAATAGCCATAACAAGCATGTTACAACCCCATTATAATCACTTATAAAAATTCTAATCACGTACATAAAAAATGGGAAATTCATATTCCAACAATCAAAACACATAACTACAAACCTTAAAGCAACAAACTCAAAAAGTAATGAAATGATTTTTTACTAACATGTAAAAGTGGAACATACATCCAGTACGTTAATTATAACAAAAATAGTGTCCCAATTCATTATCACACTAGCCATAGTGGAGACACAACAACTATCTAGGTATAAATTTCATCAAGGGGTTACTAGCCAGCGTATCACACTCAACAAGTATGTAAACAACCCTAAATACCCCACTTTATAAACTACGTTTCTTATGTCATGAAAAAAAAGTTTTCACTGAAATCATGATAACATCACCATGTGACATGTAAAACACCTTAATGAAGGAGAAAATTCCATTAAATAAACATCTCACCTCCAACACACCACCTTATATAATGTTCCCCAACCCGAGCATATAAACATGAATCCCAATTCACATAAACAAGAACATTATCTCAACCATAAACACAGAGTGATAATGAACTTGACTATGGTTTAAATGATATCCAACCAATGACAATCTCCTAAAGTGAAAACTAGGCCCTGTATTTATACATAATTATCACTATATTTGGAATTACCTTTATGAAAACAATTTATCATTCAAATGTTACCAATGGGGAATAACAAAAAATTCCATTGAAAATCAAAGCATCAACATTCTAAATAAATAAATGTCTTCATCCATGATAAAAATAAATAAAAATGAATCAATTATGTTTTTTAAATCATGTAAATCCAAAATTAAACAACAAAACCATTATTATAAACAAGGGAAAAACCATTAAGATCAATGAAGTTTATTTTTGACAAAATAGGTTCCTCTCAAAAAGTTTAAAACCCTTTTAAATAATGAAGACTTCAGTTTATAAATTCCAATTGGTTAAAAATACCATTAACAAAAGACTTTCACATGAAAAAAAACTCTATGGAATTTTATTAATAACATTAAATTAATAAACCCCATTTAAAATCTAAATGTTACTGAACAATAAATTTCAATAATTTTTTAGAATTTAAAATACCTCAAAATAGGGAAATACATTGATTGAAAAATAATATATATCACATATAATATTAAAATCTCTCATGAACACCTTTAAAACATCATTAAATCAAGGTGTCCTTCATCAAATGGGATGGTAATGTAATCATCTACTGAAATTCATGGGAACCAGTTGCATTATATGGGTTCCACTAGAATAGTTATCTTAGGATGTCTCACAAACATTAAAAATAAGAATCCCCAAATTATTAACCCTAAAATCCCAAAAACATCAAACCATGTCCATTAGGGTTAGGGAAGAATAGGGGAAAAGAGAATAAACCAGTATATAGGTAATGGAGAATCTATTACCAATTGATTTGGATGAAGAACCACTAATAATCCACAACAAATCCAATTAGAGTTTCTAGGGAGGGGGAGATAACCTCATTAAGAGGTCCCTAGGTAAGGGGAAAATGAAATGGGGGCCTTCTTGGAGATAAACCAATTAAAAAAATCCATAAAGAAAAAAAATTCATAAAGAAAAAAAATTCCCCAACCTAGTGTAGCAACTTGAGATACTGATACACTAATATTGTAACATTTTTGATGTATATTCCCCAAATTTCATAATAATACATGATCATATATATATTAAAGGTTTAGTTTCTTTATATATTATATATATAATCATCTTATTTATGGAATAATCTTCAACATCTCCTCTAAATATCTTATCATGAAGCGCTCTTCTTTGGTACATTAGTGCTAGAATGATTATTTATATACTGGGGAAAGGAAATAAAAAATTTTGTGCTTATATTATTATTAATGGTAAGCATATTTTATATCAATAAATGGTCATATGTGAGCATAATATAAGAATTATGGATTTAAATCTTGATCAAAACATAAAATAATCATACCTAATAAGTAAAATATCTTTAATCATGAGTCACATGACTAGGATTCTTTAACCAAAATATATAAGGAATTATAATGTATAATAATAAAAAATCTATAATTATCCATTAGAACATATCCTAAGCATAATACATAAGTTAGTGGCATACACATAAGCATAGAAAATAATTTCCACAATCAATGTTCTTCAACAAGGCTATAATAGTGGATTGAGTTTATTTCTCCTTCCATAATACCCATTTGTCATGGTCCAACCCAAAGACTATCATAGGGGATATAGTCACTTACTGAACTAGGTCCACTCCCCATTCCAGCCCTTATTATCTCATGATATATCCATCATTTCCAAATGAATTATAGGGCTATATAATTTTGGGACAACCAATCAAATAATGAATACCGTATATATATATCCCACCATGTCAATAAAAATGTGTTAAATAATTATTTTATATTTTATGAAAATGTAATGGTCACCATAAACATTTATTAGTTTAATCATTTTATAACCCATGGAAATGATATATGATTCATAAAGGACTCATCCTACCATAAATAACCTTTAGGAAAGAAACAATTGTTATAGAATCATCCTTAAAAATCGTCATCATTATAATCCATAAAAATAAGTAAAGTGGATGGTATCATAGGATCATATCCCCATTAATGAATAAAAATCCATAATGTGTGTTTACATAAAGAAAAAATTAGAAAATTTCATTCAAACTTTTCTTTCAAAACATTAGAAAATATTTATTCTTTTTAATAACATTTTAACTAATAATTATCAAAATCTTGAGAAAATAATTTTATTTGAAATGTACCAATGAAAAATTTAATGAATTATTCAATGTAATGACTATTAATGATGATGAGAAAATATATTCAAGTAATATTTGTTAATATAAAAAATTCCTTTCACACATCGGTATAATGTAAAAAATGAGTTTTCAGGAAACATTTAGAATAATTTACCTTTAGAATTTAGTGTATACTATTAAAGGAATTTAAAATTACCTTTATAAATATTTAAATCATAGGCAAGAACATTTATAAAAAACTTTTAATTATTATGGACATGGAAGAAAATATTCAGCGACTTTAGTGGGAATAATGTAAACTTTTCTTTAAAAATATATATTTTCCTGATCATCTATGTACTAAATAGAGGAAAATGGCACCAATATATAAAAAATCCATAAATTATCATAGGTGAATAAAATATATGGTATTTAAATTCTAATATTTATATAATTTACCATTCAGGAAAATTTTGTATATAAAATCCTAAAAAAGAAATTAGATTTAAACATGAACCCCTTATCACATTAATAACCATTGGAAAATAACCTCCAAAAAAGGAATAAAATAAAATTAATATTTAAATACCATGTATAAAATTATTATTTTCATAAAACACATCAAATTATAAATATATAAACCTCATAAATATAAATTTGAGTATAACCTCAACTATTTCTAAATAAAACAATATTTTACATGAATAACCCTCACCTCATGTCCGTGTTACTTCCTATGTTCGAAATCCTCCTTTATAATAAATATATATTTATTATAAAAATTTTATAGACTCATATTAATACATAATTTAATTAGTATAATTATTTTATAATTTCAAATTTTTGGTTTATTAAAAACATTTCATCAAAAACTATATTCGAGTGAAAACTTGTCTATTTTCTAAGAATGGTTCAATATTATGGTTCTCATACTCTTACCTTGGTCAAGGGTTCATAATATTAATAATTTTTATCTTCTAATAAGTATAATATGTAATTATTAAATCTTAAATAACTATTCATGTAATTCTATGATGAAAAATGAATTACATCACATCCAGGAAATAGTAATCTGTACGTACACATGAGTGATGTTTCCACTTTTCAATGAATGAAAATAAGGATAGTTAAATAACAGCACACCATTAAAAAAACATTATTAAAATTTTAATATCATATACAATGATCAACTATATCCTTATTACAATTTATGTAAATAAATAATGAAAATTGCATCACATGGCACTATGGTGGTGATTGTCAACACGTATACGCGAGCGACATTATTATTTTCCAAAGGATGGATATGTAAAAAGGTAGATAGGATATTATAATTAACTAAATAAATATATTCCATAAATATCATATATAATTTTTAATTCCCCCATACTATCAAACCATTAAATATGTTGGTGGATGAAGAATCATATAGCTACTTAGATGTAGTAGGCCCCACAAACACATGAGAAATACATCCATTTCCCATTTGATGGAAATTAGGTGGAAAATTCCTAATATATATTCATGATAAGAATTGAATATATTTATAATACATAATTAACAATTTTATAATTGATATCATATATTTATTTAATACGGATGATGATATAAAATTGAATGTACTTGATTAAGAGTTACACCACTTCATTAAGAAATCTACTTCGTCTTACTACTTAATCCAAGGGAGGATGGTATTATAATAAAACTAGGAACTCTATGAAATGTTCAAAGATGTTATGAAGGTATTACGGTAGGTATTGGATGATATATAAGTCAAATTAATCATGAAGGAGAGGGAATTATTGGTAATCTTTTAAAATGTAGGAAGATGAAACACATTGAAACTTTAAAAATATTATTTCTGATAAATGTATTACTGAAAAAAATGACTCCAAATAGATATGAATTTAAATAAAAAATTCATATGGTAAAAATATCATCAAATAATAAAATTTATAATGGTTATGTTGTTATTTTAAACCTTATCATTTTTTAACCCATTCTTTAGCCATTTTCAACGTTACCTCCAGTAACACGTTGTTTTAGTAATTAATGGTCATAAATTTACTTATAAGGAAAAAAGTGGAACATAAATAGAAAATATATTAAACGGAATAAAATATAACATCCCACCTATTCTATTAAAATATTTTCCTAATTTTGAAATCATTTAATAAAATTCTATTTATCATAAAAAATGATTAATGTCATTTATGAGACAATTCATTTAATTTGACAAAAATACATCAATGGTGTAATTAAATTAGATTATTAACACATATCAAATAATTTATAAATTATTATTACCTCCTAAATTCTTATTATACCTTAATTAACCAAATAAATATCAATTTTATTTTATAAAAAAAAATCATTTACCATGAATTTTTTACTGCTTGGAGGAACAAAATATTGACATTGTGTTAGAATTTATGGTAATTATATCATCAATAAAAATAGAAATTAAGTTAATTTCATTAAAATAATGTATTAATATTAAAATAAACTTTTATAAATTATATTTACTTCCATTATACTAATGAAAATATATTATTGATATTAAAACAATGAGATTGGAATTTTATATTTATTCCTTACTTAAAATAATATAAATAAAATTATCAAATGAAAATCTATAAAAAATGACATATATTAAAATTTAAGATGTATATGGTTAAACCCATCTAACATATTGAAATTAATTAATGTTTTTGGTTTATTTTTTGATCTTATCATATGGTTTTATCCCGCCTGTACCAATTATATTATTACCGATGTAACAAATATTTTCCACGATCAATATTCATAATAACGCAAAATAAAAGAGACATATTTAGAAAATTTATACTTCCTGATCCCAAATATGTACTGTGTTTATTAGTATTTAATTTATATAATTATAACAGAATAATTTTAATATTAATGCATAAAATTAAATGAAATGAAATTTTTAGATAAATGTGTGTTTGACCTAAAAAATGAATTTATAAGAATATAACGTATAAAATTTTCTCTAATGTAATTAAATAAATTATTAATATTTAATTACACCTATGGTACATTATAATTAAATTAAAAATATAATGGTCATTTTAAAACACTTTATATTGTTAAATGAAATGTCTAGTTTACAAAAATGATATTCTCATTATTCACTTCCAAATAGATCTATTTAGAAAAAAAAATCTACCCTATAATATTATTGAAATGATGACTTATAATATTTTATTAACCTAAAATAATATAATTTCGTATGATGATATAAATTAATTATAATTTCCATGCTCAAATTTTATGTGAAACAATTTTGAGAAAAACTTATTTTTTTTGAATAAAAAATGAATTTTGTAAATATTGATTACATATTTGTTATGAAATAATCAAAAAAGTGAATAGGGAAAAAATATTTACATATATATTTATTTCATAATGTGTTTAATCTAATTCATTCCCATAAATTTAATGATATGGTTATTAATAGATATATATTCTAAAATCTGAAGGTGTAACATTCTTCACATTAAATAAATTGATCAATCACAATATCAATTTTAAATTTCTATAATTTTTTCAATATGGCATAATAAAAAAATAAAATTTATATTCTATCATAATAACTATTCTATTTGTAGCTTATTGGATATATAGTATTTTTTAATTAATTATTTCTAAGATAAAGCATGTACCTTTACAAGACTCATGGATTTCCAAAAACATACATTGATGGTAGAGAGATACTTTCAAAAAAAGTTTTGATATATTTATCTTCCTTTTATAAGGTTTGGGATGTAATATAACATCAAGTTTAAGAATAATATAGAACCAATTTTTACTTTTCATTCTAACCATAAGAATAATTTCATCCTTTGTTTACGCTTCAAGAAGATTTTCAACTCATATTCATCTCATATTCCTTATTATAAATAACAATGACGAATATTTCTCATGCACCAAGTACTAAAATTATATTTTAGTAGATTATAAAATCCATAAAATAATGAAAATTCCTTCCTCCATTCTGTATAATTTTAAAAAAAGTTAAATGGAACGAAAATGTTATACAATGTGAATTAATCCTTCTAATCAAATTTCTAGAATCTATATAATAGCACCAAAATGACAATTTAAATTATCCCATATAAAATTCAACATAAAACTCATCAAAAATAGAACAAAAAAATATTTATAAAACAAATATTAGAATTATTTGATCACATATCCATCCATGTTAAAAGTAATATCTGATATTCTCAGTTTATTATATTTGGATATTATATAGATTATTTTTGAGAATGGAACTGAGACGACCTGTGATTATTAGGCTCGGTGTTCCCAAAATAAATGTTTGAAATATATTAAATATATTAAATATCATGTGCACATAGTTTTCTTGAAAAAATGAAATAGATTCTATGTGGATGCCTTGATCAAATATATGAGTGTACCATTGGGATTAGAATCTGGGTTTTACCCTATGAACAACTTAACAGTATTCAGCACATGTCATTTGAAGAAAATTGATCATTGGCACAAAAATGTATAAAATGATTTTTTTTGAGTCAGTGATTAAAAGGCATTCAATATATTAATATAAATGAATTCTAGGGTTATCCACATAACTGTGGAGACATTGGAGAACCCTTGGAGAGACCGTTAGAGAATTCTCTAAGGCAAATGATGATTATATAGTTGATCAACGATCGATGAAAATTAGATTTGAAGGATCTCTCTAATTAATGCGACAAAACTTTGTACTTCATCAGTGATAAATCGAAATCAATATAGGGAGTTTGTTTTTATTTTATTTCCTTATATTATTGATTTCTAAGAAAAACATGAATCAATAATCGAACAAATTATTGTATGGTTTGATCAATATGAGGGAGGGGATTATTTGAATGGTTTTGATTGTAGAAATATATTTGATTCATTGATTCATACACTGTAGTTCAAATAAAAATGAATTGATATTTTCATGAACATCGAATGAGATTCATTCCTCCAATCTCTTCCTGTGATTCTCTCTTCTGTTCTTCGTTCACTATGGGAGTTCATTGTTTGTCTCAGGGTTCGACAAATCCTGATCAATCAATTTTTAAACCCAATTTTTGGAATAATTATCCCATACCATAGATCCAAGATAAACATGCCATTATGGTGGGAGAATTTGTAAGCAACGATGAATCGACCAACAATAAATACCCAATTTTGTGTTCTTCGACGTTCCTCAGCACACAACAATAGTGTGTGGGGCCCCTTGGTAGAAGCTAGGGCATTGAGAGAATGTTATTTATCAACCAACATGTGACCCCTATCATAATGAATAAGCTCTCTTCGAAGTGACTTGTTCTGTACTTTAGAGAGTACATGAAAATGAGGTGGTGTACAAAGGTTTCCTACATAGTGTGTACTCCCTCACACATAAACATCCTGAACCAAGTACATAGTTTAAGCTGTGTACTGGTATACGAGAACATGTACATGGGATAAAGACTTTTAATGAAACATAGGTTGAATACATGGAATGTCTACATGTTTTGTAGTACTACACAGACATGGATTGATGAGATAGGTCATTTACACAGTCTAGACCTAGGGTGAAGTGACAATGTGTGTAACCCAAACTACATTCCATGGACTCTTTTATACATGGATGGGGTCCCTTTTCGTCTATATCATGAACATGATTAGTTAGGGTAGGTTCCCCTAATCCTTTTTCCTGATGGTTGGTATGAAATCATCTCCCACTTCATGGATAATGATCCATTCAACATAAATTTTTGGATAAAATTGTTAGAATCCCTTCAAGTGGCATGGAGTGAGATAGCCTATTAATAGTTGATCCCTAGTTAGAGTAATTGGAATCATCGTGAACAAAACTACCTGGGACTCAATCCTCTAATTTGCAGATTAATTCATATTGAGTTGTTGGTAACACCCAATGGACTAGGTAGTGATCTTAATCTAAGTATCATATTCTTTTCAAACTATCAGCATGTTCTTTCTCATCATTAGAACCATTGTTTAGTACCTCTCAATATAATTCCATTAGTGATATTAGTATTTGTAGTGCGTTCTTTCAGATGAGTGCTTTATAGAATATTTCACCAAGAATCCTTGGACAGAATGTTGTGTTTTTGACTTACCTCTACAATGTGTGTCTTTTAGGAGTATATCTATATATTCTTGTTATATGTGCTATATAAATTTACCTATATAGAGATAACTCTATTTCCTTTATTGTATTCTTTATCATTTCGTGGTGTCTTATTGAATATTTCTTTACTAAAACCTAAACCATCTTTTCCCTCAGGTGTCATGTATTGTGTAGAAAATCAACTTTTTGGAAGAGTCCTAGGAAAACTAGGATGAGAGGTGCTTAGTGAGACCAGATAGACTGAATAGTTTTCCTACAAATTTCTAACAGTAGTCCTTGTACTTATATTTAGGATGAATAGTTTTTCCTTAGTATTTATGGTTGACTTTTATTTCTACTTGTTTACTTTCATTTACATCATATCATACTATTGTTATGGGATTTAGTTGTAGGTATTCATTTTTTTTGATTTTTTTACATTTTAGCATTGTATAGGATTTCATATGTTTGGACTTAGCCATGGCCTCCCTTGTTAGTGATATTCATTCTCAACGCTACTCTCCAGCACCTAGGCTATTGGATCTAGGTATAGGGAGTCCATAAATGGTCCAAACAATACTGGGTCATGACAATAAACATAACATTTATCTCTAAATAACATCAATCATTGATAGGTTCTCATACAAAATATATATAGCCTTATCAAATACTCTCCAAAATATACTTGTCATTTTAGTAAATATATTTAATCTCTATAAAAAATAATAAAATTATCTATTATTATAAAATTTACTCTCTTCTTATTCCTCAACTCAAATAAAAAACTATCAATTTTATTCTATAAACCTGCCAATGGTGTTAACTTCATCAGATATAACATAAATAACATTTTAATCGAATCACTAATCAATTTCAAGGTCACCAAATCTATCCAATTTACATTATGAATATCAATAATCTATTCATCAATGTTAAACAATAATATCGAAACATTAGAAACATATTAAGGGTTTATGAATCACTTAATCACATGTTTTCAAAAAAATAACCTTACCCTCAATCACTTTAAAATGTTTTCAGATCAAGTCAACATATGATTGAACCCCTTAATGGAAAATAATAAAAAATACTCCTTAAATGTTTCTTCATTATTATAACCATAATATGATTGATATAACACTTAAAAAACAAAAATCATGAATACCAAATGTATAAAAATTTGAATTATTCCACTTTAAAAATATACATAGAATAGGGATAACCTTGGTCTAATAGTTATCCCCTGGATTAGAAAATTAATTTGGATAATTCCCAACTTTCCCACAATTAATACAATAAAATATGAATGGTATCTTTCTATGAACATCATTTCCATCAATTTAACTCCTCATTTATTCCATGTAAATTCCATCCTCGATGAACATTATTTTAATTGGGAAAACATCATATCATTCCCTTGAAACATTTTCATGGGTACTTCATCCCACATACAAGAAATGTAGGAAGATGGATCTTCTTAACTCTAGGTAAAGGTTTTAATCATATATAGAGATAGATGATTAGGAATATTCACAGGGTTTTGAGTTCTATATCCTATTTTGTTTGGTTTCTCATGAGGAAAACCATTCCATTGTTGATTACATATTGAGTGGGCATTATTCCTTATAATTTCATCCAATTACTAAATAAAAAATCATAGTGTTATAAAATATAATCATATTGATTAGATAATGTAATTAAGAAAAACCATTCATACGATATGAAAATCATGATACAATTTTTTTCAATTACCACTCATTTTGTACTAGTGATGACTAGGTTAGTACCAAATACACCCTTTTAGAGATACTACCACTACATCAATATGTTCCCAATTTCATCCATTTTATATTCTCCAAAGAGGGATGTATTTTCTATATAATTCCTGAAATCTCTAATTTACCTACGATTAAATTTTTTATATTATAGTTATATATAACCCCATAGTTTTTGAAAAAATTAATATAAAACATATCTATAAAAATAACTAAAAACTACCCTCGTATATCCTGATTCCATTTAAGATTTTTGTTACAAGTCATGGATTTTATCAAACACTTAAAATTTATTAACGGAGAAACATATTCTAAAAGTATGGGGCATTACACTTAAAATGGATATGTTGTTTTCTAACATGAATTTACAATCCTTTTAATCTTTATAGGATAAACAATATCTCAATACCTTTTGGTCACACAATTATCCTACATGGTTCTAAAACAGTGTGAAATCTATACGACTGCCTCTATCAAAAATTTAATGTGGTTAATAGTTTCCCCTACATGGTTTCCCAAAACTTATTCATAACCATACATCCCATATAAACCCAAAAAAACTCAAAATGTTCACCTCATGAAACCATAGAATAATGGTTGGAAACAACTTCATGATCAAGATAAAGAATGTTTCATTTTGGGGTGTGACATAATGTCTAGGTTTTACTATTGTTTCAACAATACAAGTGTATAATAGTTAAAACAAAAAGGGGAAATGTTTTTTTGATGTCCAAATTTTTTTCCTCAAATAGACTATCATGTTATTTTAAACATGAATGTGTTATCATGAATCGTAGGTAATGATTCCATAGAAGGGAACTATCAAAAGTATCTAATGCGGTTTGAAAAAATCACTGGAATCTCAATGTCAATTATTGATGTTAAATAAATAAATAATTTTATTTTTTAAGAGTGTATGATATATAATTTATAATTTTTTTAAATATGCATGTTTTAAAATTCTTTGAAATAATTGATGATTCATGTTGTTTATATTCGAATGATAAAAAAAAGATTTATCAATCATATAATTGAATGAAAATGAATATAAATCATAGAGTAATATAATTAATGTTTGTGTATGTTCATTTCCTTTCTATTATACGATAATAAATTTTTTACTCACAAATATTTTTTCTGAAAAAATGGGATTAGTGTGCCCAGTATATAATTCAGTTGATTTTATAATAATTTTATAGAAAAAGAAAGAGGATATAAAATTTTTCCCCAAGATTATGGTCATTAACAAGATATTTATTAAAATATAAGGTACATGGTACCACCACCTATTGTTAGAAAATTTAAAAGGTAAATGTTTTATTTTATGAATAATTTCTTAAATATATAAAATACAAGACTTGGTTAATTTTTTTTTGATATTATCACTTAAGGAAATACATGTAATTTTCTAACAATGAAGGATTTTAGAATCATAGAATTATATTATAAAATGAATATATTCTATAAGTGTCATGTGGGTTTATGTTTGGAACATGATAATTTCATAGAAAATAAATAAATTCTTATTCTTTTTAAGGACAACGACACATAATCATTCTACAATGTTTAGGGTATATTGGTAAAAGATTAATGTAATGTGTTACAATAGTTATCAAAAAATATTTCAATGAATTTTTTTGATGTAAAATAATCCATGGACGAAGATGAATATGATGGACTTATAATGAGTTCTATGTAAACAAAAAAGATATCAACATCATAAAACTAGACATTATAAAGCTAAAGAGTCTGAATATGTTCAAGGAGTTGAATTAGGAATATGATTCCTAGTTTTCCCCATTATTCAAACTATATTACATAATACATGTTAATAAAAAATTATTTACATGGGGGGGGGGTTATTAGAATGTAAAAAAGTGATGTGGATAGAATTACATAGAGCGGTAATGAGTTTAACAAAACCCATAAAATGTAACTTAAAATTAATAATGATCAAGAATAATATTAAATGTGATATGACTTGAGAAAAAATTTTGTATGGTATTGTTATGAATTCTAACATAGAGTTAAGGATGTAAAATATAACATATTATATAAATATAAATATTCACTTTATCATTATTTCATAAAATTAGTATATATATAAATATATGTATTTTTATGTGAAATGAAAATTGAACACTCAATGTATGATTTAGAGTTATACCTAATCTATGTTCATCATGGGGTATTATTGGATGTAATGAAATAATATAGGCAACATGGTTTGTATTATTTTGTGATGTCTTAGAATATACTCATGAGATAAAAATTAGTTTTTTATGTTTGATAAGCCACTAAGTATATACCACATTGAGTGTCATATACTATGTCTTTTGTATATGATGGGTGCATCTTTCAAATTTTGAGTACCCACTACAAGATGTTGGTGAGATAATTAGTATGAGAACCTTCATAATTTTATATAATTCTTAAAAAAACTATAAGGATTTGTCTTTTTATTGTCTGGTTACATATATTGTTGATCAAGTCATTCATTTGTGCTTATCAAGGATGTAATTTTTTCCCCAATATGAGGAGTAGGAAATCTCATATCTTGATTGATATGTATTATTGATGTGTACTACTATTCTTATATATTTTATATGATGTTCTTATATATTTGTTGAGGTTTCATTTGATGTTTTCATCCCTAATATTTAATAACATGTAACATATTAATCATCCTAGAAATTATATACATTCATATTAGAGAAAATATGAGTTATCTATATGATAATGACATAATCTAGTTCCCATAGCCACTCAATGTTAGTGGAAAAGGGATCATATGAAAATGCATGCTCACATATGATATAGTTGGGGTACACATGTACAAAGATTAATTTGTTTATTAAAGATCACTTTATATCGCATTGATGATTGAGTAACGTAGTTTATTTTTTAGAGGATTATCTTTTCTTAAATTTTTGAATTTTGGATGTAATATTTATTTTCAATGATATAATGCCCCTTGGAGTACCAAATTATGGTAAAATTATTGAGGATTTATTTTGTCTTAGAGAGATTATCTAAAATTATATTATTGTATATCTAAAAGTAATTTTTGATGGGTACACACAATTTATTGTATATGATGTGATAAATGGTGAAGTTAATGATATATTTATAATACTTTTTTGGAAACTATCCAAAATGTGTTTTGGATATTTTTTAGAAGCTATTATATTTGAAACAATATAAGGGGATATGAAAATAATCTTGTGAAGCATTAGCTCAATTTGGGAATTGGAGGAGATTCACCCAAAATCCACAAACATTTTATGCATTTACAGTTATATCATATGGTATGATATTATCAGTATAGGTCATATCCTATTCCTTACTGAGAGCATGTTTTAAATCATGTTTATGCATATCTTCCACCCCCTTCATGTAATTTATTATTATACAATGAAATATTTGATGTTTTATTTTTATAATAAATGTATGTACAAATTTGGACAATGGGTTATAAGATATTTAAATAGTGTATTGTTTACTCATGCATCATGTAATACTTGAGTAAATTCTTGGGGATCATGAAATGTCTCCAAAATATTATATAAAGTTCAAAGGACTTTAAAACAATGAGTTTGATTCTTATTCATGCTTTTAGATGATTTTTTCCCATTCCTATATGATGTGTTCCTTCTTCCATCATTAGCCTCAAGTGATACTTAATTATCATGGATGGAAGGAGAGCCCCACATGAACTTCTAGTGAATATGATTATCCCATGCATAAAATATGGAGAGGGGATTCAGATAGAAACCATTAATTGAAAACTATAATTCATAATGAATAAGTTCAATATATTTGGTGTATGGAACATAAAAACATCTTTATTTTCATATAACATAGTTTTGGGTTTTAGGAATGATGACCTTGGCTTTATGGGTTTCTTAACTACTCTGTCTTCTTAGTTTAAGGTTTAAATTTCCCTTGGAACCCTATCATCACACTCATAATCCAATGATCATAAAATAAACAACCAACAAACTCCCAAATATATAAAATAGAAACCAATCAATAACAAATTTAAATTTCCTACACAACAAATTTTATCAAAATAAAATATCAAAAGGTAACATCTATGATAGTGACTACTCCAAAAATTGAAAACATTACACTAAAAGTGTCTAGAAATGTCTGTAACTCCCTCTAGGAAACCTCTAAAATATATTTATCTATATGGGGGAGAGTATAAAAGTATATTTAGTATTATTCTCTAAAAACATGTCATTGATATTTAGAGAAGTCATACAAATGTCTCAATGGATAAGCAAACAAACCTAATCACACCTACATTTGGTCATATACCACCCAACCACACTAAGACCCTCTCAATAAATATCACATACATGCATAAAAAAATATTATCAAAAGAAATAATTTCAAAAATATACCCCAAAACAACATTCTCCAATTTTGACCATCTCACCCAAATAACATTCATCATGATGCTTCTATCCCTTCTGCAGCAATGCCATCACACATTATAGCACATATCACATCTATTTAGTACATACCACATCCATATCATCACAATCACATATCCTTTACCAAATACCACACCACATATATTACCGTATAATGCTCATATATAGACATACAACTGCACGTCACAACCTTATCATAAAATTATGACATGAACATGACATACATTAACCTCATGCCCTCCATCAACCAAGAATTCCCCCAACCACAATGTATCTTCATCCGGATAATATAATAATGTTATCTAGTATATTATATACTAAAAACTTAATACATTACATCCTATATGAATATACATAATGTGATCCATCTTATCTCATACAACACAAGAAAGATAGTCTGTGTTAGAGTGAGTAGTCGTCCATCTATTCACCCTCGTACTTGGGTGTTGGAGAAAAAAATTGGAACCCAAAAACATTTGGTTGTAATTATTCTTACCCAACATAGATGGTGGTTAATAAGTAATAAAATTAAAATACAATAAATATAGTAGTCATAAACATTCCCTGCCTATGGTTTCATACTCAAATCTATAACACAACATCCCACAAGAACCCCTTAGCAATAACCATCATTAACCAATAACAATTTAAACAATTATAAAAAAACCATCCCAATCAAAATATTTAAAATAACTATTGAATTATTATGTTTTAGTAGTATTAAATTATTTATTATGATTTTGATTAGACAATTTCAAATATTATTAAATACATTATTTCATTCACTTTCCAAAATATAAGTCAAACCCTTCCTTATCCATTGATCATTTAATTTCACATCACTTATTAATTCAAACTGATTCCCCATGAATAAATCCATTTTTTCAAACTATATTCCTTACTACATGGAAATATAAAAAATAAAAAATGAATCAAATAAATCCATATTCCAATAAATTTATTTTCAAAAGATTTTAATAACTCCACTACTACAAAAAAACATCATTTTAGCATTAACATCTATTCCACCATTCCATAATCACACAAAAAAACCCATAAAAGAATACCATAAGAAATCTACACCATATTAACCCAATGAGAGACACAAAAAAACACCATTACCCTATTATAAAAATAATAAGTACCCTATATATAGTAATTAATAAGGATCAAAAGAAAAAATTCACCTCATAGATCTTCTCCTTGAACAATCATACATGTCAAATCAAAACATTATATTTAAATTCTAACACTATAAACCCTTTACATTCACACAACCAATTCATTACCATAATTTTGGGTTGAACCCATTATAAAATGTTTCTCCAACATATCAAATTAAAATAATTACATGTATCATGTCAATGAATATAATATAATATAAGTAATGTTAACAAAACTATCAACATATACGAAATAAAAATGAGGTTTCATAAAGAATATGGGAATCACCCCCATCCCTTCAATATAAATTATTTAAATTCCATTATATTATTATATTAATAAGTATCAATATTAAAAATAACTAAAATGCATGATAATTCACAATTTTACAAATAATATATGATATGAATCCTTGGATACCCTAGATATATCAAAGAATAATCAATTACTTTATGAGATGTTATGTAAAATCAAATAAAACACCATCCACTACACATCGACTAACCAAAATCCCTACACAAAAAAATTACCCATAAAAAGTACAACATAACGTCAATAAAAAATTTCCAAATCCTATGACACTTATTTCGGATAAATAAATAATAATAAGATAATCATGAAGAAGGTAAGAGAACATAACAGGTATCCCATGGATACTATCTTCTAACGCTAAAGTTCAAAACTAGTTAATGAATAGTAGTGAATTTCTAAAGAAACACCTCTTGTTACCTATGATTTAAAGTATTTTAGGGTAATAATATAAAATTAAATACATGAACCTAATTTATAATCACCCTAGGTGGATAAAATAATAGTTACTTGAAAGGAAGCCATCATGTCATGATGAGTCTAGATTCAGAGCACCTTTAAAAAAATGAATCTCCCCTTATCTCTCCATGAATATCACAGTGAAAACAAAATTATCTCATTGTATTTAATGATTTACAGGGCATAAGTAACGATTCCACATAGTAATATTGTATCCTTCTAAAAACATTTTTATACCCTAACCACATCACCTCAAATGAGATGAATCATAGAACATACAACAATATAATTGATGTAACGATGACATAGAAGACCTCATATAGATAGAAAAAATGAAATAAACCACTAAATACATCAAACCAAATTGGGAAAAACCACACCACAATCCCATTTTTGTGATATTAAACATATGTCTCACATGATATTAACCCCAAATACCTTACATAAAATCCCATATTCATATGGTACACTTGATTCATATTAGGACCAAAATGATGGGAGTTGAACAACCATACCGAAACCATCATAAATAATTACAAAATTCTATGAGATATCATCAAAATAATCCAAAGAATATCCCACATATGAATAACCTTAGAACCCACATGCTTAAAATATTCATCTATATGCCACAACTGGACTCCCAGTTCAAAATAGCACTATACCAAATTCTCATGATTCACACCATATGTCACGATTCATGAACCACGCCCAAATCATACACTTAAAAATGTGAAATATGAAATAAAAGAACAAAATTTTGATTAAGAAAATTTTTCATTGAATATTGATCCAAACCATGCCATAATTTATCTCCCCATCTAAAATTGTGGCTCAAATTCCATCTTCCGCCTTCCCACCTTTACCCAAAAACTCCAATAGTTTCAAATAACAATGTAATGGTATGATAATACCACAATTTATAAATTAAAAACTAGTACTCACTCGTGTTATTTCACGATGCATACGATTACTGGTTTTTCTTTTAATAAAATATTAATATTTATAAAATTTGAGAACAAAAAATAATATTGAAAAACTTATAGTTAGAATGTAATGGTGTATGATAATGTAATATGAGTGCATAGAATATGAATACACCATTAAAATAGTTGTAAAAGTGAATGTATAGTGTAAAAGATTATGATTTTTTAAATTTTGAGGAAAAATACTTGAATTCAGTTTTAATTTCGATCACAATAACTATAATGCGGGCAATAAAATAAAAAGTGTATGATAAATCCACAATAATACAATGGCTGTAATAATAAAAATGAAAAATGTGAAAATAAATTAAATAATAATAAATTGAATGTGTGGTTTATTCGAAAAAAAACTAAGTGAAACTATTCATCATGTATATGGAACAATATGGAATGAGTGACGTATAGATCAAAGACAAAGTTGAAACAAAATATGCAATTGAATAATATAAAAAGATGATGATAGAGAGTCGACACTAAAATCATATTACTTGACAACATGAAATTGAATAAAAAAATATAAAGTGAATTGAATATCTTTGTTTCTTCACTAAATGTCAATAGTCTTGAGTAGTATATCTATATTTAGTACCCAACCCATGAATTTTCACGGTGTGATCATTTAATTAGACATTCACTTAAACATAATTTGGATTTTTTTTGAATTTATATTTTTGGAAAAAAAATCAATATAAAAATGAACATAAATTCTATATAAGTTCATACTAGTAATTCATAACAAAATACATATTTTATATATACATGTCATCATGAATTAATGAAAAAATGTGACTGTATACATCAAATAATTTATCATATAATGTGAATAAACATTTCTTTATGTACAGAAATTCAAATATCATAATACTTATTCATAAAAAATATTGTTGTATACTATAAAAATATGTAAATTAATGAATATTGAAACACCTACACTTTTCATACTCTAAAGTGAGGTCTAATTCATAATTTAATTAATATAAAAGAGTTAGTCTCTCATATATATAAATGCATTACAAAAAATGTAATCATGAAACTGAAAAAATATCCATAAAAATATAGATGCGGCTTGCAGGAATTTGTAAAACGTATGACTAAAAGATACAAAGTATTAAAAGAAAATAGTTCTATAATTATATGAAAATATGAAATTTATTATTTACATAATGTTTCTATGTCAAATAAGATAAGGACTCACTGATGAGTCATCCAGAAGCAGTAAAAATAATCATTGTTAGATGGAGTGAGAGTCCATGGAAGATGATTTTGTTCTGGTCATTAGAGTATCTTCGACATCTCTATAGCATTACAAAGAGGTGTTCCATTTGTTTCCCTCATAACATCTCAAAAAGAGGACCTCAAGAAGTAATGTTGTTCCTGCAAAAACATATGCAACACCTCTATTTAGTCGCACACAAGAAGAACGAATAGACACCAATGAATTCTTCATAGTAAATAAAACAACCGTCAGAAGCATATGTGAAATCCATAACAACGATCAAGCTCTCATGAGAAGAGTTATTTACAGAAGAGTGGGAAGATAAATGGAAAGAGACAAATATTCTTTAAAAAGAGTATACATAATGGATGTGCTGGATATGATATATTCATATGCAGCATATGTGGTGTGAATATACATACAATAGAGAAAACTAATATCAAAAATATTTTATTTTGATATAGAATATTCATATATTAATGTGTTTTTAAATTAAAAATGAAATTAAAATGCTGGTTTCAGAGTACATAGGGTATCCAACCTTGTATCATTTTTAACATGAATTGAAAATAGAACAATTAAAATAATACATTTCCCACATATTATTTAACCTGTCCATCAAGAGAATAAAACTGGTTGGAAGAAATAACAGAACAACTCATAATATTATTATTAAGAATTATTAAAAAATGTAATTGATCACATGGATCACAAAAATTTGTATTAATCAATATGAGTAAGAAAATACCATAGTCATGAGTGAAGGGAATGCATACTATAATAACTATATATACTCAATGAACCTGTAGACTATGGTAATGAAATCAGTATGCTTGGAGGACTTGGTACACTTATTCCAGCACTTACTTACCCAGGCCCGGATATGAGAATAATTTCTTCATGGGTTAATGGGAAACATTATAAATATTTCCCAATAGTATTGAAGTATATCCTGGAACTGGGTTCCCTAACAAGTCTAATGAAATTGATGAAATAATGATCCGTTGAAGAATAAATGAAAACAACATATGCTATTTTATCACTAATTAGAAAAAATTTATATTTTCAAGAATTATTCTATACAGATGATGGATATTTTCCCTTCTAGGGCTTGATGTTAAACTCATCATTAGAAGATAAATAGAATGTGATGTGTTTCCATAAAGAATGTTTCGAAATAAAATAAACAAATGCAAAGTATAATTAAACTTATAAAATGTAATAATTTATTATTTTATAAAATTAAAACAAGACTACAATTTCATAAAATGTATAATGTTACATACCTTGTCCCTCTACCAACTCGAATACCCTTTGGGAAATCCTTCTATGCTAAAAGAGAATATGATGTGAAAATCATTGATGGTTCACATTGTCTCTCAAAATCATAGACATTGCAAATATACACCTATAATAATTTAGTAACATATGTAAGAAACATTAGGATATAGATGAATTGAAAATTTTAAACCAAGGCTTTTAGGTTATAATTGTTTAAAAAATAAACGATCATTTTTAATATAAAGGAATCCCATCAAAACATCTTGCCAAAACATCACAATGCATTCCATATTGGAATCACGATAATCATAGGGAGTAAACACTAGAAATAGCAATTGTTTAAATAACTACCCACAAGAACAAATGAATGCAGAAATGGAAATGACAAGATCATCTAGTTACTAAACATCTGATATATAAAATATAAAAAACTCCATCTAGATCCACCCTTTGAAAACACTATTTGGAATCACCCTAATGATATCATAATTTGGAACCAAAATCTAGATTCATAGCATCAAAACATTGAACATACCTAATAAAATTAGAAGAAACGTCACTATATATATCACCAATCATAACACAACACCATTTCGTCAATAAATTGATATTTAACATAAACATAATTCTAGCAGCCACTCCCGGTGGTGATAGAGAGAATCAAAAGAGTTTTCAATGAGAGGAAATTTCCATAAAAGGAATATCATACATCTCATACAGACTTCTAAAAAAATTGAATTGGAGATCTACATAGGATTGAGATGGATCCATAGGATTTATAGAGATAGGTCCTTTACTAGTTTTTCTAGCTACAAACATACAACCACAGTCCGAAAACCAGTCCAAAACATGTTGAATTGCAATGAACACATGAAAAATGATAAAAATTGTATTTCTAAATCATTTCATTTCCACCAATTTAGTGAAACAGAAAAGTGGTTGTCTTGAATTTTTATATTGGATTCAATCACATCTTTGACCACATGACCATCAATTACCCATGTAATTAACATAATTCTAGACTGAAACTACTATTCAATAGTAACAATTGAAATTTTATTTTGAAACAAAAAAAATCAAAACAGAATACATTTTTTATATCAACTAAACAGACTGAAACATAAAACATGTTCTATTATCAATAAATAAAAACATAATTAATACAAAAATGTCAAACATTATATCTTTTGATAATATAATTGAACGAAATATTCAATTGAAAAGACAAACCAAAAATAGAAAGCATGTTCTATTATAATTAAGTTAACATCAACAAAAAAAAAGTCACACATAATAAGATTATTAATGTGTGGAATTACCAATGTGATGGGGTTAAATATTTTAGTAACATCCTATCGGTGTCATGAATGGAATTGTTTTAAGATATCCAGGTGACTAAGACTTCATCTCCTGCAAAAGAGTATTCATCATAATGAAAATCAAGTTAATTAATGATGATAATATAGGGATGGATGTAAAATTTCATGAATAATTGCTATTGAAAAAACACCTATCAAAATCCCAAACACAACCCACCTAGAATATATAACCATCTACTTTGATATTCCACATATTGAACGTGATATTTATAAGTGACCGACAATAATTTTAACAATCATTAAGGTAATATATAAAATTCATAAACTTTATGATTGTTATGACTGTAAATATCATTATATTATCAAATTCCATTGAATGGTGTGGAGTGACTACATTATATTATTTAATTAAAATCGTTATGTTACTAAAATTCAGAAGCATCATTGACTTGTAGTTACTGAAGTATACAAGGTTTCAGTGCACTTCCATACTATATTCTGGTGGATGCTGCTTGTCGCCCCCTACTCCGGACCATCGAGACTCCATGTCCCATCTCCCATATTCATGGGAACCATATCCAGAAGAAAACCTTTCAAATAAATGGTAAAAACACACATCATCAATTAGAAATTTAGAAACAATTTTATGGAACCACTTATTAAAAATGTCATGTGCAAGAAGAGTTTTTAAATTAGTTTTCTAAAATAGAATAAAAACAGTAGTGGAGTGAACCAACCAAACAGATATTTACCTAAATAGTCTCACAAATGACTATTACAGAGTTCATTAAATCACGTATTGGATAACAATGACTTGAATCCTGCACATTAAATTTCTTTTAGAGAAACCTACACATTAAATGGGAAATGTCTCTCATATACTTTAAAGAGGGCGGTGGAAAACATCAAAAACATTTAAAACAACATAGAAACATGAACATGAACATTTGTTTATCTATGAGGTGTTGTACAACATTTTTCTGACCCAGAAAACACAAAATAACTAATAATCAATGCAATATGATCATAGTATAATGGAAGGGGTGTAATTATTTGACTGAAAGAACTAATGCTAGTCAGAAAATGATAATCAAATAGAAAAATAAAAAATTTAATATAAGAGATAAAATATTTATATCTATTATTCAAATGTTTTTATCTTTATATATAATGAACAATGATTATAATAATACAAAGAGATAGGCATAACCACACTAAAAAAATGAGGTTGAATAAAGAATTGTGATCCCAGAAAAAATTAATAGGTGAATGAATATTATAATGAAAAAAACATGAAACTTAAAGATATCAAACCAGTATGTTCACTTCACTAGGTAAAAAAATTGAAGCCAAGACAATATTGAGCTTTGAAAAACCACAGCCCGCAACCTCAGAATCATGGTTACTAAATCTACACTGGGTATGCTCCGAAAAAATTGTCCGTACAAAAAAACATGTTCCTACATAACCACATATTTCTCTTCCAAGAATTCATAGGAAACATCAATATTAGAAAAATTATTATGTTCACTCGTCTAAGAAAAAATCCCTTTAGGCATTTTAGAAAACCCCTTACTGGGAGGACTAGCTAAATATTTTACACTATCATTAACTAATTCCACTAAATCCAAAACCACTTATCATGTGTGTTTGAATTCTTCTTTGATTATTATTATTTTGGAATAGGAAACTCAAATTCAATGCATCTCTCTTTCTCCCTCCATATATGAATCCCCTAAAATGAATTACCAAATGATCTAAACGTAGAGATTCTTAATCATGTTTATCTATTTGAGAAATAGCATGTACATTGCCTGAAATCGGTCTATACCCAGAATAATAAAATCTATAAATAGATGGAGCCCACAAGTTGCATTATTACAGATTGATGTATGTAGAAAAAAAATAAAGGCTGGATCTGGAAAACTAACCCCCTCAAATTGTCTCGAGGATGAAGGTTGAGTTTTCATAACAACACATACATTTGATCTAGATATGTGGAGTTTCCATGAGAGTATAGAATATTCAGTGAAGCATATGAGTTCTTCACGTGCAACACTATAATTTCATTCATCTTCTTCATGTGCGACTTCTAAAAATAAACAATTTCATTCGTGATAGTTAACCTCCTAGTGGATTTTTTAGTGACCACATTATGCGACAGTGTCTCGGCTGGAAGAACGCGAACATTGCCGACATCACATATGTCACAAGCCCCATAACTAGTCACCTGCCACCAAAAAAATTTCCAATAACATAACAACAATTGGTGATTAAAAAATGAATTAGGGAACTTCAGTTTTGTTTACCGAGCCATGTTACAAAAAGAAGGTCATCAAATATGATGGGGGGGTTATTAGAGCATGGAGCCAAAAAGTAGAGTTTTTCGAATGGCTCACCAGAATCCAATAGACATGTAAATGAGGTAATAGATGTGGGAAAGGAACATGTGGGTAGTGGAGGGGGATTAAGCCGATGGCAGAGGGGGAATATAGGATGCATAAAAAAATTTCTAGAAGTAACCCTAGTTTAGGGAGAGTAAAATCATGAGTAGTTATTGTATTTTAAGATTATAAGTATGACCATGAATGACAACATAGAAACCGAGAGGAGCATGACTCTGGTGTCTGGAGTGTGTGGGAACCATATGTTATGAAGAGTTGAATCCTGACTACAACCAATATAATGAAAAACACTTACAATATAGTAAAAATTTGGAGAAGAAGGTGCTTAGAGATGGAGGGTTACATACAATGGGTACACATGGAGAGGGAGAAAGATAGAGGCGGCCAATCGAGGGTACTATAGGTCATGACTCGTGATAAACTCATATGAGTGGGAGTGGGAGGCGGAGAAAATTTGAGATTCCGCGGTGTGGTGGGACATGGAGAATTGGTGGAGCAATACTTAATGAAGAAATGATGTGGAAGAACATGGATTTGACATGTGGAATTAGAGAAAAACTATGTTTAGTATATTTAGCAGATACCAATAATAGAATTATATTCTTACAGAATCTAAATAGTCACATTATTGAAATATCAATCATAAAAACCAATCATCTCTAGCTGATAACTCTCAATCTATAACAAAGACATCACCAAAACAAAAAATAGAAACAAATATAAAATATCAATAAATTTAATGTAGAATCAACCACATTATCATAAGAAGAAGGTTCCCAATGGTTTGGGATTCCGAGCATACATTGGTGTATCACATTACCATATACACTCTTCCAAGCAACGATGCCTTTATAATACATGAACAAAAGGGAGGACGTGCATGTACAAAACCTTCTCCTCAATATACTAAATCTCAACATTGCCATCCACCAATGGAACATAATCCTACACATTAAACACATTCCTATAAATTAAAATAGACCAATCATAATGATATTGAATAATATACTACACATGAAGGAAATCATTGATTTTATGCAACTATAAATGATTTTCTAACTGGTATGTCACCTCACTAACACACTCCGAATTCTAAAGTACTGATTACATAATTTGAAATCATAATATGGAGTTATAATTTATCAAGTATGATTGGAAACATAATTTTGATTTTTAATACCAATAAAACATGTTCATAATTGTCAAAACAATTCATGGGTCCTCATATTTCAATGAAATCTTAGAATAATTATCTTTTTATTATTTATGATATGTATGAATAGAAAAAGTGGAAAAAATGTTTAGTGTGTATATGAATACTAAATAATTTGTTTCTAAAGATGTAAAAGTATTTAGAAATCTATGAAATGGGGTATAAACTAAGAAAAAAGATGTCATATTTATGTGACCTCATTTAAAAACCTTGGATTGATTTTTGTAATATAGTAACTAACAAAAAAAATCCAAATTGTTGTTTTATCTCGATGAATAAAATGAATTATTATACATTTAAAATTCCAAAACAAGAATTTAATCCTTAGAAACTAGAAACCAACCTATTATTTATATGAAATAAAAACATAATTGGGTTTGAAATTTTTATAACATGTAAAAATAGATAGAATTCCAGTTCAATAGACAGTTATCTAATAATATAAGAAAATGATTTTTCTAAAAAATATAAAAGTCTTTAAAAACAATTCCAGACGTATAAACCATTAAATACCACTAATTATATTGATACCATAGGAAAATGTTCATATATAAATTATTTAAATATTTGAAAAGACACAACATCAATATGAGGTGAAATTTTATTAAGATGATGAAAAAATAGAGTTATAAAAATCTAACACATCCATATAATGGTGAAATCCTAGAAAAAAATTATATTGTCCTGAAATGATAGGAAAAGGATATTTTAATTATTTCTTACACGTATAGGTATACATAATTTCAATCAGACATGCGGTGTTCTTAAAATTACTAAATATAATGTTTTAAAAGAAATCAATGACTATGAAAATAATAATATGGTGTTAGAATGAATAAAAAACCTTGGATTATAGTGAAATACTATGAATATTCTTGATGTTTGTTATTTGAGATTAGGAAAATAATCCATCTCAATACTATGTTTTGGTTTTCATAGAATTACAAAAATCACATTTTGAGTGGTTTAAAACTCTAAAACAAACATGTAATGTCCATACACATGAAAAAGAAATATTATTTTCCTAAAATAATGGAAAATTTATTTTTTATTTATTTGAGACATTTTTTAATAGCCAAGACATCAATATGATATCTCTAGTTCTTATAATGAATTAATAATATGCTTATAAATATATCAATGTCTTTTAAATTGTTTGTTGGGGGGTCAAAAAATTAAATGTCCTCATATTTTTGTGAAATAATCATAAAATTATATTATATTTATTTTTTAAATATAGGAACCAGAACCATTTATATCTAAGTTATGGTTTTCCTGAGATGATGGCAAATTTATTGTTAGTATATTAAAACTAAAAAACATTTATGAAATTGTGAAAACCATTCAAACTACATAAATTTTTTGTCATATCATAGTTCAAGTTTCATTGAGTTATCTATGTAAAATAAAATAAAAGAAATGTGAATCTAATTTGTGGTGTTCTCCAAATGATTGGATATGAAGTTTCTTAAAAATATCAATGTCCTTGAAAATAATTTTATATCGGTAAAAAATAAGAAAATCACCTAGATTCCACTAAAATCCTAGAAGAATGATAATTGATTAATTTTTTAAATTATAAAAAGGCATTACATAAAATAGTTTTGTGGTTTCCTCAATATTTCATAAAATACATTTTTAGTGATTTAAAACTCTAAAATAAGTGGGTGACATTCTAAATCATGAAAATGAACATAAATTGATATGAAATCACAATAAAATTGTATTTGAATATTTTTTCATTTCTAAGTAACGTAATAATCATTTTTTGACATATATTTTTATTATTATTGCTAAATAATATGTTATTAATGATATTAGAGTTTTAAAAAACAAGCACCATGGAGTCAAAACCAATCAAATGTCCTCATATTTCCATTAATCCATTGAGAAATTACCAATTAATTATTTTATAAAGGTGTTAACAGAAAACACGTAAATATCATTTGAGGTTTTCTCTAGAGGATAAAAAAACATATGTAGTGTTTTAAACAGAAAATTTTCAAACAACAATCAAAACAAAGGAAAAAGCATTGAAAATATTTAAATCATTTCAAAATTGATGTTGAATTATTTTATACACGTATATATTAGTAAAATATCAATCCAATCTATGATGTAATTGGAGTGAGTGGATAAATAGTTCTTAAAGAAATCCAAGTCTTTATAATCATGGGTTAAGGGATCAAAACCTAGAAAAATAATTCATATTAATGTGAAAAAATAGGGAAATTAATCCAAATTTATTTTTTAATTGTATGAACTGATTTCCCATCAATCCATGTTTTAGTTGCCTTATTATGACTAGAAATCTAGTTTCTATGTTTGAAAAACTAAAACATCCATGAAATAGTCAAAACCAATCAAACGAAGTCAAATTATTACTAAATCATATGAAAATGGTATTTTATTTTTCTATGATTTATACAAAAATGGAATGTTTATATGATTTACAATGTTCTTGGAATGATTGGACAAACAATTTTAATGAAATAAAAGCCTTTAAAAATGTTCATGATGGGGTTAAAACAATGAAATTAGACTTTTATTGATTTTAAATCATTGGAAAATGACTTATGATATATTTTCAAAATTTATGTACTAAAACGACATCAATGTAGATATCAGTTTCCGCATGAGGGAAAAAAATTCATTTTTAGTGTTTTAAAACACCAAAATGTGTGTGTAACAGTCATCACCTTTCTATAGACAATAAATTTTCTGGAATTAATAGAATAAAATTCATTATATTTTTGTACTTTCTCAATTAGATGTTACATCAATATAATGTGTGTTGTTCTTGAAAATATTTAATCAGTAGTCTTTATAAAATTTAAAGACTATAAAATTATTATCATACAGTAAAAACAATGAAAATGATATTATATTATTGTGAAATCAATGAAAAAGTAATAAGATTAGTTTCCTAAATTAAGGAAACAAATCCACATCAATTTGAACAACAATTTTATTTTGATGTATTAATATACATTAATAGTGTTTTAAAAGTTCAAAACACAAGTCTACAAGTCATAATATAAAAATTCATACAATATTGAAGTTGAATCAAGAAAAGTTATATATGAACTATTTTGGATATTTTTTAATTGATGAAATATCATATTGATCTATGGTGTGATCATAATGGATACATAAGTAGTGTCTAATTAAATAGGAGACATTACAAATATATCTTAGGGTGTAAGAAAAAAAGAATTACTTAGATTTATTTAAAATCAAAAGAAAATAACTAATTATCATTTTTTTTAAAATTTTAGATGTTAATCCTCATAAATCTAGGTTTCATTATTCATGGAATGAAAAAACACATTTTTATTATGTTAAACATTAAAGAATGAATATATTCAGTATATCCTAGAAAAAAAACACATAATACAATGTAATAATAGTAAAGTGGTACATAAATTATTTTGACATGTCGAAATATTGAAATAATAATAATTTAACATATGTATTTCTTAGAATAGATAAATAAGCAGTTTCTGATGATAAAATTTCTTTTAGAAGCATGCTTAATGGGGTAAAAATAATGAAATTGGCCTCATATTTTTATTAAATAGTAGGACAATGACCATTGATTGATTCTTGAAATTTAAAAAGAAAATATTCTCCATTTTTTGTTTTTGATTTCTTGAAATGGAATAAAACTTATTATTAGTGTTTCAAAACTATGATGCATGCAAGAAATTATAAATGGCTAAAAATTGAACTTGGATTTCCAGGAAAACAATGAAAAATGTTCTCTTAATTTTTTATTTGTTTGAATACTTCGTACATCAAATAAAATCATGGTATGAAAATAATGACTCAATAAAAATATTTTTAAAGATATTAAAGTCCTTGCAAACATGTGTTAGAGTGTCAAAACTAGGAAGAAATCTACACATGCCCATTAAATCATACAAAAAAGGCTGTAATTTTTTAATTAGGAACTCGCACCATGTCAATTTGAGTCATGATTTTTTCAAGATAAATCATAATATTTTTTAGTGTTCAAAAAATGTAAAACATATTTGTAATTGTTGAACCCTAGGAAATGAGATTGGACTTATGTGTAATCATAGTAAAATGATATATTAATTTTTTTTAACAATATAAATATATGGGATATCAATTTTAAAAGAGGTGTTCTCATGATGGATATGTAATTCTTTTTTAATGACACAAAAGTGTCTAAAATCAATCATTAGGGGTAAAAAACAATAAAAAAATCCTTATAATATTGTGAAATCAATTGAAAATTGAATTTTTTTTAAAAACATAATAAGAATATCTACATCAATCAAACATCTATTTTTTTTGGATGACTAAAACCACTTTTTTATCGTTTTAAAACTCTAAAATGACTGTGTAATAATAAAAACATAGGAAAAATATCAAAGTACATTAGAATAATAAGAAGCTAATATTTCGTTATTTTTAAAATGTTTTAATATTTGGAATAATAATACGACATGAGTTGAGATATGAATGAAAAAATACCCCCTTCTAATGATTTCAATGTCCTGAAAAACTTGCATTTTGAGGTCAAAAACAAGAAAGAGTCCTCGGGTTACATTGAAATCTTTGGAATGTGACCATAGAATGATTGGAGAATCATAATAAAAAAATATAGCTCAATCCAAGATATATTTTTCTATAAATTATTGAATATCCAATTTTATTGTATTTAAACTCAAAAGCATGCATGCAATAGTCCAAAACCTAAAAAACAACATCAAATTTCCATGAAATCATATGAAAATGGTTTTTGAATTACTTATGGGTTTTCAATAGACAATTAAAAACTTTTAATGTGTGGTGTGATCCTAAATAAATAATAAGATATTTTTAAAAATATAATATTAATTTAAATCATATTTTTCGATTAGAACTAAATATAAACATGGATTGTCATGCAATTATAAAAAATGACCAAATATTGACATTTCAAATATAGTAATATATACAACATCAATTAACTTTTTTAGTTATATAGGGATATTTAAAAAATATATTTTATAGTATTAGGAATCCAAAATGTGTATGTAAAATTTAAATCCTAGAAAATAACCTATGATTACTATGAAATCATAGGAAATATTTATGTGAATTATTAGTGACATGTTCAAATATACATCATATTAATATTATTCATGGTGCACTAATAATGACTAAATAAAAATATTTTTAAAACTTATAGGTATTTGAAAACATGTTTCACGTGGTTAAAACCATGAAAAAACCATTATATTCCCATGAAATCAAAGAAAAATGACCGAAGATTATGATTTGAAATTTAGTTACTGAAATCAAATCAATCCAAGCTATATTTTTCATTAGATGAATAAATTTTTTTTATCCATTTAGAACACTAAATAAATAATGTAATTGTCATGAACCAAACCAGGTACCCTGGTACCATGATAACAGATCCAGTCCTGATATACCACGAAAGTTGGTCTTGATCCCCAGGGGTTAGTGAATAGCACCTGGTATCATACAGAATGAAAGTGGGATCAATTTTTCCACCAACATTACAGCTGTAAAATAAACAAGACAATATGAATATCAAAATAAACTCCACTGGGAGTAATGTAGTAGATTTCAAACAGGCATTATAGCCCATAGTAATGTAACCGAAGTACCAAAATTGGGGAAACACACAACCCTAAAAGGATAGAACTTACCATGTCAAATGTTCAATAGTTTGACCCACTTCTATGAGATCCTTTTACCTTGCATAAACATTAATGGAGATAATATTTCAACACATGAAGGCACATATAGGGTGTGATAAAAATCTTAGTAGGATTTCAAAAACAATTACATCACAAGATATCAATATCAAATTGACCAAGACAGTGATTTAAATTTTTAAAAAAATAGGTTTGGCATTTTAAAATCATAATTTAAAAAAAAATCAATTGAAAATATGGAAATACATTAGCAATTCATAATTAAAAGTTCAAATTATGGAAATATATTTCAAAATATAGATTTCCTTTTAATCAAAGGGTGCGTTACCGAAATCCACTTTTTAAAAAAATTCTTGAAAAACACATTTATATAAAATATATTAAATAATATCTCAATGAAAGTAAAATAGTTTACAACAATGAGATATAAATTTCAAATACAGAAAAGAAAGAAACAAGGTCATGTTTCAAATATGTATGATAGTTTAAGGCTATATGGACCAAAATCTATGAAACAGAAAGTATGTACATACTTCCATTTTGGAATTAGGAAAAGGGGACTCATCACCATCGCCTTTGGAATGATGATGTTCTAATATGATCTCTTAGAACATCGTATGCCATAAAGGGTTGTCCAAATATCTCCTTACAAGTTTTCATGAACAAACATTGATGGGAAATTTATTTCATTACTCCCTAAAATACAATAAAATCCCATCCCCCATTTCAAAATTTCCACTTTTAACTTTAAAACCATAATGATTTTTAATGAATAACATACCTTCTCACTTCGATAAATACCCAATTCTTCAATAAAAAACCATTTTAATCCATTTTTCATAAATAAGTATTTTAAATCAATTAATTTAATTTCACTATTAAATCATGTAATTTATATTTCAAACAATTTCACCAATTTCATCACAAACCCCGAATTCAATGATATTAGGATCATTCAATTTTTTACATCAAATCAAATTTCCACCATTAAATTCAATAATTTAATTGAAACTAAATTTCTCCCAAATCAAAAATTTAAATTAAAAAATTTAAACATCACAAATTCCCATAACACACAACCCAATTCAAAGGAATTGGATGTTTTCCACTCTCCTACCAAAAACCCATTTTTCATAAAAAAAACACAATTCAATAGAATTGGGTCTTTCGAAAAAATTGAAATCCTAATATTAAAAACCATGTAATTTCCTTAAATTAAATAAAATAAAATTAAACAACTAAATTAGTGTTAATAGAAGTTGGGCATCGTAATAGAATCACCAACTGAAAATAATGGATCTCACAATGCCAAACATTAATCAGGATTTGTCCATGAAGAATTAAAATCAAATAAATGGGAATCAAACCAAGGTTTAAGATCCCAAAATAGAGGGTATTAAAACCATATAAAAATATGGGGATCTAAAAAATAGTAGAGAGAAGAGGATACACCAAAGGATAATATTAATTGGGTAAGAAAACTAATTGTGAGACGATATAAGGGCATTCATCTAGCATTGAATCGCTTTTGGGAGGGATTCGAGGGTTCGTGAATCCTCCTTGGGATCTATGGGGAATGAAGAAACCAATATTCGTCAAATGTTGTCCATAAGGTACATAATATAGGGGTTTGAGTAATTTTAATTTAAAATTGGATAACATAAAATCACGTATGCAGAGTTACCTGGGCAGACCCACATGGATAGACTAAACCATGTATCCTATTCATGTACCTATTTTAATTTGGGAACACAGTTTCTACTAAGAGGGTGCACATATTTACTAACCATGTTCCAACCATTCAAAATCCCACTACCTTATGTTGCACTATTTTCTCTAATAGGGTGCATAGTTTGGGAAAACTGTGTGCCAAGTGTGCACTAGCCCATAATTTTCAAAACTATTAATATTTCAACAAAAATTAACCCAAAAACCCCATTAAATGCTTGGTAAAAAGATGGTTTATGAATACTAGAATATATTTATAGTATGTTACAATATCTCCACCATGAAAATTTTCTATCCCCAAAAAGCCTATGAAGAAGCCTCCATGCCAAAAAGATGTGTCCAATTCTCTCTCATCAGTGCATCCCTATCCATTATCTCATGATTATCAGAACTGTGATGGAATATTAATCGAACCAAATGAATTGTTCTCCCATAGTGTACATTGGTTTTCAAATCAACTACCCTAACTAGTCATTTAGTCATGGATAAATCAAGATCTACCTGAAGATCACACCAACTCAGAACATGAGATAGATTAGATAGATACATTTCCAACTAAGATTCGTGGAACATGTTATATATCAACATCTGCTACGATGGAAGTGCTAAATAATATAAAACTTCTTCGACCTTCTCAACAACATAAAAAGTTCTTACAAAATTAGGAGTAATATACCCTTGCCTCCCAATCCATCAATGAACTAATCAGAGTGAAACCTTCAAGAAATCTTGGTCACCAACTGAAAAATCCAATAACCTATGATGTCTATCAATGTAAGAATTATATTGTATCATTGGAATCAACATTATTTGATGAATCAACCGAATCTATTATATTTTATGTTTCACCAAACATGGTCCAACTAAGAAGATTTAACCAATCTGTAACCAAAACAATACATATTCACAAGGCCGACCATATAAGTCCACCAAATAATCAAGTATGACTAAAAATTAATTTGTTATTATCGAAGATCTCCATTCAAGGGATGAGGGGGAACCAAACACAACATCAATGACATAAGACATAAAACAATTCCCTTGCGGTACAAAATCCAAAAAACCCCGGTCAAACTATAATGGAAGGCCCCAACCTAGAATAAATAACATTAAACCTTGTTTCTACCATTCCAATGCTGCATAAAAACCTATCCTTTACAAAGTAAAGAGAGTAATGATGGCCAAAGACAAACCCTCTAAGACATCCAAATATGAATAACATAAGTCTGGTGAAAAATTGTTGCAATAAACCTCCTCTATAGCTGTCTCTAATGATTATCTAGAAACATGATCTCTTTAACAATAGACTATCATACAAACTGCATGTCACATACCACCAATTCACTAATTCAACCAACCCAATCCATGATATTCAACAATAAAAAACCATCATAGTAACAAACTAGTTCATCCACCCTAAAGACAACACTAAATCACCCAAACTAGACAACATAACTGAATATTGACCCCAACGACATCGACACAACTTATAATATCATCATGAACATTGTCAACACCACAAATCCCATCACCGTTATCAAACCCACCAACAGAGACCACAACAATACATCCATGGTACCCCTATCAGAGCACGATATATCGAATGGATCATGAACCCATCACAGTAGAACTAAATCAAGACCCCGATATAATGGTAGACTGGATAACAACACCACAATATAGATGATCTGGTCTAACCCCAACACCAAATAAGAAGTGGTCATGACCATGAGTGGAAGACCAGGCCACAACCCCAACACCTCAGAAGAACATGTCTTATACCCGATGCCACACCAAATCTCCACCCCATGTTGTACTGAATCTTGACCCCAAATCCACACAAGAGCATGCCCCTAATGTTGTAAAAAAACATATCATGACCCAAATGGACTGGATTAAAACCCCTTCATTATAGATAATAGGACCATGACCCCAAAACTGCACCAGATCTCTACCCTGATGCACCATATCAAAACTCCTTCCCATAGAGAAGGATCACAACATCGACGTGATAACAGATCTCGACCCAATGACGTAGAAGAGCTGGAACCTGACCCAGAACCACAAATGACCTGACTAGTACGTATTTTTATACGTAAACTCACCTAGCCCTAAATGATCATCCCAAGCCCCACAGAATTTGAGAACACAAGAATGAAGCATATCCTTCAGAATATGAATAGATATTTCTATCTAGCCATCAGACTATAGATGGAATTTCAAACACATATAAAAGATATATCCTAGTTCTTGGTGAAGGTCTCTAGAATAAAATAAGTAAAGTGGGGATCCATAATGGAGACTATAATAGATTAAACACCATTCAAATGAACTATCTCATTGATGTAGATATTTCCCAACTCCACAAATTTGGATGTATCTCAAATGGGCATAATGTTATATGATATCTTCATCCAACCAATCAAAAACCATATCAAATTATTATTTCTATGAATATGTGAAAACCTAACCACAATTTCTCTAGAGACCTCATCCCACTTTCTAGGAGTGAATGTATGTGGCTGAAGAAAACCTAATGGTTTTTGGTACATCGATTTCACCTATTATAATGTATAGTGATGATTCATAAAATTTGAAATATCCTATATCAGAACCATACACTAGAACTACCACCAAATATAATATAACATCTTTATGCATCCTATATGCTCTTCTCACTCAGAACTATGACAATACCCCATCACAACATTCCATTCTGAAGATGGTACCATAAAATTATTTTGATAGTGTATAATGTCCTTTTTGGAGAACAACTATTCAGAAACTATATCCCCATCATAAATATTGTCTATAATGCTATGTAACTCATCATAAAGCTATTTGTACTGAATAATAAATTTGGTAAGAGAAGATGTAAGCTGAATGATGGCCAAAAAAACCATGATCCCTTTCTCCAGAACTCCAATATGAATATATGAAAATAGTGCCATAAAATTTTAATCTTCTAATGATTCTTTCACTACAAATGTCATGAGTTTCATGCTCATAGAATCAATTATTAAATTCCCTTTCTCCATGGATTAAGAAATCTCAAAATCAAAAGGATGTAATTATTCCACCAAAAACATCATGACGAGATTCAAATATTTTTTATAGAAGATATAACTCAAGAATGTGTGGTTTGAAAACACAATATACCTTTCTCCATAAAGGTAATGCCGTAAAATCTTACTAATGTGAATGATCATATATATTTCAATGTCATTAGTTGGATAATTCTTCTCTTGGGCCAAACCTGATGAGATACACTATAAATAATATGGTTTCCTTGAAAAAGAAGAAAACCAAGCCTAAAACTTATTCATCACAAAAGAAAACATATCCCTTTCTAAATTCGTGAAGAGTCAAAAACAGTATTGTAGTCAAAATGTTCTTCATATCAATGAATGAACTCTGCAATTTATCATTATAAGAAAATATTACTGTATTAGAAGTTAGAGCAGTCATTAGAAAATCAAACATTGGGAAATCCTTAACAAACCATTGATGTTGGTAAGCTTGACCCAAGAACCTCTAAACGTTGAAAGCATTTCCTGGTGGTTCCCATTTTATAATAGCCATCACCTTCTGAGGGTAAAATAAAATACCATTTTTTGACACCAAGTATCCTATGAATCTTACTTCTTAAATCCATAAGTCACACTTTGATATATTTTCATAGAGTCATTGATTTTTCAGTAGACTCAAAAATATTTTTAGATGATACACATGATCCACCTTAGACAAAGATTAAACTAGTATTTCCTCCACAAAGACTATGAAAATGGTATTGATATACTCATGGAAAATACTATTCATTAAATACATAATGACTATAAGGTAATTGTTCATAAAATATGACATAACATGGTACTCATAATGGTTATACTAGATCTAAAAGGTGGGTTTTTGAATGTAAGATTATTTTATTCTCAACTAATAGAAACATGAGAAGAGATCAATCCTCTAGAACCACTTAAACCCTCCCAAATGATCAAATAGGTCATTAATACATGGAATGAGATATTTTTTAGTTAACACAAGTAAATTTATCTTTTGATAAACAACACATAGGTGATGTGAACTATCCGTTTTCTTAACTATGTGAACCGTCAAAACCTAAGGTGACAATCATTGGTGTATAAATATTTTCTCAAGAAGACCATCCAATTAGGACTTAAACTATTATAGTTGACCTAGTTCCATGCTATAAGAGTTAATGAAAATTGGTTGAGTACCATTCATCAATCCAATAGAAAAATAAACCTCCCTTACTAGTGTTAAATTAGAAAAGTTATAAGGAAACTTGTTGGGAAGCCCGAAGACCACAAGAGGATGATCACCTCACAATGATTCCTACTCTAGACGAAATTAATCTAAATATATAACTTTACCCAAATATAGATAATAAGGTGTTGTTCTACTCAATTTTGGGTCCCATTCTCCGTGAAATACATGGAACACACCACTTGGTGTATTAAAGGAAACCCGTTGAATATAGCAATCAAATTAGAGTTTTTTGAAATGATCCAATAAAAACCTAATATGATGCCATGTGGTTTTATGTTGTGATCCAAAAATCTATAAGAAATATCAACATATGATAGAGAGAAGACATATGCAGGACTACAAAGACCCTACTCTCTCATTTTACCAAGGGATGTAGTAATATCCATGGAATATGATAAATGCTCCTTATAAATGTTATGTAGATAGATAAAACTGGTTGAGATAATAGAATTATATGCCCATGTATCAAATAGATCAGTAACTAATTATGAATCTATAGTAATGTTACATATCATGGTTGCAAGAACCATATCTTCTTCTTCTTCTTAAGACTCTTCTACTGCATGAATTTGCTTCATTGTAGATCCATATGCACTAAAAGCTTTTCCATATGAAATGTATAATTTACCTAGAGTTTTATTATGAGATGATGATAATATTATATTATATGTAGTATAATTAATATGGACGAATCATTGTAAGTTCCCTGAATGTCTACCTGATCCACAATTATTGGGTTCTTTTATGAAAACTCTCCTTGAATGTCCTAGGTTTCCAAACTGAAATAAAATAAAAGTACCTCTTCATGGTACTGTATGATATATAGAATGAACCTTCCATCGAGAACAATCACGAACATCATACGACTTTCCCTTGAAGGAAATAACGCATCCACTAGGAGAGAAAGAAACTCAAAAAAAAAACCTGACTTTCCAACCATGTCCATTTCAACCATAAGTGCACTATTTATCAAATCCAAATAATAATGAAACATTATCAAGAAAACCTAAGAATGAATATCCTAACAAAGTCCCAGCTCAAGCCTTCCGGTTTTCATCTTCTTAATAGAAACAATATTTGGTGTGAAATTAAAAGGCTCATCAATACAAATTTCATTATGTCTCACGGTCCTATATGCCTACTCAAGTCTGAGAAACTATGTAGACTTGGCCAACAAAATTGATTCTAGATATAAATATTTAGTGAAAATAACATTGAAATCATTACACCCCAAGTCCTAATGTTTCTTCAATGTTACCAAAGTGTAACACTGTCTCTAGATCATTCCATCATGCACAAAGTCATAACACATTACCATGATTTTATCATGTGTGTCCATGAACCCAATAAAATATATATATCATTCTCAACAAATCCTCATCCTCCAAAGTGTAATTTGAGCATTTTAATGCAGTGTGCTTTTGGAAAAGGAAATCATGATAATTATTCTTGAGAACATCTATATGAGGTTCCACAGCTAGAGCCTAAATGAGAATTGGAGGTGGTCCCTGTCCTAAAGCATGGATAGTGAACCAAATTACCTCAAAAAGATTTATATCAAAAACATGATTCACTCATTGAGGTTCATAAAGTGATTCCACCTAGATGATATTCACACATCTTCTTAGAGGCATGATTCTACACAATATCAGTAAAAAATAGGAAATACATTTTGTTACACTCAATCAGAGTAATAAAGGTAACCAATCCTAATATACATAACAAACAATATTTTTATTTAAATATATCCAAATAATAATTAGGAACAAAAAATAACTAATCCACAATATTTGTTTCCCTAACCACCCCAGGAAACTTAAGGTTCATTATGGTGAGAGTTTTCCAGGCACTCAATCAATACTACCTCATATATCCGGACAATATTTCAAAAATACAAACTAAATTCAAGCAAAAAATCAAAACATGGGGCTCTGATTACAGTTTTTTATGAGCCAACCTAGTTACCCTGGTAATCTGATAACTCATCCAGTTCTTAAATTTCCCAAAGGACATTTTTGATCCCCAAAGGACAAGGACTAGAACCTAGAATCACACAGAATGGATGTTTAAATAGTCCTACAACAACATTGTATAAGTAAAAGAAAAGAGACAGTATGAGTATCAAAAGAAAATCTACTAGGAGTGATATTCCGAAAGTAAAATAGGAATTATAGTCCAAAGTACTATAACCAATGTACCAAAACAGAGAAAAAATCACAAGACCCCAAAGAAACAACTCACAAAGTTCATGGTTTAATTGATGGATCCACCTACAAGAGATCCTTTACCCTTTCTAGATCTTGGCAGGATATAATATAAAAACACCTGAAGGAAAAATTTGGGAGTTTTCCAAATCCTATTATGATTTCACAAAATATTCCTATCATTACCTGACCCAATAGGGGTCCAACCCATGACCATTCCAAGTCCACCTCTAATAGGTTATTGGATGGTGACTAGCACCATGTAGGAATCTCAATAACATGGGCGGAATTTTTTATCTACCTATACACACACACACACACACACACCTCCAAACCAAGAAGGTGGTTAAATATGATAAAAACTATTAAACCAATTCTTGAATATATATATATATATATATATATATATATAACCCACAACTAGAGAATGGAAGAAAGTAAAGTAAAGTAAATATGATAGGTTCCAAATACAATCCAACAACAAAGACTCTGTAAACAAGTCCAACTAAAACTACCTAAATTAAAAATTACTACATGGGTGAGGAATAATTCAAAGGTGCACTCCTAGTAACCACCTAAGTTAGCCCAACTCCTACTATGATCAACCCACTCCCTGTCATCCTAGGACAATATCTAGTAGTCTATCATATCTATAATACAATACATGTGTGGTAAAATACCATGCAAGGGCGAGTATGAAAATACTTATTAAGACACCCAAAAAACACTAAAATGAAGCACCACATATAGTATGGTAAATAGATGATATGAAAATCTATGAATAATATAAAAAATAAGAAAAAACCCATAATTAAACTGGAGATACCCCACACTATCATCCAGTCATAACAAACTACCCACCATTGGATTCTAGTCAAAGTAATTCTTGTTATAGGATAACCCACTCCATGAGAAAACTACCTGTAGAGACACTCAATGAAGTGGTCTAGGTCATTGGGCCATGCCCAAGGAAAAGCACTGGTGTAAGGGGACCCTGATACACAAACAGGGGGTCATTCCCAGAACTGTTGGGGGATACCATAAACACAGTATGGATCAACCTAATACGTAGGGGATCATATGCCAATGATTCTGCAAACACTGCCAATATGACATGAAAGATGGAGGATTGGCGCCCTGCTCATCGAGGTCATGATGATTCCACAAACTCAAACTAAGGATGATATAGGATCAAACTCCAGTGTCATGGAGGGACACAATAACTTATTCTGAGACCTGGGATCTAGAGGGGATTACAATCCAGTGGTGTGGATGTAATGCCATAATGGACCCTTTAGTAAAGGGCCAAATAAAGGCACTCCAACTATACTGAACTAGGAAAACTAAGTGCATAAAGCACTCTTAATGGTAGTACAAGGCATGTATCAAGGGGTACACGTCGTGTCCAGCTGTCTCAAGTCATTCCCTTGTGGAAGAGTCTCACTCATAATATATTCTCCATATAAATGGAATGTAGAATTAGTACACATTGTGTAGAGACACATAGTTTCCTGACCATGTCACTTAGAAGTGTTTGTGTACTGATGTTTTGTCAATGTAATAGTCTATGTATTATAAGACGTGTCTATGTGGGAGTACATAGTGTGTTTGTGATTTTTACTCCATCTCATGTATGTGTACTTCTGAATATTTTTTCGTGTGACAGGGGTCACACAACGCATTATCTTAATCATTAACTAAAAACCCTAGATGATATTTAAGGGGACCTCATAGGGCATGTAATCCTGAGTTACATTCCATGTTTCTCAATATTTTCTAGATCTTTATTTCATCCTTCGTTCTCCATTGCACAACACTTCTACCACATTTTTTACTTGAAATAACTCCCTAGATCTTTTATCATTGTTGATCGAGCCTTGATACTAGTATCTCATCATAATTCGGCCTCAAAACACATCTAGAACCTCATGTCCTACATTAGTTCTTCATGATCCCCCAGGAAAATGTGTATAACCAATGATCCTCTCTCGTTCCTCCCTGATCAACCCATCATCACTATCTATCCTCAATCTGCATCTTCCACCATGTTTTGTACCTGTAGTTTCGATACATTGTGATGAAGAATGTTTGCACAATGATCCACAACTAGGTATTTGTCGAACCATTGGCCATGGTATTTCCAATGATGATCAAACAAGGTAATTTATAGAGAAATAGATAATTCATAAAATCGAGGAACAAACAACATCCATTGTTTGTCTGGCCTCAATTCATTATCATAGAAAGGATGAATGAAGCGGGAAAATCAATTAACAAAGAATAATTCTATAAATTGGATTATACAGATGGTGTATGGGTCAATCCTTTTTTTTATTTGATCCATGTTCATCCAATAATAAAAATTTGATAAAATTCAAAAAACAAAACATGATACCTCGAGTTGGATCAATCGATGAATGAAGTTGTGTCACATTTATTGTTGAGATATTTCAATTCTATCTTGCACTAATCTTTGATCACTAAACTAAAAAAACTTCATCATCATCACCATCCTCTGCCTACAGGGTCTCCTCCAAGGTTCTAATGTCCCTGATCAAATTTATAGGTTTATGTGTCTAACCCTATTAATTTTTCAAATGTGTTTATTTAAATAAAAAAATTGGTCGATGCATTGAAATATTTTTTTATTGAATTTTTTTATTACTATAAAAAATTTTCACAAATGACCTATGTTAACTAATGGGAAGTCACACGTATGGTAAAACCACTATTCTAAACTAAACGATTTCTTCAAATATCTGGTCTAGTAACATAGTTAAGAGTTATTTAACATTTTTAGTAAAACCACAGGCACGTGCTATTTAATATAATTTAAAATTTTATTTTGGGAACACTATGCCTTGGAATCTCATGTCATCTCAGCGTTTGGTCCTGAAATTTATCCATATAAAATACAAACATAATAAATAGAAAATCCATGACTTTACATTCTCACCACATTGGGATTTATGTATGCAAAAATTCAAAACAAAGGATATTAAAAAAGAATAGGGTACTGAGCACAAATTTCAGTCTCCTGCTCTCATGTACTCTCCTATAGATTCCTTTGCTTCCACTAGACAAACACCAATGAAATATATTTCATGCAAAAGATTATCTCTTACAAATCCTCAATCTGCACGGGGTACTCAACAAATGTTTCTTTATCCTTGCGGTCCATCTCGCCCAAGTCAATGAAATGCGATGGGTCATGCACATAACTCATCAACTGTGACACGTGGAAGAAGTTGTGTAGCAGATCTAATTAGGGAGGTGGAGTTAAGAGGTATTCCACCTTTAAAACTCTACACAATATATGGAAAGGTCTAAAAAATTAGAGATGACACACCACCTTGAAAAAATATCTATAATCCCGATCAAGGTGAAACCCGTAGGAATACATGGTCTACTTCCTCGAACTCTAAAAGCCTCCATAAACTATCAACATAAGGCTTATGATAGCTCTTGAAGAATTCATCCATTCATGGATGATATACAACATTTATTTAGTTTCATAAAAAAACTATGGGTCTATGCATGCCAAATCCCAAGGGTCAGTCCATGAAAGTAGTGACCTATAGGATCTCCCTTACAAAGACATGAATGGTTCCATACCAATGGTAGAATTTTAACTATTTTTGTAAGAAAACTCCCCCAGTGGTAGGTGATGCTCCCAAATATGGAAAATATCTAACATGGAAGCACACAAAATTTCCATCAGAACATGATTGGGTCGTTCTATCTGGCCATCAGTTTGTGGGTGAAAAGTTGTGACTATGAATAACTACGTCCCAAACATCTAATGTAATCTCTTCCACAATCGGGATGTAAAGAGAGAATCATGATCACAAATTGATGTCAATAGAACTCATTGGAGTCAAAAAATCTCCTGAATATATATGTGTACCAATATCTCCACATTTCTCTCTTCTTGGATTTCTTGGAAGTTGTCTGACTTGGTAAGTCTTTCAATGATCACCTAGATGAAATCATGTCCTCTAGACATATGTTGTAATACCATCATGAAGTCCATAGGTATCTCATTCCACTTCCATCATAGAACCTCAAGGGTTTGAGCTAATCCTATAGAATCATAGTTCTCAACCTTCACATGTTGGAAATTAAGGCATCAAGAGACAAACTCTACAACTCCATTTTTCGACACTCGTGTCATGAGCCGATCCACACTAGAGATCAAGCCGCAACTAACCAATGACCACCTCCATAGGCCAGGGGATTGAGACTAGCACCGAAGGAACAATAAAATCTTGGAGTCCTTTTCCTAAGAACATATACACACACACCCACACACACATCAAACACAATGAAAACCGTTCAGAGGGAAAAGAAAAAAAGATACAATACTATTATCAATAAACCACATACATGCATCGTCTTCTAATCAGTGCAAGTAAAATAACTAAATTGTAAAAGGAAGAGGGAAAAAATACACACCCAACCTGAAACGTGCCACATACCAGCAATAGGTGAAAAAGTAAAATACCATGGAGAGTCCCACTCCTGAATCACATGCTATGTCCAATGCATTAGGTCCATGCACCTTGTATCCCTAGATCCTCGGAATCCAAGATCAACCTATCATTAATTTGTTAGGGCACACCATTTGTTGGAAATACCCAACCATGGGTGAGTATAAAAATACTCTGTAAGATGTCCAAAAATATTTAGTGATCATAATGTGAAATACTGTAGTGGGGGGAAGTAGAGAGATATAACAATGTAATAAGACATCAGATGATGGAACATGGTACAATAAAATAGGTGCAACTAAACCAAATAAAGGAGTGAAGTAAGCTCGTCCAAAGGCAATGAGATAGAAATGGCGAGAATATGTTCTTCTCATAGATTCTTCCCAATCTATAGTAGGAGAGTATACTCATCTAACCATGGGAATATAGACATGGAAATCATGTGAAATACCATGCATGTCTTCTCCTCTCCTGGAATGAGAGTATCCAAAACCCAAGGAGGGGGTACTGGAAACAAGATATATATATATATATATATATATATATTCTGAATAAAAATCCCAAATGAGGGATTAAGGGGATATGCACCTCACAATCTCAACCTAGGAAAAGTGAGTTTCCAATAGTTCCAGAAGTAAACATCAATTCATATCATCCCACACGTCTGCTATGAACTTCAATTCAAAGGGACTCAATCACCGCACCTTGATACTGTCAGCTTTGGGTGGAATTATCTTGGCCTCTCGGTTTTAGGTTGCAACACAAGGACATATATCGGTGGTAAAGCATCCCTATTTCTTGAGATTCCAATGTCATGTCAAAGTATGCCTCATCACTGTCGCACGATCGAGAGGTCGTGTCTCAATGGTCAAGGATCCATGCCCAGCACTAATGGAGGATGCCACCCGTCATCGGGTATCCGTGATCTAGTACATCAGGGAGAAACATCACCCATAATTTTATGAGGACCCACTGCACATACCATCTAGATGGTACTGCCTGGAATGAGTGATAAATGGGTCCCACTGCCCAACCCTTCTTGAGGGAAGCCCAAAAATTCCATCGGGGAACACTTCCCTACCTAGTAAGAGGTAAAACTAAAAAATCCATCAAGGACCACATCGAAACTCAACTCAACATAAAAACGAAACTTCTTTGGCCATCCCTGCTAGAAACTACCTCTCGGAAAAGCATCAAGGAACACTATCCATCGGCATTGGATGGTACCTCTCAGAAGAACTCTATGAAACACTGGCCATCCCTTCTTGATGGTACCCCATAGAAATAATCAAGGAACACAAGCCATCTAAGCTAGATGGTACCTCTCAAAATAATTCTATGGAACACTGGCCATCCTTGCTGGATTATACCCCTCAGAAGGCACACTATTTTCGTCATCGGGTGACTCCCCAGATAGGCTTCACACCTAAAAAAACTCACATCGTAACTCGTAAGAAACTATAGTGGGCTCTATCATGTTCTATGTAGAAAAGCACCCAGGATATGGTATAGACATTCCAAAATCATAGTCCAAAATAAAGATATTTGAGATATAGAAGAATTCGAAAAGGCGTACATAGTGCGTGTGAGTCCCACAGAACGTTTAGACCCTTCTCGTTACTTGGACTTGTGCCTAACCATTCACATGTAGTAAACTATGAATAATTACCCCTATGCATGTTGGTATACTCCCATAGTACATGAAAAACATAGTCTAAAGGTCTATGAATGCTTGGTTCCTGTTGTTGATCCAAAGGGCAAAAATCATAATAATTCTAGAACAACTCCTCAAACATCTCATGAACCCTTGACCACATATATTCATATATCTTATCCACTCCCACAAGATTCGAGGTTGACGTAATCCATGGGTTCTCTTCAAACATGTTGAAATGATCCACCACCTACATTCTATTCAAGTTTCCATACATAATGAGATCATGAATAAGGCTTCACACATCAAAACAGATCACACCTTTGTGATCCTTGGGAAAAAACTCAGAAGATTGACTACTCAGTCACCCCAAACAAACATCATAGGGAAAAGTTCCAAGTCACAGTATTGCGCTTGAATGACATCCCACGGGGGGCATGCCTCTTTCCAAATACAAATTGAACAGATCATGACACTATGATCCCCTCAAGAAAAACACATGAGATGAACTACTAATAAGTCCAAAACGGATAACCTCCAAAAAATTTTCATTTCACCACCACATGTGCGAACCATCCCTCATAGGGCCTACACCTCAACTATAGCTTAATAACCAAAAAGTTTCCTTGAAATGCACATCTCAACTTCTTGGTCACAACTCCTCAGATAGAACATCAATAAAACAATCATTTGTGGATGTATGGTCTGATGCATCCTTCCCATATTATAATAATTAATTTATTATTATTTAACATAGGGGATTAATGCACCTTCACCCTGAGACCAAGATAAAAAAAGTCTTAATCTAGTCTAAAAAGGTCCACGTCGATGAGATGATCGTGTGGCCACATACAACACATGAAATAGAGGCATGTATAAAATTTTAAGGGTTTATAAATAGTCTGGTCTCCAAACAGGACAGACCAGCCCAGTCCTACCAATCCGCCCCTTGACCTAATCATGCGGCCCGAGCCTCCTGATGAATCCAGACCCGACTACCATTTCCCGGCCCACCATGTGGCCTATAACCCATGCTTCATCGACCGGCCAAGTGGCGGGTCTGCATTGGATCTGGTCTGCACTGGCTTCACCTCGGGACCCATGTGTCCCCTTTATCGAACTAGAGACCAGAGTTTTGAACGTTTTTGTGGCTAGGGGTCATGATCTGCGACCTTGATCACCTCCAGCATTTCCGCATCGGGGATCCTCCAAGCCGGATGATGCTGGCCTGACAGTCCACCCTCGGGTCCCCTTGGTCACACGACATCCTCGTCGTCCACCACTTAAGCTCACCACTGCAAATTTCTATACCTTGTACCTCTAGTCAAAGCCACTATCTAGCCGAGTTACACCTTGATACTTAGCCTATTAGCCATTCATCGACCTACTTCACTCCACTCTAACTCGGCCAACCACCTGCTCGCCTAGGCGCACTGCCTCACCCAACCATTGTGCTGCCGCAAGCTGACCTAGCTCTAGGGGTCCCTTCCGTGGACCACCGCGACTTCACTGGAAGAATGAAAATTATTCCGAGACAGGTTCTATGATAATTCTATTGAGATCTTCACAAAAATTATCATCGATCGATGACTGATTTCATGTTTTATCTGCTAAAATATACATGTCCAAGAACTCGATGAATAGGGAATGAACACAACAAACAAAAAGAATTTCCATCATGGGTTAAAGAATGTGTTCATGTTGAAATCTAGAAAAATAATTTAAAATTATGAAACAATTGGAAAATAATGGATTTTTAATCAAAACATCTATCATAGGTTCAGGAGAATGAAATACTACCTCAATTCGTCCATTTAACATTGTCTACCCATTCATTGGACATTCGCTTCGATCCACTAAGGTTTCAACGAAGATTGTTCTTAGATCTGCCAAAGAATGATGAAGGACATGAGGGATAGTGAGAGATTTGAGAGAATTAGAGAGAGAAATAGAAATAAGTGATAACCCTAATTAAGCTCTTAACTCCATTTATCGTCATCTCACTCAGTGCATAAAAACGAAGATGTCGTGCCCTCTCATCTTATGTCACGTCTCGGAAAAACACCCCATTCTGAACTGAAATACGGTCTCAGATAATCAATCTATGACCCCATTTGATTGATATTGGGTTTGGATTTCGATATAAAATAAATAAAATTAATTATTTTAATTACCATTTTCTTCTATGTGGAATTTTTGATAGAATCCCCACACCGATAATAGTTATACCACAGAAATGATAAATTCCATGTTCCAGAATCGATCATGGCCTCTGATATCTGATCCAAGCTACTATTGAAGAGATATCCCATTTCAAAAAAGTGAATTGTATAAAAAATTAATAATTTTTATAATTAATTCTGGTAACACCGAGCTTTATAATTGCATGTCATCTCATTTCCTAGATCGATAAATATGTGTTGACTATTCCAAATACATTCATGGAAAAAAACAGGTATGCACACCATTCCCTCGATCAATATTTTCATCCCTAAAAAGAATCTTTGGTGAAAAAACTCATGGTAGTGAGATCAAAACTATCTCTCCCACTCCAAAGAATACCTAAACATGACCATGCTACTACAACACACAAACCAATGAGATGTTCTACCTTTATAAGGTCTTCTCATGCTGGTGAAATGCTTCAGAACATGCATGCGCCTCCAATTTCGTGACACGTAGAAGACATCGTGCACCCACTCTTACTATAGGGGTTGGGTACAGTGGTGGGAGACCTCACAATATCTTAGCATAGTGTTGAAGACCCAAAGAAACTCGAAGGATAGTTTATTTCCCTAGTCGAACCTATACATCCCACGTCCAGATTGGAATGACTACATTCCCTTAGAATAGGTTTTAGTGATTATGTCTTCTGAATACTCATATGGGAAAACTCCCAAGGATATCTGATCACTCACGACATCATAGATGAGGCATCATAACCAAGACTTTCTTATGTTCTCACGAAGAATAGGATTCAACACCATTGACTGAAGAAAAGTTGTACCCTCAAGATCCACTAGGGCCAGCTGTAGGGGAGTTAACTACTATAAAACTTATTGAACTATATAGTGAGTCACATCATTATTTTCACTGGTTGTCCATCACATCAACCTGTTCTTGATAATAGAATCCGGATTGATGCTGAGCATGCAAGGTACCAACAAACAAGTTAGGTGAGTAAAAACATCCAAATTCAAGAGTCTAGATAGGGAAAAAATGTGTCATACCTTGCACATCTTTGCCTCTATTAGATAGAGAGTAATCGACAAAATAGGAACCCTTTTGATCCCACTAGTGGCATCTCATTCAAAATGGAATTAGGTAGTAAAACTCCATTAGTAATGCAAGGACGTTCTCTGACACTCCACTTCCCAACTCCTCCATGAATGCACAAATTAGAGGGACTATTCCAGCACATCTCGATACTATCCCCTTTGGGCGACACTAAATCACCCTCATAGATTTTCTCATGTCACAAGGACACATCTCGGTGTGGGAAGGATCCTTATTCCTCACAAATTTAAAGATATGTCAAACATCACCGACAAAGGGTTACACCGATGCCCCGTGTCACCCTAGTAAAACCTCAACCAAGGAGAAGGAAGAAAATAGTACATTACAAAGTGTATGACATGTTCTACTATAAAAAGTAGAATAGTCACAATACATACCTCTTATCAACTCATGCTTTTTATGATCTTAGAAATCCAATGTTTGAAGTTGTCCATCCTCCCAGCTTCGAGCTTCCTGAGCGAGATGTTGGATGACTGGTGGAGGTGGAAAGACCTCAAAATGTCATTCCCCATGACCAAATTTTTCTGCTCCACTACCAAAGGCACCCCATGGGGAGAACCCAAGTTACTATGTTGTCTGTATAATGGTGGTCCACCTATAGCCTGACTTGTGTTCTCACCATGTTTGGCCGGGTAGACTCAGGCCTAAAAACCACTCCCATCAAAATAATAACACTTTCCCTCTCTAGTTCAACCTGTTTCCCGAGTCCAATCATATAGAGATCTATTATGTTGATATCTTGTCATTTTATGTCAGCTCTCATCTGAAGATACCTCATCTATGTTGTGCTCAGTGCCATAACCAAAAGTATGGCGTCACTTTGACAAAAACTTCTCTTTCAATAATGCCTTCTCTAGCACCCTGGCCTAGGTGGAGACGCACAAGGGTTCTAAGTTAGTGCAGATCTCTCTGCAGAGTCCCTACTCAATCATATGTGCTTGGAAGTAACCATTATAGATCATGTCCTAAGAGTAGTGCACAGGGTATGTGAACCTAGTCATGTAATCAGTCACTGTCATCCCTCCCTACTATAACTGATGTAGCTCCTAATGTATAATGGAGCATAAGAAGGAGGGGTAGAACTACTCATGAAATAACTACTGGAAGTTTTCCAATTGGAGTGTCGACGCATCATGTATCTAAGTAACCATGATCCACCAACATCCAGCTGATCTATGGAAATGGGTAGCTACCAATGCCAGGATCAAATCTATTTGTTTTTGTGCCAGCCTAAAGGGTAGGAACACCAACTCTAGCCAAACCTCTATTGTCTGAGGATCTAGCTCACCACGAAACCACAACAGTCTCTAGCACTAGAACTCAAGAAGTTTTCTCAACCTACAACCCTCTACATCACAAATAGTTGGGGTAGTATAATGCTCAACTGGTGAAGGTTTTGCTGCCTGCCTGCTAGGAGAAAGGGGCTCACATGTGGGGTCTTGAACTAAGTCCTCATCACTCACAGGCTCGTCTTTAAGAACAGAAGCTAGTATCCTTACTGGATATCATCACAGAGACATCCTAAATTTTATCAAGGAGTACCATAGTCATATGAGAATATATATATATATATATCAACAACAATGGGGAGATGGCCCATGAAAGAAAAATAAAGACTAAATCCTAAATGATGCATGTACCATTTTTCCGCGGAACAGGTGTCTCAGCGTCCAGAGTGGAGAAGCTGATAATCAAGGCCTAGGTGAATGGATACATTGGTTTCCCGTACCATCACTAGACTTTGTAGCTAGAGAGATTCTCTTGAGACACTTCAACAATGTTTCTCTAAACCCAACCATGACCTCTTTATGGAAATTTCAGAACAACATTTGAAGGTTATAACCACCATTAATACTAAAATAAAAAATAATAACGTGTATTCCACTAGTCTAATAACCACACAAACTATAAATACTATTTTCATAATGATGTAAATTCATATACCAGACATCATAAGCTCATAATCAAGGCCTCGTGCCAAGACCATAAATAAAGATTTTGTCATGGCCTCGTGCCATGACCTAGTTTGTCTCATGAGACCAACCGATGCATCTAGGGGATATTGTGGGGACAACCATCAAATAATAAGTCCAATTCATTCCTAATATTAGGGGGTATAATCAAAAATGACAAATAAAATCATATTGAAACAATCATATGAAATGTAAACAACTTTCCCTGAATATTATGCTTAAACTCTAACCATTCGGTGTAAATTGGTGAATGGTTTCAGGATGAAAAACCCACAATAAAACTAATAATAATCTATTAAATTAAATATGGGATATGATATCATAAGATATTAGTTCCAAAAAATACATAAAAATAAACAATAGTGTTGAAATGAATGAAAATACACTTTTAAAATCATTTAGTAATTCTTGAGATAAATGCTCTTTTATTTTGAAAAGAAGACTTTTTTGGGAAAGATATTTTTATAAAACCATAACTAAAGTATGATAGTAATTTCATAATAAAACTACTTATTTTATCAATTAAATGGTTTCTTAAAAATAGATTATCGAGTTCCCGTTAAAATAGGTAAGGATTTTGAGAAATTCTCTTGAATCGGGCTTGTATTTCGGAAATAATTTTAAAATTTCCATTTAAAATTAATAACCATCCATAAAAAATGAAGGATTGTGGTTGGATAAAATATATATAATATAAACATAAAATTTATGAGGAGTACACAAGAATACATGAGAACTTCATTCAGTTAAGTAGACAATAATGGTAAATCGAAAGTTAATGGAAGTTCAGGTGAAAAACACTAACAACATTGTAATCAATTGAATGATATTACCAAAAATTAATAATAAAAAATGATACATTTAATATCACCTAAATAAATATATTAATGACATGAATCATCAATTATAAGTATACATACAAAATACAGAAGTAATATAAGTGAATACATAATATCTCACAAATATGGATGTGAGATGAAGAAACCCTTACCTTTAGTTTGATAGTGTCCTTCACATGATCTTAGTGTCCTGGAGAACCAAATTAAATTCATTAATTAATATTTAAAGAACCTATTATTTTTTTAATTTATTTATTATTTCCTTACTAAGTTCATTGATTTATTTCTTGATGGGATTAAGAGGGTTAATTTTAATGTTTGGGATAATTTTCTTCATGATCATATACTTATATACATGAACAGAGAATCATGTAAAATGAGAATGGTTATCCATAATTGAAGTTATATGTTATTATTGAAAATGAAAAATCTTAAATGGTTATAAATTTAATTTGGTTACTTTGAGTAAAGATGATTCATTTTATAAATTATTTATTGAAAACCGTTTGGGTTATTTGGTCGTTTTTGAACACAACAATCTCATTTTGATTTATAAATCAAAACCATGTGTAAAAAAAGATTAGAGAACCATATTTGATACATAATAAATATATTATAGTCTAGATTAATCATAATAATGGTTTCATGAACATATTTGAATATGGTTATAGAAATTGAGAACCCATCATCCTTGAATGTGATAAACTAACACATCTCGGATGGTGTATTAAATTTTAGTATAAGAGTGGGTGAACAGAGAGTGGATGATGAAATATTTCATTAGCATAATAATATTCCAGTACATCTAAGGTACTTTAATAATCAAAACATTTGGATTAGGGTATATTAAAAAGAAACGAAAAGGACTTGAAATAAAAGAAGTGTTGAGAAATCTCTCTCGAAAAATCAGCAGCCTAAAGGCGTTGCTTAAAATTTCATAAAATAATTTTATGAGAGAAAAAAAGTATCTCATAATAATTAAAAAATATAGCCAGTAAGGGGGATATGTAATGACATATCCCAAAATAAAATGAATAAAATTAAATAATAATAACGTAATAAGAGTGATTGAAAAAAAGAGAGATTTCGAGACGAAAATTCTGTAGCATAATGGCTATGCCACATGGTTTTACAATACATTAAAATGATATGTTGAAGGGATCACTGATTAATAAATGACTAATGAAATAGTATAAGGACAGAATAATATGGAAGTATGAAGATGGTATGAAAACTTGAAACCCATACCACATAATATAGAATATGGATGGAAAAGAGATGTTGATAATTTTATTACCTTATATAGTAACTCCGAAGGAATGGCATTTGGGATTTTGGGGGCTTGAGGACACTGTGGGGGGACACATAGGGTGGAAAAACCACCACATATTCTAGGATGATGAATATTTAATGAAATAAAATTAATGGATGATTGGGTATTTATTGTAAAAGAGATATGATTTTTAATTAATTTAAAAAGACACTTCATTAGTGTTTTTTTGTAAAAACATGTGGTTTTCCCTGGTATTTTCCCACAGTATTATCCATTTGGGGCACATAATATCTAATCTCATAGTAAAAAAGTAGACCATTGTTTTTTATTAATTATTACATCATTATGATGTCATCAATTATAATGAAAAATCAGAAGTATATTTTGACTATTCACGCAAAAATTCACGTATTTTAGAAAAATCACAAAAATTTACCCTAACCATTTTTCGATGTGTTTAATTGAAAAAGGAATCCATTTTTTGAAAATAATTTTTTAATTTATGTTATTTAATTTTGAAATAAAATCATAATTTATTCCAAAAAATATCTATAAAACTATAACTCATTTTATAACACATTGCAAAATTAATGATGGTCCCCTAAAATTATCTTATAAACATAAGACAATAAATTAACAATTTATGAATACATTTTTTGAAAATACAATTCCTTTTAAAATCATTAATTTAATCCAAAAATTATAATTAAAATATTTATGACATGCAAAAATAACTATACTTATTCTATGATTTTTCCCTTTAAAGAAGTCTAGATTGTATTTATACATTCATGGGTGAAATTTAATTTTTTTTGGACATTTTAATATTCATTAATAATCATTACTATTCATAATGGTATGCTATTATTCATAAGGGTAAGCTATTATTCACCAAAAATTATGTTTTCCTTATCTGAATCTAAATAACTTACTAAACACAACTGTGTATGTTTCGTTTTTAGAAATTCAAATTACAAAATTGGAAAAATTATATTTACTGGCTAGGTTATAACAAGGTGGTGTTTTTTAGAGACTTAGTGTTTCGTGAATTCAATATTAAATCTATTTTAAAAATTGTTGGGGTGTTACATTATTTGCCCCTTACAAAATGTTAATCCTCGAAATTTAAAAGTGAACTTTGAAAGATAATGGTTGATACTTGAAAATTAATTTGTGGGAAACCCACATCATAAATATGGATAAAATATCCCCTTAATAATAGTATGTAGAAATACATCGATTTCTGCAAAAAATGCATTCTAATTGGACACCATGTTCGTTGAAGAATAATCAAACCATCCCAAAGCGACATTAAACTCTAAAAAAACCCATACAATGATCAACATAAATCATTTCATAAATAGTAAAAAAAATTCAAAATAAAAGGATTCAACACATTATAATGAAGGTCTCTAAATTTTAATGATGAACATATCATTTACCCTTAATCAATAAGGAGCATATCTAAAATTCACAATCCAAACATGTGAATAACATCATCATGTATCCTCTCTGAACATGGAATTAACTTGAATGACCATAAAAACAATATTTGAATCATGCATACTTCTGTATTTCTTAAGAAAGATACATGTTATTTGTTATATTAATTAAATACAAATGTATTGTAAAATTCATTGATGATAACATATAATACTTCTCCACAAGTCAACAATTTGTTCCCAAGTTGTCAGTACTTATTTGAATCAATCATTTTTTCATCATTATCTCAACATTAGATATATATTAAGGGTTTTCTTTCCATAAATAATTTTTTTTTCTAAAAATTATAACGTTCTATGTAATCAATTTTTCTTTATACCATTCATCATTCAACATCAAATCACAATTGAAAAAGTATTACAGTACAATCCTCATATATTACATAATTCCTATAACTGGTACATTGATGAAAAATTATTCAAAAGAAATGATTTTTGACTTGGCATATTAATCATTCTACTTCATCTATGGAAGCATCATAGCTTGAAATGTATCCATAATAATCATTTGGGTTATATTCCTTTCACCCTTGGTACATTGATTCACATAGTGTCCTAAATCCATGCAGTTGAAGCATTATACATTGGAAACCATTTTATTACCCTTTAAACCATGAACATGGTGTCCTTTTTCTCCAAAATTATAGCAAACACCCAATCCTTTATATCATTTACCGGGGTGATTCTTTCCCCAGTTATCACATGTGGTAAAACTCTTCTTTCCTTTATTCAATTTATCCTTTTATTTATCTGCCATCCTCCCATTCTTTTTTCTTCCCATTAAATTTGTAGGACATAGAGAAGTATTTACATACCTTGTTAACCCATGATATTATTACCTCAAATGAGGAGGATACATAGGAGATGATATTTCTTAGGTTATATGTCTTAATACCATTATAGATATGATCATTATTACACTTCACCTAAAATGCATCAGATAAGATCATATTCCTCCTTCTAGGTTCCATTTCTAATCAATTCCAAATTATATATTAGACCATAAAATTATGAACTCTCTATATCTCTAAATATGGTATAACACATAACAAACATTTAGGCATCATAAATAGCAGAACTATATTCTTTGGTTACATTGGGGGAATAAATCCTTCATAACGGTGGGAAAATAAAATGTGAATTATCCTAAGAATATCCCCCCGGAGTTTCAAACCAGGTGCATAGTAAGGCCCGTTGTCGAGTACCAGGATACCTTGGGTCTAGCATGAAACTCCTTGTAAAAGTTGTTACTCCTATGTACATCTATGCCAAAACCATGTCCATTTGTAGAATCCAGACCTCGATGTATTTTCTGGAAATATCCACAAAGTCTATTCCATTCCAAAATTCCTGGACATTCTTTTATTTTTATCCTCAATGTATATCTTACGATTTTGTCCACCAATATACATTTTATAAATATAATTTCGGTGTTTTCTACTAAACTTCCTTTGATACCAACTATAACGCCCCAACTGCAGAAGCTCAGAGCTGATGCATTATTTTACATTGGCATTATTAAAGTGAATCAAATTCCATAGGACTGACCAGGATTGTAGTCTTGAAAAAACATTATACATACATGAGACCCATTTTAAATTTTTAAAGTTAAAAAATTATACATAACAAAGTCTAATAAATGGAATTCTTGAAAATTAAATAAATAATATATTCTTCTACACCATGGGAAGGAACAACAAATGAAAGGGGTGATATCAAATTCTCAGTAAGGGTTAATCAATACAGTGTAAGATATCAAAAACATAAATATTTGACATGGTGAATAACTAAAAACACATTCTTTTAAAGATAAACATGAACAAATTATGGTAGGAATAAGAGCTAAATAAATAATACCATAATAAAACATAATCATGAGTATTCTAATAGTCAAATAACCACATGAACTATCAATAATATTTTCATAATAAGGTAAATGAAAATGTCAGACATCATAAGAACATTGTCAAGGCCTCATGCCATGACCATAAATAACCATTTTTTCAAGGCCTTGTGCCTTGACCTAGTTTATCTCATGATACATACTAATGAATTGAGGGGATATAGCAGAACCCAACCATCAAATAATATGCCCAATGAATTCCTAATAAAAGTTGGGATAAAGATAAAAAACATTTACATTCATATTGAAACTAACAAATGAAAAGTTAATAAACTTCCCCGGATATTAGGTTTAAACTCTAACCATTATGAGTTAATTGGTGAATGATATTTGGATGGAAAATCCTCAATAAAACATAAAATATCCATTAATTTATATATTGGGTATTATATCATAAGATATTAGTCCCAAAATACACAAGAATCAACAAGGGTGTTGAAAGAGATGAAAATTCTATTTTAAAATCATTCAGTAATTCATGAGATAAATGCTTGTTTATTTTGAAAAGAAGTTTTCTTATGGAAAAGTATTTTTATAAAACCATAACTGAAGTAAGATAGTATTTTCATAATAAAATGAGTTATTATAGAAAGGTAATGGTTTCTAAAAACCAATTACAGAGTTCCCTTTAAAATAGGTAAAGATTTGAAAAATTCCTTTGAATCAGGTGTGTATTTCAAAAATAATTTAGAAAGTTACATTTAAAACACAAAACCATAGATTAAATAAGGATGTATTCTTGTTGGTATGAATAAATAGGACACTTACACAAAATTCATGATTAGTACACAATAATACATAATAACTTCATTGAGGTAAGTAGAAAATAAAGGTCACCCGAATGAAAATGGAGGTTTAGGTGAAAAACCATACAACTTTGTAGTCAATCGAATCATATTCCAAAAAATTAATAATCATAAAATGATACATTTAATATAATTAAAAAAAGTTATTCATTATATGAATCATCAATGGGTAGTATATATACACCATACACATGTAATAGTAGTGAATACGTAATGTCTCACAAATATAGAAGTGAGATAAAGAAACCCTAATCTAAAGACTGATGGTGTTTTTTGTTGATTTTAGTGTCCTGGATGATCTAATTAAATTCTTTAATTAATATTTATAGAACATGTTCTTTTTATAATTTTTTTATTATATCCTTATTGAGTTCATTCATTTCTTTCATTATGGGTTTATGTGATTCACTTTTAATGTTCGGGAGCATTAGCTTCATGATCTTGTACTTATATAAATGAATAGAGAATCATATACAATGAGAGTGGATATACAGAATAGAAGTTATATGTTTTTAGTGAACATTAGAATGGTTACATGGTTGTAAATTTCATTTGGTTACTTTGAATTTTGATGAATTATTATATAAATTATTTAAGGAAAACCATTTGGGTTAATTGGCCATTTTTAACACAACAAACTCATTTTGATTTATAAATAATAAACATTTGTAAAAAAATATTCCAGAACCATATACAAGACATAATACATATATTATAATCTAGTGAAACCATAATAATGGTTTCATGAGTATAATTGAAGACAATAATAGAAACTGATATCCCATCGTCCTTAAATGTGATAAATTAACACATCTCGGATATTGTTTTCATTTTTAGTATAAGAGGAGGATAAAAGAGAGATGATGATGAAATATTCCAATAGAATAATAAAATTATAGTTCACTTAAATTAATATAATTATTAATGCATTTGAATTATGGGAGATTAAATTGAAAAGAAAGGAACATGAAATAAAAGAATTGTTGAGAAATCACTCATGAAAAATCCGCAGCCTAATAACGTCGATTAAAATTTCATAAAATAATTGCATTAGTGAAAAAAGTTATCTCATAGTTATTAAATAAATTATAAATTAAGGGAAATATGTAATGACATATATCTATATAAATAGATTTAAATTAAAAGATAATAACATAATAAGAGTTCTTGAAAAAAACGGAGAGATTTTGAGTCCAAAATTCTACAGCATAATGAATTTGCAAATGGATTTATAATACATTAAAAAGAGAGGGGAAAGGGGTCAAAAATTTATGAAAGACTCATAAAATAGTATATAGAACTAATAATATGGAAATTAGAACATTGTAAGAAAACTTGAAACACATAAGACAAAAAAGATAACTTGGATCGGAAAGTGAAGTTTAGAATTCTATTACCTTGTAGTGTAACTCCTATGACATAAAGGATGGGATCTTGGGGTCTTCAAGACACCTTGTGAGGACTCTTAAGGAGGAAAAAACAACATATATTCTATTATGAGGAATTTTAAATAATTGACAATGAATGGCTGAGTGTGTATTGATAGTAAAAGAGAGAGAATTTTTTATTAATTTTGAGAGACACCTCATTAGTGGTTTTTGTAAAACTGTGGGCTTTCACATGGTATTTTACAATTTTATTTTCCACACGTGACACCTAATATCATATATTACTGTAAAAAATCTGGCCATAATTTTATATTAATTATTATATCCTTATGATGTCATAAAATATACATAAAACTCAAAAATGTTTTTTTATTCCTGCAAAAATTCAAGTATTTTAGAAAAATCCCAAAAATTCACCCTCAACATTTTTTTATTTGTAGAATACAAAAATGAAATCCATTTTTTGAGAATAATTTTCTAATTTTTTTTATTTTAATATTTAAATAAAATCATAATTTATTCTAAAAAATAACTTAAAAACTATAACTTGTTTTATGACACATTGCAAAATTAATCAAGGTCCCATAAAATTATCTAATAACTAGAAGAAAATAAAGTAAAAATTTACGAATAAATTTTATGGAAATACATTTCCATTTTAAATTATTAAATTAATCATAAAATTATAAAAATAATAATTACGACATGAAAAAATACAAATAGTTATACAATGATCATTTTTTCACTTTTAAGATGTTTATAATTTATTTATACATTCATGGTTGAAGTTTCTATTATTTTGGCCAATTTACTATCGATTACTATTCATAATGTTATGTTACTATTGATAAGGGTATGTTACTATTCATTAAAAATTATGTTTGACTTATCAGACTCCAAATATATTACTGAACGCAACGGTGTTTGTCATTTTTTTGGAAATTAAAATTACTGAAGTGGAAAAATTATATTTACTGGCTAGGTTATAACAAGGTGGTGTTTTGTAGAGACTCAATGATTCATGCATTAAGTATTAAATATATTTCTTAAATTTCTGGGGTGTTACACCTTAGGCTAGAGGCTAGAGACTAGCATCGAAGGCACACAAAACATAAGGTGTCCCTTGCCTGAGAACCTAGTCACACACAAAATAACAACTCAATAAAAACATTTTATAGGGAAAAGAAAACAAGATACAATACTATTATAAATAAAACAAATACATGCATCAACCTCTAATATTTACAAGTAAATAAAAGTAATACTGAAAAGGAAATGGGAGGAAAATACACACCCAAAAAGAAAAGTTCTACAACCTAAAAACAGGTGAAAAAGAAAAATAACTCGGAGAGTCCCACTCCTAAATCCCATGCTACGACCACCACACGCAGTCCAAGCACCCCATATCCCTAGCTCTTATGATGTCTTGATGAAATAGTCTACATCTTCAAGGGAACACCAAGTATGAGAAAATCCAAATTAAGGGTGATCATAAAAATACTCAGTACGATACCCCCAATGCTCAAGGAAAAAACATGAGATGTACTGAAGATGGGAGAAGTAGAGAGATATAACCGAAGAAAAAGACAGTAGTAGAGAGAACAAGGTTTGGTAAAAGAAGTGCATTTCGAAACAATAATGGAGTGAAGTAAGCTCGCCCAAATACAGGGATATAGAAATGGTTAGATATTGAAATTCACACCGAGTATTATCTACCTATAGTACGTGACTAGACTCATCCATCCATGAGAAACGTGACATGGAAAGCACATGGAATACCCCGTGTGACTTTGCCACTCCTGGAAGAAGAGTATCCAAAAACAAAGGTGGGGGTACTGGAAATAGGATATATATATATATATATCTGATGATCAATGAAACCCAAAAGATATGGTAAAGAGATCTCCATATCACAAGAACAACATTGGAAAAGTGAGTCCCTAATAGTTCTAGAAGTAACCATTGATTCCTAACATCCCAATCATCTTCTTTGAACTACATGTCAAAGAGACTCAATCACCACATGTTGATACTATCTTCATTAGGTGACATTGTCTCTACATCATGGTTATAGGGTGCATCACAAGGACACATCTCAGTGGGAAAAGAGTCACACATTATTAAGAGTCCAGTGTCATGTCAGAGCATGCCTCATCACTATTATATAGTCTATATGTCGTGACTCAAAGTTCGAGGATTCATGCCCATCCCTACATGAGGATACCACAATCCATTAGGTCTCCTTGCCCGTGTATGGTAGGGGGGAACATCACATGGATGTTAATGGGGTCCCACTGCCCAGCCGAGCGGGAGGGTACTTCCTGGAAAGAGTTTTCGATGAGTCCTACTACCGAGACCAACTAGATAGAAGCCCATAACTACCTATATGGTCCACATCCCAACATAGATGGGAGTAAAATTAGAACTGCCATCAAGGTCCACTTCCCAACCGAGCTAGAGGTAAACCTAGAATTTCTATGGACATTACTTCTCGATGGTACCTCTTGGAAAAGCGTCAAGGAACATTGGACATCCCTAAAAGATGGTACCTCTTGGAAGAACACTAAGGAACACTGACTATACCTGCTGGACGGTATATCCTGGAAAGCATCGAGGAACACTGGAAATTCGTACTGGATGGTAAATCCTAGAAGAGCAATGAGGAACTCTGACCATCCATACTGGATGGTACCTCTTGGAAGGAACACTACTAAATTCATCAGGTGTCACCCTGATTTGGTGTCACACCCATAAAACATGCAATGTAACATGTGATCCACTATAGAGGGAACCACCGTGTTCTACATTGTAAAAAACTAAGAATAGGCTTCGCACATGCCAAAATCCGAGTCCAAAAGAAAGATATGTGAGAGATAGATGAATTCAGAAAGTGGTTCGTGGTGCATGTGGGACCCACACATCGTCTGGCCCCACCTCATCGCCTGGACAGATACCTAATGATTCTCTGGTATTACACTTTGATGAAATACCCCAAGGTGTGTCAACTTACTCCTATAGTACATGGAACAACTAGTAAAATGGACAACGAACACACGGTTCTTATCATTGATCTAGAGGGCCAAAATCATAGTTATGCTGGCACACATCTCCAAATGGATCAAGAACCTTGGTCTGAATGACTTCATATATCATCTCTACTCTCATAAGATTCAATGTTGACCAAATTAGTGGGTTCTCTTCAAACACATGAGAAGGATCTTACACCAATATTTCATTCATGTTTCCAAAACTAATGAGATCGTGAATAATGATTCACACATCTAAACATATAATGCAATTGGGATCCTTGTGGAAAAATATGCAGGATAGAATATTCGTTCACCCCGAATAGACATCTGATTAAAAAGTCACAAGTTTCTGCATTGTGCTTGAATGACGTACCATGGGGCCCATGCCTTGGTCGTGAAAAAATTAAACAGATTGATCCATTGTGATCCCCTCAGAGAAACATATGAGATGGACTATTCCTTCTTCAAAAATGGATAAACTGGGAAAAAGTTCCATTTCAGCACAACACATGTGAACCGAACCCCGTGGGGTCTGCAGCTCAACTATATCTTAAACACATGCATGTTGTCTTGAATAGTCCATATCAACTCTAGGGTTACAATTCCCTAGACGACACATTTATTAGATTTAGTATGCAAACGTACGGTTTGATGCATGTTTCCCGAATAATATTAATTAAATTATTCTTATTTAACAGAGGTGTTTCCTGCACTTTCACCCCAAGTCCAAGAATAAAAATTTCTAAACTAGTCTAAAAAGGTTATCCTAATTAGAGGACCACATGGATAAAAAAACACATGAAACAATTATATGTATCAAATGATACAAGAATATAAAGAGTCCAAGCCCCAAACTGGCTAGACTTTCCCAATCCGGCCCTGTACGCCCTGCCCTCCTAATGTCGTCCCACCAGTAGCCATGTCCAAACCCGCTTCATGGCCCCCTGACCGCGCTCCATAGAACAACCAAGTAGTCGATCTTTCTCTGATCTGGTCCGTGCTTCCTCCACCTCAGGACACCTGTGTCCCCTTTGTTGAAACAGTGACCCATGTTTTGTGGGTCATTGTAGACTGGGATAACAATCTATCACCCTGCTCGCCTCCATCCTAGAAGAAAATAGACTCCGTTGTTCCAGACGACACTGACCTGCATCTCCGCCCACTTGTCCTCACGATCATGTGGTCTCCTCACCATCTACAGCTCTAACTCCCCATCCCTCGCGCTCCAGCATGCCGCCTCAGCTTACTCCACCTCGTACGCCAGGCCGATGCTACATATGTCCAAGTTCCGCCTCTACGCTCTTCCCAGCCACCATTCACCTATCTCCTTTGATCCACCGTAACCTGACCAACCATCAACTCACCCAACCACAATAACTTGGACAACCGACATGCCGTTGGTGGCCGACCTAGGTCCAATGGTCCCTTCTGCAGACCACTGAAACTTCACTGAAATCCCAAAAACTATTCCGAGACCAATTCTGTGATCCTGACAGACTCCAGCTTATATTGATGATACCTTGAACATTTGACATACTTAAATATAAACACTCAATAACCCAAAGAAGAGGTGAAGAACAAAATGGACAAAAAGGATTGACCGCATGGGTTGATGGTCATGTTCTTTCAGACATCAAATAAAATTATTTAAAACATTGAAAAAATTCCCACCGAATGGATTTTTAATTAAAAAATCAATAAAAGGTTCAATAGATATAAATCTTTCCTCGATCCGTACATTTATCATTGTTGATGTGTTCGATGCGATGCTGCTTCGATCCGCTGATGTTTTGGAAAAGATGACTCCTCGATCTGCTGATGAACGACGAAGAATATGGGAGAGGGAAGGGAGAGATACATAGAGAGAGAGAGAAATATGTTCTAACCCAAATGAATCTCTTAACTATATTTATAGTCATCTCATTCGGTGTTGAAAATTGAAGCAATCACACCCTCTCATCTTATGTCATGTCTAAGAAAAACAACCCATTCGAAACACAAAAGAGGTCTTGGATTTCCAATCAATGTCCCCAATAGAATGTTATTTGGTTTTGAATTTGAGATAAATAGTTATGTTTAATTATTTTAATTTCCATTTTACCCCAACTTGGTATTTTTTCACAAAATTTTCACGCCGACATTAGTTATACCCCATCTAGGGAAAATTCCACATTCCAAACTCAACCGTGTACTCAGATTTATGATTTGAGATATCGTTTAAGATATATCCCATCTCCAATATATGAATAGTATAAAAAACTTAATATTTTACTATAATTTATTACATGAACACCATGACTTAGAATTGTATGTCTTCTCAGTGCTTGGATCTAGAAATATATGTAGAAATATTCCAAAGTCTTAAAATAAAAAAACCAGACCTCTACAACTGGCCACTAAAATTGATTTTGGAGGTCCTGGTATATCTTTTCCATCCATGGATGCACCACCAAGGGATATGTGTGAAACTATCTAAAAGAATAATCTTGAAATATCACTGTTACAATCATGTGTCCTTTTAAAAGAACAATGTTCTCCCCACATTTTGAAATTCTATCAGGAGCATGCCCTGTGGAGATCCGAACACATAGGGTCTCATAGTCCGAATCCCTAAGTTATGCCTCCATAAATCATTGTAAGAGTAGAAGGGTAATAACCATAAAATGATGTTATGATGTTCCATCTCCATCCATAATGCACAACTGCAATGAGGCCAACTACTTTTATGCCTTGTTCAGCAACTGATAACCAGATCTTCTACTGAGAGCATCTTCAACCACGTTCCCCTTCCTAAGAGTATAGAAAATCATAAAGTCATATTTATAGAGGAAATATATCCATAAACTATATATCAAGTTAATATCCTTCTATGAGAATATATACTTTAGATTCACATGGTCATAGTAGACAATAATCCACTTCTCATCAGGCAGTGTTGCCACATATTCCAATAAAAAACTATCCTTGCTAACTCTAGATCATGGGTCGCATAGTTCTTATCATGTTCCCTCAACTAGTGTAAACTATATGAAATAATTTCATACCTCTACATCAGACCACAACCATTTCTAGTCCCTTATACATCGTAGTACACTACATTCTTCACACATTCCTCTAGAAACCTCAAGATGGGAGCACTCATCAACATCTTCCTAAGGTCCTCAAAGCAATATAAATACATTTCCTTCCACACTAATGGCTTCCCATTCATAGTCAAGGATGTCAAGGGTGATTACACTCTAGATATTTCTGGTAGAAACCTCCAATAGTACCCATATAGTCCATGGAAACTCCATACCTTCATAACATTCTTGGGTGGATCCTTTTAAAGAAAGTCTCCATCCTTCAATGGATCCATTGAAACACCAGCCTCTGAGATGAAGAATCATATAAAATGGTTTTTTTAATGAAAAACTAACACTTCCATAGATTCTTGTAGTTTTTATGATCTCAAAGTGTCTCCGTGACCGTCCTCATGTGTCTCACATGCTCATCCTTGGACACTAAATAAACTAGGATCTTATCGGTTATGACTACCATGAACTAGTGTAGGAATGGTTGAAATATCCGATTCATTATTCCCATGAACTATACTAGGGAATTCATCATTCCAAATGGTATCCCAAAGAAATCATAGTGACCATAATGAAATCTGAAGGTTGTCATCAGTATATCCTCATCCTATACTCACAACTGGTGATATCCTAATCTGAGGTGAATCTTTGAGAACCACTATACCCCTTACAAAAAATAAAAGTGGTCATTGATCTTCAGTAGTGGATAATTGTTCTTCATGGTCACCAGGTTAATGTTTTGATAGTCCACACACAACCTAATGCTCCTGTCTCCCTTCATTGAAAATAAAAACATGGTATTCCAAGGGTGAAACACTGGGATTCTTGAATTCATTCCTCTACCAGTCCTCCAATTTTACTCTCAACTCATGAAGCTTTTTGGTAGCCATCTCATATACAGTTTTAGATATTAGTGCTATATTAGGGTGTAGATCAATGCATATATATATCACATGGTGGTAAGGTAACCCATGAACTTGTTTGGAAAAGACATCCTCAAACTCCCCCAACACTTTAGGGAAATGAATACTCATAACATCCACTGCACCAAGGGTCAAGATGGCCAACTGGGGAGTAATAAGATGTACCCTTATATGTTTGAGTCCAACCTACACTACATGGGATTCTCTTTCATGTAAAAGGATTACATGGTTCTATAACTGCATACACACCACACCATTATCCTAAAACAATCAATTTGAATATGAATTGTGGAATACTAGTCCATACCCAGAATGACTTCAAAAGGCCTCCACACCTCTACCAAGAGAGACCAAATGAATCTATCACTTCGAAGAGTCTGGCCACACATTCAACACCAAAACATGATCATTGAGTCTCCTCTAGTAGGTTTTTCAAAGTGTAAGGGTCGAGTCAAGGGTTCAACCAGAATCTACGAGTCTCGAACTATATTTATGGATAGAAAAAAATGAAAAGATCACGTGCCTTTCAATACTAAAACTAATGTATAGATGAAATAATTCATACTTTGTATCATCCCGAAGATCCTTAGGGTTATAAGACTCCATATTCTGCAGCTGGTCTCATTCCTTCCCACCAGTTCCCTAAGCTTGGTGTGGACCCCCTGAGGGTGGTAGGGGTATTATGTCAAATCTACCACCACATCATGCTGCCCTGTTTACCCTTATTCCACATTTTCTACCCTACATACCACCCTTATACTTCCTCTATCCCTATCTTAGAAGTCACTCGATTATCTATCGACCATATGCATGATGTGTCCGGAAATAAGTTTCTAGATTTCCACGACGGTAAAAAGAGAAACACCTTATATCCATGGCTAATTTGAGCCACATTGAGATACATGAACCATGGAACTTGGGTCCTGGGATCACCACATATAGATATTGACCCATTTGGATCACTATAAATATTTTCTTCTAGCTTCACCTGAGGTCTCAACTATAGGGTCCCCACAACTAGATCCCATTATCGGTGTGTGCCCTACCATAAAACATTCTACTAATAGGGCTCACTCAACTACCCCATTATAAGTGGAAATCCTAATTTATACCACAGATTCCAAGATTTCCCAATTAAATCCCTTCATTAATTTTTTATCCCTAAATAAATGTTCATGTACAATATTCATGGCATAATGTGAGAGATCAGTAAACCTTTCTGAATTGTACGACATGGTTAAAATTCCCAGCTGTAGATATAGAAGATCCTATATGTGTACCGATTGCAATGTGGCTACATAGAACTCGTATATAAAGAGACATAGAATGTTTTTCTAAGAGAGTGATATATAATCATGTGACTGAGTAACCATGATCCACCATCGCACAATAGATCCTTGAAGAAGACTCTCCATGATAACTACCATCATGTCAAAATTCATCCTCACAAGGCGGAAAATGTGGTTGACTACCTCTAGAAAATCCTCAGCCACATGGGGTTCTTTATCACCCAAACACATAGAATGTTACTACTATTAGAACTTATGAAACAAACTCATCCTATGTAAATCCTCAGCTGGTAGTGCTGGTACTAGGTGATTCTCAATGAGTGGTGGTATAATTTGAAATCCACCCGAAGGTGCTGTCTATGGTACATGCACCTACACCGATGCCTCATCACTGGGGGATCATCCTCATGATGATGCGATGGAATATTGACGGAATATCTATGCAGAGGAATCCAATAGAAAATTATATATAACATTTTCAATAGAGTATATCTAGGTAGCACACTCAAGAAGGACATAGAAAATAGAACCATTACTATATGATGCATGAACCATTATTTTCCATAAAAATTGTGTTCTCATGTACCGAGTTAAAAAGGAGAATATTAGAGTCCTAGTTTATGGATATATTGGCAACCACACCAATACTATAGTCCCTGTTCAGAAAGACAATGTCGAAACACTTAACCATATTTCACCAATCCAACTTCAATTTCTTCTATCCATAAAGTACAACAGTCCAACCTAATACAACTCTGTTATGACCCGACCCACTAGGGGTCAATTCGTGACCACCTCAAGCCTTCCTCCAATTGTCTAGGGGCTGGTGTCTAACACCATGTAGGATTATCACAATCATGGGAGGCATTTTCCATGTACATGTACACACAAACACATCTCTAAGACCGAAATGAAGAAATGTGAAAACCACTAATAAACTAATGCATGCACACATCTATAACCAAAAACCTGAGTATGATAGGAAGTAAAGTAATGTAAATATAATAAGGGGAAAATACCCCCATAAAGTGTATTTACACAAGTCCAACTGAAATAGAAAGAAGTCCATCATGATGTAAGGTTGAGGAAAATGTCAAAGGTACACTCCTAGTAATGACCTCAGTTCACCATGCTCAAACTATGGTCCAACTGCTCCCCAACCTCATAGGAAACCATTGAGAAGTCCATCGTCTCTAAAAGACATAGCACATGTAGGAAATTCTTGTCCATGGTTGAGTATAACAATACTCAGTAGGACACCACGAAAACACTAAGAATGAACCACCAAGAATATTCAACTCAATACAACATATATCAATATATGTATAATGAAAAATGGGGAAAAAATAGATATACAGAGGAGAGACACCACACCATCCATAGGTTATAACCTACTTCCACCCATAGGATTCTATTAGAATCAATTCTCATTCCTGAAGAACCCACACCATGATCCATGCTACCATTAGAGACACTTGAAGAAGAGGTCTCAGTCATTGATTCCTGCCCAAGGATGTTCACTGCTCTAAGGGGACCAAGATACACAGACACGAGGACACACCTAGAATAGATAGTGGACAACATAAATCCAATCTAGATGAAACCGATACATAGGGGGATCAAATTTCAACAATTCTGTAAACCCTACCGATATGGCCTAATATATTGAGGATTGATGCCCTACTTAGAAGATCATGGTGATTCCAAAAACTCCAACAAGAGATTATAGAGGATCTCACTCTAGTCTCATAGAGGGAAACACCAAGTTTATCTCAGACTCATCTTATAGATGGGATTACAATCCCTTGATATGGATGTAATACTACATTTTACCATCGAGGAAAGAACCAAGGGAATACACTCAACCTATACTGTTCCAATCTCAGAAAAATAAGAGCCTCACACACTCTTGATGGTAGTACAAAATATGTCCCAAGGGTTAAAAAATGTTTAAAACTATCCCATGTCTTTCCCACATGGAAGCTCAACACACAAAATGTAGTGTACATATACACATCATGTAGATTGAGTACATAGTGTGTAAATACACGTGGTTCCCCTTCCATGTTCATGTCCCAAAGTGGTTTCTTTGTACTGTTCCATGTATTACATGCTATCATAGAGTGGGAGTGCACGGTGTGTGTGTGAATTTGTACTCTAACCTATGTCTGTCTACTTTTCAAGTACACATCGTGTCATCTAGGAGGAGTCACAGACCGTGTGATCCTTATCTTCATCCCAAAACCCTATCCACTATTGAAGGGGGACCCACATGATGTGTAATCATGAGTTACACACCCTATTGCTCGAGATTTTCTTGATATTGTGTTCTAACTCCTTTATTCCTTGAACACTACCTCTACCTTGATTTCCCCTTAAAATCACTATGTAGGTCACATATATACGTCAACCAAGCCATTCCATTGGTATCTCATTAGAATCTAGCCAGGAAATGTAGCAGGAAACTCACCTCTGACATCTATTCACCATGTGTAACATTGAAAGGGTGTCAAACCCTAGATCAATTCTTGTTATCCCCCGATCTAGCTATATTAACTTTCAATAATCGATCTAGAACCACCATCATGTTCTAAACCCACAACTTCAATCCATTGTATAGAATAATGGTTGTACAATGGTTTCGAACAGGGTATTTGTGAAATCATTGGACAAGGGATTTCCAACGATGATCATATGATGAAATTTGGGGAGAAATCCATTAGCCATAAAAGGGGGGAAAACCTAAACCATTGTTCATTTGTCTTTTATTGGTTTTTTATAAAGGATGAATGAATAGGTATAAACAATGAACCAAGAACAATTCTACCAAATAGAAAACCACCGATGATGCATGGGTCAATCATAGTAATTGAATTGATCCGCGTTCTTAATAGATATATAATGTTATAAAATCAAAAAATAAAAACATATTATTTCAAGTTGGATCAATAAATGAATGACATTTCATTTTATTCATTGGAAAGATCATTCAATCCTATCTCACACTGATCGTCAATCTATGGTTTTGAAATTCGTCATCTTCGTCTTCCAATGGGGTCTCCTCCAATGATCCAATAGCACTTATAAAATTTACAAGGTTATGTAGATAATATCCTCAATTTTATATAAGCATGTATTTAAATGTAAAACTAGGTCACAATGTTTAAATTATTTTTCTAATATTTTTTTAATCCTTTTATGTGTATGACAATTTTATTACAAAAAACCCACAGTGAATAATGTTAAGTCATGTTTAGGGTAAAACCACCATTCTAAACTTAATAGTTCCCAAATATTTATGATCCAAGTATCTATTTAAAATTATTTCTCTATTTTAGTAAAATCATGCACAAGTGCTATTTAATATAAATAATAAATTTCAAAAATTTATTCCAGGAACACTAGGCCTCTGAATCTCATGCCCTATTAGTGCCTAGTCTCAAAATTAACCCCTATATAATCCAAAAATAATACATGGAAAATAAAAGACATTAAAATTCCATAACAAGATGACAATATCAAATTAACCAATAAATTAATTTCATTTTAAAATCAAACTAGTACATCTTTTAAAATAATATTTAATAAAATTATTATTTACAGTTCAAAAGATATAAATACATTATCAATTAATGCTTTAAATTTCAAAATATGGAAATATATTTGAAAATGTAGATTTTAACTTTAATAAAAGTGTGTGTTAGAAAATGGTACTTTTCCCAAAATTTATTCAATAAACACATTTATATAAAACAATTTATATAAATTCTCAATGCATGTAAAATAGTTTACAACAATGGAATATACATTTGAAATACAGTAAAGCGGGTGACATGGTCTTGTTTTAAATACATATGATATTTCGAGGATATATTATCCCAACACTATAAAACATCAAATATGTACATATTCCCCTTTAGGCCCATTAAGAAGGGTACTCATCACCATCACCTATGGAATGATGATGTGATTATATGGTGTTTTAGAACAATGTAAGTCATAATGTGTTTTCCAAATAAAACACTAACCACCTAATAACTTTTAAGTTCTCAAATAAAAAAGATATCAATTTATTTTAAGACTACTTAAAATACATTTAAATCCCATCCCTCATTTCATGTATGACTATTTTCTTTTTAAAAACCATAATAGGGTTCTAAAAAAAATTCCTTTTCACCAAGATAATACCAAAATATTTATATAAAAATTCATTTTATGTTGTTTTTCATAAATAAGGTTTTGAAACTATTTCATTCAATTTCGCAGTCAATTTCACAATTAAATCCAACAATTTAATTTTCAATCAATTCCATCAATTTCATCAGAAACCCCAATTCACTAGAAAATGGGTTTTTCGAAAAAAAAATCCATCAAATAAATTTTCCAAAATAAAATTCAAGAATTTAATAGACAAAAAAATCCCACCAAATGAAAAATTTAAATAATAAAATTTAAACCTTACCAATTTCTGTAAAAGACATTCTAATTCAATGGAATTTGTGGTTTTCTAATTTTATTTTCCAAAAACACATTTTTCATAAAAACCCCAATTCACATGAATTGGATTTTTTCTAAAAAAATATTTTAAAGACATAACATCAAAAACAAGAATCATCATTTAATTAAAAAAAATTAAATTAAACAAAATAATTAGTGTTAATATTAAGTGGGACTGGTAATAGAACAACATACTGGAATCAACAGATCTTGCAAGGACAAACCCTAATCTGGATTTGTCCATGAAGAGAAACGATCACATAAATGAGAATCAAACCTAGGTTTAATATCCCAAAATATTGGTTATTAGATCCATAAATCTATATAGGTATCCATGGAACCCTAGAGGGATAAAGATAGACTATGATATGATGAGATCAAGATAAGGAAACTAACTGCGAGAAGGTCAATGGGTGTTCTTCTAGCAAAGAATCCCTTCCTAGAGAAATTAAAAGTGAAACGAAACCTCCTTATGATCATTGAGGAAGGAATAAAAATTTGGGGTTGAAGGATGTCTTTCGAAACCTAAAATATGTGTTTGGAATATTTTAATAAAAAAATCACATAGAATCCTGTACACACGGTTTCATGAGAAGACCCACATGGTTAGACCAAACTGTATGGCCTGGAAATGCACCTACATTAAATGATCTGTTGAGCCTATAAAAAAGGGGAACATGTATTGAATAATTATCTTATAACTATTCAAAATCCAATTTCCTTGGGTTTCAAGATTTTGGAAAACCATGGGCTAACCATTTACAAGCCCAAAATGTTCAAAACACATTAAAATTCTACCAGATTTTACCCTAAAAGAAACTCAACCAAATCTTGGGAAAAGAAATGTTTTAGGAATACATAAAAATATTAACTGGACGTTATATTATTGTCTAGATCCAAGAAAAAACCCTCATACTGACATTAAATGATAGCGAAAAGATATTTTAACTATCATGTTAAAACCCATATAGGGAACACAATTAGCGTAAATATCATCCATAAGTATAGAGTTTACATATCTCTTTAAAATATGTCAAGGGAGAATATTATAAAAAATAAAAAATATGAACATGATAAATTCATGCTATTGGTAGTTCAACTAAAATATATAAATTTGATGCATATAGTTAATATAACACTAAAATAATATACATATCAATATAATTAATAAGTTACATGGATACCAATGCATTGTATTTTCATCTGATGTAACTAGGCCACAAAACACTACTGCTTAAACTCGAAAGATTTTATCAACTTTAATCCAGTTTTAATTAATTAAATACAACATGAATATCCTTTGAAAAATATTAATTCATTTATCTATGGAAGGGGTGGCATTTTATGACACCCTATGGGGATTTCACACTATTCATTTATGAAGGACCATCATTGGGTCTATATATATAGATAATATGGCCTCAATCATTGAAGGGTGTTTGTTGATCAATCATATATTTGTCACTCCTAATGATTTCCATTTTCATGTAATGTTTATATAAAATATATTATACATATTAAACAATTTATCACATCATAGTGATGTTCCTAACACCTTATTTTTATATAAGAGTCCTCTGATTGTGAATTAGGATCCATTTTCCATTGTCCCCCATTGATTTTGGGATATATTTATATAATCATTATCATTAATTCTTTAGGAATTATGGTGGTCCCTCATTAGTATTCCATCTATTCTCTATTTTAGTTTCTCTTTGTTGTTTAAGAACATTCATTTCTATAAAAGATGGATCAATTTCTTTGGGTTTACTAAAACTTATTAGGACCATTGGATGAACCACCAATACTCATTAGTGGAATCAAATAAATTATCTATAATGGACTATTGTGTTTTTTTCATTAGTATTTAAAAAACACGTTTTATTAATTGTTTCAAGTTAATATTCACTTTTATAAATATTAAGTGATATTGTTATGATGCGTTTTATTTTTATAATATAAATATTTAATTAAGCTATTAATCAGATCAAGAAACATATAATAATTATACATTATATGATAATAATATTTCCATTGTAAACATTGGAAACTAGAGTATCATCTTTTCTCTATTTGAGGATGATGTTGAGTGCCAATAAAATATCCATAATGGTCTTAGAATTATCTTGAATGAAAATGTAATGTAAAATATAGAACATATATATCAAATATTTCTTGTATAAATTTTAATGTGATATTAAGATGTTGGTTAATTCATGAAACATGAGTGTACAAGCATGATATATAGATATTGAGTGTGATTTACAACATACTTGATCAATAGGTGTATGAAAATGTAGAGCGAGCATGGTAGGTGTGTCTTATAGGCTGTGTGAGAATATCAAATATAGAATAAGGTGCATGAAGGGATGAAACTTTCTCTACCAATAATGTCTCATATTAGACATTTCTTTAGGAGGGTGGTAACTCATTGACTAGGATGAATGAAATATTCCCAATTGAATTTCTTGGAATTTCTGCTTTTAAAGATTTTTCTATGACTCCAGGAACAGTGGTGCTCTGGTAAGTGTATAAACATTCCATCTCAGGGTTATTCATTCCAAAAATGGACCAATTACACTCTATGTTTTTATAAAATCTACATTTCAATAAATTGAAATTTTTCGAAAGCTTGTGTTATACACAACATAGAGTTTTAACAAACTGTGAAAACTGTTAATATTAGTTTTTAAAATTTATCATCATAACCAAGAAATTAAATATGGAATCATGAATAAAAATAAAAATATTTCAATATTATTTATATTGATTTATATAATGAAGTTATTTTGATAAAAAGTACTTAATTTATAGTAAACCCTTTATATACTTGGAAAAATACCTTTTCTTCAAAAAATGATTTTTTTCCTTTTTCTGAACAAGTAATATTTTTTTATAAATTTTAATTTTTTTAAAAATTTAACTTAATTATTTAATATTCATCTAAACATTATTTTATTTCATATTTGTTTTGTTATTCAGAAATGATTATTTTTTTAATGAATAGTGAAAATAATGGTTTTTCAAAAAACTGCATTTTTCACAGAAAGAATATATACAGTTTAATTTTAACGAAAATAATTTAAAATTAAAATTAGATAAAATATATTATAACAATTCCAATTAATCTTATCTCAAACCAGTTCATATTGAATTTTTAATATCAAAACAGTTTAAAATTATGATGATTTTGTCTTTGGATAAAAATTTTTCTACCACATTTGTGTGATTAATTTTAAATTAAATTTCACCAATTATTTGAATATAATTTTAAAAAAGAATCTATTTTATTAATTATAATCATTAATATTATATAAACAAATAAACAATTTTTGTAAATAGTGAATAGTAAAAATTGTAAAAAATTATTTATCGTTGTCGAAATTAAAATGGGTTTACTGGGGGTTATACTAAAATGATAATGGGTAACATGGCCTAGTAACTTGTCCAAAACCCATTATATAGTAATATTTAGACCATATATCCTCTATAGTTCTATAATAACCAATTTTGGAACCTTGTGGCATGTAAAAAATTTCGGTATACCTTATACTTCTAAAAAATTCCATTGTGTCCTCTCTCCCACATATGAAAAGACACCCCTATTATCTCCTCATAACACATCCTAAAAATTTATGTTAGTATAATATATTAAATAATTCCTTCCTTTATTCACTATCCATTTTTTATAGTCATTATTTTTATTTGGGAAATCTTCTAAGAAGGATTATTACAAACGCCCAAAGAGGTTATCTGCAGAAGTGGTAAAATTCTTAAAATTATGATTTTGTTTTATATATTATTCCTCCTAATTCAAATATTATTAAACTATTATACTATATTAACACTAATAAATAACATATAATTTATTTATATTATTTTTATTGTATAAACTATATCCATCATCACATCCAACAAATGGGAAATTAAACTGTTGATTGTGTGTGTCGTGGACTGTCGTAAAGGAAAAAAAGTAGCAGACATCCTCGCATCCAAGGGTATATAGGGTGACAGATTTAATATAGGTTATAATTAGTTCTTTCTTAATTTCTAATTTTATAATTTTTATTAATATTAAACCCATAGTTTTAAATACTTAATTGACCTTGTCACTGATGTGTTTCAGTTTGTTTAATAAAATTTCATACCTTTGGATGAAAGGATGTGTACAGTGGCCTACCGCCAATCCCATCACCACATCTCACATCTAAATATGATGATGGGTATAATGTTTATATATTATATTTCTTATATTATTATAGATATTTGAGTTATAATACAACATATACCTTATTATCTCCCACAACCATTGGAAACAAATAACGTTACTCGTGTGTATGGCGACTACCGCCTCAAGAACCAATGTGATGTGTTTTTAATTACTATTTTAATAGGATAGTGATAAAGTTATAATAAATGAAAACATATTATATTTATAAAAAAAATTACATATGGATATATTATATCACATACACATTCTAACTTTCCATACCTTGTGGGATAAGATAACATTGTTCGTGTGTGCAGTTGACTAACATCGTATGAAGCGAAGTTTTTTATTATTCACATACGATTTACCTGGAATGTAATAATGAAACTTTTATGTAAAAACATGTGATATATATTAAATAATAATGATTCTATAAAGTAACTATATTATTTTCACTTTTTTATAGCATCCATTGAGAAAATGGAAACATTGTTCTTTCATACATATAACCTACAGTCTCCAAGTACAGTGCATTTCATTTTATTTGTCTAAATATTATGGATTAATATAAATAAATATTTAATGATAATATATTATGTTTATATCATGCTATTAATTTTGGATATAATTTAACCATGATCAATGTAAGAGGAACCAAAATATGAAATCAGAACATACACAAAAAACAAAGCACTTATTACATGAAATGTGATTTTAGAAAGGTGTTATTAATAAAAGTGTATTAAATGGTCCTAAGAAAATAATATATGGTATGGTATATTAATATTTAATTTTATTTAAAATTTTATATAAAATCATGTTTATTATACCCTAGGATCTAACATTTATGATTGAATTCAAGACTTAATGTAAGACATTTCAATCGACATTTTATTTCCAGTGAGACACATGTCACATTGACAACATGATTAATTTATATAGTGTATTTAATTCATGGGAATTAACTTTATGATGAATCTCCTTAAAATTATGGGTATATAGATATAAATTTTAGGACATCTCCTTAATGGGGTTTATGTTTTAAATGTTACCGAAGCGATAAATTATTTTTGTCTAAATTTTCTTCTTTTGAGACATATGTTATCTTATGAACCGTTATTATTTTATGAGGTTTATATATAGATCATTTGTTATGTAATATCAAGAATTTATTTATTCTAATGATATTTTATGCTTCATTTAATGTTATTCTTTCATCGAGTTTATGATTCAAAGCTACAATAACAATAATGGTTTTATGATACAATCTCATTGTTTATTGGGATTTTTTTGTTTTATTATTATTTTGATTAAATTATATGACATTTAATTAAAGAAAAATATGATTTTTCATCTCCTATATTTTTTTATTTATATTACTTGTTTTCCTTTAACCTTCCTCTCTTTAAATACTCAAAATTTTAAAAGAATGTTTTATTTGAAACTGACTTTATTTCCCTCTTTGATTGAAAAACATTTTCATAGATATAAATGTTTTTTCACAAAAGGTTTATAAAATGTATTTAATTCTCCACTATGATTTTTTTTAAAAAATTACCCTTGTTTTACTTTCTATAAAAAACATTAAAGTAATCTACTGGTTCATTTCCAAACAATACCCATTTTTCATTTAATGTAAAGGTTAATGGAATCATTTTTTTTTCACATGTATGGATTGTACATAAATTAACTCCATGAAGACCATAATATACATTATATCATAGTTTATAATTTTTAAATTATATTTTTGATGAAAATTATTTTTAATTTTTTTATGTTTTAAAATGTGTTTTTCAAACAAAAAAAGATATTTTCCTCTAGAGTTTTTTTAAATGATGATTAAAGATTCCATTATAAGATTCCAATGTTATTTCTAATGAAAAGGATTTTAAAAATGTTTTATGAAACTTATGTTTTAAAAAGTGATTTTCAAAGTGGAAAGTCTGCATTCGTAAAAAAAATCTCCATGTGATATTTCAAAAATCATTTTATACCAAACAGTTATTACTTTGAGGTTACATGTGATTTACTGCAGATATGATTCATAGATATTATTATTATTATTTCTCTAAATGTTTTACACATATGATTATAAGGTGTTTAAAAACCCTATTTCTATTTAATATTTAATACCATGATAAAATTCTTATGAAATCCTCATTTTTTTACATGGTTAATGCTTTGATAAAATGATGAAATGGTTATGAAACCTATTTAATTTTGAAAGGATATACTTTTATAGAATGTTTATGAAAACAGTTTCTTTTCACATGTACTAATATGATGAATGTTTAGTGATCGTGTTGTATTCATACACATGAATTTCATTATGTAAAAATGGATTCGTTATAAAAAAGATTGGTTGGACCAATATCACCATACAATTAATTGTGTAATGATTGGTATCTTTTTAGATAAACAAGTCTGGAATGGGGGTGATCATAGTTCTATAAGATAATTTTCCAAAAATGATAGTCTTTGGAGTAAATCGTGACTATTATGATGGTTTGGTGATAGAATCCATTCCACTATGATATTTTTGTCAAGGATACTTGACTATTAAGGTAATTATTTTCTATGATTTTGTGTAGTCCATAAATCTATGTCTTATGCCAAATTTATGCTCTCTTGGATTCTGTACTTTTATTCCTTTATGATTCAAGTATTATGAATGGCCATAATTTATTACATGAAAGAATTTTATGATCTATGATATACAGGGTATGGAATTAAGTTGTTATGTTCTTGTTCTCATACCCATATAATCTTTTTCTTCATATGTGATCATTCATATTTTCATTTTCTTATCATTACTAATCATTTGATATCACTAATTATTCTATTTTATTCCTAATGTTATTCGTAATGTTTTTATGTATGATATGTCTATGAATGGTGATAGATATAAAAAAATTAGTGGCATAAGATGTAGGTCACTTATGAACATGTTTTTATGTTATGAAGATTACAAAGGCACTAGAACTAAACAATTTTAGCATTGATTTTTATACCATGTACTTAATAATAAACTAATAATATGTAATATTTATGAATGAAATGTTTAATCCTTTATTGTTGGTTTAAGAGAAAGTGTTATTTAATCATTTAAAACTAGGATGAGAAAACTTTTGTTAGCTTATTTTGAATATTTCTAATGATATTTATAAGGATAGTTCTATGTATAGCACAATATATACTAATTTTAGTGAAGGATAGGGTTAGTTTTTTACATGATATTACATCCATATCTTGATAATACTAGTATATGTGACTCTAGCGCAAATGTACGAAGGGGAAATAACTCATAAAAATGACCATTTATATAGGCTTGATTGTTACCTCGTTCTAGACAATGGGCATTGTCTCACACCTATTTTGATACATAAAGGGGATATGCTTCATAAATTTAGCATCTATTTATGAATAATTTAGATGTATTTGAATAATGACCAAGAATATCCTAGGCTAAGCACAATACATCAAATATTGAAAATAAGGTGTCATGAATTTGACACCATATAAGTTATTCTTATTGATTATATGGTTCCCCAATATTATTAATATATCATACACCATTCTCTTCAGTTTTATTTAATAGATTGAACTTGATGGAACTATGATAATGCTTTGTGTGATAGAAAATTCTACCATTCTTCTATAGAGAAACCAAACATTATGGTATCTTGAATGAAAAATATAGTTGTAATCCTTGTGAAACATTTCAATATATGAATCATGATGAATGTAACAATGATCAAAGGAGGAAAAAAAGTTATGTTGACTCCTTTTTGTGGATACTTCTACATTCTTTTTTTTATTTTGTTTACCCATTAATTGTTAATAAGTGGATCAGTACCATTGAAAATTTATTTTTCATTTTCAATGGTGGGGATAATGAAAAATTCTTTTTGGTTTTCAATAATTGAGAAGTCAATGAAGGTCAATGGATGAATCATATAAGAAATACGATCAAAATAAGATATAATTTAATCCATGGAGTGGGATGATTTAAATAGATTATTTTTCAATATATACATTCCTTTTATTATTTATATAAAATCGAGAAGGAATTCCTTTATGTGAAGCTGACAGATGATACATCTTATAGTAATTATGTGGGAAATTTTACAAGACTTATGAGGTATGCTTCTGGTATTATCATCCAACCTGAACATAAGGTTGATCAAATCTCTAGTGGAACAAAACTAATATTCAAATGGATTTGAACATAAGGGACATTAGTGGATTTGAAGAAATACTTTTTTAAAAAAGGTAAAAATAGAGAATGGGATTACTCGTAAATCAAATGGTTTTGAAAAAAAATAAAATGAAATTCAGATGAAACTCTAAAAACAATACAGAAAATAAGATATACAATACTTCATGATAAAAGTTTGGATGGAAACATGAAAGTAATTTTCTTTAGGGGTCAGAAAAATTGTTCAAGCATGGGATATAAGGTCATAAAAAAATTGATTTCCATAGTGATGGGAATAATTTAGCTAATTATGAGAATAGAGAGAATGATAAAAAAGAATCACCCATGATCTAGTGTTTCAAATATTATTAGTATGAACATTTTGTGAATCAATAACCAAACCCATGTACTAATGTGTAAGATAAGACATAATAACCTTTGATGAGATAGGTGAAATGAAATTATTATGAAATCACATTGGATTAAGTGAACATGAAAATTAGGATAGACATAATATCCACTCCTCAGTTTGGAATTTAATGTTTGATTTCATATAAATAAGCCCTATGAAAATGTTTTTTTATCCTTTAGTTAATTGTGATATACTTTTTAGAATTGATTATCTTCCTCTATATGGATACTTGAATAATTAAATCAAATTTTATATTATATCAGTTTAATAGTGAACCCAAGATTCCAATGGAAAAGTTATTTTATAAGAGAAGATCTTATTTAATAAATACAAGAAGAGTTATATTTTTTAATCATTTATGTATCCATGTAAGAATAACTTAAGAGTTATAGAGACCATTATAGCTTAATAATTTTATGGTTGATCATAAGTTCAATTTATTAGACAACCCATTTGAGGTTTTATGTCATTGTTGTTTATCAAGATTAAGTATATTTTTGAATACATTTAAGGCAATACAACCCTTTGGTTAGTATATGTTTTAGTGGAAAAGATATTATTTGAGAAGGTTTTACTTTAGATTTTGTGGGCATATGATTTAAGGTACTGGTAACCTTTAGAGTATATGTTTTCATTAATGTTAAGGTAATTATTGATTATTTAACTTTCCAAATGATTTAGGACATAAATAAATATAGTTTTAGAATAATAATTATCCTTAATCTGGGAGACAAATGTTTACATCAGGAAATTCCGTTGGGCTTGAACAAACAATCGAAGGATAAAATGGTTACATCCCCTACCACTAGACAATGTGAAAGAGTATTTCTAATGGGAAAATATGATAAGGTATATTGTTGAGTGTGTTTCCCATTATATAAGGTTTCACTACTGGAATTGGGGTTTTTCCAAACACTTATATACCAACGGTTTGCATAAACAATTGTTAAAAAAGTGTTTTACCAACAGTTTTCTTATACTGTTGGTAAAACTGAGTATAAGACACCCTTTACCAATGAATCTAGTAAAACGTTGCAAAAGGGGTCTAAATTTACTCCCCCACCCTTTACCCATAGTTCTTGAAACCCATTAGTAAAGGTTTTCCCCAATAACACCGCACAATCCTTATCCTCTCCCCCATTCGGACAGAAACCTTATTTGAAAGCAACCCCCACGATCAAAGCTCCTCCCCCCCATTCGGACAACACCTTTCTCGGGTTCATCTCAGTTCCTCCATCCGAATGGTTGTAATCTCGTCTTCCTCATCCAAGATTCTGAATCTTCATCCGAAACTTCCCAAATTAGGTATTTTCTTATGTGGTACATTATTTTTATTGTTATCTATCTAATATTTCTATTTTATGTTTCTATGTGTATCTGATATTTTCGGTTTTGATTTAACCTAGAAAACCCTTTTAGATTTTTTCTCGAGAAACATAGAAAACCCTTTTAGATTGTTTATTTGTTGCTTTAATATATCATATCATTATATTAAAATGTTTTATAAATACACTGGATAGTTATAGACCTCTCAGTGGTCACCTACATGAATTGTATCTCACACATTATTCGAGATTCCAATGGGTACTTGGATATAATGCATGATTATATGTTTAGATAAGGGGAATCACCATTTTACAGATGCATGACTACTCACATGACATATGATGGAGCATGTAGCAGATGATTCGTTTGTAGCTCAAGAATCTAGGTCTAATTTTAGAACTTATTGACCCACTTGTATAATACTACTTCCTACTAGTTGTAACTATGTTTTTCATCATCATACATGGCATACATTACCATCATTCTGTTTATGATTCTGTTATTAGTTTGTATTACTGATTTTGTTATTTTCATCCATTTCAAATATTTTACCATTGTTATCATTCTTCCACTTTTTATCTGATAATATTAAAATTGTGAAAATTAGGTAATGAGGAAATATTCAACCCAAAGAAACACCAAAGGATCTCACTATTAGTCAATAACATTTGGAATTTTGGTATATGTGCTTGAGGCCATGTGACCATCTGGGTTCGGGTCACTAATGAGGGGCATCCTGGTTTGGGTCGTCACAATTTTTGAATATCCTTATTATAGGTGTTTCTAATCAAATAAAAAACTATAACTATTGAAGGCCCCCCTCCAAAATCAATTGGGACATTATTCAATAAATACAACCTACCAACCTATGTTCAATTGCCCCAATCCTAGGATACTTTAATCCATTGTTAAGATTAAACATGATGAGGCGATTACTACATTTTTTGTGATCTCATCCTACTCCACATCCCGACCTCCCTGAAGATGTTAATGTATAAAACTCATGTACTCCCAACAAGACCCTTAATTATTATGTATTCCTTGATCCACTTCCAATATCTTACTGGACAATCCTTGAAAATAGGCATTAGAAATTTTGTATCTTATTTTCTTATATAAACTGTATTTTGTTGTGTTTCTTAATATGATTCTAATAAAGAGTAATGTGTCAGTTATGATTTTATATAAAGAAAAAAAATTTCATTTACCTAAATATTTTTTTGAATGAACTTCAATATTTTTGAATTTCTTTGAAATGACTTATTGAAATTTATTATAGAATGGATAGAAGTTCGATGTACGAAACTGATTGTTTTTCAACCGATTTTCAAAATAATTTGAACATCTTTTTAGATTTTTCATTTTAAAATGCTTAAGATAGTAGTCCATTACACAACCCATGTTTAATTGTGTTGGAAGTCCTTGGTTGAGTCATGAAGCATTTAGCTATCATATAACCAAATATAGTTTCCAAACAAACTATTATGTGTGGTATCACAATGGAGAGAAAATGGAATATCAAAATTTTGATGATCCAAATGATAGGACTGAATTGGAGAGTTTGATATATGACCGGTTTCCATTTATTCGGCATCATGAGAAGGAGAGGATGTCCATCCATCAAGATTTCAATACAAGCACACATGAAGCATCCAATGAAAATGACAATTTTGATAGGCTAAAAAAATTGAATGATGCTGTGACGACTCTAGTATATCGGCCACGTGGAAAAATGAAAAAGATGTAATTTTTAATGCGATTGATTCATGTGAAAAATATGTATGGATTTTCAAATACTACAATCGATTAAATTCTTAACATCATGAAGGATTTACTTCCAGTTGATGCATATATTCCCTCAAACCACTATATGGCATGGGTGTTAGTTGATGATCATGGAATCTAAAAAAAATAAAGCTTGCTAGAATGATAGCAACTTATTTTGGGAGGAAACTGCTAAATGAAATGATTGTATCAAATGTGGAACCTCCCGATGGAATCGAATAGATGATGGAACACCATATCATGTGCCACAAATCGTAATGTGGCACTTTCCATTGATCCCCAGAATACCGAACCTTTTCATGTTGGATGAAATATCAGTAAAAATGTGATGGCATGACAATGAGAGAAAAAATAATAATGAAGAGTTGGTTTAACCTACAGATGGATTTTCATGGAAGTTATTTGATGCTCGATTTCCTGAATTTGTAGCCGATGTGTGTAATGTGAGACCGAGTCTTTCATGTGATGGTTTTAATCCCTTTTGGCATATTCTTACTTCGCACAGCACATGGCTGGTTTTCATACACATTTATATCCTTCCCCCATGGTTGAGTATGAAAAATCGTTATACTTTCTTGAGAATACTGATATCTAGACCTTCTGATCACAACAATGATATAGATGTATATATTAAAAAATTAATAAAAGAGTTGAATCTTCATTGGGTTGTGGTTGTGCGCACATATGATGAATGTTTGAAAGACATATTTCAGATATGTGTTGCGCTTATGTGGACGATCAATGATTTTTCTGCTTATGCTATGATGTATTGATGGAGCACAAAAGCAAAATTGACATTTCCTATTTTTATGAAGAATACTCGATTGAGAATACTGAAATATCGTCATATTTTTAGTTTAATGGGACATCGACAATTCATGCCAATGAACTATCCATATAGAAACAATCATTGAAGACTTGAAAATACCATGGAGACTGACGATCCACCATAGCATATGTATGGAACTGATGTGCATAATGAATCGAAAGATTTCAGTTATTCAATTGGGAAGGGTGTAATGAAATCTTGAAAGAAGAAAAATGATTCCAATGATACCTATTATAATTGGAAGAAGAAGATTATATTCGTTGAGTTATCATATTGGTCAACCAACTTGTTACGTCATTTCCTAGACTTAATGCTCATTGTAAAGAATATTTTTGAATTGATGCTTTTGATTCATCTAAATGTCAAGGGGAATACAAAAGAAGATTTACAATCTCGGCGTGACTTGGTAGATTGGGGGATCAGACCAGAATTGCATCCTATATGTATTAGTGAAAATAAATGGAATGTTCCATGTGCTTCTTCTCTGATGACACCTGCTGAAAAAAATCTATTTCTAGAAGTGCTGGAGACTAAGAAAGTTCCTGATGAATATTCAAGCAATATATAAAAACAAGTCAATAGAAAAGAGTTGAAACTGAAATATTTTCAGACTCGTGATTATGACGTCCTTTTGTATGAGTTGATTCCAATAGAAATCCTTCATCTCTTGTCCAATAATCTAATAGTCTCATTTATTCGGTTGTCCTATTTTTTTAGATTTCTTTGTTCTAAGATGTTTTCCAGATCCTTCTTGCAAAAACTGTTGGTAGAGGCACCATTAATTTTGTGTGAGTTAGAGAAAATATCCCCTCCATCATTTTTTACATGCATGTTGGATCTGACTGTCGATCTTCCAACTGAAATACTTCTTATAGGACCTATTTTTTTTTCCATTGGATATATCCAACTAAAAGATACATGTACACATTGAAATAATGAGTTCGTAACAGGAATTATTATGAAGGTTATATTGTGAACAGTTACATGGCTCAATAATGTATGGATTTCTACTCAATGTATTTTTCTGATCTTACTACGAGAATTAATAGACCAATGAGAAATGAAGAAGAACATTATGAGAAAATTGAACCTAATTTTCCATCACTTCCATAGACAAAAAAAATTATAGGATCATATACATTGACGACATTAAGCCTTGAAGTGCGAGAGATTAAACATCGCACAATTTTGTTCAATTGTGATTTGTTCGATGAGTATATGAAGTAAGTAAATAGTACATGTATCTTTTATCTTATCTCAAGTAATTTTAAATATTTGTTAAACTATTATTATTTTTATCTAAATGGAACATAAATAAATGATATATAGAAAGAATCGTTCTTTATCATTGTGAAGGAATGAGACTTTTCATATGAAAGGGTTTTCTTCTTGGTTGAAATTGAAAGTAAAAATATTTCTGTAATAACTAAAGAATTTTTTTATTAAATTTACTATTTGTTTATATTTCCAGTATCGAGTATGCTTGTAGACTCTGTTTCTGAGGAAATAATATCTTTGAATTTTGGTTTTAATACCATGTTTCGTGCTTGTAAATCACATGTGATAAATAGATCCAAATTTATTATCACTGAACGAGCAAGGAACATGAGAACACAACATGATGGTGTTATGCTAACTGCCACAATAGACTATTATTCTAGTTCATCGTATAATATAGCTCATTCTGAAAATGTATCTTATTATGGAGTTGTGGAGAAAATAAAAATATTGGATTATTACATGCATGGTCAAGTCATGATGATGAAATGTCAATGGATTGATTCAATAAAGAGGGAAGAAACCTTTATTGATGATTGGGGATTTCATGTTTTTGACATGACTCGCACTATTGCCACCGATGAACCATATGTATTGGCATCAATGGTGAAATAAGTTTTTTTATGTCTAAGATCATTGGCATCCTAAATTCATTGTAATTATTGGTGTAAATCCTAGACATGTTTTTGATGATAGTGATGATGAAGTTGACACTATCCCTACTGAAATTGGAAGCATTCCATTTATTACTTATGATACCTCCAATAGCTCAATTGTCAGAGTTGATTGTGAACCTGAAATTGTGGTGGGAAATATATATAATCATACAGTATTGTCCTCACCTACATCATTCTAAGTGTGTATCCATGTACTTACTTTCAAACAACCATAAATCTTCTGTTAATTTTTTTTATTAGAATTGTTTTTCTATATTTTGTTTTTTGGGTTACACATTAGTTATTTGTTTCAAATTACTTCCATATTTGTTTTCATTGTAGGAAATGTCACCCATTGAAGAGATGCGGCGGGAAATGATGACAGAAAATAATCATCGCATGACACAGATGGGTGTTCCTCCACTCATCCCTATTGTGAGTATTATATTTCAAATATATATATTTCAATAACTTATAATATTATGTTTTTACTTTTTTGTTAAACATTTTTTCCAGATCCACCCCTAGAGGAGATATATCCGACCTGGAGCATGATATTGCTCCCAGTACAGAGGCTGGTGGTAGGAGGGGGGGGGGGGTGGTGTCATAGTTAGACGATCATCTGGTGGTCCCGGTACTGAGGCCGGTGGTACGCGGGCTCGTGGTGAGAGAGTTAGACGATCCACTACTCGTACCTGATTGGACTATGCCCCTACCACAGACATATCTTCTACACCCCATTTTGATCCTGTTGTGTCTTTAGATAAACAGGTGATATTTAGGCCTCCAAAGTTTACACTACAATTTGGCCAAACAACTATGCCATCATATTTTTCTTCCGGTTCATTATCTTTGAGCTATTATATTCCACCTTCATCGACTCTTACTCAAACACAGTATGTGGCTGAGGAGCGTACATTGAGGTGCACTCCCCCTATACAGGATATTTCTTCAGCTTCTTCACATCCAATGACACCCTTTGATCCGACTACCATAGGTTTATTTATATAACTCTAACAAATTTTTTTACTGAAATTTATTTTCATTATAACTTGTACGTATATTTTTTTTATTAATAACAAATTCATCTTCTAATATGAGGTGGGAGAGGGGAGTACTCAATTTCATGCGGTATGGAACCACTAAACACAGTTGATTGTTGAATACAATGATGATGGACATATGATTGATAAACCTCGGTAGCAATGTCTGGGTTTTTTTGTGGACACTAGCCAAATACTCTGACATCATTCTGGTCATCCCTCTCTCTTGGATACATCTGCCACACGAAGTCAAGGATAATGCGTGGGCACAAATATGGGTAAAAAATCTATTGGTTTTAATGTAGTATTTTTTTTATTTATATGAATTAATCTATTCGGTGTCATCTTCGGTTTAACTTCTTTGATGGTGAGGGTGCAAAACCAGCATGTTTAAAAAAGTTAAGAGAGCATTGGAGAGCTTATAAGCATGAATTTTTTGGTGGATGGTGTGAAAGAGTGGGTACGGGGTTGGAGGCAGTATCGATCGTGGATGACTACCTGATAGGGCAATATCGCCAAATGATTACCCATTTGGAGACTGTCCAATTTAAGGTATTAATCCTATTTGAGGTATTTAAATGGCTGTTTTCATATTTTGCATTAATATTATCTTATTTATTATTAAACATCATTTTGGAATCATCTGAAAAAACAAAAAAAATGTCTCAAGGAAATACGTCCATACATTGGGGTGCACCACAATGTCAAATCATGTGAGGTAGCTGGTACAATATAGTTATTTATAATTTTTTAGTACTTTTCCGTAATATTGTTTCCTACATAAATTATGTGATTTATTGAATATTTAAAATATGATTATACATTCACTTTATATTGATTAAATTTCATTATAGAAGCATGTATTGAATATTGAAGGATGTCTCCCTCAAGCCAAATTGATTTGCTCAAGTAGAAGGAAAAAAGACGGAAATGCGGTTAATGAACCCACCCAAGAAAAATATTTTAAGTTTTAATTTGTTTATTTAAATGACTAATATCTATTTTGAAATTTAATAATCTATTAATATTCATAACATGATTCTTTAGAGGCCCTTTATGCCCAAGGTCCTGATAATTTTGGGCCACATGATCATTTATATCAGGTTTTGGAAGATGAGCACTCTGGTCGAGTAAACTGCCGACCTGCTAAGAATATAGTCCCGACGAGGAATTGTTCTTTTCCAGGTATCCATTCTAGTACCCTAGTGTTGGAACAGGTCAAGGATCATGGAATACAGTCAGATAAAAGAGTCATAGAGTTGGATGAACAAGTTCAAACAAGGGAGAACGAATTTATGAAACTGATCAAAGATTTATCTTCATCACTTCCACCAGAGGCCAGTGTGTATTGTTAGACATATATGTCGTCGATGGGTGCATTTTCCAATGCACAATGCAGCAGTTCTAGTGGTGTTCAAGATGATGACGTTCCTGGTGATGATGAGGATTCAAAAGAGGAAGATTTTGGGGATGCTGATAATGCCTAGATCGAGGGTGAGGATGAAGGTGAGAGCGAGGGCATGGATGGGGATGAGGATGAGGGTGAGGATGAGGCTGAGGTGATAATGGGGATGAGGGAAAGGATGATGAAAAGGACAGAGATGGTGGCACAGATGAGGCTGTTGATGATAGTGGTGATGGTGATGGTGATCAGGGGTAGATTGACCCATTACATTTTGACTGATATTTATGACATTTGATTTTTGATTTAATATGGATGTGTAATTCTACATAAAATCAGAGAACACCTTGTACACACCCATCAAAACCCCAATCTCCTCCCTAGATGCCAGAAATCCCCCCAGACAGCCCCCTGGATAGCCCCCCAGAGAGCTCCTCGGACAGCACCCCCACCCTCCTCCCTGGACCCCGGACAGCCCCCCAAAGCTCCTCCATGTACCCCAGAAAACCCCTCGAATAGCCCCCCGGACATCCCCTAGAGAGCCCCACCACCCACCTCCTTGGACCCCGGATAGCCCCCCCCCCCCCGGACCACCCCCACCCTCCTCCCTAGACCCCGAACAGCCCCCTGGACAGCCCCCTGGATAGCCCCCATGACAGCCCCCCGAACAGTGCCCCAGACAGCCCCCACCCTCCACCCTGGACACCAGACAACCCCCATACAGCCACCCTGACAGCCCCCACCCACCTCTTTGGACCCCAGACAGCCCCCCACCCTCCTCCATGGACCCTGGACGGCCCCCCCAGACGGCCCCCCAGACAGCCCCCCCAACATCCCCCCTGGACCCCGGATAACCCCCAGACAGAATGGTTCTCAAATAAATTTTTACCACCCATTGAAGGTGAAGTACATGTTGAGTTCATTTAAATGGGAAGTCTATAAGAACCTAGGTTTTCACTCTGGTATGGATATTTTTTAATTCAATATAACTGTTTATTTTTGACCAAATATGGAATCCTAATGATGTTATAATGGTTTATGGGGATTATGTGGCTTGTTCGGAGCTCGAAACCCCGGTCAGAATAGGGATATATATTAGAAGCAATGTTCATGATTTTCCCTAACCATGCACCAGGGGATTCAAACCATGCACAATGTCTATAGTTCTAATATAAGATATTATCATTGTTGTTGCACGATTTTCGTAACTAGCATATGGAAAACCAACCAAACCTATTCAGATTGTATTGATACATTATCAAAAGGATCCATGGGTCATTTTTGACGTGTATGAGTCATCTCCTCCTCAATCCGAGGAACAATGTGTCCAATATCACTCAAAGTGTGTCTCTTTTGTTTAAAATTGACACCCTTTTAAGTAGAAACAACTGGAATACGGAAAAATGACCAAACGTATTTGGATTGGGTCGATACATTAGGAAAACGATCCATGGGTCATATGTGATGTGTACGACTCGACCCTGCCTCAATCTAAGGCACGATGTGGCCGGTACCAATCATAGTGTCTCACTTTTATTTGAAATGGACAACATTTTATGTGAAAAAAACAAATGACATTTAGAAAATGGACCAAATGTATTATAATTATGTTGATACTTTAGAAAAATGATCCATGGTACATTTTAGAAGTGTATGAGTCAACCCCACATCAATCCGAGGCACGGTGTGGCTGGTACAACTCAAAGTGTCTAACCTTTAATTGAAATTATCAACATTATAAGTGAAAACAACAACTTACATACAAAAGACCAACCAAACACATTCATATTTAGTTGATACATTAGAAAAACGATCCATGGGACATTTTTTACATGTACAAGTTAAACCTACATCAATATGAGGCACGGTGTGGCTGATACCACTCTATGTGTATCTATTTTGTTTAAAATGGACAATGTTTTATGTAAAAACAACTGAAATATGGAAAACTGGCCAAACGTATTCGGATTTTGTTGATACTTTAGTAAAACGATTCATGGAACATTTGGGATGTGAAGGAGTCAAACCAACATCAATCTGAGGCGAGGTGTGGCCAGTACCACTCAAAGTGTTTCACTTTTATTTGAAATGGACAACATTTTATGTGAAAACAACAACTGGAATATGGGAAACCATCTAAACACATTCATATTGTGTTGTTATTTTAGGAAAACGATCCATGGGACAATTGTGATATGTACGGGTCAGCCCTGCATCAATATGAGTCACGGTGTGGTCGGTACCTCTCTAAATGTCTCTCTTTTGTTTAAAATGGACATTATTTTATGTGAGAACAACAACTGGCATATGAAAAACCAACCAAATGCTTTCGGATTGTGTTGATACATTAGGAAAACGATCCATGAGTCATATGTGACATGTACCATTCAACCCCACCTCAATTGAAGGAACGAGGTGGCCGGAATCACTTAAAGTGTCTCTCTTTTGTTTAAAATGGACACCCTTTTATGTAAAAACAACTCCCATATGGAAAAGCGACCAAACTTATTTGGAATATGTTTATACTTTTGGAAAATTATCCATGGGTCATATGTGACATGTACAATGCAACCTCACCTCAATCCGAGGCATAGTGTGGCCGATACCACTCAAAGTGTCTCACTTTTAGTTGAAATGGGAAACATTTTCAGTGAAAACCAGAACTGACAAACGAAAAATGAACCAAACGTATTCGGATTCTGTTGATATATTAGAAAAACATTCCATGTGACATTTTTGACATGTAGGAGTCAAAACCGCATCAATACAAGGCACGGTGTTGCTGGTACCACTCAAAGTGTCTCCCGTTTATTTGAAATGATAAACATTTTAAGTGAAAACAATAACTGACATACAGAAAAAAACCAAATGCATTCAGATTGTGTTGATACTATAGAAAAATGATCCATTGAACATTTTTGATATGTATGAGTCTACCCTGCATCAATCTGAGGCACAGTGTGGCCTGTAGCACTCTTAGTGTCTCTCTTTTGTTTAAAATGGACAATGTTTTAAGTAAAAGAACTAGCATATGGAAAACCAACCAAACATTTTGGGAATGTGTTGATACATTATTAAACAAATCCATGGGACATTTTTGATGTGTAGGAGTCAACCTCGCATCAATATAAGGCATGGTGTGGATGGTACTACTCAAAGTGTCTCACTTTTATTTGAAAGAGGAACATTTTATGTGAAAACAACATCTAGCATACGGAAAACCAACCATACGCATTCAGATTGTGTTGATACTTTAGGATAATGATCCATGGGACATTTTTGATGTGAAAGAGTCCACCCCGCATCTATCTGAGGCATGGTGTGGTTTGTACCACTCTAAATGTATCTATTTTTTAAAATTGGACATCATTATAAGTGAAAACAAAAACTGGCATACAGAAAACTGACCAAACGCATTAGGATTGTGGTGATACTTTAGGAAAACTATCCATGAGTTATATGTGATGTTTATGAGTCAACCTCGCCTCAATAAGAGGCACGGTGTGGCTGGTATCACTCAAAGTGTCTCTTTTTTTAAATGGACACCCTTTATGTAAAAAAACTGGAATACGGAAACCAAATGTATTTGGATTGTGTTGATACATTAGAAAAATGATCAATTGGTCATATGTGATGTGTATGACTCAACTCTACATCAATCCGAGGTGTAGTGTGGCAGGTACTACTCAAAGTGTCTCACTTTTATTTGAAATGGACAACATTTTAAGTGAAAACACTAACTAGCATACAGAAAACCAACCAAATGCATTAGTATTGTGTTGATACTATAGGAAAATTATCCATGGGACATTTTTGACGTGTACGAGTCAACCTCGAATAAATATGAGGAACGGTGTGACCGATACCTGTCAAAATGTCTCGATTTTGTTTAAAATGGACATCATTATAAGTAAAAACAACTGGCATAGAGAAAATCGACCAAACGTATTTAGATTCTGTTAATACATTAGGAAAATTATCTGTGAGTCATTTGTGATGTGTACAAGTAATCTCCACCTCAATCCGAGGTGCGGTGTGGCCGGTACCACTCAAAGTGCCTCACCTTTATTTGAAATAATCAACATTTTAAATGTAAACAACAATTGACATACAGAAAGCTGACCAAACACATTAGAATTGTGTTGATACATTAGGAAAACGATCCATTGGTCATTTTTGGTGTGTACAAGTCATCATATCCTCAATCTGAGGCACAGAGTGGCCGATAGCACTCTAAGTGACACACTTTTGTTTTAAATGGACACTATTTTAAGTAAAAACAACTAATATATGGAAAACTGACCAAACGTATTCGGATTCTGTTGATACAATAGCACAACAATCCATGGGTCATTTATGACATGTCCGAGTCAACCAAGCCTCAATCCGAGGCTTGGTGTGACCAGTACCACTTAAAGAGTCACACTTTTATTTGAAATGGACAACATTTTAAGTTAAAACATCAACTGGAATACAGAAAACCAACCAAACGCATTCTTATTGTATTGATACTTTAGGACAATTACCCATGGTTCATATGTGACATGTACGACTCAACCCCGCCTCAATAGGAAGAATGGTGTGGCTGGTATCACTCTAACTATCTCTCTTTTGTTTAAAATGGACAACGTTTTATGTAAAAACAACTAGCATAAGGTAAACCGACCAAAGTTATCCAGATTGTGTTGATACATTAGCACAACAATCGATGGTCCAACATCACACAATACACTTCTCATGTGAGGAACTCATACCTCTATTCTAAAACAGATGAAATTTAATACACCAAGGAAAACTATAATCCCTAAGTCACACAAGCTCATTGAAACACACCCATTATCATCATCAATATGTTCAAAGACACTCTCCCCATACCATGGGACATTATATTTTTGTTTGGTTTAATTCATTTATTCATTTCCATATTTTGGGTTATTTGCTTCTAATTTCAGAATTCATTCGTGTATGTGTAATAAAAAATTCAATTTTGTATGTATTCATAATTCCTTATCACATATAATTACATATTTAGTTTTCAATGTATTGTATTCATAATTTATTATTAAATAATGTATCCTTCTAATTATTAGTTTTTAATTCTGTTTCCTTATTATGTATTGTATTGTATTCTGCATTTATTGCTGTAAAATTCACACAGCAGCACACAGTGCAGGCTACTGTGTGAATTGTTCAGAAAAGCCTATACTAACAGTTTTAGATCGTTGGTATTGTTTCTACATCTATTTTTTAAATGAACCGTTGGTAAAATTCCCTTACCAATGGTTTAAACCGTTGGTATGGGGGTGAATAAAAAACTATTTACCCACAGTTCCTATAGAACTATTGGGAAAAAAGATATGCCAACGGGTTTTAAATCATTGGAATATGTGTTGTATAAGAACTCTACACCAACAGTTTACATAAAACCGTTGGTTCAGAGTATATTTCTTTACATATACCAATGGTTTATCTCAAACCGTTGGTATATGTATATTGTCAAGAATTACTGGTCTACGGTTTCTAAAACTTTTAATATAATTTATACCAACGGTTCTCTACCTTATACGAATGGTTTTCAACCATTGGTATACCTTTCATTTCCAGTAGTGTTTCTTATCACAAGGTAATTTCATTGAATCTCTCTCAGGTTCATGATGTGTTCTATATATCTATCCTAAGGAAATACACACCTGATCTATCACATGTACTAAACTAAAGGGCCATAAAACTGGAGAATGAACATTAAAATGGGGAATTACTATGGGATATTTCTGATTTTTCTGATAATGTTCTATGAATCAATTCCACTCATATAGTAAATGTTTTATGGTGGAACCACCATCTTTAGAAAACTACATGGTAACTTGAGGATGTAATAAGGTAGAAGTATTCTTGTTTTTTTGAACCAAAGTGATACATTTTTGTGGAACATTAATTTTAAATGTGGTATAATTTAAAATACCATGTTTTTATGAAATATATTTTCCAAATATATATATTTTTTTCAATATGTTGCGTTATACGGAACACCATGTTTTACCCCACCACAATGAAATACTAATATAATTTTCAAAATATGTCCATTATAACATAAAAGATTAATTTTGATGGCATGAAAAGTAATAAACACATTTAAAAAAATTATAATGGTTTTATATAATTAAGTAATTTTTTAAAAAATAACATAATTTTCTGTAATGTCTTGATAAGCTTTAAAAAATAGTTTTTCTGAAAAAATGATTTCTAGTGAAATATTAGAAAAAAATAAATTAAAATAAATTAAAATTTTATATTGAAATATTTTTGTAAATTGAACATATTTTTTGGAATAAAAAGGTAAAAATTGTCTTTTTGTTGAAACATTGGGGTTTTCAGATAAGATTAGATTTTCAATGAATAGTGAAAAATGCTACTTTTTATTGAAAGCTGCAATTTCATTTAATGAATTCATATGGATCCATTTAGATTAAAAATGTTCTTAAAAGAAAATTTAGCTAAATAATGTGATAATCAACCCATTTTAGTGATTGGAAAAAATTTCATAATGAATTTGATTATAAATGCTTTTTAAACAATGGAATATTTTGATTTGGGAAAACAAATTTTTCATCGCATGTGTGAGTTTAATTTTAAATTAAATATTACCAATAATATGAATGGAATTTATAATCCTGCAATCCATATTTATAATAAAAATAATTTATATTATATGATATGTCTAAATTAATTTTTTACCATAATGAATATTAATAACCGTAAAAAATTAATTAATTTTGTTAAGGTAAAAATCAGTTTTCCAAGGGTTAAAACAGAAAATATAAGTTGTAAAGTGGACTAGAAACTTGTATAAAACCATTTTTATGGAAATATTTTACGGTTTATAACCAATAGGGATCAATAATGTCCTATTTTAGAGGATTTTTTATGAAAAATTGTGGCACACTTAATTATTTTAAAAAACTCAATGTATGTCTTATCCCCCACTATTAAAATTCACCCCCTCTCCTCCCCTATTCACACTTCTAATCAATTTTATTTCAGACAATACCTACTCAAATATCTTACCTAATTTATTATACACATCCTATGGGCCATATTTTTTTAGGAACCTCTTTTATGAATGATTTAGGTATAAACCTAAAGAGGTTCTCCAATGAGGAGGTAGAATTCACAAACTTTTATTTTATTTTATTTCATCTTCCACCTAAATTAAAACTTATTAAATGATTATAATACTTTTAAAGGATTATAAAACATGAGATTAGAAGTTATTAAGTTAATGTAATAACCTCTATCTGTCTCCAACTCCATTAAAATAGAAATGAAACTATCGATAATGTATATGGTGGACTACCGCCTCACGAATCGATGTTATTCATTTTTTTATAACCACATATCACAGAAATATATAATGATATATTTAAGGTATATATATAATACTTATGATATTATTATACATTTGAAATTATAATATGACTTATAATTCTTTCCTCACAACCCATTATAAAACAGTAATGTCACTAATGTGTACGGCAGACTACAGCCTCATGAAACGATATATTGTTTTTTTATTTATTTGATACTAGGATGGAAATAAAGATAGAATAATTTAATATATATTATATTTATAATATAATTTTACTTACACAGTTGTGATATCACATATATGTTCATACATTCCATTCTATTTGGGACATGATAACATTATTCGTGTGTACGTTGAATTACCGCCTCACGAAGCGACGTAATTCATTATTCTCATACAATTTACAAATAATATAACAAGGAAATGTTTAAATAAATATATTTATTTTAAATTATAGAATTAAATTATTTTTATTTTTATTTTTTATTTAATTTTACATTGTTGCATCTGTTTAGAAAATGAAAATAATATTCATACGTACTTATGCCCTACTATCTCCACGGACAGTGCATTTTATTTTCTATCATCGAATATTATTGATTACTATAAATACATATATAATGAAGTTATTTTATATTTAAATCATGTTTAACATTATACAAATTATGGAACCATGATCAATTCTTTTTTATTGAAAATAACATATCAAAACATACATGAAAAAGTAGTTATTACATGAAACATGATTTTAACAAAAAACTAATAATAAAAGGGTAATAAAAGTTCAAAATAAAAAAATATATGTTATGATATATATAAGTATGTTTCTATAATATATTTATAATAATATTAAATTTATTATATAAGATTTTCTAATTTTTAGTAAGGAAGTCAAGCATTATTGTAAGGGGAATTCATCTCACTTTTATTTTCTGTTAGACACATTACATATTCATAAAATGTTTTTTTGTGGTTTTTATAGTTTTCATGAATGTATTTTGTGATTATTATTTTGAATTATATGATATAATAGGTAATAGAATATGTCCCAGTGGGGGGGGGGGGTTGAATATGCCATATTAATTCAAAATAAATAAGTTGATTATCCTAAATAATTATGAATATTGATTATTAGAGTTAATTAGGAGAAAAATAAAAGAATGAGCACATGAATTTTTATACTAATTAAATATAATGTATACTTAGACAATTTATATACATCTCAAATAGGTTGTTGATATATTTTAAACTACATCATTCTTAAAACAAAATCATAACATGATTACAACATTCATTTTCTAGTGGAAGAATAATAAAACATCTATCTTTTTTATGAGGAGTCATAAACCAATTCTAAAACTAAATTTTGACTATAGGATTCACATCCAGAATGATCCTACATTCAAAATCTAAGAGTTATATCCAAAATATTGAAAAAAAATTAATGTAAAGGAAAAATACGACGAAAAAATTTGATTATGAATGACTGGAAGATGTGTTACAAACATAAGAAAACATAAGAAATAGATACAAGAATTATAAAACATATGTAGTTGTTCAAGATTGTTCGATCATATTGATCATCTCGTCATTGTATTAGTAGTAATGTATGTTTTTTTCATCCCTTTAGAGATCATCTATTAGTTGTAAAAATAGGGTACATGATTATTTATTGATTCTTATGGTATGAAATCATTTTACCAGTCTATGTAATATGCACACATCATTTCGTAATTTTATATTAATAATATTACCTCTATTTCAAGGACACACAACATACATTTAAATAAATAACTCTAAATAGAAAAATTCTTTCCATAGGTGAAACAACCAAAAAAAGTAATAAGCGATACTTGAATACTAGAGAGGGAGAGAGAGAAAATAATATATAATCATTCCATAAATATCATAATCTCATGACTGAAATTTTAAAAAATAAGGAATAGTTGAAACTAATTTGAAAACATAAAATATATATTACAAACAATCTCTATAATAATATGACAAAAATAAATCCCAAAAAAATGGAATGTTTAAATTTGAAAAACAGGAATTTCAAAGTATTATGTTTACGATGGTCTATAAATATATAGATAAATTAAATGCATAATAAAACTACATTTAAAATATAAAAATAGGTTTCAATTAAATTAATATCTTTTAATATGAATTTATAAATAATTAAATTATTAAAAGGAACATATAAAATAAAAGTGGAATCTTTAGTTGCAAGCTGTATGTTTCATGCATCAAAATAATACACTATTTGATCCTTAAAAAACATGTTTAAAATAATGAAAATAAATTCTTATTTGTTTTAATTAAATAATGTGAATTTATAATGACATTATAAAAATTTAAACATATGATATAAATATGATGTAAATTGATATATGAGCCAAAATTAAAAATATCATTTTTTTCTTGTTGCATTTTTACATATCCAAATTCATATTATTGAATTTCATTGAAGGTAGTTTCACATAGGACAATCAATGTAAGGTATCCATGTAGGAAAATTGATCAAATATAATAATCAACATAATTGATTCACTATTTCAGGGAATCAAATATCTTAATTCCACACATATGTAATTTAAATAATGGAATTCTTAAACACATTATACAAATTTTCATTTCATGTTTTAGACCTAAAATAGACCTAGATAAAGCTAAATTATCTTTCAAATGTTTTTAATTATATTTATCAAATTTAATTTTCTTTATAAAGAAATATAAATCACCATAATCTGATAAAAATAACCCAATTTATAAAAAATGAATGAAAATACGTTCTTAAAATACAAGAAATCAAACAAAAAAATACAATGAATTTAGCATTAATTTCAGATATGATAGTAATAAAATGAGAATGTTATGAATTTGAATGACATTTATGAAATATTTGTATCTTTATAATTGGAAAATGTATTATTCAAATTGGATTTACATAGAGTGATATATTTTTAAATAGAAAGGAAACAAAATTCTAGAAATCATCTACATCTATTTCAGAATAAACTAAGTGTATATCTATTTTGGCTACATAGAAAACCATTTGGATATGTTTTTAGTTGTTTTTATGATATATGGTAATAATAAAAAATATAAAGAAATTATAATTTGTTATCCAAAATGACTAACTAGTCCTAGGAACTCATAATAAAACTTATAGATTGTGATATGAATAATGAAAAAAGTCATCTAAATAATTTTTTTTGGAAATAAATAGAAGGATATGACCAAGATAAAGTATAAATAAAATAAAAAACAAATAAAAGATATAATATATGGAAAAAAATTAAAACAATTAATTGAAACTAATTAAACTTTTAAATATTTGATAATTTTAAGGAAATATGGGAGGTGATTTATTTAATTAAAAAAATGCAAGAACATGAAAAAAAATATTACCCATTTTGTTTTATTATAAATCTTATCATCGATAATGAAAATTATTATCCCCTATTTTTAATTATAAAAAAGAAATAAATTCTTTTAATGAATTTATCGAAGAGCCATGATAATTTCATACACTTCTAGAAGATAGAATTAAATTCAGTGAGAATAATTTTTAAATTACTATTTCACAGAAATAATAAGAAATGTTTTACTTCATATGATTTTATATGAAAAGATAATTTAAAAAATAATTTAAGATCACATAGGATGTGTAAAAAGTTTTAAAATAGATATATAGTAATCAAAGGTGCATAGAAATTAAAAAAAAATTATTCTTGAAAATATATTACAAATTTTATATATTGCAAATAAAAATGAATATTTCTACAGATAATCATACTAAAACTACCAAAAAACACATGAGTACATAAAACTATTATTATTCCATCATTTGAAGATCAAATTTATGTATTTCAAAATAATAATTTTTAAAAGGATTCATCAAGATATTTTTAAATTTATTTGTAGTAAGGATAAACTATACAAAGATATCACCCTTATTCCCATAATCTCTAACCAAAAGAAATCTATAATCAATATTTTTAGTTTTATAATTTTTTAAAGTATTGGAATAAAATTATTATGTGGATGTATTATATGAAAAAATAGGTTATTCATCAAGATAAACACGAAAATCATATTAATTTTTCGCAATCCATAATCATTGATTATAAAAAATACAAGAATAAATATAGAATAATTTTAGAGTAGATAAATAAATATATAATTTCTTTTTAGAAGACCAATAAATTGATCTCTTTATAATAAAATTCTAGAGTCTATAATTTATTTTTCTATAGTTTTATTACCCCCTAAATCACAATCAGAATAAAATATTAAATCAAAACAATTATACTTATATCTAATAATCAAGAATTAACAGTTCCTTTCAATTATATAATTATTCTTTTAACTTCTCTAATATGAATCTTTAGGATCATCATGAAATATTTCACATAAAAAACACTTAACAAGTTATGAGGTCTAGATAGAGTGGAATATATCCGTCCACCTTTCATGACTCTATAAAATTAAATATCAATAGATTTTTTATAATAATCAATACCTAATTTACAAACAATACTCAAAATAGTTTTCGTATGTTTAAAATAATTGAGACTGAACATTTAAACCAATTATTTTGAATACTTATATTGATTTTGAAAAGATCCTTCTTTCCTTGGTGAAATTTAAATTATATGAAATAACATTAATTATCCCATTAAAATCATGTCATACTCAGATGAAATCAATATTGAAAAATCATTACAAAACATATCACTATAATAACCAAAAACAATATCATCAACTTAAATTATTATATTTAAAAAATAATAATAAAATCTATTAATAAAATTGTAGCACCAACATTACCTATAGTGAGACCATTATTTAATAATATTAAATAATGACTTTCCTTCTAAATATTAGGTACTTATTTGAGGCTACACAAGTCATTATATAATTTAAAAACATGACTAGGAAAATTTTTATTTTAAAAAATAGGGGGTTAATAAAGAAAAAATTATTTACTTATAAAATCATTTATGAAATCATTTTTTTACATCCATTTTATATAATTTAAATCCTTTAAAATAAGAATAATATAACAATATTTTAATATCCTCTATATTGGTAACAAGTGGAAATGAATATTAAAATCTTATACCTTTTATCGATAGTATCCTTGGGAAACAAGTATAGGTTTATTTTTGAAAATCTATCTATATTCATCCATCTTATTTCTAAATATAAATTTAGTTATGATTACCTATTTATACATATGCAATTACCCTAAAGAAAATAAATTAATTATAACAAATTGATTAAGTTCATATTTCATAGAAACAATCAAGTTAACATATTTTAAAGAGTCATTAACATTATTAGGAAGAAAACCAGAAATAAAAGAAGAATTAGTACAAAAATTTAAAACCGAATTTATTATTTTAATACAAGAATGAATATATCCAATAAAAATTTAAACAGGATAATCAGTAAGAATTTTTGATGATGTTAGATAATTTTTAGATGGAGTACGCTCCCCCTTAATTGATTCATTCATATATTCAGGTTTTTCTTCAAAAAAATTAAAATATATGAACTCATTAATAAATCCATTAAAACATAAATTTATTTTACATTAGATTCATCAAACATAACATGAAAAAGTTCCTTAATAACAATTTTTATTATTTTTTATAATATAAAATATTTAATATATTTATAATAACCAAGAAAAATATCATCATTGATTTTAGCGTCAAATTTAATTAAATTGTCTTTGAATTTAAAATAAATAATTTACAACCAGAACCACTAAAATAAAAAACATTATAATTTTTTAATTTTAAATAATTTACCATATTTTTTCTTCAACAATGGTCTAATAAGAATTCTATTTGTAATGTAATAATAAACATAAATAACATCAGATGAAAAATATCATAGAAAATTATATGTACATAACATTGTTCTGGGTTTTTCAATAAGAGTTCTATTATTTTATTCTAAAAACCCATTGTTTTGTTTTTAAAGAAAAGAAAAATTATAAAAATAACCATTCCTTTATCAAAAAATTTTCAAAAATATAATGTATTAATTCAAATCCTTTATCACTATGTTTAAATAAAATCATATAATAATTTTTATTTGGAATTAAATTACAAAAATCATCAAATCTATGTAATGTTCCATTTTTATGAGAAAAAAAATAATTCTATGTTCATAAACTATAAATATAAACAATGATATAAATAAATTGATTTCCTCCAATACTATATATTTTAATAGGACTAAATAGAACTAGATATACAAATAATACATGTCTATTAGTACATTTCTAATCGATAGGTTTGATAAAAACATTACATTGTTTTCCTCTAATGTAATAATCAAAAACAAGAAGTTATCATGTCTTCAAGGTTGGAAACTATAAAAAATTCACATGTTTAGAGAGATTATGTATCATTTTGAAATTAACATGACCTAAACGTCAATACCAAATAATTATATCATTCTTCTCAACATTCAATCACCTAACATGTTGATAGGTTATTTTTTAAAAATTAATAGTATATATATTTTATTTTTTATTAGCATAAAATAATAAAGAATCATCATGAAAAACTCAACATATAACATTGATTCCATCATCACATAATTAATATATAATAAGTAAATTATTTTTTATACCTTGAACATATAAAATTATAGAAATAAAATGTTGATTTTAAAAAACCCACATTACCAAATAATATACATTTCCTTTGGAATTATCTAAAAAAGTAATAGTGCCTCCATGAAATGTGATTTAATTGGTAAAAGGCATCTGATAATATCCATAGAGTATAAAATTAGATTTACCTTTTGTCTTTCATGAGAAGTTTAATTAATATTTCTCTTATAAAAATAATTTTCTTGACAATTTTGGCACCTAAGATGCTTTGGGTCCATTTGGATTTGTAATATAATTTTTATGTCCCCACAAAAAATTTTAGTATGTATTGAACTGAAATATAAATAATAAATATGTTAAAATATTAGTCTTTATAAATATAAAATACTTTATGAATGTAATGGAATAATTACATACATAGTTACATTTTATGTTGCATTTAAAACAAGAATCCTTGGAAGTACAACCATTTTTAATTTAAAAAAATGATTTTGATAATGTGATGTATTCTCTTATCATATCCAAATACATCATTTTTTATTCATTTTTTCTGATACATCATTGTATTTTATTTTTCACAGCCTTGAATAGAGGTGGAATTTTTTTAATATATTCATATACTTCTTTCATTTTTTCATTCAAATCTTGGGAAGATTCCAAATTACCATAAATAGTATAATTATAAGTAGAAGTGGTATCCCTTAAAATTTCATTCTCTTATAAAATAATATTAAACTTTAAGAAATAGGCCTCTCATTAATTGTGATAATATTATTATATAAATCATTAGTTTTGAAAAACTATTTTCATAATATATTAATTTATAAATTTGATTAAAAAATAATAGGATAATAAGAATCACAGCATGAGTCACAAAGTCTATAATTAAATAAATAATCACAAACATTGTGTAGAGAATCTATGAAGCACATTTTATAAGATTAATTCGATTTTCCAAAATATTCAATGGAATCAAATTCTTCTGTACATCAATAACTAATTTTCCACCAGTTTTCCATTCCTTTTGGATTTTCCTTTATTTTTAGTTCTTTAAAGTAAGGTTTGAAATTACCATTCTTCATGTACTCAAAGCTAGTAACTTGTGAAGTATTATAATTAATACTACATTTTTTATATTCTATGATTTTTCATTCCTTCTATTGGTTTATTCAAAAGTGGTTATGGAAACCATTCTTTTCCATTCATTTGTAAACTCCAGTCAAAATTTGAGCCATAAATTCTTTTTCAATATCCACTATACCAGAATTAGAAGATTTAGTAGAAACAAAATTCAGAGATTTAAATGCTACAACTTTTCTTTTTTCTTTTCTCATCATATTCTCTATTATTTATTTATAGTTCACACTAATTTAGTGATCCAATTAATTAAATGAGAGTGTAGTCTTTGACATCATTTATTTTTTCAAAGGTGACCTTATTTACATTCCATTTATTTTGTAATTCTTATAGTACTCATTTAACATGTACTAGATTTTATAAATCATATATAAGGTAATTCATTAGATTAATGATGTTTGTAACAAGGTGCATCAATTGGTTTAATAACTCATGTTCATGCATATTGATGTCTTGATACTCAGATCAATGAATCATAAGCTTATATTGAATTAAAATTTCTAATCTATGGTGAGTTTCTTGTATAATCATCCATTTTTCATGTGATTTCGTACAAGAAGATACATGAATAAAAATACTTTTTAATAGAAAAACATAAATTATTCCATTGTTTTTAATTTAATAAATATCTTGTTAAATCATTTATAGTAAGAATATCTAGGTTATATTTTTGTAGTGTTTGTGGGTTTTCCATGATGGAACAATGTTAGGTGGTTAATTGGTTGAGTTATGCAACTATCATGGACTTCCAGTATCCATAATCACATTCATCAATGTGAGGTGGCTTATATATAATCCAAAAATCATTTTTATTCACCCATGTCAGCATAATTATTTTTTCCTTAGAGTGTGAATTTTAGAAATATGTTAGCATAATATTGTATAAATAGCTAACTCTACGTAAGGATTAGATAACTCCAAAAGGAACAACATTGTTACCAATTTTTAGGTATTAGGAATTATATAATCTGAGATAAAAAAATCCATAATATGGTTATCCTCTGATATCTATTATATGGTAATAATGGGGAATTAATGATGGTATTGTTGGTGGGGGGGGGGGGTGAATAGACTAGATTAATTAAAATTAAATTTAAAAAAATATATTATCATATTTTCTATGAAATGGTATTTTTAGAGTTATTTAGTTGATGAATAAAATAATTTATATAAGAAATTTTATACTCATTAAGTCTAATATGGACATAGTCCAGCCTTATACCTCTCTACATATGGAGAGATTCATTATGCACTAACTATTTATTAATGGGGATTCATAACCAAATTACACCATTATTTTTCTAATTGAGGAGTAACCAGACACTTTTTTTATTCTATAGAGTCATAGCCCAATTATAAATCTGAATTTATAATACGGGAGTAACAACCCAAATAGTCTTAAGCATAGAATCTATGTGTCACAATAGAAAGCTAGAAAATTACATTTTCTGAAAAAGAATAAACATAAAATAGAGTGTATAAGAAAGATAGGATATAGTGTTGCAGACTCAAGAAACCAGATGAAAATGACATAAAAAACATATTTAATTGTTTTTGAGTGTTTGATCATTTTGGTCATCATATCACGTCGATATAATTCCACGAATTTTTTGTTTATCCCTTGAGTGATTTCTCTTATGTAATAAAAAACAGTGTACAAGATGACTCTTTGGGTCATTGATTGGGAACCCTTTTTTTCTCTTTATTACATAAGAACTCATCGTGTCATAATCATATATATGTGAAATTCCCTCTGTTTCAAGTATACATGCCCCCCTATGAATAAATAATTGAAAAGTGCAAGAACAAACCTTCCAGAGGTTAATCAATTCAAAAATAACAATAATAATTACCTGAATATCAGATATATACATATATATATTATCATTTCTTAAATATCGCCCAACTCCTGATAGAAATTTTAAAAAATAAAGACCTATTCACATGAAATTAAAATCAAATGATAAATAATATAATTATTATCAATAATAATAGGTGTAATAAAAATCCAATAAAATAGCATGTTTGAATTTTTGAAATAGGAAATTCAAAATTTTCCATCTAAAAAGTGTAGTAAATATATAGAGAAATTAAAAATATAATAAAACCCTATTAAAAATATAATAATAGGGTTTAATAAAATTATTATCATCTAATATTAGTTTAGAAATAATATAATTGATTAAAATAATATAAAACAATAAAAACTATTTTCTGTTTTTCAAGATATATGTTTCATTTGTTAAACTAAATCAATCACTGATCATAAGATTTTTTTACAAAAATAATGAAATTAAATTCTAATATTATCTAGATAATTAATTTTAATTTATAATTTAATTATACAAAATTTATATATATGGACTAAACATTTAGCAAATCGATATATGATACACAATGAAAAACATAACATTTTTCATGTATGATTTATAAATATCCTACATCCCATATGTGAATTTTATTTAATCATTTATCACGTAGAAACATAAAAATAAAGAAATCATGTATGAAAATTGATCACATATGTGAATCAACATATGGGATTCACTTTGCAAGGGAATGACAAACCAAAATTTATCATATATCTAAATTAGGTAAAGGAACTCCAAAAACATTAGCGAAATTGTATTTAAATGTTTATGACCTAAAACTAACCTAGTTAAAGGATGAATTGGAATTGGGTCCCTCTAACACACAAACACAAACAAACAAACAAACAAACACACACACACACAATATTTCATTATGTTTCTAAATAAATAATTATAACTATAATTGGTTACATATGACTAAAATTATTAATAAAAATAAATGATAAATAAATCCGACAAATAGTTGAAATATGATTAAAAAATGTGAAGTTAGTTCAGTACTTATTAAAGATATGATATAAATGGAATAACATGTTTATATCTTTTATTTAAGTGTGGAGAATATTCTTATATTTCCAACAGGAAAATAATCTCTCAATTTGGTGTTCTATCGTCTGAGATACTATAAAAATACCATGGAAAAATAATTATGGAAATTTTCTAGGTGGATTTTAGAATCTACTAGATGAATAACTATTTTCCTATATGGATACCATTTGGATACATGGTGAATTGTTTTTCTCGCTATATGGTAAGAGAAAAAAATCTATACTTTTTATTTTAAGGTACAGAATGTCTTATTTTCCAAGGAACTCAAAATAAAACTTATAGAACATGTTATGAAAAATAAAAACATTAAATCTAAATAAAATTTAATTAATAAAATATTTTGAGATGATCAAGAGTATGTATATATTAAAAAAAATTAAAAGATATATAATATGAAATACAATTAAAACATGTAATTAAACAAAACTAAACATTTAAACATTTGATAATATTATGGAAATATGGGATGAGTTGTAATCAATCATAAAAAAACATGGAAGAACATACACAAATAATAAATTTTTTAATATTTACATATCCATTTGAGAATATATCCTTCATGGTGTTTTCAGTTAAATTTTTTTAAAGTGGCAAGTGATTTTCTCTCAATATGATCAATTTGAGACATATATTATTTTATGCACCTATCTTATTTTATGAGGTATATATACAATTACCTTAACATTAACATCCTAAATTTCGTTATTCTCTTGATATTTTATAGTTCATTTAATGTTTTTCTTTTATGGGGATTGTAATTCAATGTAACCAAAGTGGAATGTGTATATGATACAATACCCTCATTTTTTAGGATTTAATATATTAATGCTTACAATGATAAAATATTATGATCTATCTTCATGAAACTCTTGAATTATATTCTCCTAGGGTAATTTCATGAGAATCCATTTTTCCCTTCATTTCCCAATCTTTATGTACTCAATATTCCAAAAACTATTTTTATATAAAACCATATTTTTTCTACTATTGATCAAAAATTTTCAATCCTTATTAATGTTTTTTTAAAAAAAATTAAAGAATTTTTTTAATTCTTTCTGATGTTTTATAGACATTTTTACCTTTCTTTGAAATTTTACAAAATAAATTTAAAAGTAATCTTCATTTTGTTTTCCAAATAGGTCACATTTCTCATTTACGGAAAATGGTAATGAAATAATTATATCAACATGCATGAAATTAATGGAATTTTATTCCATTCTGATTATTTTTTAAATTGAATAATCCTTTATAAGATTTAATTATTATTTAATAGAAAGAGATTTTGAAAATTATTATTTTTAAAATGCTTTTTTTCATAGCATAAATGAAATTTTCCCTATTAAATGTTTTTTATTTTATAATGATTCCTTTATATATTTCAACAATTTTATTTAATAATAGGACATTGAATATTTTATATATATTTTTAGTTTTAATATATCACTTTCAGTGTGAAAATTCTATTTCCTCTAAGAAATGTTCCATGTGATATTTCAAAATTATTTTCGATAAAAGATGAAATCCTCTATTTTTACTTAAATATTATTAGGGATGTATTCCAAGTATACCATTCTTATTCTTTATTTAGATGATTTATGAATATGTTGAAATTATTGTTTTTATACTCATTTCTATTACATGGGTTATACTATGAGAAAATTATATGGAATAAAACTTCTTTTTTTACCTGGGCTATGAAATTTTGAAATGGTGAAATAATTATGAATCAGTTTTCTTTTAAGAAGTTCATGATATGAAGAAAATTTTATGAAACTCATTTCTTTTAATGCGTTCTATTATTATGATTGTTTTAAGATTATGTGGATGAAATATGTATGTTATTAATTATGTGATGGAGATTACGTTAAAACTCTGAAGAGTGGGACCTATTTCTGGATACAATGCATTTGGTAAAGATTGATATCTCTGTTGAAAAATTGAGTATTATTGGGGATTGAACCTTTTTTAGTAATTTAATTTTCACTCTATTAATGTATTGAGTGAAAACCCTATATAATATTATGGTTTTTAGAGAAAACCACTCGACTATGATAGTTTTGGAAATGATCCTTGACTACTAAGGAAATGATTTTCTATGATTTTTTATTTTCCATAAATATGTGTCTTATTACAAATTTATGTTCCCATGGATCATGTATGGCGATTTCATTATGATTTATATATTATGAATTATTATAATTTATTCCATGGATCATGTTTATGATCTATATTACCCAAGGTATTTTATTAAAGTGCTATACTGATGTTTTAGTACACTTATGCTCAGACTATTCTTATGTGATCATTGACATCGCCCTTGTTTACTCATACTAAGAATCTGAGATCACCCTTTATCATGTTTTTATCCCAAGGTTATGAAAAAATGTTTTAGGTATTATAATTCTAGTAAGTGTTATATATATGATTAAATTTGTTTTAGAATATTTAGTTCACCTATGAACCAGTACACTAAGTTTCCATGTTTCTAAATGAAATAGACCTAAAAAATATAGCATGGATCATTATGTTATTTAATAAGTTTTCATCTAGTAAGATGTAATATTTATAAATGAGAAGATTATGTATTTATAGTTTCACAATCCATTCTACACCATTGGATGGTTTATCCTTTTGATTGGTTGTCTATTCTAGAGGTGGTCATCTACTTGGAAGGGCCAACTAAGAGTTCAAGTATTCTTTTCTAGAAAATATAATGCTTTTATTTTATATAATAAAAATTCATATTTTTTATAAATTATTTATGATTTTTATGTGAAATTATTAATAAAATTTACCTCACTAGTATATGTAAAATTTTAATTTCTATATTTTTCTAATGTTAAAAAATGTTTGTTTAAAATACATATTCCTTAATATTAATATTATTTATATATTTTTTTTATATGTTACTTTTTTCATTTAAAATTATTGTGATAGTTTGATTCAAGTAGATAGTGACTTACATTTCATATAATGTGTGACTCTATACGATATATATTTTTATATACATGATCCCCTATTTTTTAGGGTTACAAACATGATAATGAATGTATATAATAGTAAATGCATATAAAGTAAAATAGATGTCATGAACTCAGTACTAATTACTATACATTCTCCAAGGTGACGACCTTGGGGTTGGACAACCCATTGGCAGAACAACTTATTCCTTAATATTGGAAGGATATGTGATGGATTATTGGAATCATTAGATTATAAGTCATTTGAGAAATATAAATACTTTATATTCATAAATATGACAACATAACCATTTAGTAGAAATGGTGAAATTCACGTGGACTATTGTATCTCAAATTTGGTGATATAATTTTACCAATGAGAAAATAGGAATGTGATAGATTTTGGTACATAATTACATTTACCAATGACTTTAATCAGAATGGTAATGTTTTTTTTATGAATAAAAAATATGGGGTTTTTTAAAGTTAATTTTACTTTAATAATAATTACATTTAAAAACAATAAAAATGTATTTGGATTATCAAATCATATATAGGTGGTGAATACATATTCCTAAAAATCATCAATTGTTGAAGAGAATTCAGAATTGATTCCTAACTCAGAAACCCAGTAACACTAAAATAGAATGGTTTGTGAGAAAAGAGGAATATTACATTGTTTTATATGGTTCAATCAATAAAGATTCAATATGATATTCTTATTACATCATAGGGTTATTCACTGAATGTTGATGCATTTTTATGAAATTGTGTTCTATATTATGAAATCATAAAGACAACATATGAGATATAGATTAATAATCACCCCTAAATATGTTATATGATAACTTTAAGTTGTGATGTATGTGGATGCATTTTTTTCCTAAAAAGACTACCTCAAAATTAAAAATATATATAATTTATTGGTTATTCAATAGAAGCTATAAGATATTAATTTTATAATCTAATATAACAAAAACTATATGTAAATTTATAGGGTATTTTCCCTGAACAGGAACATATAATTCCAGGATTTAATGGGAGTAATGGAGAACATGAAGAAGCTTAAGACCAAAAGAGGTAGAGTAACTGAGGATTAAGTTGATCCAATCCTACAAAATAATTATTAAAGAAAAAAATTATAATATTAATAACAACCATTAATGTATATTAAGATTCTACAATAGATCATGAGATATGGATTTCCTATAGAAAATGATGGTGAAGTAATGTTCCTAATAGATGAACCTACTAACTACTAGGAGGTAATTATGTGTTCTGATTATGAGTACTGGTTAAAATTCATGAATACTAAAATGTTCAACATGTACATTAGAAAAATTTAGAACAAAGTGGATTCAACTGAAGAGGTATGACCCATTGTGTTCATGTTTTATTTTAATAATAAAATCAACATGGGTGGTAGAGATTCTACCATTAAAGAATTCTTGGTAGAGAATGTGTAAGAAAAGATTAATGGTACTGATTATGATCAATCTGTTTCACCTTTTATGAAGGTAAATTAGATTTGGATTTTTCATTCTATAAAATCTCATTTTGTCAATGAATCATATCAAATATATTTCAAAAATAATTTCATTAATATTCGTTTATTCTAGGGTGGGTATATGATACAAAAAAATGATTTTGACATTCCAAATGAGACTAATAATGAATTCAAGATATATTTTCTATTTATGGATAAAAGAAAGAATCATAAATTTTGGATACTCAACTTCATGATTAAACAATTGATTTTTTATTAATAAAAATTGGATAATTGTTGTATGTTTAAGATTATTAGTGGGATAATAAAATTATTTTTGATATAGTATATAGATGATATAGTATATATCTAATTTAAAAACCTAACACAAACAATTAAGAATATATGGTTGGATATGTTTTTTTGAATGGATGAAATATGTTAAGAAATCCAGATAGTTTGTATAATGATCGATAAAGAATGATCTATGAGTTTTCCTGGACTAAATAAACACACATATATTGGTAAGTTCCTAAAGTGGTCTATCATGCAATACTACAAGAGAGTGTCTTTACCAGTTCCACACGGGATGAATATTAAGAATACTCATGATCATATTAAGATGTGTTTGAGGATATATATGATTCTTTATGCATCCATAATAATATTTATCTTGTATGACATGTTGTGCACTTGACCCACTTTATGTTATACATTATACATAACCTCTAGATACCAGTATAATATAAGTGACAATAATTAGATATTTATAAAGATAATATTTAATTAAATGAAAATAAATAAGGATATATTAGTAATATTTATAGGATACGATGTCTAATACCGCAAAAATTTTATTTAAAATAATAATAATCAATATTTCTAGCAAAACAATCACTACAAACCATTAATTGAATTTTGATATGATATAAAAATATTATTACAACATAGTAGTTGATATTGTGGGTATAAATATGAGTAAATAAAATATATATTATATGTATAATGGTCATACTGAATGAAAACTAACTTATTAATTATTTTTAAATAATTAATCATCTTTTAGTGAAGTCATGTTAATCCTTAAAAATGAATTTTCAATAAATTTTTTTTATAGGATTTTGTATATAGAAATTATAATTAATTTATTACATGTATTGAAATATTATTTTATGAAATTGAAAATATTTTTTAAATAATATTTTCAAAATTAACATAGGGAATGTTTTATTGTTTTTTTGAAATTTTTGATTTTTTAGTGAATAATGGAAAATACCAATTTTCCAAATTCAAACATTTATTATCATTAAATAAATTAATTTTAAAATATAGTTATATTTTTGTATTTTATATTAATGAGAAATACGATACATTTCATTTTTAATAATATAATTAATTTCATTTTAATAAAAAAAATTCTTTATCTTGATATATGTTTTTTATGGAAAAAAACACATTATAAAATAGTTTTTCATTGTGTTCTATGAATTTATATTAAAATTTATTATTGAACATTATACAGATTAAATCGTGAAATATTGATATAATTTATTTTTTATTTATTATTTTTAAATTATTTAAATTGGTCTATTTTATTTTATTCTTTTATGAATAATAATTATGGTAAATATTTTTCACCTCAATAAGGGTAAAATGGTTAAAATAGGGATGAAACCATGAGACAAGGTCATAATAAAACATGAAATAATTTCATTTAATTTGATTAATTATAGCATATTCTGTAAAAATTCTAATTTATGTCATTCTGGATCGATTTTCTCTTCATAATGAAACATATATTATTATATGTACAAGAAATTTCAAAAATGTTACTCTCTGGCATCTATTTTAGTTTACATATTCACACAATGATACGAATATGTTATGAATGAATATAAAGAATTATTTTGAAAATTATTTACTTATTTTTATTATTTATATGTATTTCTAATTTTTGATATTGGTGTAATTACGTTAAATTATTAAACAATGCTCATGCAATGTTTTACAAGAATTAGAAAAATAATTATAAATTATTAAAAAACACCATGTAATTTTTTTGGAATTAAAGTTTTCCACAAATTTTATAGATAATAAAAATTTATAGTTTTTTATTGGTTATATATTTGAAATATATGATCAAATTCATAAAATTTTAATCAAATAAAATGAATATTATCTAAAATGAGATTAATGATATTTTATGCTAATAATAGTTTATAAAATTATATAAAAATCATTAAAATATTTCAAGAGGACATGTGGAATGGGAAATGGACTAAAATTACACCACAAGACAATTTTTTAGATAATTGTTATATTATATGTATATGTATTACCCTTAGTGATGGGAAAATGTGTCACCACAGTTAAAGATAAAAAGGTTTAATGGAGGGTTAAACTAAAGAGAAAATGGTTCCAATGACATTAACATATGTAAAACCCATTTTTATGTGATTATATATATCTTATCTAATATTAAATTTGAGATTATTAGATATCTAAGTACATTGAATTGAATGGGAGTGCCCATTCCCACCCTTATAAAAGGACACACATCATTTTTCATATTTACAGCACATTAAGACATATATATCTACAATAACCTACCCTTTTCTCTTATAAAGTTATGAAAAATGAAATATTGGTGATGTTAATTATTAAAATACTATTCATAAGGATATTATGATAGGATTAAATAGAGGCCTTCTGAAAAAGAGTTAATAATCTTACCTCACCTCCCACAATTTATTTCCTATTCTTCCTCCTATGAATCAATGGTATAAAAAATAAAAAGATTATTTGATTATAAAATATATATGAAAATTTAATTATTATTATTGATAAAAATTATCAAAAGAAAATCCATAAAATCGAGAATGAATGTATTACTCGTGGGTACATGTGAACTACCACCACCCCATAACGATACTATTCATTTTACACCACCATATTTCATAAATGGTTGTTATGATGGGTTTAATGATAAAATATGATATTTTTGAAAAACAATTCTTCTATAATTATAATATCAAATCTACCTTCATATCATCTAATCCATTGAATAACGTTAATGTTGATCGTAAGTGTGTGGGGACTATTACCTCGACGAAGCAATGTAATCAATTTTAAATTTCAATGTTAAATGAATGATGATAATAATATATTTAATTTATCTAAATATAATTAATGATATAATTATGGTTATTGAATCATGAAATAATATTTACCATTCTTTTATTTAAAAAAATGATAACAAAATTCTTGCATACATAGAACATATCGTCTCCCTAAAGGGTGTAAATTGTATTTCAATATCAAATATTTTTGGATGGTTATAAATATGTATATAGTTAATATTTATTAAAATTATATCAAAAATAAAATTTTGGATATGATTGAACCATGATTACTATACAAGAATCAGAACTTCCAAACCAAAACATCCCTGAAAAATGAATCATTTAACACATAAAAAAGATTTTAATAAGGAATTATTAATAAATAGGTGTCTATATATTATATTTGGAACATATATGATACTATAATTTTAAAAATTATACATTTTTAGATTTATAATTAATTTAAATTTATTATAAAAGATGAGTCCATGATATCTAATCATATCAAACTCAAGGAATATGATTTCTCATCTCACTTTTATTTCTATGAGATATATGTTATATTCCCCAATTCATTCCATTATGTTATGTGTATACTATAAATGAATGTAGTGTATTATTATTCCCATGAAAATCATGGAGATTTAAAAAAACCCATAATTGCTTATCTCTTTCATGTGGTTTTTATTTAGAAATTACCAAATTGAGAATGTTTATTCATCTTAATATTTTTGGCAGATACCTGTTTGATGTTATGAACCTATTTATGACAATTATGTGTATATAATTCTAATTTTACATGTAATGTAATTAATATAGTTATGTTCATAATATTTTGAGTTTAATTTGATGTTACTCTTTCAGGGGAATTATGTTTATAAAGTCCCAAATGTAACACCCCATGATTTTGTGAAATATCCTTACTATTTTTAAAAATGAATTTAATGTTTTCTTTATTTTTTTTACCCACAACACCATGTTTAAATGATAACTGACATACTATTTAATTATTATTATTTAATATCATAGTTATTATGAAGCTACTATAACTGTGGGTATGAGTTGGGTTAACTAAAATATGAGAATATATGGTTTACATATGTATATAAAATTAATTCTTTACTGACCAATAAATTTAAAATGAAAAAAAAATATTTTTAAAGAAAATGGATTCCTTTTAAAAAACTACTACTTTTATGAAAAGAAATGTGTTTTAACTAAATAAACTTTTAAATTTTTAAAATATTATAAATATTTTTTAAAATTATTTATCAAATAATATTTTTAACATTCAACTTATGTGGTTTCTATAAAAGAGATAATAATTAACCCAATTCTAGGATTAAAAATACTATTTTTCCAAACAGAAGATTGGTTGCCTTTTGTGCAATTATTTTAACAAATAATTTTTAACACTTTTAAAAATTTTATTCTACAAGATAATTCCCATTTTTATATCATTATGTTCAAAATATCATAGGGTTAATTTTTGAGAAATTTCTAGGACAACATATTTTTCAATGAATAGTTTAAAATAATGGGTTTTGTTAATAATTGTCATTTACATTAATGATTCTAAAAATTTAATCATTATTTTAATATGTTCTCAAAAAAATTAATTCATTAATATATCTATTACTACAATTTACTTCATTGAAATCAATTTAAAATTCATTTTTGTTATGTTTTTTAACTTTTGACGTTTTTCTCTTTGCAAACCCCATTTTTCGTCAAGTCTACAGGATTAAATTTTAATTACAATTTTCTTGTTAGTTGAATATAATTTGAAAAAATGGTTTCTACATTTTTAATTTGAAAAATTAATATCACGTAACTTGTTTAACATATTTTTTTACAATAATGGATAGGTAAAATAATAAAAAATTGTTTATCATGGGTAAGGAAAAAAAGGGTTTAATATGGGGTTTAACTAAAAATATAAGGGTTGGAACTAACCAAAAACATTATTGAGACCCATTATATGGAAATATTTTTCGCTTATATCATCTTGGATCGATAATGGTGAATATTTTATTCTTGTTTCATGTAGAATACTTGGGAACACCATTCCATACAAAAATCACAAGTGAGCCAGTCACTTCCAATATAAAAGGCCACCTCATCTTCTCCTCTTAACACTTTAAAAAAAATTGGTACTTCCATTTTAACGACCCAATCATTCATTAAGAAATATTCCACCTAATCTAATTAAATGTCTTACTACAAATTTATAAAACATATGCACTTCCTTGGTTTAGTGTTTTCGGATTCTAAAATAACGTTAGGTGTTGTGACCATTGTTGATATAGTAATTAAACAGTGATCACATGATTATTATAAATATAGGGCTTTAAAAAATCCAATTTACTCAGAAAAAGGATGTGATGGCCTCATCCATTAGAATTTCTCCATATGAATCCCATTTGTCAAATATTGTAAAGGAGGTGGTGTCATTGGGATTCAATTTTGATCAATCCCATTCCGAGCTTCAACACATTAAGCTCGAGCAGATTCACTTACGAGAGATGTGGAAGTTGATAGAGATTACCACTTGAGAAATGTTATCCGAGCCACCCCAAGTATTTGTCACCATCTAACAGCTTACCCATCAGTCTTATGTTGGTGTTATAAGGGTTTATGTAACAAGACCCTAGCACTCTGATTATGTACATTATTGTTTGTATAGAATAAATAATATACATTCATTTTATTATGGTTACATTGTAAATAGTTTTTAGAGCCCAAATGGTATTTTTAGGTAATATCAAATTAAGAAATATATTTTTATTAATTAAATGATTTTCGAGTCAAATAATATTTTAATGAAATATTATTACTAAATTACTTTTTATTTAATATAAATGATCATATAATTTATATGAATACAATTGTAATTTTTATTATGGTTTGAAAGCTGTTTTTGCTTGAATGTTGTTTTTGCCAAAACCCATGAATTTTCAATAAATGGCTATTTTTATTTTAAAATAAAAAATTCACAAATTTATATAAGATGAATATTATTTTTGGAATTGGGATGTAGAAATTATCCAACGGTGAATTTTCTATAAATTTCTGAGACAGTCAAATTTTTGGGTTAAAATTATGTATCGTTTAAATATTTAATGTGTTATATGACATCATAATGACGCAATAGTGATGTAATAAAATAATATAAACATGATTCTCAGAAAATTAATGTTTTACCATTTAAATAATGTGATTTTGGGCTTGTTTGATTAATTTTATAAAACATTAGTGGACCCTTCAATATTTATAAAACATTTTAACTTTTTAAATTGATTTCCTTAAGAGTGTGACTCACCTCCACATAATCAATCCTAATATTTTAAGAAGTTTGGACATTGGCCTTATAAAATAATGTTTTTTACTCCTCTTTTGAAAAAAAATGGGAAGAAACCATGGGTCGGTTTCTGGTTTTGATTAGTTTAATGTGTGTGTCCCAAACCTAAATAATAAAGAATCCCCTATCTTTTACTATATAAACCCTCCCATAGTCCCACTTCCTCTTCACTAAAACCCTTTGGAGTTCATCTATCCTCTGACCTCATCTCTGTAGAATCCTCCCATGGTGCTCCAAGATCCCATCAAGCATCTCTCAAGCATCTCCCAAGTCATTGGGATCACACATCCATGTATGGGATTCCATCCATTCTCATTTTTTTCCAACATTCATTATGTTGTTATACAGTTTTAATTTCAATTAAAAATTTTGGGGGTATGATTTCGCATCTCCCCATACTTCCCTCATTATGTTTGAATGATGAGATACCACTTTCTCTCTCATTAATGCCTCCCATGTACCCGTGTTACCATGATGAAATTAAGCAATGAATTCCTTCCTTTCTTATTCTTATCTATGTTTCATTATGTTTTAATAACCTTTTACATTCAATTAAAATTATTGGATTAGGATTTCTAACCTCTCTTATACTCTCCTAAATATGTTTGAAATATTTAAAGACCTCTTTTTCTATAATTAATGGCTCCCACGTACAGTCGTTACCATGCTGAAATTCTATAAGGAACTTCTATATTCTCATTCACATTCAAGAAATTTTTTTTTATTATGAAACTAATTTCCATTAAAATTGTTTGGAAATATATCTATATTACCCCCTTACATTTCATTTCATGTACATATTATGAGATACGACTTTCTCTCTCACCAACCATTTTTATGAATTCTTATGTCAAGTCATTATGCTGCCAAAATTGCTCCGTGATTTTTCTCGAGCCAAAGTAATTATGCAGTGAATACCAGGTACATTTCTCTATCAAAGAAATTCACCATTACGAACATTTACTTATTAATTATATATTTTAATGTATTAATTCCACATTCTTTTATCATGGAATAAATGATTATGTTGAATGAAAACATGTTTTATGATCCTTGTCGCACACTCATGCGTGAAATGAAATGTTTAAAAAAATGTGTGTCCTGATTGCACCCCAATGCATTGGGAAAAGATTACTACCATGATATGTTATGTGAAATGAGGGATTACTCATGCTAATTCATGTACAATGACGGTTTACTCATGCTCTATGTTCCATGATACTTGTCTCATGATAATACCAAGTTAAGTGTTGTTGTCACATTTACATGTTTTTATAATCATGATATATCATTCTTTTATGTTCATGTTTCTCTTATTCTTTATTGATATTCCTATTTCTTAAATTTTTTTTGTATTATTCATGTTATTCCTTGCTTACTCCCTTATTGGGCTTTATAGCTCAACCTTCCTTGTGCATGTCCTCAGGTTAACCCATGTAATGCTATGTACGAGGGAATATAGTGGTCATGTAAATTATGTTTTCCATAAAGATGTTTTGTTTCTTTTTACAAGTTGTTATGTAATGTTCCTAAGCCCCAAATACCCTAAACCTATCGATCATCTATGTTTTATCAAGAGATTATTTTATGTAATAAATCATGTTTATGTGTGTAATAAAAATCATGGTTGTTATAGATGGTATCAGAGGATAAGTTTAGTCATTTTTGGTATTAGGATTAAAAAACCCTAGCGAAGCCTTAGAGATAATAATGATTATAATAAAAACATAATTAAATATTTGTGAGTATTGAGTAAGTGTTTTATTAAGAAAATATATCATTATATGGATACGAGTAGGTATAGGTTGCTCTAGAACAAATTTACCTAGGTGTGAAAACCCTGACAAGGAGTTTCGGGCTTGACCTGGGGTATCCTGGTACACGAAAATGGACCTTGACACACTCTTGTTTAAGACACTCTCTAGGGACATGCAATGGTAAATTTACAAGCTTAGTATGAACCATTGTTTATGGGAATAAAAAAATTACACTAAGAATAATTTTTTGGAAGTAGATCATATATAACATAGATCGACGCCTATAGATTCATATGTTAAGGAAATAAATGTTATTTATAAGTCATCCATTTTTGTCTTTGGATTACCCTTTACGTGTTACCCATAACATTTCTTTTATTCCATCCAATGGCTGGTAATATGAGGACTTGGGCTAACAACCGATGAGAAGATCAATGTTATGACTGTTCTAATGTAATGCCCAATCCAATGGGGGTGTGAATCATGAACTTTGTAATGATATTGTCTCAGTTAAGTCAAGATTTTAATAGAAACATGGGTCATGAGTAACGTTCAACCCACCCTAAGAAAGAAAAAGTCGCAACCAAGAGAATCATGAGACAATGGCCTCCAACTTTTAGTGGATCATCTGATCCTTCAATTACCAAAAAATGGATTGACTCCTTTGAAAATATCTTCTCCATCCTTCAATGTTCTAAACCAGAGAAGGTTCATATGGTTTCTTATTGTATGAAGGGTAAAGCTGATAAATGGTGAATGTTGATCAAAAATACGAATCTCGAGGAGGAGATCGGGGTGTTGGAATGGAATGATTTCCAAAACATGTTTTTTGTTAAATATTTTCCTTGCACCCTCTGAATTAAGATTGTTAGGGATTACCTTTCCATCAAGAAAAAAGATGAAGAATCCATTGGGGTGTTTGAGGAAAAATTCACATGGATAGCATGATGCGCCTCTGAATTTTTCATTACCCCCAAATTCAAGGTTGAACACTTCATTGGTGGGCTGAAACCTAGCCTATAGAAATATCTGACAATCCGTGACTTCGATAGATATAGGTAAATTGTTAGTTGTTCCCTCAACGTGGAAATGTAGATCAACAAATTTTAGGGGTGTCACAGGGATAAGAATCGTAAGGTGGACTTTAATTCTTGCATTCCGATGGATGAATCCAGTAGTGCTTCAAAAAGGAAGCTCCACACTTGCTAACAGTGTGGATTGAAGCACCCTAGAAATATTTTTAAGGGGACATGGAAATGATTTAGGTTAAAAGAGAAGGGTGTCTATCCATTAAATGTAGACATGAAAACTCCGCAGTTGCAATAGTGGAGAGGAACGCTCTGCTTGACCCTCAATGCATTCCATCACTAATGCTGAAGTGAACCCCTTCAATGAAGTGGTTATAGGTACTCTATTTATTCATTCATAAATAGAGAACACAATTTTTTATTCTGGTTCTACACATTCTTTTATATCATGATCTTTTTGTAGAACAACCCCAACACCACCACCAATCATTGATGTAAAGATGTCGGTGGGTAGGAAAATGAGTAAATCATTCCATCTAGTGAATATAACGCCTCCTATGTCATAATTTCTGGATTGAACTTTAAGGAAAACCTCATCGTACACCCTCGGGTAGAATTTGATGCAATTCTTGGAATGGATTGACTTTATTTATATAGATCCAACACATATTTCTTGTGAGAGGAAAATCACCCTTCATATGGAGAATCAACACCTGATTCTATACAAGTTATAGGAGGAAGATGAATCTTAATTAGAACCATTATATCAATTGTGTATATTACTTCCCTATGAGCATGCATAATAGGATTAGATGATTGAGTATAGTGAATCAACCATCCCTGAAGACATGCCTATTATGAGGGAATTCACAGAAGTGATTCCAATAGATTTATCTTGTATTCCTCCTAGAAGATATGTTGAATTTTCAATTGACATTATATAAGTGGAGTTTCCAATTATCAAGACTCCACATAGAATGGTTGTTTTGGATCATGGGGAGATAAAGAAGCAACTATAAGAGAATATAGATAAAGGGTTTATACGCATAAGTGCATCACCATGGGGTACACCCGTCCTATTCTTCAAGAAGAAGGATGGATCAATGCACTTTTTCATTGATTATTGTGAGCTTAACAAAATTTACATAAAGAAAATGTATCCTATTCCACAAATTTATGACTTGTTCGATCAACTACATGGAGCACAATACATTTCTAAGGTGGATTTGTGGTCGGGATATTACAAATCAAAAGTGAAGGAAGATACCCTCAAGACTTCTTTTCGTACAAGGTACGGGCACTATGAATTCATAGTAATTCATTTCAGACTTAATAATTCTATAACAACTGTCATGAAATTGATGAATAGTGAAATTAGAGATTTACTCGACAAATTTATTTTTGTCTTTACAGATTATATTCTAAAATAGTACAAAAATAAGGAGGAGAAATAGGAGTATCTATGCATTGTACTACCAATCATGAGATAGGAGAAGCTCTATGAAAAGTATAGAAAGTGTGAGTTTTGGTATAAGGAAATCTCATTCTTGGGTCATATCATCACAATCAATGGGATGTTTGTGGATCTATCTATGACAACTGCAATTGAGAGATGGCTGAGGTGGACATCAGTAACATATATCTATAGCTTCCTGGGGTTAGCTAGATATTATCTCCCATTTGTCTTTAATTTATCATGATTGTACATCCCTCTAACTAAGATAACTCAGATGGGAGTAAATTTTTCATGGAGTGATGAATGCGAAGAGATATTCAAAGAGTATAAAAGGAGGCCTATCACTGCACCCGTACTCTCACTCCTAATAAGTTGAGAACTCTATGTGGTGTAAAGTTATGCATTAAAGAGGGGTATAGTTTGTGTGCTAATGAAAAATAGAATAGTGATATCGTACACCTCAAGGACGTGGAAAATCAAAGAGAAAAATTGTCCCACATATGATATGGAGTTGGTGGATGTGATCATTACCTTGAAAATCTAGCAGCATTATCTCTCTGGGGAGAAGTGTGAGATATATAATATCCATAAGAGCATCAAATATAAATTCACACAAAAAATATCGTAATATGCTCCAAAAAATATTGATACAGAACATCAAGGATTATAACTTCTCAATCCACTACCATCCTGGTATTGCAAATAATGTGGGGGATGATCTAAGCAGAAAGGATCTTGTATCATTATAAAATATGAGAATTGAAAAGGATAAAATCTTCTTAGATTTGCAGAGGATGGACATGGGAATCATTAAGGGAGGAACATCATCAATACTTTCTCAAATTATTAATCAACCATCCCTCATGGAGAAAATAAAGGATCCTCAAGAAAAGATTGTGGGAATTTAGAAAAGGGTGGAAGCTATAAAAAATGGAAAATACTCAGAGTTAAAGGTTGATAAGGATGTAATTGTGAGATTTTGGTCACGATTATATTTAACATCCTATCCCGAGATAAAGAATGAGCTTCTGAATAACACACATAGCTCAACCATCTATATTTACCCAAGGAGCACAAAGATATGTCACAATCTCTGAGAAAACATTTGGTGGGACAATATGAAAAGGGACATTACTGAATATACATCAATGTGCCTAGAATGTCAGCATGTTAAGGATGAGAGGAAAAAGTATAAGGGGAATATGCAACAACTAACCATACCAACATGGAAGCGGGAGAATATTACCTTGGACTTTGTCACTAGACATCCAAGGACATCCATAGGAAATAATGCTATATTGGTTGTTTTGGATGATATTATGAAGACATATCAATTGATCGCGATTCGAGAGGACTTATCATTGGTTCAACATGAACATATTTATATTAAATAGAGGTAAGCCTGCATGGAATAACACTATTAATTGTATCTGATCATGATTCGAGATTCACCTCAATGTTATTGAAAAGTCTCCAACAAGCTCTAAGAATTGAACTGAACTTCATTATGGCCTATCATCCTCAAAATGATGGTTATTCTGTGAAAAATATTCTGACATTGGAAGATATGTTAAGATCATGTTCTACAGACATAAAAAAAGGATGAGACCAACATCTTCTAGTATTTCAATTATCATTCAATAATAGTTTCTACTCAAGCATCTGAATGGCACCATATGAAGCCCTTTATGGGAAAAGGTGAGGAACACCGTCATGTTGGGGTGAAGTCAGTGACCATAAGATGCTTGGACCTGAAATGGTTGATGAAATGGTGGAGAAGGTGAAAACCATTCAATATCATATGGAGGTATCACAAAGTCGATAGAAGAGTTATTCATATAAACATCAACGAGACATTGAGTTCAATGTTAGAGACATGGTATTTTTATGCATATCTCCATGGAAGAAGGTCATGATTTTTGGAATGAAAGGGAAGTTAATTCCTAGGTATATCATCCCCTTCATGATTCTTGATCCTGTCAGGGTTGTGGCCTACCGACTAGAACTTCCACCTACTATGGCCAGTGTAATGATGTACATCATGTATCCCTATTAAGGAAGTACATAACATACCCTTCAAATGTACTCTCTTCAAAGGTAGTATAGTTAGTGGATGATATTTCTTTTGAGGGGCAGCCCGTTAAAATAATGGATCACAGAGATAAATTTCTACGTAACAAGACTACCCACATGGTAACGGTACTTTGGCAAAAACATAAGTATGAAGAGGTATCATGAGAGCTAGAGGATGAAATGGAGGAAAAGTACCCACACCTATTTTCATCATAGAATGTAAAACAAAATTTTAATGGAAAAATATCATAAGGGGGGATGATTTTAATGAACCAAACATTCATTAATGAAAATTCTTCATGATCTAATCAAATGCATTATTAAGGATACGTAAAACATATGCACTTCCTTGGTTTTATGTTTTTGGATTTTAAAATACCATTAACAATTGTGAGCATTTCTAATATTGTCGTTAAAGAGTGATCACATGACTAGTATGAATATACGACTTTCACAAATCCAACATATTCAGAAATCTGAAGCGATGGCCTCATCAAGTAGAATTTCTTCACACATAGCCCATTTGTTGGTGCTTGGAAAGGAGGTGGAGTCATTGGGCTTCACTCTTTACCAAGAAAAGGCCGATCTTCAACACAATATTCTCAAGTGGAATCACCTATGGGAGAAGTGGATGTTGATAGAGATTACAACTTGAGCGATGTTGTTTGGGCAACACCAAGAATCTTTCACCATCACACAACTTACCCTTCGCTCTTATGAAGGTGTTATAAGTGGATATGTAACAAGACCATAGCACTATGATTATGACTATTATATGTTTTATAGAAAAATGAACATACATACATTTTATTATTGGTAATTTATAATTTGTTTTTAAATCACAAATGGTATTTTCAGTTAATATTAAATTAAGAAATAATTTTGGATGGATTAATGGTTTTTTGAATTAAATAAAATTTTAATGAATTATTATTAATAAATTAATTTCTATTTAATATAAAACATCATATAATTTTTATAATTTCAATTGTAATTTTAATTATGGGTTGAATGTTATTTTTGTTAAAACCCATTAATTTTCGATAAATGTAAGTTTTTATTTTAAAAGGAAAAATTCACATATTTAGAATTTTTTTGAGATAAAATGAATATTAATTTGGAATCCGGACATCTAAATTTTCCAATGGTTAATTTTTCTTTATTTTCAGAGACAATCGAATTTTTGGGTAAAAATTATGTATCGTTTAAATATATATTGTGTTTTATGACATCATAATGACCCAATAACGATGTAATATAATACTATAAACATTATGTTTGGAAAATATATGTTTTAACATTAAAATAATGTGATTTTATGTTTGGTTGATTTTATTTTCAAAACATTAGTGGACCCTCCAAGAGTTATTAAACTTTTTATATTTTTAAATTTATTTCCATGAGAGTGTGAATCACCTCCACATAAGCCAACCTAATATTTTCAGAAGTTATGAAATTGTACTTATAAAATAATTCTTTCCACTCCCCTTTGGAAAAATATCAGGGTAAAAACCATGGGCTGGTTATTTTCGATTAGTTTAATGTGTGGGGCCTCAAACCTAAATAATAATGACTTTTCTCCCTTTTCCTATATAAAACTTCCCAATACTCCACTTAATCTTAACATACATCCTTTTTATCTCATTCTAAAGTTTCCCTCATATTTCTATAATCCACCCAAGGTGCTACAAACTCCCAATAATCCTCTCTCAAGACTCTCCCAAGCCTTTTGGATCACACTTCCATGTAAGAGATTTCTTCATTTCTCATTTTTTCCAAATTTTATAATATCGTAACACCCTTTTAATTTTAATTAAAAATGTTGTGGTATGATATATAACCTCCCCCATAATTACCTATTTATGTTTTGATGACTATATATGTTTTTCTATATCATTAATTCTTCCCATGGACACCCGTTACCGTACCAAATTTACCTAAGGGATTCCATTCTTTCTTATTTTTATCCAAGTTTCATAATGTTGTATTACCATTGTAATAAATTAAAAATGCTGGGGTATGATTTATCAACTCTTTTATATGATCCTACCTATGTTTTAAATGATGATATACCTTTTTATCTCTCATTGATGCCTCCAACTTACACATGTTAATATGTCAAAATTCCATAAGGAACATCTCTATTCTCATTCACATTCATGAAATTTTATTGTATTATGAATATAATTTCTATTAAATTTGTTTGAAAATTTATCTATTTAACCCCATTACTGTAAATTTCATGTAAATATTATGATACACTCATTTATCTCTCATCATCCATTTTTATGAATTCTTATGTCATGACATTATTCTGCCGAAATTGCACTATGAGTTTTCTCAAGCCAAAGTCATTGTGTAGTGAATACCATGCCCATTACTCTATCATGGGTACTCACCTTTATTCCCATTTTCTAATTGATTATAGAGTTTCATGTATTAATTCCACATTTCTTTATCATGGAATAAATGATGATGTTTAATGAAACCTTGTGTTATGATCCATGTGGCTCATTTATGCATAAAATGAAATGTTTAAGAAGGCTGTGTCTAGATAGCGCTCTAATGCAATGGATAATGATTAGTATCATGATATGTCATGTGCAATGAGGGTTTAATCATGATAATTAAAGTGTAACAGGGGATTAATCATGCTCCATGTTCAATTAGCCTTTGATCATACTAAACCATGTTAAGTGTTGTTTCCATATTTCCATGTTTTGATAATCATGCTACATCATGCCTTTATGTTCATGTTTCTCTAATGCTCCAATAATATGACTACTTTCTCATATATATTTTATTCTTCATTTTATTCCTTTTTTTACTCCCTTTATGGGCTTTATATCTCACCCTTTCTTATGAATGTCCTCAGGTTGTCCCATGCAATGCTATGTACGATGTAATGCAGTGGTCATGGAGAGGATGTTTTCAGTAAAGATATTATGTGTAATGTTTTTAGTAATTATGTAATGTTCCTTGGAACTAAAGACACTAGACCTCTTGATATTATAAGTTTTATCAAGCGATGATTTTATGTAATAAATCATGTTTATGTGTGTAATAAAAAGAAAGGTTGTAATATCCATTCCCTGCAAAAATATAATCCACTATTTTACAATATCATCATATAAGCCTATTTTTGTTTACAAATATACCCCAAATAATGTTTTGGTGTAATAAAAAATAATTATTCTGAATATGATTCAATGTCCCCATTAAATCATTTTATTTTATTACTTCCTCCACATCATTAAATTAATATAAAACCATGATGATATAAAATCCTAATTATCCTAAATATAATTAGATGTTATTATGGTAATTTCTGAACCAAAATTCTTCTCTTCATCCATAAAATGGGTTATGAAATCATTATTCATGTCTACGACATACTACTGTCTCATAAACCGATGTTATTCATTTTCAAACACGAGCACTCACATCTATATATAATTTTGTATCTATTTTTTTTTGTATTGCATTTATAATTTTTATATTCTTTTTAAATACTCATATACCATGTTCCTTATTAATTTCCATTCTCTGGGAATTTGATAACGTTATTCGTGTGTATGATAGACTGCCAGCATATGAAGCAATGTAATTCACTCACACATTACATAGAAGGAAATATGGGTGGGTTTAATGACTATATGTAATGTAACTTACAGAAATTTTATTATTTATTGGTATTATATTATTTAAATATATTTATTTACTTAATTTAGGAAAATGGTATCAATGATCATGTATACGTTAGGCCTATTGTCTCCATGAACTGTGTATTTAATTTTTGATATCTAACATTCATGTATCACTATAAATGGATTTATAATGAATATATATTCAATTTAAATCATTTTGAAACTTATTGAGATGTTGTATCCATGATCAATTAAATTGAAAAGAATCAAAAATAAAAACATACATGAAAGTAAATGCAGTTATTTCTCCAAACATGTCTTTAACATAAAATTGATAATAAAAATGTAATAAAAGTTCACTAATAAATCATATATGGTATTATATATATGTGTGTGTTATTTTATTAATTTGATTTATAAAAAATAAATTTATTATATACGAATATCTAATGTTTATGAAGGATTTTGAGACCTATGGTAAGGGATTTCCATCTCTTTTTACTTATCTGAGACACATTCCACATTCACCACTTATTTATTTTATCTCGTGCATATACTGCCCATTATTGTAATTATTTTTATTAACTCTAATTTTTTTATGAAATAGTTATCTATTTTAGGAACTATACTTTAGAGGGGTTCTAGTTCAAAAGTGAGAAAAGCGGTAAGAGAACCCCCCCAATTTTCCATCTTTAATACTTATGTTATATTATACACCAATCATCTTTAATGAGGTGCATATAAAATGCCATTAATTTGTAATATCATGAAATGATTTATTCTCATGATATTATAAGTTTCATTTAATGTTAATCATTGATGGGTCTTATGATTCAAATTTTCCAAAGTCGTAATCATTTCATGTTACAATCTCATCGTTTATTGGGATTGTTCATGGTTGTAAATTTAATGATACAATATTTTTATATTTATGTCAAGAAACTCAGGTATTCTATTCTACAATATTTTTTTATAGAATATAAATTTTCTCTTCATTTTTCTCACTTTATGTCTTTAATTTTAAAAATAATTTTATTTAGAAAAATTAACATTATATATCTCTTCGATCGAAAATCTTTTTTTCTAAAAAACCATGGTTTATAAAAATTTTCAAAGTTTTTTAAATTATTTAAATTATATATTAAATATATTTTTATCCATTCTTGAAATCATATATTTTTTGGAAGGAATATTTTATTCATTTTCCAATCAATGCTTGTTTGTATTTTACTAAAAATTTTAATGGAATCTTTAAATTAACTTGTATGACATGAAAAAAAATTTGTGCCATCATGAAAATTATTTTTATTGATGAATCCATTCAATGATTTCATGTGATTATTATGATTAAAAAATTATAATTATTTATGTATTAATTTATTATCTAAACAATTGAGGGTATTTTCCTAATGAAATCCCCTAAATAATTTTTAAATATTCCATTATATGTTCTGAAAATTATTCTCAATGAAAAGGAATTTGAAAAAAAATATGTTTAAAAGAGTGTTTTTCATGGCGTATAGGATATTTTCCTCATTAAATCTTTTTAATGATTTTTTATTATCCTTTCAATGTTATTATCAATGAAAATGAATTTAAAAATGTTTTATGTTTTTACATGTATTTTGTTTCAAATTTGAAAAGTCATTCTTATTTAAAAGTGCTTTAAATTATTTTTAATTGTTCCATCATAGGATTACAGTGTTATTAAAAAAATATTTTTGAAATGATTTATTAATTTTTAAAGTTTTTTCATTGTTTTAATTGTATTTTCTTAAAAAAGTCCAAGTTATGTTTGAAAATATATCTCCACTTATGAAGTAATACATTGATGTTAAATAAAATTTACACATATAGAATTAAATGATACCATAATTATTTATTATATCAATGATTAAAATTTATATTGATGAAATAGATATGAAACCCATTTATTTTTTATGGGTTTTTCTATGGTAAATTTATGAAATGTTTATGAAACACATTTTCTTTACATGGGTTTTAATATGATAATAGGATAACTATTTTATGATATTCTGAAACACATAAATATGGTATTAATTATGATATGGGTGGGACATATATATCCATAAAATAAATTGGGTTAATATTTATATCTCATAATATGAAAATTGTAAATAAGTCAATGGGATTGATCAAATCTAGGAAATAGGTGTGTCCCAATCTACTTTGGGAAATAGGTGCATTCATATCCACAATGAGAGAATGGTGATGAGTCCTAATAAATTATATTGATGTTATTGGTATTTAACCTTTAAATGTGAAATGATCTTCTATATTTATGATGGTTACACACTTTTATGAACAGATTTTATTGTTCATGAATGGTTTGTGAGTATTTCCAACTTTTAAAGACTTTGTTTTCAGAAATGAAATTTTTTTTATGCCATAAATCATTTTTATGATCTATGAATGACTTTTTAATAACATTATAAATTATTTTAATGATCACATAGACTTATTACGATGTTTTTCTTTCACATGATAGTAGATTTTATCTCCTATGGTTTCCTTTAAAGAGAATATGAGCTTATAAATTCTTATATTTCCTTCACCTGGATATGATTAAAGGTTCTTGTATGGTATGCCTAAGAGAAATACTATATGAGAATTTTTTTGGGGGATTCTGAATATAAATCATAAAATAAGAATATTTTATTTCTACACTCTAAATACACTACACTATTCTAGTCCTCAGGTGTGTATTTTTGAGATGTATTTAATCTACATAAAAATGATGTGTTATTTATCCATGAAAAGTCAGGGTCTTTAATGTTGGTAAGAGAGTAAAGGATTAGATAAACAATGAAAACTATGATTTAAAAGATTTAATGATATCCCTTATGATATTTCAAATGATATTTCAAGTGATGTCTCTAAGGATAAGTCTAAGGTTTAATCAATGTATGGGGAAATGATCTAGAATTTTGGTAAAGGATAGAGATAGTGATTACCATGAAATTAAATACATATAGGGATACTAAAAGTGGATGTGACTCTAATATAGATGTATCTAGGGATAGTAAATCTCAAAATAGAACTTAGACTTAGACATAATAATCATAATGTGCATGATAGTGGGCCTTGATGCTCACATAGTGTGACACAACCGGGGGATGATCTTCAGAAAATCACAAACTCTTTATGAACTATCATGAAAGATCTATATTATGAATATGAATGGCCTATGAAAATCCTATAGTTTAATGTATTTAAAACAAATTATCATGTATTATACATCCTATAAGTTATTTTTATTTATTATTTGGGTCCCTACATTATTATTGTTTCTCACATAATGCCTTTTGGTTTTATTAAATGGCCAGAAAAAGAATGATATGGATCAATGTATAATGTGATTGATAATATGATGATGAGTAAACAAATGGGATTACAATTGGAGTAAGGTGTATTGTGAATATTATTAATTATATATCATGATATATGATAAACAATAGACACATTAACCAACTATAGAACTCACTAAAGAATACTAGTATAATGTTCATTGAGATCTTGGGTTGTGGTGACCATGTAGGAATGAATAATTAGTTCATATTTGTTAAGAATGTGGGAAGAAGAACCCAATTTGATATCTTAGAGGAATGATAAGATTTTTGTGTGTGGAATATATGGACACAATTCAAGTAATTATAGAGGGAAAATGAAGTGTTTGGTAAAAAAATGGATGAAAATAACGGTCTCTATAAGATACCATCAATAGTTGAATAGCCCAAATATAGAATGTATAAGAATTATGAAAATATATTTCATAAGGGTAAGAATCATGAAGATAATCAAAGGTAGTATGAGTAATGGCTATACTACTATTGATGAGGATAATAAAAATGACATAGGAATGGTAAGGGATATTCTTAACATATTGTATGTATTAAACATTATAATCATTATTTAATTAATGTTAACGAGTGTTATGTCACGATCTGTATTTCATATTATAGTAAACTTGTATTAATGGATATGATGATGAATCCTAGTTCATTTTTTGATAAATATGTAGGATGATTGATGTGTTTGTGTGTTGAAATTTAATAATTATATTATTTGAATACTAAAATATATAAGTATTTTTCAGTATTAATTTTTCATTATGGATATTCCAAAATATTTTGAATGATGATGATGTCCTAGAAAACTGATTTAATGGAAATTTGTTTTTTTGATAAAGGTATGAAAACCCTTAATATGATCATGATGTTAAGAAAATCGAGTCTATTTTGGGTAATGATATAATTAATATGAATAATGTAAACTAGATAGTATTGATGACCTTGGTAATGGTTAATGAATTTTGGATAAATTTGGTATTGTTATCATTGATATTGTTTACATCATTATTGGATATATGAAATATACACAAATAATCTATGATTTTATTCAAGGAATGATGAATAATGCATGTTTTCATTAAGGTTTTATGGTAATTTTGTTTATTATCTTGATTCATGAAAATATATGACTTTGGTATTCACATATTTGGTATGTACAAATAAAGAGCTAATACACAATTTTAAGGGCATTAATTTTATGATGAATTTGAGAATTTTAGTTACTTTGTTTTTATAATTTTTTAGTTTTTAAATATTTTTAAGGTTAACCATTTAAGGAGTACCATATGTTGAATTTTGGATGAGGTTTTAGATATTAATATATTATTTTAGTATACGAATATTTATGTAGAAATTGTGGTGACCATTTTGGTTTTGACATTAACTATATGTAAAATTAATTAATTATCATTATTTTATGGATCTTATTTAGTGCTTTAGACATGAAAAATTCATCTCTCAGATTATGATATGAAATGGAAATAGATCAAGGCACAACCAAAGGATGAAAGTGTTCTTATAAAATGGAATGAAATAAAGAAAGTATATAATCTCAAAAAATTTCTCAAAATAAGGAATATGATATTGAAATAAAATTTTGTCTTATTATAATCATTTCGGATGATATCGTTGACCATTTTTTGAACACTTAGGTTTATTGTTTTTTGTTAATTTATTTTTTCCTAACCATGTCTCTATCACACTGCATCAATATCTTGGTGTTAATTTTCTATTCTTTTTCAGTGTTTTATCTTCTGACCTATGTGATACAAGTTGGAAATATTAAATGTGTTATTATGCATAACAATACCACATCCATTTATTTTTTCTAAGAGGAGTTTTGATTAACACATTTTATGATGTGGGTTTACGATAGTGATATTTTCAAATGATAAACCCATTCTAACTAAAGACATGTTCAAATTTTAGGGATATACTTTATTTAAGCTAGTATAATGTAACACCCCAATATCTTTTAAATATTTTTTTCAAATTAATGTAATATTTTCGATTTTTTGTATTAAACGCAACACCGAGTATAAAATGAAGATGAAATACTATTAAAATACCATTTTTTAAAACGATATTTATCACCTAATCATTAGAATGGAATGTATGAAAAGAATAACTAAAATATAATAACATATTATTTACACATGTATATATAAATAATTCTTTTGTGAGAAATTAATTATAAATGAAAATAAAACAATTTTATAATAAATGAATCATTTTGTAAAAAATTAATTTGATGCACAGAAATTTGTTTTAATATAATAAATTTAATAAAATCAATTTTTAATGATTTTATTTTATTTACATATTATATATTAAATAAATTTTTTTATATTGATCATATGTGTTTTTTAGATAATAGATAAAATGAAAACAAAATATTTCACTTCAAATTTGTGTTTTTATAAAAAGTAATTTTTCCCATCATGAACTTATTTAAAAAAATAATTATTGGAACTTTTAGAATGTTTATTTTAGAAAATATTTTCAATTTTTGAAATCATCCTGAAAATATTATCTTTAGGGTAATATTGATTAATTTTTTTGAGAAGATATTTTTTTTGATGAATAGTTAAACATACTGGTTTTTATAAATTATATTCATTTAATTTTATATTTAAAATACATAAAAATTGATTGAAGATATTTTAAAAAAAATTACTTTTATTATACATATATTATTCTATTTTTTTCATTTGATTATTTTTTATACTAAATGTTTATATAATAACTTTTTCAACTTCTGAACATTTTCTCTTTGACAACCCACATTCTATCCATGTCTACAAGAAAAATATTAAATTAAAATTTTAAACAAATTTTAATGTAATTAGGAAGATTAGAATCCATATTTGGAGTCATAATTATTTTTTTATCTAATAACGTCAAGACAATTTTTAAATAAAAATCTAAAATAGTAAAAATTATTTATCATCATTACTGTGAAAATGGGTTTATCATGGGTAAAGTAAAAAAGAAAAAGGTAAAAAATGATCCAAAACTATTTCAACATAAATATTAATGAAATAATTTGACCTTTTAAAAACTAGGATATAAAATTAAACATTTGGGATCCTTATGAAATAAGAAAATTATGGGAATACCTTTTTCATTTCAATAAATATAAGTTTTCCACTCACATCAATTATAAAAGTACACGACCTCTCCTATCCTAATTAAAATTTGAGAAAAATTTGGTTCATATAGGATCTACCAAAACCACTTCCAGAATTACCTCTTATCATCTTAGAATCCTTTGTTTAGTTATAAATCTAACCTACGATGTCATTTGGTGAAAACAAAAAGATGTTGTCTTAAGAAGAGGTAACATCCCTAATAAATAATTTTATTCATATTTTTTTTGGATATCCACATTTTGTTTTAGTGGGAACCAAACATTCTAAAAAAACATAAATAAAAAATCAAATTCAATATTCAAAATGAAAACATTATTAAACAAAAAACATGATTTCCTTTACCAACTCATGAATCACGGTCTGACTAATATTTCCAACCATGCCATTATCCCCATCAAAAATAACAATCATCTTCATCACAAAAAACATCAACAGTCAATGAATGAATCCCACACCACCTATGGAAAACCTTTTTGTCGACACCACATCACCACCAGAGCTAATATTTGGAACTCACCCTCACCATCATCACACCCCCGCTAAGGCATCATGATCCAACACTACCATAAAAGAAAACACCATTGAAGTGATAAAAAGAATGAAAATCTATCATACTAGAAGAAATTGATCACCTATGATTCATAAACACAGAAACAATCAAGCGAGGACCAATCGACTCAAAATAAAACTGGCTTTGGACATGCCTCTGGAAACCACATTGATCAAAAAAAAACCACACCTCAAAAAGACTACATGAAACCACTGAAGATTTCTGATAGGGAGAGTAATATATGAAGCAAATTCTAGAGTATAATTTGGATCAATCTAAGGTGTCAGTAGAGAATCTCATCCTCACACTGGTCGTCGACCTTGACTATCAAATCCACCACCAAATGAAAATAACAATTGATACATGACAAATGGATCAACTCACCCAGGTTGAATGATCTTAGAGAGTGAAATATAATAACCTTGAAATCCAATGTAACTCAAACTAAACATCCCAAATCACCCCAAGAATGTCGTTTCACTCGACCATCGTTGGTTTATAACTACAACTATCAAGAGGAATGAGTAGGGGAAGAGAAATGAGGGATTCAGTAAGAGGAAAGGCCTCAAAGTAGTGTAGGAGAAATGAATAGGGGTAAAAATAAAATTAGATAGTGAGGGGAACTAGTGGAAGTGATAGGATGGGGTGGGAGATGGAAGGGGGGAGGAAAGGGGGAGCTGAAGCTGAAGGAAATTCTATGAACCTCACCCACCGAGGATCCACCAAGCATTTTATTTTATTCTTAATAATCTCATTATTATAAAAATACCGATCTATTTTGTTTTAAATTTATGTACATAAATGCTTTCCCTGTTTCATAAAATGGGTTGGAAAATAATAATTCACATGTACAAAAGAGTACCACATTATCAACCAATGCTATTCTTTTTCCATAACCACTTCTCAAGGATGGATATAATGATGGAATTATTTTTCATAAATGATATTTATGATATTATCATGGTTTATGAATCATGATATGTAGCGAACCAACCCCAGAGATCTTAGAGATAGTGTCTGATATCAATTACATTTCCATAAGATACAAGTGAATGAAATCCTAATGGACCAAAAAATTTAGTAGTCATGATAAACTAGATACATAATGAGTCTTTTATTATAAAAAGATACACTAATTACAATTTCTTTCAATACTTCTAAATAAATTAAAGGATAATAACTCAATTCCATATAGATTATTCTTGAATATCCTTCTTAGTACACTTCATAGATTACGAGGAAAGGAAACATAATAAGGCTGATCTAAAATGCCCAGTGAGGGTAATGTATAGTAGAATAAATAAAGAATTATTGAGATTAATAATTATGGAATTTTAAACAAAAGAACACACATTCCATGTAATCAATAAACTGAATAGAAGATCATAAATCATATAAAAAGGTAATAACATTCCAACCAAATAATTTCATTTGAAAAAAAATCAATATATAAACTTATAAAACTGAAAGGCGTTCCATTTATTCAATTAATTAGATGTGAAATATATGATTTGTTGACACAAAATCCCGTGGATGAATAATAACTAAAACAAAATTGGGAAAAGCCTAATATTGGATGTCATGTTTCCCAGGTACATGGTACCTTTACTATCAGTATGTTTCACAAGAAGACTTATAACATGTCATATGAAAACCCATCTAATGCTGCTAGCCAACTGGCTCATCACATGAGACTACAGATGCTTTGGAGGATATCAAAAACTCTGACCCACCCATGCCATACCTACCAAAAATATTCCTTGTTTATCGAATAATTGGTTTAAAAATTTGCCTTATCAAATATCTATTTGGAGTAAGAGGCATATATATATCAATATTTCCTCAAATAATCAAGTAACATTCAAAGTAAACACTATATAAATTTATTTATACAATTTATGAAATAATCATATCCATGATATGTTGTGTGGATAACTAGGGAAAATTCAATGTTCCATGATCCTAGGAATGTTGAATAATTCAAGGGGACTAAAAAAGGAATCAAATAAGTGCATGTTAATACTATCCTTGAATAAATAAATCATAAACCATCAAATGTATGAATAAAGATTATATAATTCTACATAACCCATGTATAGTTAAAATAATGGGTTTTGACATTGATCAATAGAAACACTATAAAAATATTATTTAAAAACATTCTTGAGGAAAATATCTTATTGTTTTGAAAAATCATTTAAAAACACATTTTTATGAATACAAAATTTAAAAATATATTCTTTAAAAATTAATCCTTTAGACATGCATGGTAATATTAAAAGGAATAGTAGTTGGAAAATCTATAAAAGTATTACAAGGTAAAAATAACATTCTTTTTTCATGGTAAAGAGGATAGAAAAATTCCATATTCAGAAAGCAACATGATGATTCGACTAAAAACTTTGGTAATTTAAAAAACTTCAAAAATGAATTTAAAAAAATATTTTATAAACATTTTTTAAAACATTATAATAAAACCTGGTTTTATGAATAAAATAGGTTCTCTAACTAAAGAAAAAAATTCATCATTTTTTCCTAATAATATTTTCTAAAATATTTTGCGTACTAAAGAGTTAAAAGGTTGCTAATACTTGAAAATGGTTCTGAATAACCAAAGGAGAATAAAATAAAAGAGTTTATTGAAAATTCTTCATATAAGTTAATCAAATTGAAATACCAGTGAAACATCATTATTATTATTCTCGAAGAAAATAATATATAAACATTTGAAAATGTCCCATACATCTTTGAAACATTTTAGTAAATAATTCTCTTGAAGGAATAATATTAAAAAATGTTTTAAATACCATTAAGATAAAAGGATAAAATATAAAATATATAATAAGTGTTAGTAGATATACCTCAGAAAAGAAGTAAGTGGTGAATATGAAATTTATCTCGTAGATGTAAAATATGAGACCAAATCCTTAGCATGTGTTTTCTTTCAGGTAGGCATCCTTTAACCTCCTGTATAAAGGGTTTAAACATGATAATAACTTATAAAAAAACCTTATTCATAAATATTATGTCATATATGATATTCTTATAATAACTTATAACCCATACATTAAAAATCATTAATTATTTTCTCTATTTCAGGTGTTAAATGCCTAATTTTTCGGTTATGTTTTAACATGAAATGTTTGTTCTTTATAAATAGATCATGATTTCATTATATCTAGAATGTAATAAATTAATTAATTATAAAATATATGACAAATATATATATTTATAATAATTCTTAATATTTGGATATAGGAAATGAAATTGCAATGTTCATGGAGACGGTAGGTCGTACGTAAGCATGAAGGTTACATTCATTTCATTGTCCCATTAAATGAATGAAAATTAAATTATATATATGAATATAATAATTCCATTAACATATATATGTCATATAAATTATATAGTTTTACAAATGTAAGGATTTTAAAAATTCCACGCACTGCGTGAATGAGTCACAACGTTTTGAGTGGGCTATAGTCCACAAATCCACAAACGATGTTATTGTATTTACAGAAAATGAAAAGTATAAAGGTATGAGTAATAAAATCATTAAATAATAATAATTAAATAATAAATATTATATACAAAATTTATAAATAAATATTTCATCGTAGCTCAAAACCATGAAAGGTGGTGAAAGAAAAATGAAAAATCATCTTTTCTTTAGGCGGTAGTTCGTAGTAAACATAAACAATATGTTCGTTACACATTAGAAGGATGTTTGTGAGAGTGTAGGTTGAAAAATTAGAAAAAAAAACTCCCTATTATATAGAGTATTTTGGGGTCATAACATATTCATTTAATGATAAGAAATTAATGGGTGAATAATTAAAATAAAACTAAAGATCTTGGGGAATAATGTGACCTCGTAATCGGGTTACTCCTTCTGGTTTGCAGTAATGTGATTTCATTGATTCATTTTGTCCCAAGTGAAGGCTTATAGGTTTAGGGTAGAGATATTTAAAAGCTATTTTCAATGATACTGTTAGATTCAATGTGTCTTGGGAGGTGTGAGGGTGTGGGATAAGTGGTGGCCTTTTATAGGAGAGGAAAATGATTCACTTGGAATTTTTGAAAACATGTTAGGTGTACCAACATTTTTCACTAATAAATGTCATAAAGAACCGTCCAAAATCAACAATGGGAGGTTAATGGACGAAATATACCTATAAAATGGTATTTTTATAGTTGGATAACTCATTTTTCCCTTTGTTTAGTCCTTTGTAAAGCTTAAGTATTCTTTAATAATTATAATTTATATTAATTACATTCACGGAGTTCTATCTCATTGAAAAGAACCCTATGAAATAGAAGATGAGTCATCCATACGCCCTTTCAGACAGTTATTTGCATTTTCGTTCCGCGGGACTAGTTGGATTTAAGTTCAACCAAACCCGACCGTACCCTAACTGTGTCCAAACCTCAATTAGGGTATGTCAAATGAACCATCCCTCTCCATGATTTCCATCACCGCAGACTGAAATTTTGGGGCGAGACGGTTCATTTGGCATACACACATGAGGTTTGGATGCATTTGGGATACGGTCGGGTTGGATTGGACCCAAATCCAACCGGGCCCTTAGAACGGAAATGCCAATAACTCTCTGATCGTGCGTCTGATTGACGCACCATCTATCGCATTGGGTTTCTTTCAACGGGACGAAACTTCTAGATACAATGAAATGGGACTACGTGGTAGTTGATGTATCGACACATGGATTGAAGAGAAGAAGCTCCCAGAATCAGGCATGATTTGTGGAAACCCTGTGGCTGGCTGCACTTTAACGAATGTTCTTGGATCTTGTGTGGGTCAAACAGCTCTGACTACTGTTCCTGGATCCTGTATGGGTCCGACAGTTCTAACTTCTGTTCCTGGATCCAGTGTGGGTCTGACAGAGTAGCTTGTCCTGGATCCTATGTGGGTCTGAGAGCTTAGCTGGTCCTGGATCATTTGTGGGTCTGACAGCTCCGACTACTGTTCCTGGATCCTTTGTGGGTCTAACAGTTCCAACGGCTGGTCCTGATTCCTGTGTGGGTCCGATAGCATAGATGAATTATTGACTTCATCTGATCATCTCTATCACTCTACAAAAGTTGTATACATGTGTGAGCTGAGTCAGTAACTCTTGTGTTTCCTTGTGATTGAGATGGATTACTTGATATCCTAGGTATTTGTATGGGAATATACCTATGTGGGGTTATCTGTTGATTTCAGGCTTTTTTGGTTTATAATTGTTGAATATTGTGAGTCCTTGTGGGTCTCGGGGAACCTACTTAGTATTGCTATACTCACCCCTACACAGGCTATGCCTGCACCTCATTTTGTTGAATGCAGATGACGGACGACCCTGACTGAGGCTGAGTAGCAAGACTGGATGGTACCTGGTGGTGGACCTTACGACGAGTCGGTGCACAGAGGAGACTAAAGGATGTGGAGTGCTGAGGATTCCATCTATACCTACCCTTCAGGTAGAAACCCCAGAGGACGACCCTCTGGCTACTTTTCTTTTCTTCAGTTGTACTTTATTTTTAGTTATACTTGTACTTTCTTGTTGGGCTAATATTTCCGGCCCCCTTTACTTTTCAACACTCTTTTGAATGCAGTTTTACAAATTGTTTTTCTTTCATCTCGTACTCTGTTGTGTGAGATTACTCTATATAAAGGCAATGCCTTCCCCTTTTTAGGGAATTACGCATTTGGGGCTAGTCGCCAACCCCTGGCCTATCGAAGGCAGGCTTGGGGTAGTCACGGCACGGGCCCCGGGGAACGGGTCATGACATACTAATAGTTTAAAATTTTAATGAATAACTATAGGAGATTAAAATTAAAGGGTTTCTTGAACAATGATCATATAATATCGTAAAATGGACATAACATTAAAATATCATTAGTATTATTCTTGAGGAAAATAATCATCAAACATTCCAATGTGTCACATACCACTCAAAACATTTTAAATCATAAAACACATGAAGAAAAAATATTAAATGATTGTTTTAAATACCATAAAAATAATGGGATTAAAGATATAATATATTATAAGGGGAATTAGATACACTATATAAATGATGTAATTATTTTACATGAAATTTATCTAACAAATATAAAAAGTGAGTTGAAAATACATTACATTGCATATCCTTTCTAGTAAACAAACCTTGAAATCTTGTATTAGGGTTTGGAAAATTTTAAATACAAATAACAGAAACATATTAATACATATGATATTGTATATGATCTTCATGTAATATCATATTACCCGTTTCTTAACAATCCTTCACTATTTTCTCCATTTCGTTTGTTAACTACAAAATTTTATGGGTATGTTTTAACATGTCATTTTATTCATCTTAAGTCAATCATAATTACATAATCTATAGAAGGTAAACCATTCTTTAATTATAAAATATATCTACTATATAGGAATTTAAATTTATCTATAATATATATTGATATGAAATGAAATTCATTGTTCAAGGAGACAATAGGTCGTACATACGGATGAACACTAATTTCATTTCTTTGTCCTATTAAATGAATTAAAACTAAATTATTTATCTGAATATAATATTTTAATTTCCATATCTGTTTCATATATGTTAAATAGGTTTTTGAAAACCATCCTCTAAATATCTGATGTGTAGTGTGAATGAGTTACATCAATTTAAGGGGGCGGTAGTCCTCACATCCACAAACGAAGTTATCGTATTTACAAAAAATGGAATGTATATGGGTATGTGTTATAAAATTATTAAAGGATTATAATGAAATAAAAATATCATATATAACATAAATAAATTTATTTTCTATTTTATTACTTAGTAATGAATGATGGTAATGTAAAATTGAATAATTATCGTTTTGTGAGGTGGTAGTTCACTGTACACATAAACAATATGTTTCTTACCCATTAGATGGATGTGTGTGAGAGTGTAAGACAAAACCAGAGAATAAAAAAAGGAATATTGAGGACATTGGTGTTTTTATATATGTATGTAATTATATTAAATGAAGGATTGGAAAATGAATAGAATACTAAAGAGATTGAAAAAGGACATTACCTCTTCATCGTGTAATCACAAAGTGTATCCCACCATGAAAAAGTTGTAGAAACTGTTGGAAAAAATCATAAATAGTAATATCTCAATGAATAAACTCTAAAATGGAGGGATCAAGCTGAACAGTAGATAATAATTCACATCCACTATGTTCCTTGGTTTCATAGTGCATGTGGGCAAAGAGCCCCATCAAAATCCACTCATCACAAGAATCATTCAATGTAGGCAGGATAACTTTTATTCTTCAGGTGATGGACATAAAAATACCCTTTAATGAGTTATAGAATATATCAATATCATACCCCTTAAGAAACTAATCCCATAAAAACTTCCTCAATTTCAAATACTTTTGGGAGAAAAGGCATGTCATTATATTTTGATCATACTAAAATGAAAACATTTTTATAAAAAGATAATGACACCATGTATTTAAGGAATAAATCAACAATACTAATTATTTTTCATGGTCTAGGTAATTTCATTCATGTGGTCTATGTTGTTGATAACCATATGCCACAATATGGTCTCCTGTCATAAGAACACATCTGAGACCCATACATGAGGAATCAATATAAACCACGAACAACTTTCATGATTTTGGAATGATCAACACATGAGTTATGTTAAATCACATATTGGGAACCTATAAAGATTCATAACACTATGGGATATATTTAGAATTCACCCCCTATGGGAGAACTCCGCCATGGGTGATGGATGTTGGGAAAAGTCAAGAATGAACCACCTGTTATTCTTTTCTAGTCCTAAAAATCTCTTGATATAAGAAAATTATTTGGATTCCCCCATGACAAGACTATACTGATCATCTCTAGGCCATGTGAAAACCCTTATTTTAATATCATGTTCCTTATAAAATTTACATCATTGATCCAAAAGGTATAATTATGAAATTTTACATAGAGACGATGTTCCTAAAGAGTTCCCAACACTATCCACAACCGCCACCCACGTTCCTTATCAGATCTTAAATATACATGTATGTTGTCCACGAATACCAAAAAGATGGAGTAGAGATATTGGTGGGCCACTATGTTTATAAGCACCATAAAAATAACTGGGGAATTTTTTAATCCTAAAGGAACAACCAAATAATGTAAAGGGCCATATCTACTTTAGAAATTTATTTTCGAGACACCATTCTCTGTCTCTCTACCTTGGTAATAAGTAGAACACAAATCAATCATGGAACCCAAACTCAGCCATTTTTAATGGACAAAAAATTCATCTATATTGGGAAAGAATTAATTTTAATTGGTTATTACATTATTTAGTTTCTAGTAATCAATAAGTAACCCGAGAGATGTAGTGGCCTTCGTCGGAAATTGGATTGGGGAAAACTGTAACATCCCAGGTAAATAAAGAATATGACATTTTCATATTTATTACTATTTGTAAAATAATTATTAATTTTACTTTAATGCGTATTATATGTTTGATGGCATACCTGATACTCAATAATGGGTTTCTTTAAAATCTTATGTTGCATACAACATTGGGTCATACTGAAAAATAATAATATAATATTCTTATTTTAAATGGTAGTTAACGACTAGTCGTAGTATTAGTGGGAATGAAAAAAACTAACTAAAATATTATTATACATTTTTGTTAAATATATCTACATTTATCCAACAAAAGTTAGAGTCTTAAAATGTGATTAAATCTAATTTTATGAATAATTTACATTAAAAGACTGATTTTCCGCATTTTGATGGAGAACACTCTTCAAATCAAGTATTGGTTAGTTTTAAATGTTCTATTTGACCAAATAAAAATTCTTTTTTAGAATCCGGACACCAAAATTTACTTTGGGTAATTTTGTGGTATTTTTCTGATAAAATCTTTTTTAATGAATAGTGAAAAATACAGTATTTTAATTCAAATATTCCTATTAATATAATTTATTTATATGGATAGATTATCTTTTTATTTGTTTTTAAAGTGTATTTAGATTATATTTTTATCATTTAACCCAATTTTGGTCATTGGAATTAATTTCACATTGAAATTGGACTTAAATGGGTGTCAATCTTTTTCTAGTTAATATTTTTTTAAAACACGCTTTTAGTTTTGATAATGGGAAATAATTTTAAATTAATTAATGAAAAATCTATGTTCTAAATTTGGTAAACGAGACATCATTTTTGAATTCGGAATGTCAAATATAGTTTCAGATGAATTTTTTTTAATTTTCTGAAAAACATCAATTTTTTATGAATAGTGAAACCACTTAGTAGTAGTTCAAAAATTGACATTATCATTTATATGAAATATTACTGCTTCTGTGAATTGAATTTAAAAAATATGAAATACATGGTTTCTAGAAGTAAGTAAAATGTTGTTCAATAATATTAATATAGTTTTTCATGAATAGTAACTTTTCACTTTTATTTACCGTGGTTAAAGGTAAATAGTGTAATTCATGGTAAAAATAATATTATAATAATATAAAATTACCTTAACAATTGTTCTAACATTATTGGTTGAGTCATTTTATACCATGGGAATCTTTGGGTAGATTTTGGGACCCTATGGAGCCACATGGGAGTGATAATGACATTATAATTTAATTAACTTAATTTAATGGTAAAAATGACATAAACAAATATCTTTTAGTAAATCAATTTTTACATGGGGTTATATAAGTTATCATTTAGAATATAAATATTAATTAGAATTATAAAAAGATTTCCTACATTATTATATTTATTTTATAATTTTTATACATCATATAATTTAAATTATTTATGACACAATAATGATGCAGTATTTACCTCATTAATAAATGATTTTAATAAATAAAATTATAAATATTAAAATAATATCTAAAACCGGAACAATTATTAATGAATGATTTTATTCCAACCAAGAGTCATCTTATCTTTGTCTTTAACGATTTTGGGAACTTTTAAATCCGATGATATATTTATAATAAAATAATTGTTCAAAACAATCCTAAAGAGCCCCTCTTCTCCTAATAAAAAGCCCTCACTTCTAAACCATTCCTATCACATATCAAACCCCATGGCTTGTCCAAACCATGATTAAATAATCTATAATTAATCCTATCTTTCTACTAGAATCCTCAACTTAGGATAAGTCACCTCAAAAAGTCCTTTTGGTTAAAATCAAATGAAGTTACCCAAATTAAAGGTAACTGTTTCTCTTAAATTCCTTTCTTTTATTTTACTTATCCAACCCCTAAACTCTTTTTATTCCATTATTTTATAAAAAAATATTATTATAAATATAATAGGGTTCTTTATTAGATGTATTCGAACTATACTTACACACAAATCCATCTAATGGGTAATGAACAAAATGTTTCTGTGGATAGGAAACTAATGCCTCACAAAATGATGATTGTTCAATTATCTCCAACCACCTCTCTTGGTGGACATTATTATGACATTGTATTTATATATGATATATAAAATATTTATGTCTTCTTTATGATTATGTATTTTTTTCATTTATAGTATACTTTTATGGTTTTCATTATGGGTAAATGTGATAATTTTATTCGAGGAAGTGCGGACTACCACCCCCTCAATGTGATATGACTCATTCATGCCATACATGAGATGTATAAACAATAGAGTTAATGATATTATATATGATATTATAATGGAATTATAATATACCTATGTATAATTATGTTTTAATTCTATTAATATAAGAAATAGAAATGAAAGTAGCGTTCTTGGGTACATACGTCATACCCTCTCCATGAATAGTGCATTTCATTTCTTATCTTCAAATGATATGTACTATTATAAATTTAAATAAATATAAAAATATATATATAATGGATATATATGATATATATGATATCTATATAATGAATAACATTCTTGATATAATGTACTTTTGTCCACATGGACAAATTTTAATTATAATATGTTCATTTTTTACTCAAGTTTAGAACATTGATAAAATATCCAATATGAACTCAAATAATTAACTAATTGTTATAGAATGATTGTAAGTGATACAAAAGGAATAATAAATGTTAAAAATACTCTTAATGAAGTAGAGATTAACTTATTTTTATTATTTAGGAAGAACATGGAATATACGAGTCATGTCGGACACGAGGTAAGAAGGATTCTTATCTCACTTTTAATTTCGTGAGATTTACATTGATGGACAAAAATTTATAGCATGTGGTTTATTGTGTACTTCCATTTGAAATATATTATCATGATATATATATATTGATGGAATTATGTGATTCATTTGGTGGTTATTAACTTTTGGTCATACGACTCGATTGATTACTACGTGGTACGTGATTTTCATCTCACTTTTTATTTATTTGAGATTCATGCTATATTTTCCACTATTTTATTTTGTGTGGTGTATGTACTGTCCATGAATGTATTATTTGTGAAATATAATTTAATTTAAGAGTATCTATATCTTCATTGTATGATCCTTCTTTCATGTGGTGCATGTTCCGTAAGTTACCAAATCTATAAGGAAAACATTCACCATCCTCTTTGTAAAAGACTTTTTTTATGTCATTTAATTGACATCTTATTGTGATTGGATATGTTCATATATATCTGTTTTATGTAAATTTTAGGTCCATGTGATGAGATAAAATTTTTTAATCTCATCAACTCATTTTTAGAATTTTAAAGTGACGCCGTTTGGCTGTCAAATTTTTTCAAGGGAACATCTTAACCCAATTTCAATTATTTGGGTTAAACTTGTACTTCATTAATATGTAATACTATGATTATGTTGGAATTACCTCTTATTGTTTTACACTTAATATCCACTTATATTGGGTGTATTTTTATTGGTCACACATAATTATGTAATTTATTTGTCTTTAATCAACGGATAATGTCTTTATAATGGATTTCGTATCAATTTACATTCCATTGGGAAATCATTTTTGTTATGTGCCAATTCAATTTGACATGGTGTATATAATATCCTTTGGAATACTATATCATGAATACTTTATTCTCATGATATTATAAACACTACTACAAAAATGGGCAAGGGATATGCTACCCCTTTATGAGTGCTTTTTTAGTAGCGCTGATAAAGGGAGAATTTATCCGTTCTTTTTCCTACCGGTGTTGAATTTTATGTTAAAAAAATCATGAAAAATAAATTATTTTTGAATAAGTATATTTATATTGAAATAAATATAATATATATTTTTTAAATTAGTTTTAGATACGTATAAATAGACTATTAAATTTAATATAAAAGAAATTTAATGAAAATAGATTTAAAATATATAAAAATTTTATTTATTCATAATTTGATAATTAATATCGAATAAAAATCATTTAATAACAATTTTAAGACACAAAAAATCAAAACCTTTTATAAAAGATCTAAAATAAGTTGAAAATGTAACTCAAACTTCAAATGACCATAACTTTTGATCTGAGTGTCCATTTGAGCTCTAAAACATATCAAATCGAAGCCTGAGACGAGATCTACACACTGGTGACCCTAACAAAGCTACTTCCACATTTTTGGATTCCATAAAAAGTCCAGAAGGCCTCAAAAACATAGTCTTTAGTTGGGTGACACCGATTTGTTAACATTCAAATAGGTATAACTTCTGATCCAGATGTCTGTTAGCCCTATACAACATATCATATCGAAGAATGTTTTATTTTATTTGATTTGAATGGTTGACGAGTTGAAACAGGCTTATATATTGTATGCTATGTTCGTTCTAGCATTCTATATATTTTTCAATACACACACATATATATTTATTCATAAATATATATGTGTCTATGTGTGTGTGTTATATATATGTCTATATTTATTTAATTAATTAATTATAAACACACATAAAAAATGAATTTCATAAATGTATTTAAAACTAATATTATAAGTATATATTAATATACAAATAAATATACGGATAAAAAATTATAACTAAAACTATATATATAAATAAATAAATAAAAATATATATTAATATACGAATGAATATATATATACAAATATATGAATTAATATATTTATTTTAATATGAATATATATCAATATACAAATATATATAACTATATATATATATATATAAATATATATATCATTAAATAGAGAAAAAATTGGAATAGATTAGTGGTAAAGGTGCAGCCTCGAAAGGGGGAGGTTGCGGGTTTGAGTTCGGGTGGAGGCAAAGGGGTGCACACGTGTGATGATGTGCTTGAAGGGTTGTGTGCGGGAGACCTCATAGCACTGATAGGGGGCAAGCACTGTTATGAGATCTCCCTGAATTATTTAATTATTTTTTAATATTGTTTAATTTTTTCGACTTTTATCAGTGCCTTTAAAAAGGGCGGATAAAGGTCCCGTTTATCAGTGCCAAAAAAAAGCATGGACAAAGGGGTCTTTTATCCGAGGTATTTATTACACTGATAAAAGGGGCCTTAATCTGTGCTTTTTGGAGCACTGATAAAAGGGAACCCCCCTATATTAGCGCTGAGATTTACAGTGCTTTTTTAGTGCTGTTAAACCCCGTTTTGAGTGCTGATATAGGCCATTTTTGTAGTAGTGAATATTTTGATTAAATTTTATTCCTAAATTATTTGTATTCAAGCGTCTCTCATTTTTTTAACAACTCTTTAACTAAAATATCATTTTAAATGTGTTAATGATTTGTTCGATAAAATATTTCTCACTAATGTCAATGTTTTCAAAAATGGTTTTAAGGATTTATTTATATGGACATTACTATTTTAAAATGTTAATTCATTTAAAATCATCAAAGTGTTACGGGACACATTGATTAAAAATTATCTTTATTAAATGTTTTAAATGGTTTTGAAAATGGTTTGATAGGGCATTGATTTGGTCGATATCTAGAAATGATATATCATGATCTCTAATTAAATGTTAATAGTTAAATGTTTATTTCTGAAATATTTTATGTGCTATGTGTATATAATGGTACTTGGATATTTGATGGGTGGTTATATGATAAACCAAATGATTGGTGGTTCCATGATAAACTAGGATAGCCGATTATTTTATAACCTCAAATGAATAGGGTGTGGAAATCAGTCATTTGGCTATTCCATTTAATGATATGTGTGGATGTTGACCATTTGGTTATTCCATTTAAGTATGTTTATGTCCAAACTTACATTTATATGTTATGTGATCTATATATGGGTTATATATTAATAGTTTGGTTATAAAAGGATTTGAAATGATCTTTTATTCAATTCAGAGTACTTAATACTTCATAAAGGTGAAAAGTGTTACTTATGATAAAGTATTCATGGTTTACCTGTTGTTTTGAAAAAACTAATAGTTTTCTTTCATTGATTATTCCTTACAGAGATTTTTATGATAATCCCATGTTTTTAAAAAAAAATTTACAGGAAATAATGTGGAATAGGGTCACGGATGGGATCAAGGAAAATTCATGCTGTCTAAATCATGGATCTAGGCATGTCTCATTTTCATCAAATGTTTTTATTTTAGGAAAAAATGTAAACTTATTAGAAGTGTCTACATTGTAATTTTTGAGAAGTAATGTAATATTAATGACCTAATTCTCTAAAACTATAAACATGAAAAGAACATCAATGTGAATTATTCATTTAATTAATGATTATGTAATTTTTAAGACCATGTCCTTATAGTTGGTATTAGAGGTCTGTTTAGATAACTTTAGAGGTTAGGGTATTCCTTAAGCATAAGTGACATAACCATAATGGTTAGGATTTTAGAAGGAGTGGTATTTTCTTAATACAGTGAATGAGTTTAAGATAACATGAATAAGTATATCATAATATTTACCCTCGTCATAAGATATTATATGATGATTTTAATGATATACTCACATTGAAATTTTTTGTTTTAGTAAATGGCTGGATCTAGAAGGAACAAAAGTTACAGTGGATGTGAAGAAAACTGTGATGGTTTTTTTGATGAGAAACTGAATGAAATGGGAGCTACAATAAGAACTCTTGTGGATATTCTCAAACAACTATCTGGTGTCATGATTGACAACCTGAACCTTGGTGATTTTTATAAGGCATCGTATATTCAAGAAAAAAATCCCCACTGATGTTCAAGTAACAATCAAAAAGGTAAGTATATGGAAAAACATATGTGTCAATGATTTGGAAATAAAAACATGGGAAAATGTTTCAATTGGAGGAGAAGATGCTATAGATGTGGAAATGATGGTCAGAAAGCAAGAACCTTCCATGGAAAAATGAAGCATCCAGTTGACTCTAAAAAAGGGAAAGATGTTCTTTTTGGGGGATCAATTAATTGTTTTAAATGTGGTGGGCATGGTTATTATAAAAAATAGATTTCCTATGAAGAAGGTTCAGGAATGGTATCACCAATATATTAAAAATATATGTTTACCAATACCTAATGCTATTCCAATTATGGATTAGGATACTGACAATGACCAATGAATGGAGTGGATTATTTTCTAACTGATGTTTAAACATTATTGAATCATAGGATATGACTCTTCATTTTGCATATAGGAAATAATTATTTCAGAATAAGTTGGAATGGAAAGGTTAATGGATCATTAAGAACATTGAATGAGTATGAAGTCAACATATAAGGGATTCAAGTGTTATGGTTGATTTTAGGATGGTGAAATGCTTAAATGTATTAAGGCTCTATTGATGATGGGATTACATTTTAAGGTTTTTTATAGTATGTATAACCCTAAATATTGATATATGAAAGTTTTATTCAAGGAATAATTATCTTTCCTTTGGTGGATATAGTTTTAATGAACCATTTGGCTTAATATAATCCTTAAATTTGAGTAAATTATATGTTAATACATTTTGGGATGCAGAATAAATGATAATAAAAAACCATTGTTGTCAAAATATTTTAAGGTTATTTTTGATGAGTTTATATCTATTTTGGTAATGTTATCAAATTATATAGTTTTTGAAAAAGGACAACACACAGACCGCGTGACAACCCATCACGTCGGACAAAATTGTAGGAATCGAACCCAAAACCAAAGTGCGACAGGGATTTATATCCTACCACTAGACTACGCGATCTCCCTAGTTAGTATGACTAATTATTTTTAGTTGTATGATTTTAGTAGTAAAGAATAAGTTTATTTTGGGTTATCTATGTAAATAATTGACCTATCATAGAGAATATGGGACTAGGTTAATTACTTTTAAATATAAGACTTAAAGAGTAACTGATGTTATTAAGAGATAAATGATATGATTTATCATGGAAGACTATGTAATTAAATCCTTCTAAGATTTGGGTTTCATTTTTAATTTGGATAACATTGAATAATTTTAAGGACAACTGTATATTGAATAGCCGTTATTGAACTTTGGATACATTTTGTTGATTTTTGGAGATTAAGAGTAGTGTTTATTTTTATAAAGTAGTATCCTTTTTGGGAATTATATGATCTTGTACTAACCATTTTCGTTTTAGTTTATGTATAAGGACAAGGGAAATATATAGTTATTCTTTTTTGGATTATTTTATTCTCTAGAATATGATTCTTTCCCTTTGGATGTGACCAAGTCTTTTTGAATGATAATTTATTGAAGAAAAGAATAGTTTTTTGTAGAAACTTATTATAGGATGAAACTCCACTTAAAGGTAATTATATTTCATTATGTTCTTATTATATGTAGTAAATAAAATCCTCAAAATTATAAAAATAAACATAATAAAACTTTGTCGGTTTACCTTTCTTATAGGGTAATCAAAGACAGTTTAACACATCACAAGTTTTGGATTTTTTTGTAGTTAGCACTCTCATGATCATGTCTTCTACCACTCTCCATCTGAACATGACAGTTTGTTTTCTCTTCCATATATATGTTATCCTACATGGAATCCTAGTAATGGTTATCTCAGGTGACCTTTGTACTTATATTTCATTCTTTTAAAGTGATAGTTTTACTGAATCTTTTCTGATGTGGGATTTTCAATGAAGTTTCCAAGCCAAGTTTTAATATTGCGGGGATGAAATTTCCAAAAGTGTGGACGAATTTAACAACCTAGGTAAATAATGAAAATGAAATATTCATATTTATTAATATTTGTAAATTAATTATTAATTTTTTAAAGGGGATTCTATGTTCGATTCCATACCCGATACAGAACAATTGGTTTCTTTGAAATCTTACGTTGCACAAAATGTTGGGTCATACTGAAAAATAATAATATAATATTATTATTTTAAATGGTAGTTAAGTTCTATCCGTTGTATTGGTGGGAAAGAAAAGAACTAACTAAAATATTATTATAAATGTTTGTTAAATGTTTTTACATTTATCCAATTAATGTTTGTGGCTTAAAATTTGAATAAATCTAATTTTATGAATAATTTACTTTAAAAGGTGTATTTACTGACATTTGATGTCAAACCCTCTTTAAATAATGTTTCGTTCACTTTTATATGTTCTATATGACGAAATGAAAATTCTTGTTTTGAATCAGGACAACAAAATTTACTATGGGTAATTTTATTTGTATTTTTCTTTTAAAATTCATTTTTTAATAAATAGTGAAAAATACCGTATTTTAATTCAAATATGCTTTTAAATATAATTTATTTATATGGTTAGATTATGTTTTTATTTGGTTTTAATGTGTACATAGATTATATTTTTATAATTTAACCCAATGTTGGTCATTGGAATTAATTTCACATTGAAATTGGACTTAAACAATTGTCAATCTTTTGATAGTTAATATTTCATAAAAACACGCTTTCTGTTTTGATAAAGGGAATTAATATTAAATTAATCAAGGTAACTCTATATTTTGAATTTGGTAAAATAGGAATCATTTTTGAATTCAGAATATAAAATATAGTTTAGACTAAAATTTTGATAGTTTTTCATAAAAACATCTGTTTTTGATGAATAGTGAAACCACTTAGTAGTAGTTCAAAAACTAACATTTTCATTTAAATGAAAATTTACCACATCTGTGAATTGAATTTAAAAAATCTGACATACATGTTTTTTATTGTTAAGTAAAATGTGGTTCAATAAGATGAAAATAATTTTTGGTGAATAGTAACTTTTCAATTTTATTTACCGCGGTTAAAGGTAAATAGGGTAATTAAATATCAAAAATAATATTATAATAATACTAAATTACCATTAAACTTGTCATAAACATATTGGTTGAGTCAGGATCGACCATGGGCATCTTTGGGTCAATTTTGGGACCCCAAGGAGCTTCTTGGGATTGATAATGACACTTTATTGTAATTAACTTTATGTAATGGAAAAAATGACATAAAAAAATATCTTTTAGTAAATCAATTTTTACATGGGGTTTTATAATTTATCTATAAGACTATAAATAGTCATTGGAAATTGAATAAATTTTTCTAAATTATGGTATTTATTTTATAATTTTTAAAGATCAAATAAATTAAATTAATTATGACACAATAATGATGCATTATTTACCTCATTATTAAATGATTTAAATAAATAAGATTATAAATTTTAAACTAATATCCAAAACCTTTGAAATTTTTATTGGATGATTTTATTTGAACCAGAAGTTATCTTGTCTTAAAAGTTAATGATTTTTTGACCTTTTGAAACCGAAGATAAGTTTATAATAAAATAATTGTTTCAAACATTTTTAATGATCCCCTCCTACCCCTTATAAAAATCTCTCACCTCTAACCCATTACTCAAACCTCTCAAGCCTCTGGGCTCATCCAACCCCTATCGAAATAAGCTCTAAAGATCAATCACCTCCTCCTAGAAGCCTTAACTTAGGCAGAATGCACTTCAAGAAGTCAATTTGGTTCAACCAAAGGAAGTTACCCAAATTAATGGTAAGAGTTTCTATTAAATTATTTTCTTTTATTTTACATTTCCAACCCCTAAATTCTTATTATTCTTTTATTTTATCACAAAACCAGTGTACTAGAAATACTAGTATGTTTATTTATAAGGATTCAATCAAAACGTACACACACCTTCATCAAATGGGTAATGAACATAATTTTTTTGGATGGAAAACTAACACCTCACAAAATGATGATTGTTCATTTATCTCCTACCGCATATCATGGTGGGAATTAAGATTGCACTGTATTTATATATGATATATATTATGTTTATGGGTTCTTTTTGATTCCATATTTTATTCATTTATAGCATATCTTTATGGTTTCCATTATGGGTAAACGTGATAATTTCATTTCAGGAAGTGCAGACTACCACCCCTCAAAGTGATATGCCTCGTTCATGCTATACGTGGGATGTATAAATGATAGTGTTAATGTTATTATATATGATATTATACTGGAATTATAATATACCTATGTATCATTATGTTTTAATTCCATTAAAATAGGAAATAGAAATTAAATTAGCGTTCATGCGTATGTACGACTTACCTTCTAAATGAACGGTGCATTTTATTTCGTACCATCAAATGATATGTACTGTTATAAATATATATAAATATATACTGGATATATATGATATATATGATATCTAAATAATGAATATCATTCTGGATGTAATAGATTTTGACCACATGAACAAATATTAATAATAACATGTTCATTTTTTTACTCTACTTCTGAACATCGATAAAATATCCATTATGAACTCAAATAATTAACTAATTGTTATATAATGATAATAAGTGATATAAAACAAATAGCAAACAATAAAAATTTTCATAATAAATTAGATATTAACTTAGGTTTATTATTCTGTAAGACCACGGAACATTTGAGTCAAGTCGGACACAAGGTAACGAGGTTTCTTATCACACTTGTAATTCCATTAGATCTCCATTGTTCACCACAAATTTATTTCATGTGGTGTATTGTGTATTTCCATTTGATATATATTATCATTATTCTATGTATATTTATTTTATTCTAAGATTCAGTTTTTTGTTATTATCTTTTGGTCATACGACTTGATTGTTTACAATGTGGTAAGAGATTTTCATCTCACATTTTATTTATGTGAGATTCATGGTATATTTCCAACTATTTCCTTTTGTGTGGTGTATTTACTGCCCTTGATTTTATTATTTGTGTATTATAATTTAATATAAGGGTATTTATATCTTCATATTAAGATCCTTTTTTTCATGTAGCGTATGTTTTGTAAGTTACCAAATCGGTAAGAGAGCCTTTCACCCTCCTCTTTTTAGAAGACTTTTTTTGTTATGTCTTTAAATTTACATCTTATTATCTAGATATATGTTAATATATGTCCTTATTGATGTAATATTTATGTACAAGTGAATAGATACCCATTTTTATCTCATAAACTCAATTCCTAAAATTTAAATAGACACCATTAGGCTGTCAATTTTTTGCAAGGGAACCTCGTAACCCAATTTCAATCCTTTAGGTTAAACTTTAACTTATTGAATATGTCGTCATATGAATATGTGTTAATGAACTATGATTTTTTTACACTTAATATCCACTTATATTGGGTGCACTTATATTTCTAACACGTAATTATGTAGTTGATTTATCCTTAATCAAAGGATACCGTCTTTATTATGGATGTCGTCTCAATTTTAATTCCTTTTAGACTTCATTGTTGTTATGTTACAATTCACTTTGATATGGTGTATATACCATCCTTTGGAATTTTATATCATGTATACATTTATTCTCATTATATTATAATGTTTTTGTTAAATTTTATTCCTCGATTATTTGTATTCACGCATCTCTCATTTGGTTAAAAACTCTTTATCTAAAATATTGTTTTAAATATCAAGAAGATTTGTTCTTCTAAATATTTCTCATTAAATTCCATGTTTTTAAAAATGGTTTTAGGGATCTATTTATATGGAATTTACTATTTTAGAATGATAATTATTATAAAATCATAAAGGTGGTATGAGACACTTTGATTAAAAAATCTCTTTATTAAATGTTTTAAATGGTTTTGAAAATGGATTGATAGAGCACTGATTTTGTCGATATCTTGAAATGATATATTGTGATTGCAAATGGAATTTTAATATTTAAATTTTTATATTTGAAATATTTTATGTAATATAATTATATAATTGTACTTGTACATTTGACGGGTGGTTACGTGAGAAACCAAATGATGGGTGGTGCCATGATAATATGGGAGGTTACGTTATAACCTACAATGAATTGGGTAAGGAAGTCGGCCGTAAGGCAATTCCATTTAGTGATATGTGTGGATGTCGACCGTATGGTTATTTCATTTAAGTATGATTATGTACCAAGATACCTTTATATATTATGTGATCTTTCTATGGGTTTTATAGTAATATTTGGCTTACAAAATGGTATGCAATGATCTTTTATTCAATTAAGTGTACATACTACGTCATAATGATGAAAAGTATTACTTATGATAAAGTATTCATGGTTCATTTGTTGTTTTGAAAAACTAACAGTTTTTCTTCTTTTTGTATCCCTTATTGATATTTTTATGATCATACCATGTTTTTGAAATGATTTTCACATGACATAAAGTAGAATAGGGTCACAGATCGGATCAAGAAAAATTATTTCAGTCTAAAACATAGAACTAGGCATGTCTCATTTCTTCACGAGTTTTTATTTTATGAAAAAATGGAAACTGGGTAGAAATGTCTACTTTGTAATTTTTGAGATGTAATGTAATAGTAATAGCCAAATTCTCCAAAACACAAATCCTAAAAATATCCTCAATGTGAATTATTCATTTAATTTTAGATTATGTAATTTTTAAGGCTAGGTCGTTATACTAACCAAGGTGAGAGGCGTGGGTGAATAAATCTTTTTGATTCCAAATCATCTATCTCTACCATTTATTCTCTTAGCTCAGTGGGGGGAATATGGTATAAGGGAAGATATATCGGTTGTGTTTTCAACACCAAATTGATTGGGTACAACACGTCTCACTCTAGAGGAACAATCAAAAAATCATCTCCAAACCCCTCTAGAAACACACCCACAATTGGTTTTAATAAAACATTAGGTGAAGCATCATCATCCTCAACATGAGTGATGATAATTAAAAAATGATTTTACCCAATTATGAGAGTGGAGGTCTAGCATGTCCCAACCGAGAATCCCAATATTGATGAAAACCCATGGAACTTCTATCAGGTTCCACAAAATTCATTTTATGCTCATTACAATCAATATTCACCTAGAAACACAACATCCAATACATTCCATGTATTATGATAATGTTTTCAACATCTATAACTAGGATTTACTATTATATCTTGATCCGTGACACGATGATTGAAAATGAAGTAAACCTGCGACCCTTCTCTTGCTTCAATCAAAAAGGAATTAGTAGCTCCATAAAAAATGACGTGATATTGGTTGGAAAATTCAAAAGAATCATAATATGTGTAGATATTAACAAAATAGAAGAACCAATATCAAATGAAACATTAACCTCAAATGATACCATCAAAATGGTTCCACAAATTATTACTGGCTCTATATCTGGTGTTATTGGTGCTTGGTCCCCAACATGTAGAAACCTTGACTCTACCTGAGCCTGAAAACGAACACTAGACTACGGCTCCACCCTGAATGGTATCTCACAATAATAAGATCCATATTTACTGTCACAATCACAAAACAGAGATCCCGTCATCCAGGACAGGTCTAACTGAGATGACATTCCTATGGAATCCAATGATCCCGCACCACTCTGAAAAGAATGACTAGCCATAATAAAACACTTTGAGTGCCCTATATTTCTACAATGATGGAATGATCTATGTGGTTCTATTAATATCGACCATACATGACCTAACATCCCACACTGATGGAAAATAACTAATCTGATGTCTGAAACTATGGATGCAGATAGTCAGGAATTTTGGATCGACCTACCACCGTCCTTTCTTTCCTTTTAATCACAGTTCCTCTTATTCCAACATGAAATAGTACTTCCAACTACTAGAACAAACCATAGGAACCAAAGTTTACCTTGAAAATAATATCCACCTTTCAAGAATCTTCAATGACCTCAGAATAGGGTTTAAACTTAATCAAAATGACTTGAGAATAAAGCTTTAGATTCAACCCCCTCTCTAACATTTGATCCATCATTTTCTTATAGGAATTTATCTTCAGTTTTTACCAAAAATACTCAACGTTGTGATTTGAACAATCCATAATTGTCTGATATCTTATGGAAATATCCATAAACTCCTAGGATATGGTATAGGCCACAACTTTTGGAAAATAATTCTCATTGAATATTATTTTGAAATGTTTTCAACTCATCTGCTCATTCTTCCCAATTTAGATCATTAAGTCCCACCACCTCTAACTAGGACCTTATAATAAGAAAAAATTGCATTTTACCCGGAATGACTTAGGAGTGTCGAAGAACTCAAATATATTCTCTATCTACTCAAGCAACTCCTATACTTTATGAGGTTTTATACATCCTTTAAAAGGAGGCTTGTTCTTGTGGAATTCCATAGCCTTGTACTTACTGGGACATAGTTTGGTTTCTCTAACAAGACCTCAATTAGGACCCACTATATATCCCAAATCCTAAACAAACCTGATCAGAGCTTCCACTAATCGGTGATCAATTAGTGGGAGAGAAATCTCTCTAGACTCTTCCCATGGTTTCATAGGAATTATTTAGGGATGCATTTTTATACAATAAGCAATAACCATAAGAAAACCTATCAATAAAACCAATTTAAAATTTTTTATCAATGAAAAAAATACCACCATTCAATGGATCAGAACAAATCAAATCCTTCATATTATCATGAAAACCAAACAAAACCAAACTACTCCACTACCACCCGATGTCCATATATAGTGAGATTCCTGCATGTCTCACCTAGAGGATAAGTAAAATCAAATCCCAAAACCCATGGAGACTCATCAACTATCATGTAGTATGCTATCTAAGAAACATAATTGCAACTAGAGTGTTAATACCTGAGAGTCTGAACTACATCCTATCTAGGAACATTCATAAATAACATTTCTTAAAAGTGTGTGACCTGCTTTTAAACCATTTTTTCGCATACCAAGATGGGGTTCCATCTAACCAAACACTAGTCCCAATCTATGACATCACACATATTGTGTTCCCAACCCCCATAGGATGGGGAAAATTTCTTGGGTATCAATAATACATAATAATAATTATTTGATAAAATTTTAAGAGCATAAATAACTAAAAAAATAAACAATACATAACTTAATAACCATAACAAAGCATGAAATAACAATTTTTGGATTCAATGCTTACAACATTAAACAAAATCACAAAAAAGACTACAACAAAAAGGGAACAATGACACTATCCCAAAAAACCACTTTGCAATAAGAGGATACTCATCCCCTAGCCACCACTACCATCACCTACAAGAGAATATTACTAGAAACCCAAAAAACCATGATGGTACATCTTTCCATTACCTAAGTAAATCATAACAAAGTATATATACACATAATTGTGTATGAAGGGTGTGACAAAAATCTCAGTAGAATGACACACAACAAATGAGATTGAATTAAAAAACATTATAATACAAATCAACATGAATGTTTTATAAAAATTATATAAATTATTATTATGGAAAACACTTTTGAATGAATAACATGCTTTTCCTATGGAGTAACCAACCATGTGAACTGAATTCCAATTGTAATAAAGATCTCATAAAAGATAACTAAGTCTTGGAAAATCCCAATTTGTATGTGGATAATATGAGAAACTAGGTATATCATATCTCAGTAAATCATGTTATAACATCCACACTATTCAACGTCTTCCTACACGAGCCATTAGAGGGGAATCTATTCAAAGTTATAGTAGTCCCTAACCATCATAGTTTAGTTAGTGTTATATCGTAATTTTGATTTGGATGAACTATTACTTTTACCCTCAAATATGACTAGAATACTTGTCCCAGTATTCCCACCTAGTCATATAGGATTCCCTTTTTTCTCAGTATATCTTAAAAAATTACCTAAATCACTACATTCACTTGAACACATTATAATCAATATAAAATCCATTGTTAAACACCTTTTCGACAACTTGACTATTTTGAAATCCAAACAAAACCAAATTAATTTCAAAATATGTTTCTCAGCAATGATATGTTTTTATTAAATAGATTAAGAGAACATAACATGAAAGTACACATTAAACACACATGGTTTATAAATTACTTTTTTAAAACCTACTTTTCAACAGAAACACACCAAAAATCCTTTTCAAAACATATTTTTCAACTCATACAAAATTCATAGAACAAAACCAAGACATAAGTAAAGAATATCAATGTTACCAAATAGTATTTATGTATTGATCCACCTACCCTAAGTGAAGAAACTTCTAAATAACTATGAACGACCAAAACTATAACTCAAGAGAACCCTATAAAGGAAATACTAAACCAAGAACATCAATATAGATCCCTAAAAATAATTATTCAATACAAAATAGGACACCTAATCCACTGGATGTATAAAACCCCAAGAAATAAGGAGAGAAACCTATGAAAAAGGATGAAACCATGGAAGAAAGGAACTTATTTAAATAATCTTGGACAAACTACACCAAATACACCATGAAAATGGAGATCCAAGGGACAAAGAGGGATGAGGAGATGCATTTAGGGATAGGAATCCGGATTGGGGATGAAAATGGGTGATTTAGGGTAGTATCTTCCGAGTACATATCTGTTATTTTAAAATATTTAATGACCTAGACATGCAACACAGCTTTCCATACCGTGTGGCAACCGTCCGCCCCTTACTATTCATATCAGACAAACCAGAGGATATTACCACATGTTTTTAAAAACACGCACTTACTATATTATTAGACATAGTAAAAAACAATACTTTTTCGAATGATTATTTGGGAGAGGGTACAATGATTCCCAATCCATGCCCTATTTGTGCACCACATATTGTTGACACAAAATTTCTATTTTTCTGCAAAATTAAAAGGGAATACCAACGGGAAAACCCTAGATAAAAAATTCATATAAAATTACCATGAAATGAAATAAAATATGGGATATTACTAAATTTAAATCACATAAAAGGATGAAATAAATTTAAATTTAATAACACAAATAGGACAATAATGTGGGTTTAAAGTAAAAATTTCCTAAAGTTTGGTCTATTTTTATAGTCAATTTAATATTTAAATTTATTTCAATGACATAAATTAGATTGAATAATAAATATATGATCTAATTAAATTTCAAAACCAATTAAATAGTTAATGTATCCTTTTAAATAAAATTTAAGAAAACGTATTTTTGAAAAAAAATAAGTATTTTGCACTATTAATTAAAAAATGAAACTTCAATGAATAATACCAAAAAATTACTCTAACCTAATTTTTTCCCTTAATTTAAAAGATGATTTTTATTCATATTAAATCTATAAAAGTTACAATAGATGTTTTTAAAATTGTTTCTCCAATAAATGGTGATAGAAATACCTATATAAAAATGTATTATCTTATGTGTAATATTGGGATTGTTCAAATATTATGTCTATAAAATTTATTTGATGATTGTAAAAAATATTTTATATAATATATAATATATATTTCATTAATATCATTCTATAATTTTTATTAATTAGGATAAAATAACTTTGGGGGTAAAAAAATAGTTTTCTATAAAAATATTTCCATTATATTCAATTGGTTCTTATATGCATTTCGAATGATGTTTTAATGGATTAATTCATTTTATATTTAATTAAAACATTATTTTCATATTTTAGTTATTATAATTCATAAATACTAAATTAATGACTGTTTTATATGTTATTATATTAAATAATAATATTTAGAAATATTTTATTTTGGGTAAAGCCTGATATGGCATGTAACACAAACCATTGAAAAAATTATGTCTTGCTTGTAACACAAGCTTACACAATGTGGATTGCATTGTAAGCTATAAAATATAAAATTATATTTTTTAAAATAGTAAATTTATTACAAATACTTGGAATATTATGTATTCCCTTACATGATTGGTGTTGTGTGTCATACATTCTATCAAGTACGATGTTCCAACTTTAGAATTTTGGAGGCTTACATGAGATCACATTTTCCTTCTAAATATCCATTCTTTGGTAAAACGATAATGTGGTTTGTACGTATAACGAACAACAACCTCATGAAGTGATGTGATTCATTCAAACTTTACATGGAGGGAAATAAGTGTGGTTTTAATGAACATTTGTGATATAAAATACAGAAAATATGACAGTAGAAAAGTAATATAATATTAACATTTCTTATATTCTCCCTTTAAAGAAAGTGGAAACAACATTCATGCATATGTACAACATGTCAACTTCATGAATAGTGTATTTTTTTTATATCTGTAATTTTTATGGATCAGTATAAATAACAAACAATGAATATATATGATATTTATTTAATTTTTAACCTTATAAATATGATGAATTAATGATTAAAGTAAAATTATAAAAAATAAAAAATGAAAACATACATGAATAACAAAGCAGTTCTTTCTAGAAACAATAAATTAACATGGAATTGTAAATAAATTGAAAAAAAGGTCATAAGAAAATTATATATGGTACTATATAGATATCTATAGTTCTTTAATATATCAATAATAAAATTATATTTATTATAAAGGAGATCTAATCGTGCATGAATGATGCATAGACTTATGATAATGGATTTCTATCACACTTGTTACTTATTTTATACACATTAAATATTCCCCATTAATTTATTTTATGTGATGTGTATAAGATCAATTAATGTATTTGATGATGCACATTATAATTTTTAATTTACATGGTCATTTTAGGATCTCTCTTTCAATGTGTTAACGGATCAAATTGTAACAATGGATTAATATTTTTTTTCTCAATTCATCATCTATGAGAGATAAGTTATATTATGAAACAATCTTCTATATGAGGTGTATATATAGTCAAATTGACATGTTATACCATGAATTTATTTTTTCTCATGATATTATATGTTTAATTTAACATTACACTATCATGGGGATTACGATTAAAATTTACTAATGTGGTAAGTGTTTTATATTACAATATCATTGTTAATCGAGATTTCTCTTGATTATGCTTCCAATGATGATATAAAATGATCATCTCTCTCAAGAATCTCATGTATATTATTCTTCAATAGTTAGTTATTTTTAATACATGTTTACCCTTTATATAACTCTCTCTATGTACTAAAGATTTGAAAATAATTCTTGTAAGAAAAACCATATCTATTTCATTCTTAAAATGGAAAACAGTTTTCCTCTAAAACCGTTTTCAATATATTTTTTCAAAACTAGTTTTAACATTTATTAAATGATTAATTAAATATATTTTTACTATTTTTATAATTTTTAAAAATTTATTTTAAAGGAATTTTCCTATTAGTTTTCAAATAATTTTTATTTTGATTTTACTAAAAATGTGAAAGTAATATTTGTTTTAACACTTCATACATGAATAGGATTTCCCAACATCATGAATATTATATTCATTTAATATCCATTTATAAATTGTCAATTTTATTTTAAAATAAAATTATTTTTAGAATGTTTTATGTCTTAATTTTTTTCAATGTGGAGAGGATATTTTCCTCATGAAATGTATTATCGAATTGTTAATACATACTTTATTGGGTTCATATTATGCTTTCATAGAAATTTATTTTGAAAATGAATTATGTTTTAAAAAATTATTTTCAAATTAGAAAAGCTATTTTCCTCTTGATATTTTTAATGAGTTTTAAATAACCCTTTTTTAGTTTCCAAGGAAATTTTAAAAAGAGATTATTTTGAAAATAAATTATTCTTTAAAAAGTGATTTCTAAATTAGAAATGTCATATTCCACCAAAAAATGTTTTAAATTATTTTGAATTAATACTTTATATGTTTCCAATGTTATTTTCAAAGAAATGTATTTTGATTAATTTTTAGGTTATATCTTTTTTACTATTTGGAAAAGATATTTTCCTCTTGAACTGTAACATGTGATATTTCAAAAATGTTTTGCATCAGATATATCATCCTTGTTTGTAACATATGCATGAAAAGTTATAGGATTGAATTAAATAAACCTTATACTTTATGTATATAGTTACTGTTTTTGTTGTTGAAATTTCTCAAAAACACATTTATTTTTCATGTTTTATTAATTACTGAATTCTTAAATTGTTTATGAAACCCATTTTCTTTACACGGGTTATCATTTGTTGATATGATGCATGATTTATGATATTTTAGAACAAATATATATGATTTTAATTATGATATGGGTGGGACCGTTATTCCCCTCTAATTCATTAAGTAATTTTTTTTCTCATGAGATAAAAATGGGAAACCGGTTGATAGGCTTGAACCACTATAGGAAACAAATACGTCCTGATCTACAATAGGAAACAGGTGTGTCCTAATCCAAAATGGGAAAACAGTTATCAGTCTTGATCTACTATGTTTATCATATATATACTTAAAGTTTATAATGGAAATAGTTGTATATATCTCTGATGGTGACACAAGATTATGGTTTATGATTAATTTTGATTAGTTCTCACTCTTATGGCCCATGTTTTTTAAAATGATAATGTTTTTCATAATGATTATTTTTTATAATCTATGAAACGATTGGTATGTACATTATAGGTTATGTTCTTGATCACATACCATTATTCATATCTTATGATTTTTATGATTATTGATTGATATCTCCTATGTGTACCCTTACTGTGCATCTGATCTCAACATTTCTAGGTTCCTTTCCTTGGTTATGAATAAAGGCTTAGGTAGCATATACCTAAGAGGAGAACTGTGTGATATGATATTTATCAGAAATGATGAAGATTAATAAAAAAATACGATGATGGTATTTTTTGTCTCAACAACACAAAAATATTATAGTCCTTGGGTGTGCCTTTTTGAAATGAAATTAATATTGATATAAAAGATGTGATATTTTTGTATGAAAAGACTAAGTCACAATGACCAAAGTGGTAAGGGTTTATGTTTCAGTAATTTTTTAACTAAAATATTTTAGGATTTAATTTTTATTGAGGGAAATTATATGATCATAATATAATAAAACAATATATCCTTCTTCACTAATTGAAAGTCATTAAATTTTTGAGTAATAATACTATTTTCCTCTCCTTGGTACTAGAAATGATATGGAAAATGTTTTCATTTAAAATAGATGTTATTTACTATTTATCTTGGAATATTTTTCATTTATAAAAATGTTTTCATTAAAATGTTTCATGATTTATTTTCATTCCTAATATTATTTTTAGGAAATTTTTAGCGATGTATGAATTTAAATAAAAACTATTTCAAATGAATATTCTTGTTTATTTCCAAAATAATGTACTTTGAATGTTTATTTATTATTGTAATAGAATATTTGTTTTTAAAATACAAAAAATGAAAAACAATTCCCACAATCATGATAACTCAATGATTTACATCACCATTTATTGGTTTACACTATTACATTTAATGAAAACTGTTTTTTATTATATTTTTGAAAATTTTAGATTTTGAATAATTGATTTCGAAATTCAAAGGGTGATTTTCTCAAAAAAACAATATAGAGAGATTTTAACAGAGTTTTTAATTTATTATTACATCATTTTATGTTATCTATGATTTATTTTGGATATGATACAATGAAACAATACTTATTATTCATTTGGAATGTTTTTGATTGCGATGATGTTATGTTTACAAAACTCATTTATTCACCACAAGTTATTCTATGTTGAAATGTTTATGAAACCCTTTTCCTTTCTGAGGAATTTGATATATTGACATGATTGATGTTTTATGATAATTTGGTACGTATATTAAGAGGTTATGATTATATGTTGGGACATCTAGGAATTATATATCCCTTTAATGCATTGAGTAATGATAGATATTTCTTGAGATAAGAATTACTAGAATGGATAGTGAAATATTTATCTTTTAGAAACTATTCATCCTTTACAATTTCACACAACCAAAAAGTTATACCCACACATAATGTTTCTTTAGTCACAATATTCCTAAATTATTAATTTATATTATATTCATTTACCCACTTTAACTACCATTATTAGAAACTACTCTCAATATATTTTTCAAAGAAATAAAATGCATTCCCTTGTCTAGGTCCCACACACCGTTCCTGTGTGTGATAATCATGATACATCCCTCCTATATCCTTTGGTTCCTAAAATGATTAATGAATGAAAAACCTCATTCCATTCCATCCATATAATAAATATAAAATATTAGTCATATTAAATAACATGTGAATCACCCAATTCTAAAATATTATTCAACTCTAACAACATAAATAAAAAACCACAACTCCCTCCCTGGGTAACATGGGATTTCACCATACATGGTTTAGAGAATCCCAAGAATGAGCTCATTACCAAGTCCATAAACATCCTAGACACCAATATACCATACCTAAATATTATGTCCAAGGATAGAAAAATTAAACTCCTCTAATACCACTTAGTAACTTCCCCGAGCAGGGTTCCATTAAACTAGTTCTCTGAGCTAGGTTGTCAAATGACCACAAGCATGCCACCTCATATACCAGAGGGTGACAAATAGAGACGAGTGTCTAATAAGTCACATGGGAGATTATACCCTATTTACCTAAGTAAGACACAATTGAACAAAATATCATTATGCAAAATTAAACTACCAATAAACATTCATGTCAAAGAGCTCCCAAACTGGTCCAAACAAAAAATCAAATACATCCATTCCAGGCCATACTAGTAGAATCACAGGTGAATGGATCCACAAATAAAGACTAATGATAAAAACCCCTAATCGGTCTTGACTCTATTTCCATATCTGCATCCAAGCATAACCCAACCCCAACTCACATCCTTGTATTGGGCCTTTTACCTTGACCAAAACTACAACAATAAAATCTACTCGGGTGGCCAATGGAGTCCCAAGTCGTATGTGATTAAAACAAATTAGGCCACCAAAAATTATGTATATAAAAAAACTAGTCAAATATATAGTTCATCCACCAATTTAGTAAAATGTAATATAAACAAAAGGATAACTCGAGTTCCATTAAATAATCAAGTGCACTTTCCCATTTTCTATCTTTAATTTCCATGTTTAATCATTTATAAAATATTCATTACTTAATCCCTTCCCATCATGCATTCCATGGGTTAGTCACATATTCCATCTACAAATGGGGATAAGGAAATCAATCACTATGAATAAGGGAAATAAATCAAGTTTCAATCTCACTAGTGATAATACAACACAACATCACAATATCTTCACCTTGAATCCTCAGTCTGGGATGAATGAAATTGTTAGAGGAATAGAGCTATGTCCCCTTTTCTAACCTATTCATTGTGATTAGAATTAGAGTAGTAGTTCAACTCCACCTGTGGGAGGAGCCTCAGTCCATTATCCCACCCTTCAATCCATGTGAACATGTTTGTATATCCATTCACCACACATATCAAAGTGGTGTTAGAGTAGCAGTCCAAACCTGGCCCATGGGGAGGATCGTTACTCCTTAATCCTACAACACAAAAACCAAAAAACAATCAATCTAAATCAATACAAATAATAGTCATAATTAAATGCACTCAACATGGGAATTAGTACGATTCCCTCATCCATTAATTCATGTTTTGTTTACATTACATAGTTTTTTATCCCAATTACCATTTTCATGCATTAAATCAATATGTGTATTCAATATCCCTATACCTTAGCCAATTTAATCAATTACTATATATTACCCCATTTAGACCATTCATCATTTCACAAGAATTTACCCACTTATTTACTTCAAGTACAATTCTTGAATCACATAGTACAACCACATTAATACATTCCACCCGTTTGGCATATCCCAGAATTCCAATGTATTAACCCATTCAACATATTCAACAATTTTATATTCTGTTATCCAATTACAAGCTCACCATTTAATATGCAATAATAACCTTTGTAATTTATAACCACTACTCATTAAAAAATCGATGTAATCTCATTCAATATAATTTTCCCATTTAATGTCATGCCAAACACCCTCTTATTCCATTGTCACCTGTTAAAAAACTATCATATTTCTATTTTAAACATATTCAACCATTAAAACATGTTATTTATGTGTTCCACAATATTATTTGGTATCCCTTTACATAATGCTATCACTCTCTATGTCCAGCAATGTCGTTGTGTCCCCTTGGTGGCCCTAAAATTGTTCTAGTCATCCTCTACACATCCCGTGGGGATTTTGAGTGTTTCAATGGGGAACTTAGACACCAATTTTCACCATACTATCCAATGGGTACAATAACACAATTTGAAAAAAAACATAATATTTCATTCACAAATCAAATATAAAATAATGGGATAATACTTGTAGAAAACATACCTCAAATATGACGATGAATGCAATCTCAATTGTAGCCTTGGATCCGGATTCAAACACCCCTTCAATCTCTAACCGAGATACCATTAGAAAAATAGGGTTTTAGTGTATTAGAATAAGATGGGAGAATCTATAAACCCTAAACCATAAAAAATAATAAATAGGAGTGTTAGAATTACCTAAGGCATCGATCTTCCACCAATGATTATCCAAATAGCCATGACTAGAAGGAGAAAGGCCCCTTAAAAGATTGGGTCATACAATCTCATAAATAGGGTTGTAGTATGTGAAATGGAGAAGAATATTGAGTTTGGGTTAAAATGCCATAAAGTCATTTTTGTAAATTTCTCACCATTACTGGGCCGCATAGTTTACCTACAAGGTTTTACCAACTGTTTTAAAACAGCATGCATACTATAGTATAAGAACATATTGGTCGTGTGGTTACCTAAATATTCCACATGGTTATCTTAACCATGTATAAGCCTCTATCCAGCATTACGTGGTTACATGGGATGCTCTGTACGGTCTTCACTAACAATGTGCAAACCGTGAAACATGCCAAGAAAGCTCCTTTTTGTCCCCTTTTGTGTCCAAAACCCCCCAAATACCCCCGATCCTTCTCATGGACTTGGTAAACACATATTTAATAAAAAAAATAAGACACTTAAGACGTATCATAAACAAAAACATCCCTTAATAAAGAATACTATATCTAAACAAATGGACCCCAAGTTTATTATACCACACAAGAAATATCAATTGCGATATCAATCAATTTATTACATCAAATGTGTCAGAACCATTAAATAATTTCAAACAGTACTACCCTATACCATGGACACTAATCATTCATAATTGTGTTACCCCACACTATGAAAACTACTTATTTCCCATGAAATGCCCCGTCCAAGGGTTTTACTTCACTTCTCCTAACACAACACCCAAGACGAGAAGTAGTCATTATCAGTTACCACATTTAAGGGTTGTTGGATGCATCAACATGATATCCATTGTATGGCCATCATTATCTATTATCTTTAAACAAATACATACAAAAAATTCATTATGGTCTATTTAAATATCATATTCAATTAAGGAATCTTCCAAGTATTCCAATAAATCTAATTCCGTCTTACACAATTTTTTTTTTCAATAACCATCCTCGAAACACATGGTATTACAATGTTTCCCACTTAGGAACGATAAATCAATACATCAACTTCTAAATACTTATTACATGCAACATAGCAAAATTTCGACAAGATCATTCAAAAATAGTATTCATATCCTTTAACTAAACCATCCTCAAGAGAAATCCACATTAACATATCTTCATATAATTTTAATAATTTCATATCCTGATAAATCAAGGATACCAATTTCATAAAAGTCAACTACAGTTATTGAAACCCCTTACAGAATACATTTATTCAATAGAATTTTGATAAATCCTTCAATATATTTCATCATATTTTCTGAAAAGTCATATATATAAACTAATATTTTTGAAATTATTCTCTTTTAGAGTTTCTAAAAAATATCACATAAAATACAGTTTCATAATATAACTTCAAAAACCAACAAAACTGAGAATGTATTGAACATTACTATTCTTTTTTATCGCCAATTTTCAATAAAACATAATGGATCTAATAAATTCATTATTTATCATCATGTTTTTTCCCTTGAATTATTTAGACTCCAGCGGTGTACCTCATTATCTTCACTACAAATTTTATTATGATATATTTACCTAATTTTATTTAACACTACATTATGCCTTGTATTAATTTATTTTTTGAATATCATAAAATAAATTGAACATAAAATAAAAACTATATATCTTAATTTCAATTTTCAATCCATTTTCATACAATTACACATTCTAGAATCAACATTTAATTAATGAATTTAATACTTAATAATGATATTTTAATTAATCCATTAATCATTCGAAGACTGAGTATGATGTATGAAACTTAATCCTTAGTTTAAATATAAATATTAAATAAATCATCAAAAAATTTCCATGAACCTTTTATAGACAACTAAACAATATTATCAAAACCCATCATTTGATTACAATCACATTTACCCAAAACTGTTAGTTAATTTGAAATAATTCACATATCGTGTGAGGCATACCATTTGATTAAAAAATTGATACAACATGTAAATAATAAAATTATGATATTTATTGAAATAAAAGATAAATTATTCTCTTAACATATGTAATTTCATATGATGTTAATTTTTATTTTATAAATTAACCCCAACTCTCCTTTTATTTCAATATCACATATTTTACAATTCCATAATTTGGTGACACAACATGTCGGGAATGATTTCTAATTTTCCAGTATATTTTATTATATTATAAACAAAAACATATAATTAAACTTGTTAGAATAAAATATAACAATAAAATACTTTAATTTTGTTGATTCATCCTCTATATTAGGATTATTCCTTAATTGTTTTATCAAACTAGAGTAATGAAATGACGTCACATATTTCCCAATAGATTTATAATGTTATATAGAGTTTCATCATATCTATCTAAATATATAATATTTTATAAGATATTGATTTTAAACATTCAATTATTCAAAATAAATCTCATTTATCATTTACACTAATTTATTACATCATGTAATTCTTTGAATCAAGAAAAAAAATATTAATAATAAAATATAAATGGTACAATACATTTAGATTATCATTATTTAAAACTAATATACCTTTAAATGTGAATTTTATTATTCTTCCTACTATTAAATCACTTCTTTATGGGCTTCTACCTCCACATGTAGCCTAAAATCACATATTTACTGGTAAAACTATCTTGATTATATCTCAAAAATTCATATATATCTCCAATGAATATTTCAGTTAAATTAAGGCCAAAATAACCACTATATTTTAACATTCTAGCATATATAGAATGATTCATATCTAATTCATTAGGGAGAAATATTAATAAATATATCATGAAAAAAAATATCCTTGAAACTTCAATTATAATCTCTTCTCATTAGGTATTTTCATATTTATAATTATCCTCATTTTAATGCACACATTGTTCTTAATCTATCTTGAAAAGTACATATATGGTTTATATCCCCCATGAATTATATCTCCCCATTTATCCTATAACATTCCATTTAATATATATTAAAATAAATCACAAGGGTAGTAGAACACCAAAATAATCCTAATGTAGAGATATGTGGCTATATATCAAAATATAACCCTATTCATATAATATATTTCCAAGACTCCCTTTGATGATTATAAGATAGATATACCTATATTTGAATGTTTTTACTTGATTATATCTTTTTAAATAACATGGTATTCATTCCTTTAATGATAATAAATTCACTAGTAAGGTGTTCCTCCAATAATTCATTAACTATTGTTTCTTTTTCAAGAATTTTCCTCTATTAAAGGATACATCTTCAAATCATAAATTTATTTTTTGAATCATTATGATTTAAATGACTCAAAAATGTTTTATGTTTATACACCATGACTACCACCATATTTTCATCATATTTATTCGTACATTATAAACCATTATTTTATAAATTATTAATATTAATCTTGATGGTCACATTATACATTTTTTTCATCAGGTAAAAAAACATCAATTATAATCTCTATAAAATCATGATAATATTCCTTCCACGATTTTTGTTTTGGGGATTCCACTGGTGACAATTATTACATCTTTTATTTTATCCAAACATTGACATCATATAGAATAATAAATATGGTTTTATTAGGATGATTTTCTCTTATTTACACTAATATTTCCTATATTTGATAAGATATAATTTTCTTATCTTGAAATATTTATTTATTTTTAATTTGTAGTTCCTTTGTATAAGATCAAAAATATATAAAATATAACACATTCTAAAAAAGATAATGTTTATGGTATGTTATTGTCTGAATTGCGGTTAGATTGCACTGTATACTCCCAATTGGTTTTACCCTATAGATTATATACCCAAACACATAATTTTTTAATTAATATCATATAAATAACACAAAAATTTTAACAATATTCTATAATTTTTTTACTTTAATATCTTCATATCCTTTTAATTTTTTTTTCATATTTCAGATTTGTTTTATTCTCACTACAAACTATTATCCATCCATGTGATTCCATAGAATAATATATATTCCTCATAACCTAAAACAATATCTCAATATCCATAATCCATAAGTTAATTAATTTCAATCGGCCTTTTACATTATCCAATTAGGGATTCCATTATCTTTATATAGTCAATGATGCCTCCAAATATTTCAATTTTACCTTATGTGAAATTATTTTTGGATTTATTATTTCAATAATATTCCCTCATTCAATAATATTATATTTCATTCTCATTATATTTGTAATTTATTTTTCCTACAATATTTATAGGATTTTTTCCATGGAAGTTTTTTATATTTTTAATAATTCACATGATGCATAATTTACTATAGGTACATTCTTTCATGTAAGGAATAAATATCTCCTTGAGTGATTCAAGAGAACCATCCAAACTGGAAACCTATTTTTGTTTCCATTTTTCCACCATATTAATAAACATACGATGGGGGATACAAAAAAAATAAATGTGAATGTATTGTCTGAAATCATTTAAAATTAATATATATCAATATAATTAGATTTCAGAACCTTAGTTGGAAAGTATTTATTCTTTTATTACTTCTTCTCCTTAATTTTTTCCTCAACTAGGTCCATGGAGAATTCTATATCCACACTTTTCTGTATTTTCTTAATACTACTTGTTTTATAAACATTTATTTAGGATATCATCCTAATATTCATCACAAAAATGGATTTTTATTTACAACCAAAAAATAGTTAAATTTTTTTAGTAAGTATAATAATCAATGAGGTTATTCTAAAATTTATCAGACAAATATCACATCAACACCTTCTCAATCCAAAAATTAATAATTGATTTATTAGGATTATTCAAAATATTATATTATTAAATTAACATCATAAACTATTTTACACAATCCTATATAAATAAAATCACATTAATATTATATCCACCAAGGTTAGTACCACCTAAAAATGATTGATTCAATATTGGATCCATAACTGCAATAAATATATAAATAAAAAAACCAATATTGAACATAAAATTTTAACCATAATTCTCACACAAAACATTTTAAAACCAATAACCCTCCCCACTTGGAGGGGGTGGAGGGGTTTAATGTGGATGTCAACCAATTTGAAATTTTTATTTCCACTTGCCTGGGATCATGTTCTTATCTTAGTATGAACGTCGTTCAACCTTTTACACGAAATATCTTCACACAATATCAAAAAAAAGATATTAAAATATACATAAATGTAATGCATAAATGAAAATAAAGATATTACTTCATTCACCCAAATGGTTTAATCTAACAAAAACACAACGATGATATTTTGATTTGTGAGGATGTAATAGTAATCACTATAATTTTACAATGGTCTAGGTATTGAGAACTCAACACACATGGTTATTATATTTTCCAACGTACATGAAGGCTATACTAATGATTAATGTGGTGCTCCATATTTTTTCCTCTACATACAGATTTATGATTATCTCTAATATTTTATGAACATATCAATATATTCATGAATGAAATGATTTTCTTAGTCAAACACGTAATAAAAAATATGTGAATATATTTATTTAAACACCCAATTTGAAATATCAAATACAATGGAATAACATCTATATTAATTTAATTGAATCTCAGGTAAATATAATCCCCAAAACATCATGATTCGAACCATACAAAACTATTTAGTTTGCATTTCTATGAATTTCTCATATCAGAACATTGTTTTGTGGCCAATTTTCTTGTTTGAATAGCCATTCCTCCAATCAATGCTAGAATTCCTCCATAGCAGGGATATGAGATCCCGGATTTTTCCATGTTTGGACATGGTTTATAGTGTTAGGTACTCGTATATATAACTTGGTATGGAGGATTAATATGATAAAATCATCATCATTTAAAACAAAACACATATGTATCTTTAAAATTGAAAAGTACCTATGTTTACATATTCCCACAAAAAGAATCCTATACTCTACTTTTTTACTTTAGATTCACTAGTACCATGTAAAAATACCCTATAGAATTTCACCAAACCAAAGACACTATTTCTTTGTGTCAGTATCACCCCACACCAACCCTTCACCCTATTCACTATTAACTACTCCACGTTGAGGTTTTACTTCACTAATCACAAAATGTTACCTTTTCCAAGTGATTGTAATGATAAAATAATTCCCTCAAAGGATGGATGGAATATTTGGGATGGTAAACATTGTATGGAATATTTTTCATTAATATATCAACAGAAAATTTTCCACTCACTCCATATCCTATATACGTATTTTTTAATCCTTTTAATATATAACAACATTCTAGTCTCTCAGTTAATCAACATATGTAATATAGGAAAATTAATTTAGTTTTATTTTTTAAATATAGGAGGAGACACCATGTCAATCAACGTTTCAGTTTTGTCATGACAATTGGGGACATATTTTTAGTGTTTTCAAACTCTAAAGTGTGAATGTAATGGAAAAAGCATATCGAATGACATCATCTTGTCCTGAGATAACATGAAAACAAGAAATGAATTATTTCTGACATGTTGGAATAGTGGTCACATAAATCCGACCTGTCTCATGCTCAGAAATACTACATCAGATAATTTTAAAAATAAGATTATATTTAAAAACATCATTATAGGTTTAATAACCATGGAAAAAAGAACTGGGATTCCATAAAATAGTTGTAAAATGATCATAGTTTAATTAATGAAATATAAGAACATAATCCTCATCAATAAATGTACCAATTTTCTCATAATGACCAAAAATATATTTTTAGTGTTTTAAAACTTTTAAACATTCACGTAAGAGTAAAAAACAAGAAAAGGTCTAAGATTACCATGAAATAATAGTAAAATAGTCATTAAATTATTTATGACATTCATGAATAGTAAGAAAATCAATTAGACAAGTGGTCTGCTTGGAATGACTAAATAAGTAGTTTATAAAAATATCAATGTCCTTAAAAACATTTTTAATGAGATTATATACTAAAAAATGAACGTGAATTGTCTTTACAAGTAAAATAACATTATATTAGATTATTAAATAAAATAATAGATTCAATATCTACATAAGTTGTTGTATTCACATGAATATTGAATTTTTTTAGTATTATAAAACTATTAAACAAAATAGTAATGGTTATTACCTTGAAAATGAACTTGAATGAATCTAAAATAATAATGAATGATCTCTTAATTATTTTTGACCTATATAAAATATAGTACATAAATATGATGTGTGGTGTTCTTGTAATGGCTGGGGAAACAATTCTTAAAAATAAAAAGGTCTTTAAAAATAAGAAGGTAAGAGTCAAAAATTAATAAAAAAACATTGAATTTCTGTGAAATAATAGAACAATAACCATTGACTCATTTTTGTAATATAATATGTGATGTCACATCATTTTGAGTGGTTATATATCCAAGATGACAAAAAACACATTTTTAGCATTTAATACTCTAAAACATGTTTCTAAAAGTCAAAATATAGGAAATTAGCACTAATTTTGGTCAAATAATATTAAATTTATATTTATTTTTTTTATTTTACTATATATAAGGTATTTCAATTCGATATGTTATGTTACTAGATTCATTCATTACGTTATTTCTCATAATATCATAGCATTTAAAAATGTGTGTTTAGGGGTAGAATCCCAGAAATGGCATATATTTCCATCAAATCATTACATAATGGCCATTGATTTATCATAGAATTTTATAAATATAGATGATATAAATATGAATTTTGGTTTCCTAAGGATGATAAAAGGCACATTTTTTGGGCTTAAAAGCTTTCAAACATGAGTGTAAAGGAAGAAAACAATGAAAATTGACTCACATTTCCATTAAATCATAGTAGAATAATATTTAAAATATTTTTCATATTATAGAACAACATAAATATTAATTGAAAAAGCAATGTGCTTATAATGACTGAATAGTCTATTTTAAGAGATATCAGAGTCTTTACAAATAGGTGTCAAGGGGTCAGAACTCTAAAAAGAAACATAGATTATTGTGGTATTACAATATAAAAATATAGATTGTTTTTTAAATTTAGTAAATGATTTCACATATCTATCACCCCATGATTACATAGTACACATCTTTTTAAATAAATCAATAGCTTGCACTGCACGCAACACTGAGTTCGAGCGCACCATGACTTATAAAACTAGGTGTTTAAAAATATTTTATGAATTATATTAACCAAATTATCAAATTTAAACATTTTATTTTTCTAAATAGACTTCATTTTTTAATTATAAACAAAAAAATTATTTTAGGGTGAAATTTTGGTATTTTCTGCAATGTTTCAATTTATGAAGAATATAAAAAAATACAACATTGTTGTCAAAAACTGACTATTTCATTTAAATAACTATTTTAAAAGAAATATATTTTAATGTCCCAATATATAAATAAATCATATATTAATCCAATATAATTAGTTGGAATCATTTTATTATAAAATTAGATGTATAAATTTATTGAACTTTTGGACATCTATTTCACCGGCCTTCAAGACACATATATAGGATTTATATTAAACATAATTTCACAAACTCTGTGAATAGAATTTTGAAAAAATTGAAATACATGGTTTTAATAATAAAGAAATATATAGTCTAATAGGATCCAAAGAATTTTTCATGAACTGTAAATTTTGAATTTTATTTACCATAGTTAAAGGTAAATAGAGTAATTAAAGGTGAAAATAAGATTATAATAATATAATATTACCCTAACATGTTTCCTAATTTATTCGGATAATTTTTTCAACCATATTGATCCTTTGTTCTAAAATAAGATCCATTTTAAGCCAGTTTTTTTATATTAAGATATTTATTATATTTTATTTAAGAAGTGTAAAAAATGGCATATTCAATTTTAATAACTATATCATTTTTAATATGTTGATAAATTATTGATATGTACAATATAGAATGTATTTAAAAATATAAATATTTATATATATGTGTGTAATTTATTTATAATTTTTTGGAAATAAATAATTAGATTAAATGTTGACACAATAATGATGCAGTATGTGAATTATTAAAGAATCAATTAAAAGATTTTAAAAATATTAAAATAAATATAATTTTACATAATTAATGAAATAAAATTATATTATAGATAACATAGACACGTTAGTGACATATTTTTAGTATTGGTTTTAATATATCTTTTTGGTTTGATATTTTTAGAAATTGAAATATTGAATATTATCAAGATAGACATAAAGGATACATTAAAATTAATAAGATTTTACTAAAAGATATAAAATTCAATAAATATCTGTTTGATCCAAATAAAAATTTATAATGTAAAATATTTCATATATTATCCATTTTGGGTTCTTTTTACAATTTATAGTAATTAAATTAACCCTATATTATAAAAAGACATGTAAACAAAGTAAGAGTTAAACTGTTTAAATAAGGTTTTAATCCTGAAAAATATGAATAAATTTGGGACCTAAACTTGTCTAAATTTTTATTAATATTATTTTGACCCATACTAATCATATCCTCGATACAAATTACTTTGGAGCTATTTTAAACTAAAAGTAAATTTAGAATAATTTAATAAATTTGGACTTTCCAAAAGTACCTCTTCTATCTCATATAAAAGAAAACATATCATTATCTTTTATTCAAACCTATAAATCCATTTTTATCAGAAAAAACCAACCCAATTATCCTCCAAACGTCCCTCAATTAATATTAAATACCATACTTTGTGATGAAATCCATCATATGGAGTCCTTTTGTGAAAATCTAAAGGAGACGCTCAAAGAAGAGATAATTGTTTTAGAAATTCATTTCAATTTATTTTATTCTTATACTAACTTGTCTTATGGTGTTTCTATAATAAATTAATAACTCTAGTATCATCTACATACTGATATGTTATTATTATTATGAAACAACCATATTTATTCTTTTATCAATCATTAAAATAACAATATCACCATGCGTGCGTACGTGACACTTACCATTTCAACGATGTTGTGTAAATTGTTATTCAACACTACGTTATTTGGATGACTATAATAATTCATATAATATATATAAATAATTATTATAACATTATAATGATTATTTATATTTAATATACCATCCAATTCCGTATCTTTTAACCATCAAGACAACGATATCATCACTTGTCTGTACATATAACCTATCATCCCCACAAAGTAGAGAGATTCATTCTCCACATTAACCATTAAATAATTATAATAAAATATATATGATGAGTAAAAAATATTATTATTAAATTTATATCATCCCGAATATGAAAAAAATACACCCAATGCATAACAACAATGACTAAGACAACAAAACATGCAAAGGAAAATGAAGCAGTAAACACCTAAAACAATTGTAACATAGAAATATTATTGAAAAACGATATAAGATGATCATTTATGATATCATAAATTGGGATATTAATCTTTTATAATTTAATAACATACTTCAACCATTATAAATGAGGTTAATTCACCCTTGACTAGATGAAAGTACATTGTAAAGGTTAATTCCACATTCTCATTATTATCTAATATTATTTATTCATAAGTATCTACTAATACATATTTATCTACCATGTAATTTTTTTTCATAAAATGAATTTCATAGTGTTATCCAAAAAAATTAGTCACTTTAACCCATTTTATTATTTTTATAAATTTTTTGGAATGGAATTTTATTGTTATTTTCCAAATGATGTAATTTATGAACTTTTCAAAAAATTAAGGAATGAATTTTTGTTAACATATACTATACACGCTTCTATTTTCCACTGTTATGTTGAATTAAAATTTTGGAGATTACCTTATAATATTACATGTTTATTTTCATAGGAAATATTTTATTTTATAATTGTGTGGGATTTAAATAATTTCAATGTTGAAAGGGGATATTTCTCTCAATGAGTTTTAATGAATTTAGTATATTAATTTCATATATGTGTACATCCATTGATGGATTTTATGCTTGATTGGGGTTGATTTATTTTTATACAATATTCCATATTGTATAAATGTTTTTATGTTATGTTTCAAAGTGGATGTACTATTTTTATATCATTCATGGTTTCTGGTTAATGTATTAACGTTTCGTATGATAGTTTTAATAAGAATGTTTATGTTATGTTTCAATGTTTTTATAAGAGGAATGAATTGGACATATTATGTGATGGGTGGAGCATTATATAGCCCCTTTATGCATCTGTAGGTCTCATGAGAAAAACTCATGTCTTAAATCGAGCCCTTTACATTATGGTTATGTATGGTGTTGGCACAAGGCCATGATTCTACTGTTATGAAGTTTGAAATTATGTATTTCCTTTTTAGGAGATTAGTTATTGATATTACAGGTGATTATTCAACAAGTATAATATGCATGAGAATTTTTAAATATAATTATTTGATTTTTTTTCTCTAGTATGTCGAACATTATGTATAAATCGATTGTGTTTAAACCTTATATATTTACATAAATATTTATGCTTATTTATGATAACTTCTACTATATTGTTTATCCTTAATAATCAACTGAGGTTACCACTTTTGAAGGTTTCATTTATCCCCATCATGCGAAGAAGTATAATATGACTTTACTGCAATGATAGTTTAACGGATATAAGTGTTTTCAAAGAAGATACTATGTTTTTTATTCATTTCATGATGTAATTTAAAATCATGTTTTTATCTAGGTTTTCAAAGGCTCTTAAACTGATCAGTCCTTCACTCTTTTATTTCTTGTGATCATGCCAATGTAATAAAATAATTCACTATATCTAGGAAACTATGGGCGACACATTACATTTGGTATCATAAGAACATTATTACAATCCATGGAAACCATATTTAAAAAAGACATTAATTAGGGGACACTACCATAACATAGAATTTGAGGATTAACATTTAAGAATATCCTAATTTTTTTGTATTCTTGTGATTATTTGGGTATTTCTAGCGTATACATCCCTATCTAGATACTACAAGTGGGAGTGGTTATACCGCAGATGTACCTAGGAGTAACTACTCTTATAGGGTTTTTTCGGCCAAACTCAGGGTTACATGATGCATGATAAGAAGCCTTACTGCACACCAAATTTTACACTCTAGGGGGATTTGGTTAAGATAATTCATAATTTATTTGAAAATAATTATGAAGTATTTATGAATAAATATTTTCCCAAAGAAACCATTTTTATGATTATGGATTAGATGTGAATAATTTTTTCAATTTATGTTAATTATTTTTAAATTATAGAATTATGATTTATGATTTATAACCTAATATAGTGTATCCCATTGTTTAGAATTGGTGCCTAGTTTTAGGAATGGAAACAATATAATCCAATGTAATCAATCCAAACATTCCTTCTAATGAAAGATAATTATATTGGAGAAAGTAATACAACTCGCATTGAATGGATTATAACCATACTAGGAAAACTGACCCAGGTAATGAATAATAACCATAAGCAAATGGAGTATCCTGATCGACAACAAATAGGAAAAATGTTTTAATTCTTAATGAGATAAAACAAATTGAAATTAAATGGATTAAAAAAATCCATTTGTTGCTTAACAATGGATAAGTTCCTTAGAGAACATATTTCATTCTTTTGGGAGTAACAAAAGGGAAGAAGATGTTATGGTAGTTTATCCCTAATTAAGAGATAGAGATCAATGGTGGACATTATTTCAAAACATGAAGAAATATTAAGTGGTATTAAATAGTGAATGGGGGGAATTTAGAGAACTCTTACTAGAAAAATACTTTATTCATGATCTATGAGTCTATATGGATAAGTAATTTCTGAGTATGAGTGAGAAGGAGGATGAGAATTTTGCATAGTATGAAGCTAAAATCACAAGGAATGAATGTAATGATATAGACTATATATTTTACCCAAGAAGTATGATTGATCGATTGTTTTATGGGTTAGAACCATACCTTTGGTGAGTATTGGTCACACAATCTTTCACATCATGTGAAGATATAGTCTCATGTGCTATCAAGATTGAAAAAGAATTATCTAAATCTAGTTACTCTAAATTAAATCAAGAGAATAAGAGGGATGATGAGAACCATGGAAAATGAAATAAGGGGAATAAGTGAAAATTTTACTTCCCACCCTATAGTAATTTTGGTCAGAAACACCTAGGTACTTTCTTAAAGGGAATGATATTCTGATACAGGTCTGGAGAAAAATGACACTAAACACATTATTTCAAGGGGAATAATGAATTTATAAATGTTTAGTGTAGCAATTATAATGATATCGGACATTTTTCAAATGATATTCCTAAGAATCAAGGAATCATTCCCTAGAAAAGGATAAGAGAAAAAGGATAATATCTTTCTTTCAGAACAACTGAGGTTGATGTTCATCATAATGTATGGGTAGGTACATTTATCATTTCGTCAAATTTAGCCAATTATTTATTTTATTCTAGATCTTTAAATTATTTTATATCTTCCTACTTTTCTTATAAAATTATATATTTACAATTCACATTAACAAGGGAGTTGTATGTAAAAACCCCTAATACAACAATGATGTGTCGGGCAGTTCCCATTACGACATATAAAAGTACTTTCTCTCATAACATTATCATCATTTCTATGATTTTATTTCACATAATCCACAATATGTAATGGATATAAAAATATTAAATGAAAATTTGTTTCAATATGAAGTAACATTTAATATTTGTGGAAAATTGAGAATCCATTATCTTTATAATAAAAATCCCATCACCTGATTCTTATTAGAACCCACCCATGGTATCTTTACATAATGAGATTCTGGGGAAGTAAGAGGAAATAACATATAGTTATGAAGAAAGAAATATTCATATTGAATATATACATAATATATTTTAATATATTTATGTATTTATAGAGGAATTACTTTTACATCATGCAATACAAGAAATATAGTTTACAATTGATTTAATCATTGATACAAGGCCAATAACAGTAACTCCCTATAGAATGACCACTATAAAATTTGTATAGTTAAATAAACAACTAGTGGAGTTTAGGAATAAAGGATTTAGTATTCCCAGTGTTTCTCCATGGGGATACCATGTTCTTTTTGTTAAGAAGAAAAATGGATCAATGAGGTTGTGGATTGACTATAGATAAATCAATACTATTACAAAAAATAGTAAGTATTATCTACGTTGCATTGATGATTTGTTTGATCAACTTCATGGAGCATAATATTTTTTGAAGATTGATCTTCATTCTTGATATCATCAGTTGTGTGTAATGAAATTATGATATTCCAATGATATCATTCCGAAAGAGGTACCACCCTTATGAATATACACCAATGCCATTTGGATTAACTAATGCACCCTAGATTTTCATGTATCAAATCAAAATGTGTCTTCAAATAATATCTTGATGATTTTTAAGTATTAAGTATTGATGATATCTAGTAAAACAAAAAATATATGATGGTCATGAGAACCAATTATAAATTCTTCTGGAGACACTTAGAATAAATGAACTATATGTGATGTTTTGCAAGTGTGAATTTGGGATTCATGAAATTTAATATCATGGCCATATTATCTCCAAGGATAGAATCTATTTTTATACTATAAATATAGAGGCAACCCAAGAATGGAAAAAAATGAAAGGTATAACAGAGGTATGCAGTTTTATTGGTATAGAAGGTTATAATTAGTATTTCATCCAGAATATTCCCCGATTGACAAACCTGTTAACCAAGATCACATGTAAAGTGGTTAAATTATCTTAAAAATAAGAGTGTGATGAATGTCTTGAATAATTGATGAGAATATTAGTTAATGATTTTATCCTAAAATTAACATCTAGAAATTATGTGTAGGTTATTTATAGTTATCCATCAATGAAAGGACTTGGTTGTGTCCTTATAAAGAATGATATGATTATTGCATTTGAATAAAGGAAATTAGAAATTCATGAACAAATTAATCTTACACATGATATTGAGTTATCAGTGGTAATAGTTTCTCTAAATAAAAGAAGTCATTATATCATTAGTTAAATATGTGAGATATATTCTGATCACTAGAGATTGAAATATATTTTCTTCGAGAAAAGACTCAACATGATACAAATGAGATGACTTTATTTACTCAAGGATTATAATTTTACAATAAACAACTATCCAGGGAAGGAAAATATGTTGGAAGATTCATTGAGTAGAAAGGAACATTGATATTATAAAAAAACGGGATTTGAAATGGATTCAATGTTCATGGTTCTAGAAATGATGGATATGTGAATTATCATGGAAGGTGAAACATCACTACATTTTGAAATTGTTTCCAAACAATCTTTATTTGATAGGATAAAAAGTTCTATGTCTAATGATGAGGATTTTCAATAGAAAATTAATGTTGTGAATGATGGGATATTGTTAGACTTTTGATATTAAGATGGAGTTTTAAAATTTGGAAAAAGGCTATATGTTCCCCCTATAACTGAGATAAAAAAGATTTATTGGAAGATGCTCGTAGCTCCAATTTCTATATACACCCTTGTGTCACTAAGATGTATATAGATGTTTAGGAATAATTTTTATGGGACAACATGAAGAGGGAAATTTCCAATTATGTTTCAAGTTTTTTGGTTTGTAAAATTGTGAAGGATGGAAGACAACATCATAAAGGAGTCATGAAACCTCTTACTATACCTTTATGCAAATGGGATGATATTACGATGGACTTTTCCCAGGGCTACCAATGACGGCCATAAGAAATGATGCAATATGGGTAACTGTTGATCATTTTATTGTATAAAAAAACTCTTTCTATAAGAGAATATTTATCACATTAAGTTTTAGTAAGACTTTAAAATAATTAGTTTTATGACTTCATGGTTTACCCCAATTTGTGGTCTCTGACTGTGATCCTCATTTTACACCAATATTCTAGGAAATCCAAGAGAAGGCCCTAAATACTAAGCTTAAATTGAGCACATCATACTACCCTCAAACTAATGGAAAATTAGAAAAGACTATTCAAACTATATAATACAAAATGAGAAAATTCTCACATGACTTTCTATGTATGTCTGATCAATATTTACCTATTGTTGAATTTTCATATTAAATAGCTTCTATTCAAGTATTTAAATAGAACCATATGAAGCATTATATGGAAAGATATTTCATAGGATAACATGTAGGGATGATGTTGGTGAAAGAAAACTCATAGGCCCAAAACTTATTGAGAAATCAATATAAAAGGAGAAGATTATTCAAATCAATATCAAAACATCTAATGTAGGTAAAAGAACTATACCTATAATCAATGTAAGTATTTGGAATTTCATTTTGAGATCATGTTTTCCTAATGGTATCTCCAAGGAATGATGTTATAAGATATGGTAAGATGGGAAAATTAAATGAAAGATGCATCAGGCCTTTCAATATTCTATAATGAATTGTATCTATATATTACCATTTGTCAATGCTTCCAAGTCTCTCTAACATTCATGATGTGTTCCAGGTATCACTGTGAAGGAAATAAATGCGAGAACCAACAAATGTACTCACCTGTGATTTAGTAGAACTGAAACCTATTCTATATTATTGGGAAAACCTTATCATGATTGTTGAAACTAGAGAATATGTATTGACTAATCAGATGAATTTTCTTCTAAATGTTCTTTTTAGAAACTACAAAATTGATGAGGCGACACGGGAACCAGATGTACATATGATGAAAAAACACACAAATCATTTTATGAAGTGATGCTATATAAATTTTTAAGGATTTCATTATTTAAATTAGTGAATAATGAAACCCCCAAGCTTCCATGGAATATTTTTTTAAAAATAATTGAATAGCTTGCATTGCACGCAACACCTAGTTCGATCGCTACATGAACAATTAAACTAGACCTTTAAAAAGAGGTTATGAATAGTATTTGCCAAATTTTTTGATTCAGAAATTTAATTTTTCAATATATATTTCTTTTATGTATTCAAAACATCAATATTAGTTTAGAGTTATATTTTGATATTTTATTGAAAAGTTTCAATTTTTGATGATTAGTGAAAAATACAACATTGGTGTTAAAAACTAAATTACTAATTTAAATTATTCTAATACTATAAATTGATTTTAATGTCGTAATTAAGAAATATTACTTTTAGTAATCCAATATATTTAATTGGAATAACTTTAAAATAGAATTAGATATAAAAATTTATTGATCTTCTAAAATTTTCTTTTACCTTCATTCTAATCACATCTATAGGATTTTTATTAAATATAATTTTACCACTTATATGAATTGAATTTCAAAAAATGTACATACATGGTTGTAATCAATATGAAATTCATTTTCTAAAAGGAAAACAATTTTTTTTGGTGAATACTATCCTTTGGATTTTACTTACATTGTTCAAAGGTATATGGGGTAAATAGGGTAAATAATGGTAAAAATGGTATTAGAATAATATAATATTTCCCAAAATAATCTCCAATTTTTAGTTGTTAATTTTTTTTTGACCAAAATCTTTTTAGGTCGAAAATATGATACTTTTAAGAAACTAGTCTATGATTACAATGTTTATTATATTTTATTTAAAGAAGAGCTAAAATTGTCATATTCCAATTTTAATAACTATATCATTTTTAATATTAGAATTTATAAGTTATATGGTTGAATATAAATATTATTTTGAAAGTGAAAATTTTTATCTTAATAATTTTAATGTATTTATAATTTCATGAAATAAATTATTAAAATAAATGGTGAATAAATAATGATGTAGTAATTGAATTATTAATGAACGAATCAATTATGTTTTTTTGAAAATATTACAATAAATTTAATTTCACATTATTAATGGAATCCACCAATTTTATAGAAAACATAGACATTTTAGTGACATATTGGATATATTGGTTTGAATTTATCAACTTGGTTTGATATTTTTAGAAATGAAAATATTAAATAGTATCAAAATTGACATAAATGATACTTTAAAATAAATAATATTCAATTACATGTTATAAAATTAAAAAAATATAATGTTCACAAAATAACTTAGATAATGTTAAATATTTTATAAATAATCCAATTTTAATTAGTTTACCATTTTATAGTATCAAAATTAACCCAATGTTATAAACAGACAAGTAATCACGATAACATTTAAATTGTTTAACTAGAGGTTAAATGAAAATGATAAGGATAAATTTTTAAGCTAAAAATGTTTAAAATCACTGGTTGAGATAATTGTGAACCATAATCATCATTTAATTTAAATAACACACTTTATTGCTATTTGAAACTGAAAATCAATTTATAATAATTTAATAGTTTTGGAGTTTCCAAAAGTAACCCTCCTATCATTTAGAAAATAGTACATCTAGTTATATTTTAGTAACATTTATAAATCCATTTTTCTCAGATGAACCTTGAAAATGTATCCTAAAAAATTCCCTCACATCATCTTAGAGGATATAATTTGGTAATAAAACCACCCTATGTAGTCCTTCTGTGCAAATAAAAAGAAGACACTCAAAGTAGAGGTAATTGTTTTACCAATTCCATTCAATCTATTTTCTTTTTATACTTCATAATCATATGTAATTTGCATTATAAAGAAATAAATATAATATAATCTATATTCTGAGATGTTATTATGATTATGGGAAATCATATTAAACCTTTTTTCCATCTTATGCATAACAATATCACCATGCGTGCATATGTATGACTTACCGTCTCAACTCCGTGGAATAATTTGTTATTTAACAGTACATTATTTTGATGGTTATGATGATGAGAATAATGTATTTTAATAAGTAATATATCTTTTAATTACTATGTATATATAATATATCATATAAATCCATAAAATTTATCCATCAATTGAATGATGTCGTCGCTCAGGCATACATTTGACTTACGGTCTCCACGTCACAGTGAGATTCATTCTCCACGTTAACCATTAAATAATGACTATAAAAATATATGATGAATGAATCTAATTATTATGAACCTTATATTATTATGAACATGAATTTAATTCATCATATTAATAACAAAGATGACTTACAGAACAAAATATGCATTTGAAAATAAAGGAGTTAACACCTGAAATAATAGTAATGCTGAAAAATCATTAAAAAATGATATACATAGATCATATATTATATCATTAATTTGTATATGGTTATGTTATAATTGAAAAACATATATTCACCATTATATAGTTGGTTAACGCACCCTCGAGTAATGGAAAGTACATGGTAAGGGTTAATTTCAAAATCTAATTATTATCTAAAGCAGTTTATATGTAAGTATCTACTCAGATATCATTATCATCTATGCCCATGTTTCATAAAATGTATTTAAAATTATTGTCGACAATATTTTGAAGTCATTTTTTGCATTTTTCAATTTTTATTAAATTTTTAGAAATATTTCTTTCTCTCATTTTCCAAATGAATTACTTTATAATATTTTCAAAAAATTAAAGAAGAAATGGTTTTTTAACTTATACGGTGTGAGTGGATATTTTCAGTTGTTATGATACCTTACCATTTTGAATGTTTCCTCATAAGATTATATGTTTATTTTCATAATTTTTTTTTGTTTTAAATTTTTTTTCTTTATAATAATTTGATAGAAAAAAGTAATTTCTCTTAAAGAGTTTTACTGGATTTATTAGATGATATTCATCTATATCAAACATACATTGTTGGATTTTATGGTTGATTGAGGTTGATTTATTATGATAAAATCATCCATATTGTATTTATGGTTTTATGATATAGTTAATCATGGATGTGATACTATTATACCATTCATGGTTTATGGTTAAGATATTAACATTTTGTATGATAGTTTTAATACGAATGATTGTATTTTATTTCACCCTTTTCATATGAATAATGAATTGTACATAGTAACTGAGGGGTGGGGCCCACTATAGTCCCTCGATGAAATGGTATGTCTCATGAGACAAACAAATGTCTGGGCATGAGGCCTTCTTTGTATAGTTATCTATAGTCATAGAATGAGGCCTTGATGGTATGGTTATGATGTCTGACATTATGAATTTCCTCATCATGAGATAAGTTATTTTTTTACATGTGATTATTTGAATACTATAATGTACTTGTGAATGTTTAAATGGAATTATTTGATTTATTCTTGACATATTATTCTAAAGATTATGTTCAAAAGTCTTGTAATATAATTTTATATCTTTCCATAAATTATTATTCTTATTTATAATAGCTTTTGGTATATTGTTTATCTTTACTGAGCATCTGAGCTCACCATTTTCTTATGTTTCATTTATCTATAGAATGTGAATTATATTTTGATTGATATGTTGGGATAATATAATGGATATAATTTTTTTGAAATAAGATACTATGTTGTTTTCCTTTCATTATGTAATTTAAAACCAACGTTTATATCTTGTTTTTACAAGGCTAATAAACCAATTGGTCCTTCACGATTTGATTTATTGTGTTAAGGCCAATGTAATAAAATAATGCACCGACTATGGGAAATTGGGGCTAGGGCATCACAATAGCCATCCAAGTTGTTTTTTTTCTAGGATAACTGGGCAAAATGTTTTTGTTTTTTGAAACTCTAAAATACTTGCGTTCTATTCAAAACATCAAAATGAGCTTGGATTGACATGGAATCAAAAGAAAAAACTTTTTGAATTATTATTGACTTTTTCTATTAGTTAAATTTTGTATATAACATGTGTGTTCTCATAATGTCTTTATAAAATATTTTAAAAAATATAGATTTCATTAAAAACATATATTAAAGGGTGAAACCAGGAAAATAGACATTTATTTCCATTAAATAATAATAAAAAATCCATGAAATAAATTTTTAAATTTTGAAATAGAATCCACATCAATCCATGATATATTTTTCTTAGGGTGATTTATTTTTTTGGGGTTTTAAAAAAATGAAACATTCATATTCTTGTAAAAACAATGAAAATGACATTGTATTTATGTGAAATTAATGGAAAATTATGTTAATTTTTTTGACATTCCCAAAGATACCTCACATAATTCGAATATGTGATTTTCTAAGAAGGATCAAATATGTTGTTTTCAGAAATATCATGGTCTTTAATAACATTTCATTGGTGTTCAAAACAAATTAAAAAAAATGGATTTTCCTTAAATCATAGGAAAAATACTTATGAATTTTTTAATATTCGAATAGATTCCACATAAACACTAATTTTTGTATTCTCTTGATGACTAAAAAAATGTGAGGGTTTTATAAATTTAAATGTACATTTGACTATCAAAACCTATGAGACAATATCATATTAAAATTAAATTTTATTTGAATGGTCATTGATTTATTTATGACAAGTTATAATAACTAAAACATGAATCTAGTGATTGGTTCACTCAAATTTAACAAATAAGTAGTCATTACAGATATAAATGTTTGTAAACATTTTACATCATGGGTCCAAATCCCCAAAAAACCTTGGATTATCGGGAAAGAATGGGAAATGATAGTTAATGGATTATTGAAATGTATGGCTAAAACAATTTCAACCCAATTTATGGTTTTTTCTGGATGATATAAAACACATTTTAATAGTATTACAATTCTAAAACATATATGAAATAATAAAAACCAATAAATAGGCATTATATTTCATTGAAATCATTGGAAAAGGCATCTGAATTGTTTATGGATTTTTTGAACAGAATCAATTACAATCTATCAAGTAGTATTTTTAGAACGATTATGAGAGATATTTTTTAAAATTATAAATTTTTAAAAATAGGATTCATTGGGTCAAAATTATGAAAAAAAACTACAAATTTCTGTGAAATTATAGAAAGACTACTACATATAAATTTCAAAAATTTCAAAAATAACTCAACATAAATATAAATTGTGGGTTTGTAATGACCAGAAATTTTAAAAAAAATATAATTTTTTAGATAAGTTAATTCATTCATAATAAATTAAATTCAAGAAATCAAATTAACTTCTTTGGATATTTTGGATAGTTATAAGTTATATACAATTAAATTTATAAAATCACGAATCATCATAACCACTGATAGAGTATCTATCATATAATGACCAATTAGTTATATGTATATATATATAAGGTGGTGATAAATCCAACTAAAATAATAAAATAAAGTGACGGCCTCGACCTATTGGATCATACCCTATGATGACCATTTATTAGGGTTTCTAAGTGAGATAAATTCATTTGGTTTTTCCTTTGACCAAGACAAATACAATAATCTACAAAAACTCTATTTTTAATTTCATAATTTTTCATTTATTGTTACATTATAATGATTATTTAAAAATACCAAGATAAATTCAATTTTGTAGGATAAAACAGAAATTATATTTTTGGGATATGTATCATTTCAATGAAGACACACTTTTTAATGAATTCAAGAATGTATTATATAAATAATATATTGAAAAAATAATATTAGTAAATATTAATTTTTAGAGAAAAATTATAATATAATTTTTTGATGTCAAACATAGTTTTCACAGGGATAATAAAAATGTTATTATAAAAAACTAATATTTTTTGTTTAATGGCCATTTTGGATTTCAATAATAAAATATTGAAAATAAATAATGATTTACCCTATCTTTTTTCCATAAAACCCCAACAAACCTCCCATTACCCATCACTAAGAAAACCCAAATATTGAATTTACAGAACCCATCCCTCTCCCATGCCCTCCCATAGTTACCAAACATTCATAAAAAGTGATTCAAAAGCTTTTAGAAGAGTCCTCATGGTGAATGATCTTCTCATTATCCTCTTTATTTAAGAACCTTCCTTATATTATATATTTTTATTTACAATTTTTCAGTTTCGAATATGATTTTACACATAAATTCTAAAATCCTTATGATATAAATGTGGCGATATTCCCATTCACTACCATTTACCGCTTCCACGAATCATTATCTACCCTCGTTATGTAGTCAAAATTATCCTATTATTTTCCTTGATAATCAAAATTGTATTGAATACCAGTCCTCGTTTCCACTCAAGTGTATTCACATAGATCTAATTATCATTTATTGGGTATTTAAATGAATGTAACCTAAACTCGTTAATTATCATATTAATAGCTATAAAATACGCCCTTATGTTGTATGATCTGTGTGCAATACCTATACATTACATGATATGAATGTGACATTTCAGACCAGAATTTTATAGCCCTAAAATTCGACGGGTAATGTTTTTATCTATTGAGATGAGATTTATAGTTCATGGTATGTTGCCCTAAGAACACAATGTTATGACTTGATGGTGCTCAGTCTTGGATTATACTGATGATGTAATGTTTTATTTTACAAACATGTTCTCGTGTTTCTATTAATTATACATATTAAAAGATTTTTCAATGTTCATGTTTATGATCCTCACACATCATATGACAAATTTACATGGCTACTGAATGACAAGTAATACATTCCTCATGTTAATATTTTATTATTTACTTCATAGGATTTAAAACTCACCCATTTCTTTTGTGTGTCCCGTGGTTATCCTTTTTAGTTTTTTGAAGATTGAGGAAAAATAAGACAATGTCACGGGGATTTACATTATCTCTTTATATTTCTATTGAAATTATTTGTTTATGTAGAAATTACCAAAAGAAACTAGGCCTCATGAATATTTGGGGGTTTATTAAGTTTATCATTATATAATAAATAATTAAATAAATTATATTAATGATATGGGTTGTTAGAGTGTGTAATAGACAAACATCCAGTTATTTTTTGTTATTGGGATTAGAAAACCCCTGTTAAATCCTTAATGAAAAAAATAAACCTATTAAAACACCCCAAAATTATGGTAAAGTATAGTCTAGGTGGTTTTTATTAAAATACATCCTTCACTAGATTGTATAAGTTGATGTGTATTTGGAAAGTCAAGCCTATCGGTAATAACCCTAAAAAGTAGTATTCAGAGGTACTTGATCGTAACCTGGTGTAAGACAACAATACTTTATCCATAACATTTTTAATACTATTGGTGGACATGATTTGGAAAGTTCACTAGCTCTTTAAGAACAATTTTTAAAGAAATAAAAATTCACATAAGATATTATAATTGAAAAAAATCATGGACAACTAAAAAAATTCCCTTCCCTAATTTTATATATATATTTAGTTGTCAGATGGAAAATATATAAACGGTGTCAACAACTAATGTGGGGGGAAATTTCATAACATACCAAATATGTTACCAATCTTTATGGGATCAATAGTTCGAAAATCCCTGAAAATTAATTCTCAATTAAATAATATTTTGAACATAAAATTACATCATGAAAAATGCCCCAACCCCCCAGGAATGATCAATTTACAATTGATACCTTTATGTGTGAAATGACTCCTACTTCCAAAGGATCTTTTAATACATTAACTAAGTAAAAAATGAATCAAATCCATTGAATAGATATTATACTGCCTTTAATTATTTTAGAAAGATATGTTTGGGTTTTGTTTTTATCATATGGTAAGATAAACTTATTAGTTTTGGATGTTTCTCAAAAATAAGAGGCACGATGGAGAGATCCAAGAAATTGGGTGGAAGGAATTAAAGAAAATATATTCGACAAATATTTTTCTTACACTCTAAAACATATTACAGAGAGGGATTTATTTTGAATCATAGAAATGTTTGATGATTCAATATGAGTGTATGATGTGAACATCATAAGGATTGCATGATATTCAACAAGAATTTTCATCTCCCCCATAAGTAATGTTTACATCTACATTGTGGTCTCATGAACAGTATATTAAAATCTTTGACAGATTTAGGACATCGATAGCTATACGAATATTTTATGATGTTCCATAAAATATTAAATTGAGGTTATTGAATATCACTAGTGTCAATAGACTAGAGATAAGAAGCAGATAATAGCATTCTGTAAGGTAGGTACGATAGATAAAATATCATGGGTGTTAGAAATTCCAAAATCCCACTTTTCAAAAGAGTTGGAACAATCGTCTAGGAAGTTACCTAAAGGGGAAATGGAAGTTCATTAGTTGCAAGGAAGAAGGGTACCATGCTATCCATTACCAATGAGAAAATGAAATAATTTTATTGAAGAATAGAATTCTATATTATAACCCCACCCTTCCATCCAATAATTTAGCTATAAATAACAAGGACACTCAGTGAACTAATGCACGAAGCCAAGGGTTGTAGATGATATCCAACCACCACAACCTCTATGACCTAGAGAGAAAGGTAATGTTTATTCAATCATAACTAAGAGTCAGATCTAGAAAATGATGTGATGATACATACAATAGTTATTCATTCATGGAGAGAAACCATACAATTTGATTATGGTTCACACATTCTTTCATATCACACAAGTTTATAAAAACTATTAAAAAATAACCTCCAAACAAGGATGTTGAGTTATAGTTAAAGATGTTAAAATGGTCAATTTTTCAACACCTGAATATAATTCATACCCTATAATTATTTTTTTTTATAAATTTCATTGAAAACATTTTCATACTATGTTTATTAAATTTTGACACTATTTTAAGGATAGATTGTTTTTCCCTGTATAGATGAAATAAAAATTGATGAGTGAATGAAATTATCCCCCACAATAAAAAACAACATATGATTCTGTAAAAGTGAAAGGATTAGGATGAATCAAATTTAGTTTAATCCTCTCAAGGATGGGTATTATTTCGTTATGATAATGTGTATATAGATCAAATGTTTGGGACTAATGAAAATACCATCCTAGATGACATGACCATTGTAACAGAATATTCTATTGTGTTTACCGATGAATTTAATTGTCACCCTCATAGATTAGAGTTTGAGTCCTCAATGTAAATTTTACCCAAGTATTTTCCAAGATCCAAGGAATTATATAGATTAACAATTGTTGAAATTGATGAGAAAAAGAAACAACTACATCTAAATCTACATAAAGGATTTATATTCCCATGCCTTCCACTAAGGTGTTCACCGGTGATTTTTCAAAATTTATGGGTCAATGATCCTCTAAATCTATTAAGATAAGATTAATAAGATCATGATAATGTAAATGTATCCTCTTCCTAGGACTGATGACTTGTTTGATATGCTATATGTAGATCAGTACTCCTCCAAGGCAGATATAAGGTTAGGATAATATCATGAATGGTTGAATGAGTGGGATTTCCCCAAATAATATTTCCATACAAGGATTGAAAGCTACTATTATATATTGATTCCACTTAAAATGATATATTCTCTAATACAATTCATTAGCATGATTAATGGAGTCACTAGGTAATAGAAAATAAATTTTTTTGTAGTATTTATTGATAATATTCTTAACTATTCCAAAATTAAGGATGAGAATGAGGTTCATTTAGATATTTTATGCAAGACCAATGAAAAAAAATGTACGAAAAGTATATTGAATATGAGTTTTTTATAGAGAATATAACATTTCAAGGTAATGTTTTCACCACAAAAGTGATATCGACGGATCTTTAAAAATTATAGCAATCTAAAGATCACCTATAATAATATCTACGATGGAAATCCATTGATTCAATTGAATATTTGGGTACAATTAAAATTTATGATAAACTTATCAAGATTATCAAGCATAATTTTCAAGAGAAATATATAGTTAGTAATGTTTTTTGGATTGATGAATTTCAAGATTACGTTAAAGTGTTTTAGAAGAGGAAAATTGTTTCACATGATCTAAAATTACCCACAAGTGTGGAAGGATTTTTAATATACAATTTTGTGTCCAAAAGGGGTTGGTTTAGGTTCTCATGAAAAATGAAAAATTTATATCCCAAATCTCCTAGATGTCAATGATCCATGAGTATAATTACCATAAACATGATTTAAAATTAGTTCTGGTGGTCTTCATGAAAAATATTTTAATACATTATTTACATGGGTAAAAGAGTTACATATATTCTAATAATAAAATACTCGAGTTTATATTCACACAAAAGGATCTCAATATATAATCCTGGATGTTGTTTCAGTTAATCAAGGATTGTGATTTTCAATCCATTACCATTATGGGAATCTGAACAAGGTGGCTGATTCTTTGAGTAATAAAGGGGACTACAACCATATCATTGATGATAATTACATGAAATATAATATTATTTGAAATATAAGTGTTTGAAGAAGGAATAATAAAAGGATATTAAATCTACCTTTGTCAAATTAAATCTCAGGAATCAGTTATTGAGATGATCAAGGAGGATCGGAAGGATGATGATGAGCTATATAAAAATCTAGTGAATATTCCTTATTTTACATTTTATAATGAAAGAGTTATAATTATTTGAACCTAGATATACTCCCCATACAAAAACTAAATTGATATAGACATATGAAGGAACAACATTGATTATCCTTCTTTATTCATCTAGGAATCAGTAATATGTATATAGATTTGAAGGAAATCTTGTAGTGTGAACAATTTAAGTGGGATACTGTAGAATTTTTATCACAATACATGATATGATAATAATTCTAGGATGAATGGTAGAAGTATAATGATATGATGCAACCATTTCCCATAGTAGAATGGAAATATTAAGGCATAACCATGGATTTATTCGTAAGACTCTCCAGGACCACTAAAATAAATAATTCCATCTGGGTGGTATTCAATATCCTTAACAATTCATAACATTTAATTATTATTAAGGAAAAATTATCTCATAAAAAACATATGAAGATATACATAAGGTATGTGGAAAGACTACATGGTGTTCCACTCTCTATTATATATGTAAATATTTGTGATTTACAATGAGGTTTTAGAGGAGCCATCAGCTAGAGTTTTATATAAAACTAAGAAATAACACTCATTATCACCCATATATAGATGATCATTCTGAATGAACCATCCATACACTAGAGGATTTGCAAGGATCATGTTCAATTGATTTATAAGGATGGTGGGATAAAAAAAATCCTATATTGGAGTTCTAATAAAACAATAGTAAATATTATTTCATTAAAATGGAACCCAAAGAGGATATGTATAGGAATAAGTGAGAGAATATATCATGTTGTGATGAATCATGAGAGTGTAAAGTGATGGGACATATTATTATTAATGATATGATTGATAACGTTCAAACTATTCAACATGATATGATATCAATAAACAATTGACAAAAAAGAGAAGTAAAAAATCATCGACAAGACCTAGATTTTGAGGTTATGAATATTAATTTCCTTTTTATATTGTCATGGATGAAAGTCATGAGTTTTGGGAACTTGTTATTGATTATTCAAACATAAATCTTCCACATCCAGATCCTTGATCATAATATTGCAGGATTCTATTAACATGCTCTCCCACCTAACCTATATCAAGTACATGATGTGTTCCTTGTATCCCACTAGAAGAACTACACACCATACACCTCATAAGTACTCAATCAAAATGTGGTACCATTGTAGAAACATTATTATTATAATGGTAATTCAATTAAGATCTTAGATAATACAAACAAGGTTGTACAGAATAAGGAAAATCACCCTATCAAAGTGTTGTGGTGAATCCAGAAGTCTAAGGATGCAACATAAGAACTATAAAAGGTAATGAAATAGTAGTATTATTTTTTGTTTCACTATATAAATGAAATTTTAGGGGTGATGATTCTGAAGGATAGAATAATATATGTACGGATAAACATATAAATAAAATACCATTTTTAAATGTGTAATTTCATTATTATGAAATATAATTATAGAAAACACATGTACTACATTGGTTATATTGGATTTTTATAAATGATATACATTCATATTTAATGGAAACATAAGAATTATAACTATTGATTGTATAATCATTATATTGTGATCATTTGATTATTATATACATACGTTTATGATAAATCATATTTCAAAAGACAATGGAAGTGATATACTAAACTAGAAGAATAATACCCTATAAAGCCCATTAATATAAGCTTCCCTAGCAGATAGCATCACCCAAAATTTCCCTTGACCAGAACCAATCCATGATTAAAAAAATAAACCATGAGTGAAAACCTTTATGAGGTATATTCAATCTCATTATGATCATACCCCAAACCATGTTTGATGAAGCACCCTAAGAAAAAAAACAAAACAAACCATAGCCTTTGGGAATTCATCATCATAACAAAATGTTATGTATATAGTTTTTAATAGTAAATTTTTAAATAGAATTTTAATGACCTGGAATTTTCATGGGAATATTTTTTCTTAAATACAATGGAATTTTACGATTCTGTAAACACAGACAGTGTTAGATTCTGAGGCCTGATGTGCACAGAATTAATTTTGAAATTTTTTTCAGGTATGTTCAGTAAACGTATGGGTGAGTTTTTATAACTTTTGAACTAGTGCTTTGAATTGAAATCTGATGCCACCATTGAACTCGCAGTGCCGATATTCGCTTATGAAGACTTTCACCTCAATGGCAGTGGTTCCGGATTAAATGATAGTTTTTGGGTTTTTAATGAATGGATTAAATAAAAATAATGTTTGTGGCGTTATTTTTATTTTGGGTTTCTGAAGTCTCCTTGTGGAATTTGGAGGTGGGGACCACTACACCTTAACATACTAGGAGAGGTTATTGTGGTGGGGACCACCCAAACCTAACCTCTTTATCAAGTTTATTATGGTGGGGACCACCCGATGTTGAAACCTCTTGAACTCCCAATTATGTGGAGAGAATCCAATTGAACTCCCCACTTAATAGTGCCACTACCCTCCACATTAATCATGCCAACTCTTACTATTTAATTGTTCCTTTAACCTCTTCATTAATTATGTGGAGCCATCTTAATTAATAAACCCAATTTAAAATTTGGGCCAATGATTAATTAATAGATTTAACTTAATCTATTATTTGGATTGGAAGTTTCCCTTTGGGTGGATCTTAGGAGAAGAGAGAAAAGCTCTCACCATCAATGAATGAAGAATTCATTCTTCCAACGAAGAACGCCAACAATGATCTCCTTCAACCTTTATCCTTAGATCATACCGATGTGGGATGTCTTCAACTGAACTTCCCTCCGCATCATCATCCATGAGACGACGCATCTCGGAATTGGATGTGTGTGGCAGATGCGATGAACAACGATCTACTTTGTCTTCTTCCCGCGACTTCATCGTCGAACAACGATCAAATGTAGGAACTTTATTTGTGTAATATTACATTCCTTATTTTTATTCATCGGTTGGAAAGGAATCATTGCAGTGGTTGTAAAAATATTAAAGTTCATTTTTCTTCTTACTTGACGAGCCATATGTTACCACCCTAAATGCGGAGGGTGTGGGCCAATCCAACAAGGCCCAACCCCTCTGCCATCCTTATTTATTATGATCTTTGGCATGTCAATGAATCAACTAGTGGACGAAGATAGCAAAGACAGAGGCCACACTACCTGCAACCTCTGTGATCCGTGCCGCCCCCGCAACATCCAGCACCACCACCGGTTGAACCAGCCCCGGCCGAGCCCCCTCCCTCCGCGCAGCTCGCCGAGCCGAGACGTTGCCCCGAGCTGGCCCACGCCCCGCCGGCCTGCCCGACCGCCTCTTAGTCGCCTGCCGGCCTACTCGAGTGCCCACTGACCCACCTACCGGCCTGGTCACACCCCTCCAGCCAGCCTGTCGGCAAGCCCGACTGCCTCCTGGCCTGCCCGGCCACCTCCCAGCTTGCCCGATGGCCTCCCGTGTGCCTGTGTAATCCGCACCACCCTATGTGCCTCTCACCCCTAGATGAGTCGGCCTTCCTCGTCTCTATCAGTGCCTCTAGTCCAAACCTCCCTTACACCAATGTGCGGTCGATCTGCGCCCTCGTGACAGGTATACACCCCCACGATACTTGTGGCTTTTGTGGCCTGCTAGGCCAAACCCAATGGGTTGGCCTAGGCTAAGTCAGGTCGGGTCGGTCTGACCAGGTCATACCGTACTCATGCCCACTATGACCCCACATTACATTTATTTGGCCATATCTTTGGCACCAGATGTCCGTTTGATGATACCTCAGTAGCTCTAGTATTCATGGAGCACGAAAGTCCCTTTGAGTATGGTTTTCAGATCATGGAGTCCAGTGTTGGTGCAACGGCCGACGTATCCATACACAAGGCCCCTAACTTCTGATTTTAGACTCTGTGCATCGAAACACTGATTTCATGTGTGTTTTGAAGATCATTCTTTGTGATTTCTTTGAGTCCGCACAGCAGGTATAACTTTTTGACAATGGCGCACCTGTTTCTTTTTTTGATGCCTCCACACAGCCAGCCAGCCAGCCTGGGTTCCGAGAGTCGTATGAGATGGCAGCCCCCTGAGCGATGAGGCCTCATTTTTGGGCCCTATCATAGCGGAGGAAACATAGGTACCACTACCTATTGGGCCACCGATGCCACCATCCCCAGCTTCAGAGAGTGCACGCCGCCTGAATGTGTTGCACGAGTTCCATCCCAAGAGGCCTCCTAGGTACAGGGGAAAGATGGATCCACAGGCAGCTGAGGATTGGATGGAGGAAGTGGTGAGAGTCTTCAGAATGGTAGGGACACCATCTTACCTTATGGTAATCCTTATCTCGAGTCTCCTTCAGGCAGCAGCAGGAAGATGCTGGATCCTGATGCTCTAGGTGCAAGACGAGGGGACACTTCTCTGGGAGGACTTCGAGAGGCTGTTTCAGGTAGAGTTTGTCCCAGCCACCCTATGTGCAATGTGGATACAAGAGATACTACATTTACAGTACGGTAAAATGATGGTGGCATAGTACTCTAAGAGGTTTACTGACCACTCACGCTACTCCACAGATATGGTGTGGGACCCATTCTTTAGGGCTTGGACCTTCGAGCAGGGGCTCATGCGAAAGATCCGGGCTTCGATGATCTCCCTCAGCACCCCGACATAGGAGGTGGTGTTGGAGCGAGCCCTATTGGTGGATAGTATCCTTACTCTGCAGTCCCCAACAGCGAGACCCACCATCGGGCATCACGTTGTGGAGTCTTCTATAGCTGGCAGCAGACAGATGTTATAGAGGTCTAAGAGGACCAGACCATCCAGTGGACGACCTCAGGACTCGGGTTCGGATGTACATGGCACACGAGATAGAGCCATTTATTCGAGGAATAGGTAGTGATTCACATGTGGCATGGAGGGTCACATGGCTCACGACTGTCCGACCCACCGTTCGGATGATCAGCAGACAGTTGAGGGACCTCCCAGGTAGAGGTATAGGTTAGATTAAGGAGATCTGCAGGGCACATGAGGACGTGGTAGAGGATCTGGTCATGTAGATAGCAGAGGGAGATGTTTTTAGTTGTTACCACCACCACCACCACCAAGCAGTCCACCCCAACCGCAGGGAGCATGAGGACAGGCGATAGCTCAGCTCCAGGAAGTTGAGTCTTATGATCACAACACTCCATAGATGATTCGAGGTATGATATGTGTCCACTCCACCGTAGATTCAGTTCTTACAGACACAGGTTCCAATCACTTTTTCATTTCCACCACCCCCATTTAGAGCGTGGAGATTCTGATGGAGCTGTTGGCTCAATCCTTATGTCTACATACTCCTACAGGTGTAGATTCGACGATTACACATAGGTTACAGCAGTGTGAGCCTGCTCTAGGAGGCGAGATCTTCAGCTGAGATCTCCTAGTAGAAACATCGAGGCCTTACGATACCATCTTGGGTATGGACTGGTTATCTATAGTCTATGCCAAGATCGACTGTAATAGGTGCAATGTGTGGTGTGTCCACATGTATGGGACCATGTTCACCTTCACCAGCGAGAAGGGAGCCTTTGTAGTGTAGGATGGACTTTCCAAAAAGGGAGTGCAACCGATCACCAATCAGTTGGCTTACCTTACCCTTGAAGCAGTTGATGTGGAGAGTCTTACATATCCTCTAATGGTGAACCAATACACGGATGTTTTCCCTGCTGATGTCACAGGTCGACCTCCTCATAGATAGGTAGACTTCTACATTGACTTGTACCCGGAGACGACACCGATATCTACACCAGAGTATCGGATGGCTCCCGCGGAGCTTCGCGAGCTGCCGGTATAGCTGGAATATTTTTAGGGGTTGGGATTCATTCAGACTAGTGTTTCTCCTTGGGAAACCCTAATTCTATTCACAAAGAAGGCATATTGGAGCATGAGGATTTGTTTCAACTACACTCGCCTGAACCAGGTGACTGTGAAGACCAAGTAAACACTCTCAAAGATTGACGTCCTCTTTGATTAGCTGAAGGAATCACGGTGGTTATTGAAGATATACCTCAGATTAGGCTATCACCAGCTCAGTGTTCTAGATGAGGATGTGCAGAATATGGGCTTCATATGTCGGTTCGACCATTACAAGTTTTTGGTTATGCCTTTTGGCATAACTAACGCTCCAGTAGTGGTTATGGGACTCATGAAAAATATTTTCCATCCATTCCTCAATCACTTTGTCATAGTCTTCATCGACGACATTCTGATCTACTCGATTACTAAGGAGGGGCATGCCTACCATTTGCAGAAAGTACTGGACACACTCTAAGAGAACCAGATTTATGGTAAGCTCTCGAAGTTCTGGGTTTGGATTCGGGAAGTTCACTTTTTGGGAAATGTATTCTCAGAAGATAGATTTGTAGTTGATCCAGTGAATATTGAGGTAGTACTTTCTTGGGAGGCACCCAGGAGTGTAAAGGAGGTCTGATGTTTCCTGGGATTGGCTGGTAACTACCAATGATTTGTTCCAGACTTCTCTAAACTTGCAGCAGCACTATTAGCCTTGAAAAAGATGTGGAAAACCATCATGTGGTTGGAGAGATGCCAACAGAGCTTTCAGGAGCTGAGGTAGTGGCTGACTGGTGCCCATATCTTGAGGCTTCTAGAGGAATGAGTAGGGTGCATAGTCTACTACAAAGCATCAGGGACCGGACAAGGGTGTGTCTTGATGTAGGAGATAGAAGAGAACACAAATGGTTCTTGATAGATGAGACAACTCAAGCAAAACTATGCTACCCATGACCTAGAGTATGCAACTCTGGTCTTCACCTTAAATATGTGGCGACACAATCTGATGGGCGAGCATTTTACCATGTACTCTGATCACAAGAGTCTTAGGTATATCTTCTCTCAGAAGGAACTGATCCTAAGATAGTGATGTTGTCTTGAGTCCTACCAGGACTTTGACATGGAGATATTTTATACTCCTCATAAGGGGAACATTGTTGCAGATGAAATCAGAAGGAGGCTTGGTATATAGGTGTTAGGCGATGAGACATAGCAGCTAGATGCTTTTCCAATAACCTTTGTGGGTAGAGATGGAGTAGCTTTCCTTCAGTATCTTACAGTCACTTCTCTACTTCATCAGCGAGTTAGGGAGGCATAGTGTGGAGACTCTGATTGCGAGACACAAAAATCTCCGATATCCACTAGGCAGGCACCTGATGGATTTTATGAAGGTGGTGAAGATTTCATTCTCTTCAGAGGATATACTATGCTGCTAGTTTCACATCAGGAATATGTTTTGAGGTAGTTCCACACGTCGCCTATAACGGTAAATCCTGGAGTGGAGAAGATGTACCGGGATCTCTGGCGATAACACTTGTGGCTGGGGATGAAGAAGGCAATGGAAGATTTTGTCTCTCGGTGCCTCACATGTCAGAAGGTGAAGGTAGTGCACCAGGTACCAACAGGCATGATTCAGCCATTAGAAGTACCAGAGTGGAAGGGGGTGGGATATCTATAGACTTCGTGACCAGATATCCACGTACATCTATGGGTCATGACTCAATTTGGGTGATTGTCGACTGACTAACCATGTCGTCCCACTTACAACCGATCAAAGAGAAGGGCCCAGTAGATAACTTGGGATGCCTTTATGTGTAGGATATTGTGCTTCTACAAGGAGTAACTTCTTCTATTGTCTTTGATCATGACAAATATTTTACTTCCTGGCTATGGAAGGGGTTGTAGGAGGAATTCAGGATGCAACTTTGATTGTGCACTACCTTACATCCTCAGACGGATGGTCAGACTGAGCGGACCATTCAGACCCTCGAGGACATTCTGCATTCCTGTGTGCTTGATTTTGGTCATAGATGGGGGGATCACTTACTTTTGGTAGAGTTTTCATTCAAAAAAAGCTATCACTCCAACATTGGGATGACACCTTTTGAGGCATTATACGGGAGACCTTGCAGATCACCCTTATGCCGGACTGACCATAGGGAGTCAGCACTAATGGGACCAAAGATGGTATCAGCTACCATGGAGAAGGTGAAGATAATCTAGGAGCTGATTAAGACTATACAGAGCAAGCATAAGTCGTATGCTGACAAGAGATGATGACCTCTAGAGTTCGAGGATGGAGACCACATCTTTCTATGAGTCTCACCTCGACGAGGATTATGGAGATCTGTCAAAGACAATAAGTTATCTTCGAGATTCATCGGATCTTTCCAGGTCCTCAGCAGAGTTGGAGAGGTGGCTTACCACATAGCTCTTCCACCTCAGTTGCACCTGGTGCACGACGTCTTCCATGTATCTCATCTGAGGTGATACGTGAACGACCCTTCTCACATCATCGACCATGGAGAGTTAGACTTCGAAGATGTGGAATCTTTTACAGAGGTTCTAGTAGAGATTGAGGATTGATATGAGAGAGTCCTTTGTGGACAGTCGATTCCTCTTGTGCATATTCGCTGGTAGTACAGGAACCTCCAGGGGAGCACATGGGAGCGGGAGGATCATATGAATTCTCAGTACCACCTCTTCTTCCATTAGTTTGAGTTGTAGATTATGGGGACGTAAAGCCCTAAGGTGGGGAAAATGTAAAAACCCAGAATTTACATGGAATTTTTTTTCATAAATACATTGTAATTATACGAGTGAAAAGATTGACGACGCATGATTCCAAGGCCCGATGTGCTCAGAATCAATTTCTAATGTTTTGTTCGGGTACGTTTAGTAAACACACAAGATGTTTTTCATAAATTTTGAACCAGTGCTCAGAATAGAAATCTGAGAGTACCGTTGAACTCGCAGCACCAGTATTTGCTAAAGAAGACATTCACCTTGATGGTAGAGGGTTGAGATTAAAAGATAGTTTTTGGGTTTTTAATGAATTAATTAAATAAAAACAATGTTGTGGCTTTATTTTTATATTGTTTGGTGGAAGCCTCCTTGTGGAAGTTGGAGGTGGGGACCACCAAAGCTTAACCTCCCATGAGAGGTTATGGTGGTGGGGCCCAACCAAACCCAACCTCCTCATCTTGTTTAATATGTTTTGTACCACCCGAGGTTGAAACCTCGTGAACTCCCCATTATGTGGGGAGAAACCCCCTGATCTCCCCACATAATGGTGCCACCACCCCTCCACATTAATGTTTCCAACTCTCAAAATTTAATTGTTCCTTTTACCTATTCATTAATTATTTTGAGCCAACATAATTAATAAACCCATTTGAATATTTGGCCCAATGATTAAATAATAGATTTAAATTAATCTATTATTTTGATTGGCATTTGTCCTTTGGTAGGAACTTGAGAGAAGAGAGAAAATCCCTCCCCATCGAAGAACTAAGAACATGTTCTTCCAACGAAGAATGCCGAAAACGATCTCCTTCGACCTTTATCCATTGATCCTACTGACGTGGGACATCTTCAACTGGCCCTCCCTCCGCATCGTTGTCAATGAGCCGACAAATCTCGGAATTCGAATTGTGCAGTGGATGTGACGAACGACGATCTCTTTCTTCTTCTTCCTGTGACTTCATCGTCTGAAAGCATTCAATGGTAGGGCGTTTATCTTTGTAATATTACTTTCCTTATTTTTATTCTTCAATTGGAGAGGAATCGTTGCATGGGTTGTAAAAAATTGATGTTCATTTCTATTCTTACATAATGTGCCAAATGTTACAACCCTAAACACGAAGTGTGCGGGCTAAACTAACATGGCCCGAATCCTCCGCCGTCCATGTTTATGATGATTTTCGGCATGGAGACGAATCAACGAGGCGACGAAGGCGGCGAAGACAAAGGTCGTGCTACCTGTGACCTCAATGATCCATGACGCACCCACAACGTCCCACATTGCCACCGACCGAACGGGACCTGGCTGAGCCCCCTCCAGTCGCACCGCTCATCATGCCGAGTCACTCCCCCGAGCTGGCCCGCGCCTCGCCGGCCTGTCCGGCCGCCTCTTGGCTGCTTGCCGGCCTACCCGGACGCCCACCGACCCGCCTGCTGGCCTTGTCGCACCCTGCCCGGCTGCCTATCTTCCCGGATACGCCATCCCTGGCTGCCCGCCCAATGACCTTCCGGGTCAAACCATGCCGGCCCGCGTGCCCCGCATGTCTGGATGAGCCGGCCTTCCGCCCCCCTCGCGGCACCTTCAGGCCGAACCACCCTTACACTGACGCGTGACTCATCTGCGCCTTCACGACCGGTCTGTGCCCCCACGCTATTGACATCTTTCACGGCCTACTGAGCCATGCCTAGTGGGATGGGACAAACCAAATGGGTTGTCCTAGACTATTTTGGGTCGGGTCGGTCCGGCCGGGTCGGACTAGACCCTGACCCGCTGTGACCCCCATTTACTTTTTTTGGCCACATCGTTGGCACCAGAAATCTGTTTGACAATCTGTCAACTGCGCTAGTATTTTTGGAGGGAGACGGACCCTTTGTGTATTACCCACTAGATTTTTGGGTATAGTTTATATATGGTCTGGTTGGATCGATCATGAATCCAATTGGGCCTCTGGGACTAAAATGCCAATAAATCTCAGATCAGGCGTCTGATTGACACACCGTTTGTCGTGTTGGATTTCTTTTGGAAAGATGAGTCTTTTAGATACATAAACATGAGACTTCTTGGTAGTTGACGTATAGTCACTTGGATTTAGGAGCAGACCCTCTAGGAATCAAGCATGCTTTGTGCAGAACCCTGTGGTTAGATGCTATTTGAGGACTATTCCGAGATCCTGTGTGGGTTCAACATATCTAACTACTCTTCATGGATCTTGTGTGGGTTCGACAGCTCTGACGACTATTCCTGGATCCTATGATGGTTCGATAGCTTTGACTACTGTTCCTAGATCCTGTGTGGGTTCGACAGTGCTGACGACTGTTCTTGGATCTTGTGTGGGTTCGACAGCTCTGAGTATTGTTCCTGGATCCTATGTGGTTTTGACAGAATTGATTATATAGGGCCTACATTTGATCATCTCAACTATTAACAAAATTTGTTTACCTATTTGAGATGAGCCAGTAACATTATGTTTTCTTCATGATTGTGATGGATTACATGATAACATATGTTTATGTATGGGCATATACCTATGTGAGGTTATTTGTTGATTTCATACCTTATGTTTTGTCCTTGTTAGATTTTGTAAGACCATGATGGTCTCAGGGTCCCTATTGGGAATAATTATAGTCACCCCTACACGGGCAATGCCCGCACCTCGTTGTGTTGGATGTAGATGACAGACAACACTGACCGAGGCTGAGATTACCAGGATTGGATGGTACCCGGAGGTGGACCTTATGGTGTGACAGTACACGGAGGAGAAGGATGGATGTAGAGTTATAAAGAGGTGATCATTACATAACCTTTAGGTAGGAACCTCGGGGGATGAATTAGTGGCTGTTTTTCCTTTCTCCACAGTTGTACTTGTACCTTCAGTTTCTTGTAATTTCCAGTTGGGCGGGTATTCTATCCCTTTTTCACTTACAAGATTCTCTTGTTGGTTATTCAATTTACTCATGATCGTATCTTCTACGTGTTTTTACTGGGTATAACGGAAATTCCTTCCATGATTTAGGGAATCAGGTGTTGGGAGCTAGTCGGCAGCCCCTGGCTTGTCTCGACCCGTCCTCGGGGCCTGTGTCATGACTACCCCAAGCCCGCCTTCCATAGGCCAGGGGCTGGCGACTAGCACCTAAGGTGTAAATCCCATTAACTGGGAAGGCATTGCCTTTATAAAACATAAACACATATAACTAGAGTACAAGCAGAAGTAATACACTAAGTACAATAGAAAGTACTCAAAAGTAAATGGGCCATAATACAAACCCAACTGAAATGTACATCTAAAACTGAACGAAAGTACAACAGATAAGACAAACAGCTCGAAGATATTAGCAGCTCCTGGGTCGTCCACCTCGGACCCTACCTAAAGGGTAGGTACAGATAGCCTCCTCAATTCTCTCGCCCGCCAACTTCCTCCGATTACCGACATGTCATGAAGTCCACCTCCGGGTACTGACTCGTCGTGAGGTCCACCTGTGGGTATCGTCCAGTCCACATACACTTGGTCTCTGTCAGCGTTGTCCGTCATCTGTATCCAACACAACAAGGTGCGGGCATAGCCAGTGTAGGGGTGAATATAATGATTCTTAGTATGGACCCTGAGACCCTCAAGGTCTCACTAAATCCAACAAGGATAACCCCAATGAAGGATCTCAACAGATAACCCTTACTTAGTTATAAGACCATACTTATACCTAAGTTATCATGTAACCCATATCAATCGTGAGGGAAACACAGAGGTATGAAATCATTGGATAAAAACTACTTAGGTATTTACCATACATATATCTAAGTTATCAGGTACCCATCTCAATCACGTGGTAACCACAAAGGTCATTTACTTAGGTCAAAAAAGAATTTTTATTATCGAAACCACAACTGCTAGGGAACTCCTACTCTTTCAAGTACAATAGCCCTGTCATGACTTCGAGGCACTAATCACTAACCCTAGACTGCTGAAGTACTCCTCCTATCGAGTACCATGGGTCTGCTTCCAAATATCGGGCGCTCCGTCCGCTGTGGGTCTGCCTCCAAATACCGGGTGCTCCCCCTATTAGCCTACAGAGGTAATCCTCATGTCGAGTACCGTGGGTATACTGCGAACTACCAGGCACTCTATCCGCCGTGGGTCTACTGCCAAATGCTGGGCACTCTGTCCATTGGGCTAATCGAATTACTCCGACTCGACTCGGTAAAGCAGTCGTCAGGTCTACAGCAACTAGGTCTCCGTAATCCGTACGATCATCTTCTGGAGGGTCCACTCCATGAGCCACTGTTCAATACCCCTATTATCAAAATGTCCCATGAAGATGTATCTCAAAGGACCACCTCGTCAAATGGGTCTCAACGCAACATACGACACATCAATTAGATGCCCGGTCTCTGAGTTATAAGCCTTTTAGTCTCGGGGGCCTGGTTTCTTTTGTGTATGAACCAACCCTGTCGTATCTCAATAGTATCGCAAACTATAATGGGTATACTCAAAGGAAACATTTCTCAATGTGATTAGCAATGCCGCTGATGGTTCATCAAATGAACCTCCGGTCTGAGAGTTATTATTATTTATGTTCCAGGGGCCCGGTAGGATTTCGGGTACAATCCAACCCGGCCATACTCGAACTGTTTCCAAACCACAAGTGAAGTATACCAAAAGAACCTCCTCATCAAGAGGAATCCAACAAAGTTGACCAGATGTCAATCGGACGTCCAGAGCTCAAGATTTAAGGGTTTCCTCTCCGAGGTCCCGGTTGGTTTCGGGTTCAAACCAACCCGGCCATACCCAATATTCGTTGAAACCTTGAGTGTAATATACCGAAATGACTGTCTCGATCCGAGGAATCCTACGAAACTTAAGGTGTGTCGATCAGAGGTCTGAATCTGGTGATAATTATCTTTAAATGAAAACAGTCTGAAAATAGGGGGTCTGCGCCAGATCCAACCCGGCCGAGTTGGGCATGGCCCTGCTCGAAAACCGACAGTGGCTCGGTGCTGGCCGAGCAGAACACAAAGGGTTGCGAACCCTTTTTTTGTAAATGGAGGACCCAGTGGGGTCTTCCCTAGAATCAGGTTGGGGGGTTACCCCCTCCGGTTTCTTGGTAACGGCAGACCATTACGGTCGGCCAGTTTGTGTGCTGCCATGGGAGACAGAGGGTGTCCCGCCTCCTGAAGTCATGGGCAGCTGGCTCGGCCAGCCTCCCCTGATGGTCCGCCGCGGCCTTAGGAAGTGGCTCGTCTCACCGGCGTGTCACAACGGCACCAAGCACCCCCGCCGCGGCCTTCCTCGGCCTCTCCAGTGTGGCGTGACGGCACCGCGCACCACCGTCACGGCCCGCTCCAGCCGATGTTCCCTGCCGATCACCACACAGTGCAACAACACTGTGTGCCTCTACCTTCAACATCATCGATGATCAACAAAGAAGAGGGGAGGAGAATCGACAGTGTTTGTGTGGTCCGATCTCCTCCCATTATGGCATAATCATGCAGCCAAACTGAAATTCAATAATTGAAGAATGTTGTTAAAAGGTATTAAAATTTGAACATAAAAAACCCCCTACCATGTTTATGAAGTTGTTTGACGACATCGCGGAAAAAGGATGAAGTTGAGGTCGATCATTGCATCTACCTCACACATTATATCCGAGCTTGAGCATTGGGGATTCATCGAAATCTGACCTCTGTTGAAGGATTTTTCTTCATCGAGAGAGAACGTTCTTCATCAAAAGAAGAAACCTCTCTTATCAATTCTTCATGGACTTTCTAGCACAAGTATTTCCAACAAAAATTAAAACTGGGCCCCACCACACTAACCCCTCCCATGGGAGGTTAGGTGGGTGTGGGACCCCACCTCTAAATTCCCCTTTGTATGTTATTAACCACATTCCATAATAAAATTTGTACACAACAAATTTTATTTATTTTTATTCTAAATTCTGAATTATTAAACCTCATCCCACTAAAAAAACAACTACGGAAAATGTCCCCTTAAGCAATAACTGGCACTATGAGTTCATCAGTGCCCTCAGATTTCAATTCCAATCACCGGTTCAAATGATTGAAAAACCTACTCGTTCGTTTACTGAACGTACCCGAGCTAATCGTCATAAATTGATTTTGGGCTCACCGTGCTTCAAAACCAGTTTCCGTCAGAAACTGCGTACTCGTAAAATCCCAAAATATTTAAGAAAAAAATATCCTTGAAATTTCCGAGTCTTTACATTACTCCCACCTTAGGGATTTACGTCCTCGTAAAGCTACAACAAAAACTAGGGAACAAATGATGGTACTGTGCATGCAACTGAGCCTTCCGCTCCCATGTACTCTCCTGGAGGTTCATGTGCTGCTAGTGAAAGATCACTAGAGGAATCAACCATCCTCATAGGACCCACTCTTTCCGATCCTCAATCTCTAATGGAACCTCTATGAATGTCACATCGTCATCGACGTCCAGCTCCCTGTGGTCGATGATGTGTGAAAGGTCATGCCCGTAACATTTCAGCTAAGATACGAGGATGATGTCGTGCACCCAGTGAATCTAAGGTGGAAAGGCTAGTTGGTAAACCACCTCGCCTACTCTGCTGGGGACCTGGAATGGATCGATCAAATGCAGGGATAACCTGCCACCCTGGCCAAATCTCTGTAGACCCCGTTGAGGTGTGACCTGTATGAAGATCTGGTTGTCACCCTCGAACTACAGTGGTCTTGTCTCCTATTAGAATACGTTTTTGTCTACTCTATGCAGTCTCAACTATTGTGAACCATCTATACCTCAGCTTTAGAAAGCTCTGATGACATCTAACTGATCCCACGATGTGTTTCCCTTTCTTTTTCATTGATGTAAGTGGTGCAACAACTCTAGAGAAGTCTAGCTCAAATCTATGTCTGGTCGACTCATGGGTGATCGACTGCACCCACTTACGCATGATTCCATCCCGTGTTGCCTGGTTTTTCCGTTTCACCGACCATGGAAAACCCTATCCCAATGTTCTAGATAAACTACAACCTTTTGCCTAATACCGTCAATTTCTGTATGAACTATAGTTGCCCAGTCCATACTCAAACTAACGTCGCAAGGCCTCGACATTGCCTCCAAGATGTTCCAACCGAAACTATCACCTCAAGGGTCAGATCACACCGTCACTGTATGTGTGATTATCGAGTCTCCTCCCAATGGTATCTCCATACGTGAGGATCAAGTCAACGGCTTAACCAGAAACTCTAGGTCTGGGACAAGATTCATGGAAGAATGGAATGATTGATATCTATGTCTATTGATAAGGAAACTCATAATTGACACAGACCGTACCTCGAATCATTCTTATAGCCCCTGGGTCACACTCCTTGATAGCATGCAGCTATTCTATTACCCTACACTCCTGCTCCCAGAACCTAGCAGGGACTACAAAGACGGGTGGTTGCAACATGTCAAAATGTTCACCACCTTATCCTGCTCTCCTAGCTCTACTTCAATGTCTGCTTCTCTATAGATTCATATGTCCTTAACAATTTTTCTTCTTGGAATATTTTACACGCCCAAGTATCTGAGACTGGCGCCAGTTTCCTGTTCTTATTGCTTACATTCACTAGTTGTATCTGATCAGCCAAAGAACATTCAACCACAAAGGTTATTTCTAGCATCCTAACATAGGTAGGAATGCATAGAGGATTAGATATTGGCTCTGATATCCATATACACACCACGCTTAAAGGTTCGAGCTCTACAAAACTGATCGAATCCTATTCATTGAGTACTCGGAATGATCGGTATGACTCGATGAATACTCAGCAACCGACACGTCATTCTGTTGTAGCTGTATAAGCTCTAGAAAACTCCCGACCATCTCCTCAAGCTAGTCCTCAGCCCCCTATGTGTCGGGATCACCTCCGAACATGAGGGTATCTGATGCTGAAACATGTGTAAGGAAATAATCCTCGATGTGTCACCTACAGGTACCGCCTGTTGTAACTATAGACCAATAGGTAGTGATGTATAGCTGACACACTACCCGAATGTACTATCTCATGCATCAGTTCACGTACAGAAACCTCATCACTATGCAAACCAACCTCATGGTCACTCACTGGAAAACACTAGTATCTAAGATAACCATAAGATCTACTAGTGTCTAAACTAGGTGTAGTACTCTAGCAATCACCTCCAGCCAGTCCATTACTACCTGGGAAATCACCGCTTAACCTTAGAATCAGCTGCTGCTGGAACTCGTGCAACGCGCTCTGTCGGCATGCACCGTTCGCTAGTATGGCTTGTGTCATCTGCTTCCCAACAGATTGTGGTGCTACTGGTGCGCCACCAGAGGGTGCCAACCTAGTTAAAAGGGCCCTGCACCAGATCTTCTTCACTCAGTGGGCCGTCATCGTGCACTATCTTGAAACTCAAACTGTCTATCTACGTGGAGGCATCCTGAACAGATGCGACACGGTCAAAGATTTATACCCGGTGAGATGACTTGGTGTGAGATAACTTTAAAACTTTTGGAAACACACACAAAATCGGTGTTTTCGTGCACTATGTAGTAAATCAGTATTCAGTGTCCTAGTGTATGGATACGTCGGCCGCCACACCAACCCTGGACTCCCTGAACTGATGACCACACTCGGTACCCTTAACACTATTTCTTCACTGTAAGGAATGATTACAGTCATGAGTTCTGTGGTAGAACCGACTTCTCTTATACCAATTTGTCACGAACCGTCCTCGGGGCCCGTGCCATGTCTACCCCAAGCCCGCCTTCTATAGGCCAGGGGCTGTAAACTAGCACCTAAGGCGTAAATCCCATTAATTGGGAAGGCATTGACTTTATAAAACATAAAAACATCCAACCAGAGTACAAGAATAAGTAATACACTAAGTGGAAATGAATGTTCTGAAAAGTAAATGCGCCAGAATACAAACCCAACTGAAATGTACAACTACAACTGAATGAAAGTACAACAGAAAAGACAAACAACTGGAAGATATAAGCAACTCTTGGGTCGTCCACCTAGGATCCTACCTGAAGGGTAGGTACAGATATCCTCATCAATGCTCTTTCTCACCAACCTCCTCTTAGTACCAACTCATCGTTAAGTCCACCTATGGGTACTGACTCGCCATGTTTTCCACCTCGGGGTACCGTCCTGTCCTCATACACTCGGTCTCTGTCAGCGATGCCCATCATCTACACCCAACACAACAAGGTGTGGGCATAACCCGTGTAGGGCTGAGTATAACGATACTCAGTAAGTACCCAGAGACCCTCATGGTCTCACTAAATCCAACAAGGACAACCACAAAGAAGGATCTCAATAGATAACCCTTGCTTAGGTATAAACCTATACTTATACCTATGTTATCAAGTATCCCATCTCAAACATGAGGAAAACACAAAGGTGTGAAATCAATGGATAACCACTAATCAGGTATATTCCCATACATATATCTAAGTTATCAAGTACCCATCTCAATCATGAGGTAGACACAATGTTCATGGAGTCAGTTTAAACCAGGATTTTCATTATCGAAACCACAACTGCAGGAGAACTTCTTCTCTATCGAGAACAGTAGCCTTGTCATGACACCGAGGCCTACTCACTATCCTTAGACTACTAAAGTAATCCTCTTCTCGAGTACCATGGGTCTGCTGCCAAATACCTACCGCTTAGTCTGCTGTGGGTATCCCACCAAATATCGGGTGCTCCCCCATATAGCCTACAGAGGTACGCCTCCTATCGAGTACCATGGGTCTGCTACCAACTACCGGGCACTTCGTCTTCTGTGGGTCTACCACCAAATACCGGGAACTCCATCCCCTAGGCTAATCGAATCAATCCGACTAGAATCGGTCAAGCAATCATCATGTCTATAGCAACTAGGTCGTTGAACTCCGTATGATCGTCTCCAGGGGGTCATCTCCACGATCCATTGGTCGATACTCCGAGTATCAAAAAGTCCCACAAAGATGTATCTCAATGGACCGCCTCGTGAATGGGGTCTCAATGCAACAGACAGCGTGTCAATCGGACGCTCGGTCTGTGAGTTATAAGCCGTTTAGTACTAGGGGCCCGGTTGGTTTCATGTACGAACCAACTCGGCCATATCTCAATAGTATCCCAAACTCTCATGGCTATAATCAAAGGAACCTTTTCTCAATGTGATTACCAATGCTGCTGACGGTTCGTCAAACGAACGTCGGGTCTGAGAGTTATTAGTATTTCCGTTACAGGAGCCCTATTAGATTTCGGGTTCAATCCAACCCGGCCATACTCCAATGGTGTCCAAACCTCAGATGAAGTATAAAAAAAGAACTGTCTTGTCAAGAGGAATCTAACAAAGTTGACATCACGACAATCGGATGTCTGAAGCTCATGTTTTAGTCATTTCCGCTCTGAAGGCCAGGTTGGTTTCGGGTTTGATCCAACCTGGACATACCCAATCTTCACCGAAACCATGATTGTAATATACTGAAACAGCTGTTTCGATCCATGGAATCCAACACAAATGATGGTGCGTCGATTGGAGGTCCGAAGCTCAAAATATGCTTTGTTAACCGAAAACGGTCCGAAAATAGGGGGCCTGGGCCCGCTATGACCCGGCCTAATATACCCTGTGGCGGCCCGAACCAGGTCGACCCGACCTGGGTCCAGGTCCGGCCCAGTTGGGCACGGCCGGCCCAGCCCGTGCGGCTTGCGGCCAGACTCAAATGTCGGACGCGGCTCGACGCTGGCTGAGCAGGAAGCAAAGGGGCGCGACCCCCTTTTTCTAGAAACGGCGGACCCAGTGGCAGTTTCCGGGTAATGGCCGGCCATTATGGTCAGCCGGTTTGTGTGCTACCGCGGGACAACGAGGGGGTCCCACCTCCTGGAGTCCCCAACGGTCGGCTTGGCTGGCCACCCCTGCTGGTCCGTCGCGGCCTTAGGCCACAACTCGTCTCACCGGTGCGGCGCGATGGCGCCGTGCACCGCCGCTGCAGCCCGCTCCGGCCGTAGCCCTCTTCACCTCTACGCGGTGCAACGGCACCGCGCTATCTTCGCCGCGGCCTTTCATGGTCGTTGTTCCCTACCGATCACCGCACGGTGCAATGGCACCATACGCCTCTTCCTTCAACAACATCGAAGATCAACAAAGAAGTGGGAGGGAGAATCAGCTCTGTTTGTGCGGTCCGATCTCCTCCCCTTATGGCGTTATCTTGCGACAAATCCAAACTCATGAATTGATGAATTTTGTTGAATGGTATTGAAATTTGAACAAAAAAACCCCGTACCTCGACTATGAAGTTTGTTGACAACGTAGCGGAAAGAGGATGAAGTTGACATCGATCATTGCGTCTGCCTCGCACTTCAAATCCGAGCTTGAACGTCAGGGATTCGTCAGAATCTGACCTCCGTTGAAGGATTGGTCTTCGTTGAGAGAGAACGTTCTTCATCGAAATAGAAAACCTCTCTTACTTATTCTTCAAGGACATTCTAGCACAAGGTATTCCAAACAAAATTAAAATAAGGCTTCCGTTATTTTAATAAAATTTTCAAGCATTTCAAAAATCAAATAACCTCTTTAATTAATTGAAGATTACTCCATTTATTAATTAGAGTGTTGGAATAATTAATGGAGAGGGGGAAGTGAAGAGATTTCATAAATAAGGGGTTTTAGGGAGTTGAGGGGGAGGTGAGGAGCTAGGGTCTCGTGTGGCCCCCACCACCCTAAACCCTCCCATGCTAGGTTGGGTGGGTGAGGTCCCCACCTCTAACTCCCCCTTTGTATTTTATTAACCACCTTCCATAATAAAATTTGTACACAACATATTTTATTTATTTTTATTCTAAATCCCCAATTATTAAACCTCTACCTGCTCAAAATGAAACTACGACAAAGGTCCCCTTAACTAATTACCAGCACTACGAGTTCATCAGTGCCCTCAGATTTCAATTCCGAGCACCGGTTAAAAAGATAAGAAAACCCACTCTTTCATTTATTGAACGTACCCTAGCTAACCTTTGGAAAATGATTTCGGGCTCACTAGGCCTCGAAATCAGGTGCCGTCTGAAACTGCGTACTCGTAAAATCCCAAAGAAATTAAGAAAAAAATTTACTTGAAATTTTCGTGTCATTACATGGCCTATGGAAGGCAGGTTTGGGGTTATCACAGCACGTTCCCCAAGGGATGGGTCGTGACAAGATTTATAATAATTAATGATTATATTTATCTTTTACTATTTTTTATGATGAATAAGTAAAAAACATTAAAAAATAAATTGATTTAGATATATTGAAACAAAAATTGTGTTTTTGGGATATGTAATATTTCAATCAAGACATTTTTTCTAGTTAATTATAGAATATTTTAAATAAATTATATTTTATTAAAAATTAATTAATAAATAATATCTCCTAAATATAAAGGGTAATTTAATTATTTGAAATGAAATATGATTTTTATAAGGATAAAAAACTATTATTGTAAATAAACATTATTTTTCTGTAAAATATATGTTTGGATTTTAAAGTATAAATGACCATATTTAGAGAATTTTTTTTTTAAAAAAATTATTTCTTAAATCAGACAATTTAAATAATCCAATGGGGAATTTTTAATAATTTTCTTTGATAGTTGATTTTTTGGGTAAGAATTAAATACAATATAATTATATGATTTGTATTATGACATCATAAAATACAAAAATAAATTTAAAAAATACTATAAATAGTATCTAGAACTAAAATTATTTTTATCCCTTAAAATTATATGTTTATAAGTCATATGATTAATTTTATATACCATTAATTAAGCATCTAAACCAATTTTATATTTTCAGGTATTAAAATAAATTACATATAAACATGAACTAGTTTAACATCATCAATGGTATTATTTAAAAGATTTTTTATTAGTATTATAATATAATAAAAACAACTATTATTTTGTAAAAACTATGGGAAACAAATTTTGGATGGTTTGTGGTTTTGATTACATAGTCATATATTGTGAAAAACATATATTTGGAAATTAAAAAATAATTTCCATATTTTATTCTAAATAATCACCGACCACTAATTCCTCTTCATCCAAAACCCATGTATCATGATATTACTCTACCCTACCCTCTATAGAGACATACTAAGGTGTCTCCGTACTCTAATGATGCACCTCATAATCTATTAGAGGTTCCCACTCAAGGTAAGGGATCCTCTCTTTCTCTATGTTATTCATGAGACATCATTATATTATACAATTTTATTTCATATTTTTTCATCTAGTAATATATTTTAAAAAACAAAAATTTGATAAATATGATTTAAATGTAATGATATTCCATTTTCAATCTGATTGAACCCTTAAATTAATCTATATGTAACCCTATTATAGTGTTGAAATCATCCTATGATTTTCCCTAAATAATATTTTTGTAGTGAATACCGACCCCATTTCCAATCAATGATATTCACATAGATGTTCATATCCTTATTTTATTGAAATTCCATGTATGTAAACCAAACACCATAATCAAGTGATTAAATGTGATTAAATACATCTTTATCTTGTATGATCTATTTAGCACACTTATGAACATACATGATTTGAATACGATGGGTGGGCCTAGAATTATATAGCCGTCTAATTCATTGGGAGATATTTCTATCTCAATAGATTTCAGATAAGGTGTATTTGAGAATATCATAAGAACACTATATTAATGATTCATTGTTTTTATTATTTATTTATTTTTATGATCTCATGTTTTATGTTTTCGTAACATTCCAATTGTTCCTTTATGTTATAATATTATATTAGGGTTTTTTGATCATGTTTATGATATTCACTATTTTTATGTTACCTTTAAATAAATATTAAATAACATATACTACATTATTCATATTATTCAATGATTTTTCAGTTAATGGGATTTATATCTCACCCCATTCTTATGTACGTCCCTTGGTTATCTCGTGCTATTTTAGATGATTATTGAATGTGAAGGGAATGTTATGGAGTTTCAGTTTGTATCACTCTATTTTTATTGTACGTTGCAATGATATGAAACTGATTACCCAAATACAATATACCTCATTGTTAACAACCAACCCCAGAACTTCCCAGAGGGAGGTTCCATCCTCCGAACACTCGGGAGTCGGTGCCTTGGAATCCTGATGTTAAATCATTTAACAAAATCATTACAACCACATATCCCCATCATGACCCAAATAGAGGATTGCATCAGTTCGGGTTCTGGGAAAACCTGTTGCATTATGAAACTTCATTGAAGACATGACAGATACCTGAAATATTTTCATTTAAAACGTAGGTTGAGAAAAATTATTCCTTGTAGGGGGTTTTAAAACCATTTGAAAATAAACTTTATTTACATGAAAAAAATAACTACTGAAAGTAAACTTTAAAAATCTTCTTAAAAGAAACCCGTTTAGCTTTTAACGTAGCCTTTAATTATGATCATAGTACGCAGTTCCAACAATGGAAATAAAATGCTTATATAATACATGACCATTATAAACATGCAGGGTAATGAAAACTACTAGAAAGTTGGCTCTGAGTGCGCATGACATAATCAAAATGATGTAATAATGATCATAAACTGGTGCACATATCATGATGGCCATATCCATATCTTTTCACATCTAATGACATAAATCTATTGTTAAATGGACCATGTCCAAAACTACTGAGACATATCATGTGATTTAATTAATTCTTCTATGCACACAAAAGGCTTTGAACCCTGAATATCCTACTAATCGAAAAGTCCCATGGTTGGTCACATACTAAAACATTATGAGGAGGGTATAATGCCAGAATTTGTCAAAGCCTTGTGCCAAGACCATAATAATATATGTCCATGAATTTCACCAGAACCGTAACTATTGTCAGGCCTCATTCCATGATAGTGATTTGTCTCATGAGACCTACCAATTCATCGAGGGGACATAGCGGGCCCCACCCATCACATAAAAATCCAATACGATCCAATTAAGTCTTAGAGGGCTTATTTAACTAAATTGTCCCATACCACTTTAGATACTGGATTAATGTGTTGTTATTTGGGGTGTCCCATACCACTCGAAATAACGGGTTATTAGGTTCATTAATTAATATTTGGTGATCATATTTTTAGGAAAAATACACAAAATATGATATGTAAATTACTAAGGAAACACATGCTTGATGACCAAGTGGAACGTGCATAATACATAGTGAGAGATGTCATAAATGGATACACAATTTGTACATAAGGGAAATCTATTAAGAATTCACTTGTATCATTTATATTGCTTGCTGATAAATGGCACCAAATGCAAGTGTATATAGGTACATGATTATGAATTTATATAATTATATACTGGTGAATAGTTTTATTACATTACAATGATCACAAAGTCTTGTTTTTGAATTAAGGTAGATATACCTAGATATTAAACATACTAATGCTCTCTACTTGGGCCCTTTAAACATTTTCTAATTAAGTTATTACAAAGGTGAAAAACTCTTTGACACAAATGGAATTTTACCCTTGATCATAAAATCATGTGGATATTGAAAAATATGTCTAAATGTATTCAGAATCATTATTTGAACCATATCAATAGTTTTCAAAATTACTTTTAAATTACAGATACAAGTACATATATATATAGTAATAGTTTGTGAATATTTGTAAAACAAAAGTTTTCACAACCTTAAATTTGAAATTTTTTCCCAAGAATGAACACAGTTTGTTCTTCATAAGATTCAGGCTATGAAGACCTAAATTTCAAGTTAAAATATTCATGTTTATTTATACACCCATTTATGCATTTTTACATCCCAACCTTGGAAGAGAATATTTTGTTCAAAGAAGAACTTCCCTTAAAATATATAGCTCATGAAAATGAGAACAGGGGGTGTGATAGAGGCTTAGGGGCATAAGACTTAATTTGAAATGTCATTAACATGTAAATATAGACATATATAAATATATATGTGTAAAACATAATCTAAATTAAATTCTAATGGATAATCTTCTTTCATAGTTAGAGGGTCTTTAAAACATGATATCCTTTGAAAATGGAAGATGGTAGGCTGTCCCAACAAGTTCATACATGGAACGTTCAATAGCCTATATATATATATGTATATATATATATATAAATTTAAGCTTTTATTTTCATGAGAAACAAAAACTATAAACATCCTAAACCAAATTTATGATCCTCAAAACAGTAAATAAGGAAGGAATTTTAGGGATTTCAACATGGATCAAAACGTGTAAATACATATATATACAATCTGTATAAATATATATACTTATGTAAAAATCCATTTTCACTCCAAATAAAAAGAACTCTCAATTGAAAATCATGAAACCTTAAATGTTGAGAGTGTGTAGAGAGTTTTATTGTTTTAAAAACCGAAAACAATGTTGTATGCCCATATAAAAATATATATTCTATATAATTTTATAAACTTATATAAAACTGGTTCAATGTAAACTAGGATGAAAACCACCCTTACACGAACATAAACAGATCATGATATGAAAAATTAAAATAAATACTTATGATGGTGAGAACAACCTTTATAAATTCTAACTTATACATGTTTGAAAAGAAAACACCATAATTAAATATATGATCTTCCCCTTGTAGAAGATTTGGAAAACATGGATATACAGTTATCCCTTAGTCATATGTTTTGAAAACTAATGGCATGTATGTATAATTTCTTTATCAAAATAAGTTCTTAGCACTGAAAGTGTCAAACATAGTTTAAATAAATGAATCCCTTATGAGAAACCAGAACATAGACGGTATTAATAAAACCATGAAGATAAAAATTAACCCCCTTACACAATTTTAAAAGAAATATCATTTAATAATTAAAATCATGACTTTGATGGATTGAAAATGGGATAGGAAAGGATATAAATAGTATGCACAAATATGCAATGTATAGAAGAGTTTTCTTGGTAAAGGCATGATAGAATTCCCTTACCTATAATTTGGAGAGATTTCCACTTGACATCATGGCGTAAATCCCGAGGCACACATTCAGATACTATATCTAACACTTCTCTTATTATCCAAAATCCAAAACACAGAGCACTATGTTCTTAGATGGAATGAAACTGGAGAGACAGTGCACCCGATAATGAAAACTGAGACATTTATTTATAGTCAGCGTTACTATTTCATATATATATATATATATATATATTTAGTCCCCCTTTCCTATAAATGGGTTGGCATGAAGTACAAATAGACACCAGTTTTCAATGGTGAAAGAAACACTAGAGGAGAATATTCAATACATCTAATAATATTAACAATTTTAATTCAAACTATGGTTCGTTCAATGAAAAACTGACTCTTCCACAACATCATCAAGAAAATTTGACACATGTTGGTAAATTAATGTCAACCACAACAAAAAATTGATATATTTAGCATATCAATAGAGATCCTAATAGTAGCGATTAAAGAAAAATCCCATATCGCGACAAACATTAACATCGAAAAGAAAAATTAAACTCCGACGGGTGATGTCAAGCATCGATGGATGAAGAGAAAGAAGAAAAATCGTCAAAACACGTCGCTATTGCCCTGAGTTTATGAAGATTTAGTCATTAAAATAAACTAACGCATAGATCTATACAACCAGAAAGAGATAATCCTACCTCATTGTGGAGAGAAATCATAACCATGACTCGAAGTTGGCTGGAGAAGTGATTTAATCTTGAATCGAAACCTTTGAATTCGATCGAAACCACACCTATCATCGACTCGGACTCCAAATGATCTCCTCGCGGAAGCCACCTCGACTCGTATCGGTTCATTAAGGACCTCAAAAAGCGCCTCTGCTTTGAAAATCAGGCACATGACCACCGCTCGACAAAACCCCATCTGCCTCCGGCTTGGTCTCTTCTCCCACGATGCAGATGGCGGACACCGCAGAAACCCTAGGTTCGACCCCGTGACATCCTACGTCGGGATTCCCAAAATCAGGACCCCTCTTCATAGAAACCCTATGAGATTTCTTTTTTATTTATTATTATTTAAATAATCTATCATAATTCATATTATAATATATTTAATTTAAATGTATGTATAATATACTTAACCTAATGTTTGACATAATATATATATATATATATATTCCATGGGTTTATCTGTATAATTATTACTTCATATATCACATTTTCTCAAACCAAAATATAAAACCCAACCAAAAAAATATAGTCATTCATGTGTTTGATTAAATATTTATTTTCTTAAATTAAAATGTGAATATTAATAGTGTATTTTTTTCAAAATAATATTAATTTTTAATGTCATGTATAAAATTATAATTTTATAATAGCATTTTCATATATTTCAAATCCGATATACACACATATATATATATTTCCCATTTTTGAGAACAAAAAACAATTTTTTAATAATATTATTTAAAATAGTCTATTAAATAATTATTCAATAAATTCCGTTTAATAGTTATTTTGAATTATTCATTGAACAACATGATATAATGTTTACTTTGAAAACCATACTGGTTCGTTATAAAATAATTATTACATGTGAAAATGTTTGTGGTGTCACATTATTCCCCCTTAAAATAATTTCATCCTCACAATTCTAAAATATTTGTACCCAAACCAAAAAACCAGACACACATCACTCTCAAGGTCCCTCTATTAGGAACTCCATCGATGGTAGGGTGCTGATGACCTCAGGTGGATTCCTAAGGTAGTATTGAGATGCTCAATCTCTTTGGCCCATACACATTGTGAACAACCGGGGTCATACCTATGCCTAAAGCACTCATCCTTCCATAAAGTGGCACGAGAAGTGTGTATGTTGGAAATTTCAGAGTGGACAAAATTCCTATAAGTCACACAAACCATGTTTATCTTGAAAATATTAATGTCATAGAGTTATCACTACATACTAAATCTTTGGACCTGTAATAGATAGGCCGCTCAATGGTCACCATCCAAAGCATCTTCTATAAATTTACCTATCGCTCAGTAGTTATCATCCAAAGTGAAACATAGAAAATGTGCTTCATAAAACATCTATCATCCCATATATGCTACTAATTGTGCAATTTCTATGTGGTAAAAGAAAATATTGCTTCCTTGGTAATTAAGAAGAATGTTTGGGTGGTTCTACACCTGATGTAGTTGTTTACATGTCTACCTAAGATTTTTTAAAGTCTCATAGTATCTTGATAATGACTTGGCCACTATAGTTTCTACTATCTCCATTGGGTGAGACAGAAGGTGTGATGCATCAACCATCTACAAATTTAGGGAAACTATTACTTAGTTACCCATAACCATGTTTTCAGTATTTTACTAATTTTATCAGATGTATCCGAAGAAACATAAGACTGATATTTTTTTGTTTCCCTATAAAATATCATACTTATTAATGCTTAAATAAATTAAACTTTGTCCAGTTCATGTTTTCTAGAATTATCCAAACTGAACCCTCTGATACCATCTGTAAGACCAAACCCCAAAACTTCCCAAAGGGATGTTCCGTCCTCCGAACAATCGGGAGTCGCTACCTTGGAATCAGGATGTGTCATATTTTAACAAAAACTATACAACAAAATATCACACATCATTTCCCATACAATGGATTGCTTCAGTTCTAGTTCTGGGAAAACTAGATGCATTCTAAAACATCATTGAAGACATGACTGATACCTGAAGATTTTTCATTTAAAACATAGTGTGAGCAAAAGTATGCCTAGTAAGGGGTTTTAAAACCATTTGAAAATAAACATTATTTACTTGAAAAAAATAATAACTACTGAAAGTAAACTTCATTCATATTCCTAAAAGAAAACCGTTTAACTTCTATTATAGCCTCTAATCATGATCAGAGTACGCAGTTCCAACTAGGGAAATAAAATGCTTATATAATACATGAAAATTAACAACATGAAAGGCAATGAAAACTACTAGCTAGGCAGCTCTGAGTGCACAAGACATACTGAAAATGCTGTAATAATGAACATAAACTAGTGCACATATCATGATGAACATATCCATATTTTTTCACATGTAATGACATAAAGCTGCTATTAATGGACCAAGTCCAAAAATACTGAGACATATCATGTCATCCCATTAATTCTTCATGTGCACACAAAAGGCTCTGAACCACAGATATCATACCAATCGAAAAATCCCATGGTTGGTAACTTAATAAAACATTAAGTGAAGGGTATAATCCCACACTCTGTTAAGGCCTCATTCCAAGATCATAATCATCTATGTCCAGGAATTTCACCTGAACCGTAACTTTTGTCAGGCCTCGTTCCATGACACTAATTTGTCTCAAAAGAGCTACCGATTCATCGAGGGGCTATAGTGAGCCCCACCTATCACATAATAAGTCCAATACAAACCTCTTATGTATTAGGGGGATTATTTATCCCAGGTGTCCCATACCACTTTGGATACCTGATTAAAGTTTTGATATTTGGGGTGTCCCATACCACTCCAAATAACGGGTTATTAGGTTCATTAATTATTATTTGGTGATCACTATTTCAGAAAAAATACACAAATTTTTTTATGAAAATTACTAAGGAAACACATGATTGATTAAAATGTGGAACATGCATAATACCTAGTGATAGATGTCAAAAATGTATACATAATTTATACATAAGGTAAATCTACTGAGAATTCACTTGTATCATTTATATAGCATATTCATAAATGGATCCAAATGCATGTGTATATAGGTAAATGATTTTGAATTTATGTAATTATCTGTAGTTTCATAGTTTTATTATTTTAAAATAATCAAAAATTCTTTGTTTTCAATACAGGTAGACAAACCTAGATATTAAACCTACTAAGGCTCTCTTCTTAGGCCCTTTAAACATTTTATTCTTAAGTTATTATAAAGGTGAAAAACACTTTGACACAAATGGAATTGATCCCTTGAGAATAAAATTATGTGGATATAGACAAATATGTGTAAAAGTATTCAGAATCCTTATTTCAACCATATACTTAGTTTTCAAAATTACTATTAATTAACATATACATGTACATATATATATGTGTAGTAATAGTTTGTGAATATTTGTAAAACTAAAGTTTGCACAACCATAAATTTTAAATTTTTTCCCAAGCATGAACTTAGTATGTTCTTCATAAGATTTAGGCTTCGAAGACCTTAATTTAAAGTAAAAATATTCCTGTTTACTTATACACCTATTTATGCATATTTACATCCCAACCTTGGAAGAAAATATTTGCTTGAAATAAGTACTTCCCTTAAAATATATAGCTCTTGAAAATGAGAACAAAGTGTGTGATAGAGGGTTAGGGGCTTAAGAATTAATTTGAAATTACATTTACATGTAAATGCAGACATATATATATATGTGTGTGTGTGTAAAACATAATCTTCAATAAATTCTAAGGGCTAATCACCTTTCTTAGTTAGAGGGTCTTTAAAACATGATATCATTGGAAAATGGAAGATGGTAGATTGTCCCAACATGTTTATACCTGGCACGTAGTATAACATATATTTATATGGGTATATATATATATATATATAAATAAATGTAAAATTTGATTTTCATGAGAAATAAAAACTGTAAACATCCAATACTGAATTTAAGATCCTCAAAATAGTAAATAAGGATGAAATTTCAGACGTTTCAACATGGATCAAAATGTTTATATACATATATATACAAACTATATAAATATATATACTTATGTAAAAACCCATTTTCACTCCAAATAAGAATAAATTTCCTTTTAAAAGCATGAAACCTTAAATGTAGAGAGTGTGTAGAGGGTATTTGGGTTTTAAAAACTGAAAAAAAAGTTGTATTCCCATATATATATAATCTGTATAATTTTATAAACTTATTTAAAACAGTTTCAATGTAAACTAGGATGAAAACCACCCTAACACAATCTTAAACGGATCATGACATGTAAAATTTAAATAAATACTTACGATGGTGAACGCTACCTTGATAAATTCTAACTTATAAATGTTTGAAAAGAAAACAACATAATTAAAAGTATGATCTTCCCCTTATAGTAGATTTTGAAAACATGGATATAAAGTTATCCCTTACACATATTCTTTGAAAACTAATTGAATTTATGTATAATTTCTTTAATAAAATATGTTCTTAGCACCGTAAGTGTAAAACATATTGTAAATAAATGAAAACATTATGAGAAACCAGAACATATAGGGCATAAATAAAACCATGAAGATAAACACTAATCCCCTTACACCTTTTTAAAAGAAATATCATTTAAGGATTAAAATCAATACTTCGAAGGATTGAAAATAGGATAGGAAATCATATAAAAAGCATGTAAAAATATATAAAGTATACAAGAGTTTTCATGGTAATGGCAAGACATAATTACCTTTCCTGTAATTTGAAGAGATTTTCACTTGACATCATGGGGTAAATCCCACGACACACATTCAAACACTATATATAACACATCTCTTTTTCTCCAAAATCCGAAACACATAACACTATGAACTCAGATAGAAATAAAATAGAGGGACAATGCCTCCGAGAAAAAAACTGAGACATTTATTTATAGTCAAAGTTACTATTATATATATATATATTTTGTCCCACTTGCCTATAGATAGGTTGGCATGCAGTACAAATAGATTCCAGTTTTCAAAGGTGAATGAAACAATAGAGGAGAATATTCAATACATCGAATAAGATTAACAATTTTAATTCAAATTGTGTTTCATTCAAATAAAAACTTACACTTCCACCATATCATCAAGAAAATTTGACAAAAGTTGAAAAATTAATGTCAACCGCAACGGAAAATGGATAAATTCAGAATATCAAAAGAGATCATAACAGTACCGATTGATGAAAAATAATATATCGTGACAAACATTAACATCGAAAAGATAAATTAAACACTGACAGGTCACATCAAGTGTCGATGGATGAAGAGAAAGTAGAATAATCAACTAAAAACATTTCTATTGCCATGATTTTATGAATATTTAGTCATTAAAAAACCCAAACACACAGATCTGGACAACCGGAAAAAGATAAACCAACATCATCGAGTAGAGAAACCCTAACCTTGACGTGAAGCCGACTGGCTAAGAGATTCCTTCTTTAATCGAAACCTTTCACTTCGATCGAGACAACACCTATCATCGACTCGGACTCAAAACAATCTCCCCGTGGAAGCCACCTCGACTCGGATCGGTTCATCAAGGACCTCAACCCGCTTCTTAGCTTCGAAAATAAGGCGCACGAACACAGCTCGGTGAAACCCCATCTGCCCTAGGCCTGGTCTCTTCTCCCACGACGCAGAGGGCGGACACCGCAAAAACCCAAGGCTCGACCCCGCGACATCCTACGTTGGGATTCCCAAAATCGGGACCCCTCTTCACGGACACCCTATGAGATTTATTTTCTTTTTATTATTATTATTATTTCAATAATCTATCATAATTAAAATTATCATATATTTATCTTAAAGGTATGTATAATATATTTAACCTAATGTTTGACAATATATATATTTATATATATTAATATTCCATGAGTTTATGTATATAATTACTACTTCCTATATCATATTTTTATAAACCAAAATATAAAACCCAACCAAAAATAATATAGTCATTCATGTGTTAGATTAAATAATTATTTGCTTAAATTAAAATGTTAACATTAACAGTGGATTTTTTTCAAAATAATATTATTTTTTAATGTCATGTATAAAATTATAATTTTATAATTGCATTTCCTTATAATTCAAATCCAATATACAGACACAAATATATATTTCACATTTTGGAATACAAACAACAAATTAGATATAGTATTATTTAAAATATTCTATTAAATATCTATTTGATAAATTCTGTTTAATATTTATTTTTAATAATTATTTGAACAACATGAGATAATGTTTACTTTTAAAACCATACTGATTCATTAAAATATTATTATTACATTTGAAAAAGATTGGGGTGTCACACTCATGATCTTTTGGGGATTTATTATATGTATATTTATGTAATAAATTTTGAAATATAGTGTATTAATGATTGTGTTTGTCATAAATTTCAAATGATGACCAAAACAACATTTTTTTCAAGACAATAAAATGTATGTGTAATATTAAAAAATTAAAATAAAAATGAATTTAAATAAAATAAATTGAAAATTATTTCTGAATTTTTTTATATGTCTAAATAGATGTAATGTCAAACTGTTGCATAGTGTATTTGAAATGTCAAAATATATCATTTTTAATGATATAAAACCCTTAAAAACATTTGTTAGGTTGTTAAAGGAAATAAAATTTCCATGAATTGTTTTGATATCAAATAAAAATGAATGTTGATTGGTTTATTTATATTGGGTTAATATGAAACATCAATTATATTTTTTGTTTTTTGGATAATTGAAAAGTTATATTAGTATGTAAAAACTGTAAAACATGTTAGTTATGGCCAAAACATAGAAAATGATATAATATTATAAGTAAATCATTAGATTTTTTTTTAATTATTTGTGATAAATTTGAATATATTGAATTTAAATTTAACAATCAGTGTTATAGGATTCCTAAATATGTAGTATTTAATGACATTGAGGTCCTTAAATAAGAGAATCCTAGGGTCAAAATAATTAAAATATACTCAAATTACTGTTAAATTATACAATAATGACATATGATTTATTATTTAAATTTAGAAATCTAAATTGAATAATTTTGAGTTTTATTGTTTTTAGGATGATTAAAGAATAATTTTTAGGGGTTTAAAACACTAAAAAGATCATGTAATAATAAAATCATAGAATTTAACAACAGATAATCATAAACCTATGGGAAATCTTTTTTAAATTATTTTTTATATGATAACACATATTTCACATCAATTATTTTTTTTTGTAATCATGGACAAACATATTAAATAGTTTTCACAGTTATAATGGTATTTATAGACACGTGTTATGGGGTAAAATCCAATAAATGAAAAATTTATTTTCATGAAATCATTGTATAGTGATTATTGAATATTTTTTTTGATATTTTAAATTGAATCTATCTCAATCTATGATGTGTGTTTTCACAATATTATTTTAAAAATCCTATTTAGTGTTTTTGTCTTCTAAAATGTGCATGTTATTTTAAAAACCTATAAGAGAAACTCAAATTTCTATGAAATAATAAACGAAATGGAATTCTAATTATTATATCCATCTTCAAATAGGAGGTTTTCTAATTTAATTTGTGGTGTTCTCAGATTCCATATTACGATATTTTATGAAAAAAACAATGTCATTAATAATTTTCACCAATGAGTCTAAGACATCATAATGATCTCATATTGAAGTAAATTCAAAAGAAAATTACCATTTATTTGATATATAGAAAAAATGACATGTATTTGTGTTTGTATTATCTCAAGAATACTAGAACTTTATTTTTAGTGTTTTAAAACTCTAAAACATATGTGTTGTTGTAGTTGGTTGTCTAGAACCAAATAAAATGTAATTTTGATTATAAATAAATTATATGACATTAATATTAATAAATATCATATAAACTAATGATTTTTATTTTTCATAACATTAATGTGCTAATACTTTTAGATTATTTAACCCATCGAGAGAACATTGTATTTTACCGTTATGATGTGAACCATAAAGTTCTATAATGATATTGTTAAATCATGTAATACAGATTGAGGATATTACATGATTTGAAAAATATTTTATAGGATATCAAGGGTTGGAGAATAATAAAACATCATGTCCAATTCTATTGATGTTTAGCCTTGGTAAACTCTAAGAGAGGAGATTATGAGTATAGACCCAACGATAGGATTTCAAAATGTTTTCATTTCCAACGGATATTCCTATCTATGGACATGATTATTTTTTCCTAGATATGAGAATATTATTATATCAAATGTTATGTCTTTAAATTATATGTATTTACAAAAACATGATGAAAATTTATATAATGAGGTAGTATATGTTGGGTGAATCATAATTTATATTACATTAATGAATACCTAAAATAAGTAATTTTACATTATGAGTTAATGAAGGTGGATATTACAAACCATTTTATTATAATGGAATGTTCAAATGAATTATATTTCAATTGTGGTTTTATTGATATGTTTATTCAGGGATATTCAAACAAATAATCGAAGCATATAAGATGAAGGAGAATGTATGGAACCTACTTATTAGATATTGAGACAAAATATATTATATTAAACTATAAGAATTTATAGTATGTTATTATCATTTAAAAGTTTATCATATTTCATTATGGTTTCATATATGTGTTAGTAGATAATAATATTGTACATTATGTTAGTTAAACAAATTTCCCTTTCAATAGGCTTAGTGGGTCACACTCTATGAATACAGAAAACCTCGTATAAATCAATTTGAATTTAAAAATAAAGAAAATTTTAATCATCAGTTTTGAAAATTAATAGTTTTTTAGGATATTTTTATCATATTAATATTTACGGAACAAATAATATAGTGATATTATTTATATAAATAAAGATTTAATTTTCAAGATTCAATTGTTTGGAAATGATGATATATGTGTTGTGATAATGGGTCTAAAAGAGATTATATATTTAAAATCACTTCAATAAATAAATTATATTTAAATATATATTTCTTTTCACAGAATAAGGAAATAATAATAATAATAATACTATTATTTTAATTTTATGTGCGGATTAATAAGGATTAATATATTGTCTATGGTCTTATATGAAATTACAGATTCTCTAATCTAGCAATTTAAACGATGTTATATCATTTCAAGGGTTAGATATTGTTGCGCATAATAAATCTGGAATATATATTTCTCTAAATACTTGGGATAAAATCCTCCAGATTAGTCTCAACAAAGGATATATCTAATCCTCCTCCTCTCACTTCTATTCTTGAGAGCATAGTAAGATCCCTTCAAGATCATAATAGATTCATATCATTATCAATAGAAAACATCACATGTAGTGAGAATAATCTATAATAAAACCTGAAGTTCTTTGGTGAGTTTTTTGGTTATTTGAAAATGTGTGGGCACCATAAGATTTATTTTAGAAATTATCCTTCTGCAGAACATGGTATGATAATAAGTAGATGACAAATTTGAAACGATGAAAGAATTTGAAAAAAATTACACTTATATTTGTATAAACTAATTATAAATTATATGTGGAATATCATATATCAATTATTATTGGGTTTATATTAATTTAGTTTAGATGATTAATTCATTGAAACTATTGAAAAATATTTTTAGGCAGTATGCCAACTAAATAAACAATTCAATAAGACCATTAAATGATCCTAGATTTGTGGGGGACTAATCATTACATGCATGAAAATTACTTAATTATTTATAGATATTAAATAAGTATCGTAATAATAAACACATAAAAATTGAAATTATTTAGAGTCTTTGAATTCAAGAAACCTAATTAAATTTTTTGATGAATGATCTTCATCTTATTTCGTAAATTTTTCAATTCATAGTACACTTATTATACATTTCATAATTTATAAAATCCTTCAAAACACGGTGAAAAGTAAATGAAAAAAGGGTGAGAAAATATTCTCTATAAGGGTAAATGTGGTAGATGTCAATTGATGAATGAAACAGATTATAAGATCAGAATAATGGTATGATAGGATGATCCTAACATATGAAAAAAACATATAACAGATCATAAATCACGAGTCAAGGAATAATGATTTTTCATTATAAAAGATGGGTCATAGGAGTAGGTAATGGAAAATAAATAATCATTATCCATGAATTTATATTGTGAGAAAAAAAAAACAATTCATAGGTTTTTTTGGATTAATTATAATCACATAAAAACATTTCATGATTCAAGGCTTACTTCCAGGAGAATCAACACGTAATACAAAAACATACTAGATAGATTGGGATTAATCCCCAAAATCATTAATTTTTTATTGGTTAAACATCCCATCATCTTTCTTATTATCTAATGTGATATAAATATTTAAAAAATGTTTTGGAAGAATATATTATTTTGATCACAATTATCATATAATGCAAACTAAACATATTTGTGTCAAAAGAACACAAAATCATTTAGGATTCAATCATTTCTTAATTATCCCAAGGAGGTAAATGGGTTTCCTAAAAATAGCTTTAATTCATTATATTTATAATCCATCAAGAGAAATAAATTGGATGTTATTATAAGATCATATTCTCATGGAATCCTAATAGTCTTTATAATACGTTGACATAGATCAAAAATATATTTAATCAAATCATTTGAAACATAATTTGAAAATAAAGAGAATACACACCTTTTCATTTGATAAAATTTTTAAACTATAATTCCTTGAATACTTGGAATCAAATTATATTATAAGAAAAATTAAAACTTAAATTAAATTACATGATAGATGAATGCACATTCATACCCTATAACATAAAAAATATTCTTTTCAAACTACTTTATAAATTCAAACATATGTTGCATTGACAAAATTTGGAATTATTATTTGTTAAAATATATATAGTATGTATAAATTATTATAAAATATATTTACCAAAAAATAGTAATTAATATACAATGATTACATAAATATTTTTATGGAACTTGTATATGGGAGAGAATGTTTCCAAGCTGAAAAGAAGAAATAAGTTTGGTTTTTTTGAAAACATTATTTCAATCATTTTATGTATCAAATAGTTGAAAATGAATGGAGAACATAAAAACACATTAGAAACATATAATAAATGAAAATATATTTAGTTTAAGGGATAAATATTATATAATTTACGTTAATGTAAATATAACCCATAAATTCTTAAAAATAAACGAGATTGTAATATAATCCCTTACATTAGGTCCCAAATTTATTTATTCAGAATTTTAAAATACTATATAATAAATTTAGAAATATTAATTTATAACAAATAAATATTCAGAATTATCATGAAATTTAACATTCCCCTATAATATCCATTTACTAATCTGTTAATAATTATTTATTAATATCAACATGCATGAGGTTATGTTTTCAATTTCACATGCATGTATCAGTTTGAATATTAATATAATTACTCTTTGTTCATGGTTTCATTATCCAATGATATTAATCAAGTGAAAATTTTAATATTTATAAATTATGAAAACATTTATAACCATTCATGTACCGTAGAAATGAAAAATAAATTATATAACTTCATTGAGATGGTAGTTTGTACGTACACAAGATGGTTGTTTTCATTACAAAATGAATGAAAATAAATAAATGAAAACAACAATAGAAATATTAATTAATAATTATAATATAAAATATATATATTATATTCACATAAAATTATCCAAACTACCATCCATTTTATGAATAATGGAGAAGTAAATCGCATATCTTCATGGATGTGGTAGTCCACAAGTACGAACGAGCGACGTTATTATATTTGAATAGATTGTAGGGTAAGAAGGTAGATAATATTTTATACTAAAATAATAATAATTTTATAATAAATAAATAAATATATATATATATATATCCATAAAATACATCTATATAACCATAAATTGTTAAAGGTAATCAAATATAATTCCCAACTCATCATTCAGATTGTTGACCATATAGATTTATGAGTGTTGTTATTTTAATAGGAATATTGGAGGTAAAACTTGTTTTAAGGTTAACATAAAAACATATGATTATAGTATATATAATAATTTATCAATCTTATGGTACATATAGAATATTTTTAGTAGGTTTTCTATAGAAAAAAATCGAAATAGACTCGTAAATACAAATACCTATTCTTTAGGTATATTCCTTTAGCTTAGACATTAAGCCTTCATTAAAAGGTATATTTATGAGAAAAAACCACTAGAAAGTGGTATGAAATGTTGTTAATGGATTTGGGTAGGCATTCTATGAAATATAGTGCTCATGTGTTGTGGATAAGAAAGAATAGGTGGTTCCCTTTTATAAGTGATGTGGTTGGAAGACTCGTAAATACAAGAAATGTCACTATATAATATATGTCTTAATTAAGTAATTTTTCCAAAATATAAATAGTAATTAATTTAAAAATTATAAATACTGAATAAAATAAAACAATGAAATTTTGGATATTCTATCTTATCATAAATCACAATTGTTAAGTTACCCCCCTTTAGTCCCTTTAAACCCATACAATGGTAACATGATTTTTACAATGTTAACTATTCATTATAGAAAAAAAAAATTTATTTTTTTTACTAATATTAATTATGATAATTCCAAATAGAAAATGAATTCTAAAAGAATGATTTATTATAATTTTCTAAAACTAATAGTAATATATGTGCATAAAACATAAAAAAATCATTTTTTGAGTAAATATATTTTCATGCATGAAAATGATTTCATTATAACTACATGATTACTAAACCCTATCATATTAATTTTATTATATTTTATTGAATATATTTTAAAGATATTTAATTAAAATAATTCATTATAAGTGATAAGTTCAACTTACTATGATAATATATATTGTGCACAATAAATAAGGTTTTCTTAAAAATATTTATTTTATTCCTTCAAATTATTTTGACTTCATTTTTTAGAAATTAATAACAATTGTTTAATTATGAAATTTTTAATAAATAATTAATTTATTTCTTCATTGATCACTAGTGAGTAATAAATTTTATTTAGATACCAATAATTCTTATGTAAAAAAATACAATTCATGAAAAATTGGTTCTAATATGATTTAATTATTATCCTTAAAATTTGAGTGATTATTTCAAAAGTATAAATCAATATATTTATATGTATGAGGAACCTCAAGGGAAATATTATTTAATTTATTTACTTTAATTTATACTATTTAATTTAATGTTGATGTTACAAAGGACACTTTTAATAATAAAATACATCATGGTTTGAACAAGATTTGTGGTGCATGTAAAGAAAGATATCTAAAATATCAATTTTCATAATGTGAAAATATATATTTTAAAAGTAATTTGGTGTTAAATTTAACCCCATATGACTATTTCATATTAAAAATTCGTTTCAATAATATAAATATTGAGGATACTTCTATCTCATGACATACATGGGTTCTCACATAGCTTCTGCAAATTTATAGTTTGTTTATAGATATTTGTCCAAATGTGTAGTCCTTTTCAAATAAAATTATCCATTATATTATAAATTACCATTTCGTTATATTCATAAGAATTATCGTGTTTCATTTTAAAATCCCATGATCCATGTACAAGTGTATGATCATGTATGTACATTATCTATTGTTATACATGAAATATGTGATGCACATGTGAAATATGTAGTGGAAGTGCCAGGTGCTAAGATATTATCCAAATATTATTAAAGATATCCAAATGATATATATATCAAGGGACCATATTATGATTCCATAAAATTAAAAAACCATATTCTAAGGATATATCAAAAAACATTCCTTCTCTCTAACATTATACTATAGATATTGTCAATGGTTATCCGTAAAATTACACAATAAAAAATGATATACACTAACATGTTGTTCATTGGATCAAATTTACCCTTTAATTTCTATAGTATGCTTAGGTCAAAATTCCATTCATTCTCTATCTTTATCCCAATAATATGGATTCTTAGAATTATTTCTATAGAGGGAATCATTTGGGGAAATATGAATTCTTGAGTAAAATCTATTTTTGATAGAAAATATTACAAGATGAAGGTGCTGATCCCAACAAAATTTGAAATTCATATATAATGATATATTTATATCCTCTTGTTTTTTCTATATTCCCTTAATTTGTACCATATCTCTGAGGAATATTTTCAATGATAATTTTTAACAGTATATATAAATCTTGAGGAATACGTCTAAAAAACACCTTAGTAACCCTCAGATCTTGATAAAAACCAAGTGAAGGTTTGACTCCATGATACCTTGCCACTTCCATATTGTATATCATTGAAATATGATCAAGAAGGAAATATTTTATAATATAAATAAAATTTTCTTACATTGTTTGATTATCAACTATATTCCAATAGGTAGTACATACATTTGATGTATTTTGGTGTCATATGAAGATATATTTTGTGATGATTTCTCATTTCCATTAAAGTATGGGTAATGGTTGTAAGATCCCCAAATAATTCTAATGTTCATCCCTAACTTGCTTTTGTAGCAAAAAAAATAGATTAAAACTTCTCAATATCAGCTTTCAAATTACCCCTCATGAAATGCTATTTTGTATCTTTATACATCCACATACATTTAAGATGAATAGTGAACTAGAATATATGTGATTCACCTAATATTTCATTATTTGATTGTAGTATATTAGAAACACATATAGTGTTACCAAATACAGTCATTCCAATATGATCATGGTTGAATTATAAAATAATAATTCCCCTCTTTATCAGATCCAAATCTTCTTCAAGAGCCTCTTAAATAATCACATGGATGGTAGGTTCAAAATTCATCTAAGGATGAACATATATTTATCCATTTCATATGAATTCAAGGTCATTCCTCTGAAAATCCATAATTATTAGACTCCATATATGTGTATATACACATGATTATTTTATGATAAATATATATATCACAGCTTTAACTACAAATATAATAACCATACACATTAAATTATTAAATTAATGTTTTTTAGAACCAAATCATATATCAGGTAACTTTTCCCATGAACCGTTAATTTTCATGCTACTAAAATTTAATTATTTGATAGAATACATCTTTTTCCCTTATCTTATTAATAAATTAATAACATATAACATTATTCACTACACGTTAGTGTAATAAGAAGTGAGTTAACCAACCTTCTCTTTAAATCATTTTAATTTTCATCACATTTATCATCCCAAATGAACATGGGCCACTTATGCATCCACATGGTTTCTAGATTTGATAATCATCAGAAATTTCTCATAAAGAGTCTGTAATATTACGTAAATCTAGGAGAAATTTGGGTTTTAGTCATCACAATTTTTATTCTAATTATTTTTTACTTTTATCTTAAAAGGATATGTATATATACCGTCACTTGAGACCACATGGTCCAAAATTGATACCCTTTGTTTCCAAAATTCGTACATTCAAAATTTTGACAGAGTACCTCATTTTTAATGTCATTAAGAAATTTCAGAAATGATATTCATACTCTTCCATTATCATTGACTATATAACTAGGTCATATATAAAGAAAACCACAAATAGATCATGAAAATATATAATGACTTTATTCATAACATTCATGAAGATATATGGGTCATTAGTAATTCAAATTTTCAAAACTAAAAATATATAATGACAACACATCATAAAAAGGGATGTTCTTGGTACATAAGTTTTATTTAAAAAAAATTGATTACATCCTTAATGAAGTTAAATAAATGAAGATTATTGAGGTACACATGGTTTATCAGCAAATTTATCAATATGGGGTAGTGGACTCTTTTTCTCGATAGAGATCTTGGTATGTTCAATGTAATCGATGAAATGATGTAGTGAACATTTTTTGAAATTAAAAAAAGAATTTATTCACCTCATGGTGGTTCACTTTTAAATATGAATACCTTTTTTAGACAATCATGGTGCTTCTTCTTCAATTCATATAACATAATTGACATAATTCTATAAATATTATATTAAATTTATATACATCCAAGTAAAAATTATATTAAAAGAATAACTTTACGATTTTGGGTACAAATAGTGATTAGCCACTGAAATAGGCTAATATTAAATATTCATGTTTTTATATTAATGTGTTTCAATGTCCATAAAAATTAGTTTTATTGCATTTTATTTTTTTACTATCATTTTACATCATTTGACAATTCAGGTTTAGTGATTAAATTTTGACCCAATTTTTAATCACCATGTAAAATTAAATATATTTATTATTTGAATTTTATATTTTATGTTATGGTTTACCAATTTGTTTGGAATATTATATATTTTATTATAAATTGATGAACACCAGGAGATGAGGGGTATTGTTGTTGATGGATATAGAAATTTCTTGTTAAATCATAGTGGGCTTTAGGCCCATCATATAATAGTGGGGACCCAAAATCTATCCCAATGAAGATAAAACATTAACTAAAAATAAATAAATTTATAAGAATAATTTCATTACATCGATTCTAGATATAATTCTATTTTTTCCAAGGATATCTAGGGATACAAATTTTTCATTTAATTTGTGGGCTGGATTTGATGTCCCCAAATGTCAGCGTACTAATTTCAATATAATAACTGAATAGATGATAAAATTGGAATTATATTTTTTCTCATATAGTAAGAAATATGTTTATATTTTTTCTATTTATCAAAAATACCATCTTCTTCCATATTTAATAAAATTTTAAAACTCTAAAAAGGGTGGGGAATCTGTTCAAATTGTTTTTGTTAACATTTAAAATTCAAATTTATTTTAATTCTCACCCACCACTTACTCTCATAATTGATGGATAAGGAATTTATTGATTTAATATATAACCTATACTCATAATAATTCAATTTAAGGTGGAGGTTATGAAGGAATTGTAGGATCCATGTTTTTATTTAAATATTAATGTTACACTATCATTTTGTAATATCTTGTTAAAATTATCTCATGGACATTATTTTAATGGCATTATCTTCTTAATAAAATTTCATTTTAATCATATTTTCTAATATTATTTTTATTTTTTGAAAATTTTAACACAGTGGTGGAGTTATCATTATTCTAATTTTTTTTTCTTCAATTCCACCCTCATGATTATAATTATCTCTTCTATTGATTTAATATAATCAATGTAGGGATGATCCGTTTATGGATTGATCCAAGGGAGTTGAAATAGATTGTATTGGATGACATTTTTTGTGATTTAATATTTTACGAAATTCATTATTTTAATATTTCAATTTTTTGATTTATTTTATTCTCTATCTTTGTCAACATCAATGATGACACAATTTATTGTATTGTATTACCCAATTCCTTGAAGTGATTATAAAATTTATGCTCTATGTGATGTGGTGATTATAATTGTAATTGTGTAAGGATTATATTGGTGAATTATGTTGGGTATTTGTTAGGTTTTATGGACATATATTCAATTAGTGATCTCAACTTTTATAAGAAAAATATATATTCAATGTAGACCAAGAGAAAACCTAGGATTGACTTGTAATTACTAATTCATTAAATTAAAATAATTATTATTTTCATTCTTAACTAATAAACCATTATATTTTTTAATTTATAATTTTAGTTTCAAATTTTAAATAAAAAACAATGTTTTCCAATTCATGGTCAATCCTCCATATTCATCACATGTCTCGAGGTTTCTTCTTATGTTCATGTGGATTGTATTCCTAATTTTACATCAATGAATTCTTCTACCAGTAGGGTAAATGTAGAAACAACCATATGTGGAAACAATTCATGGTGGTAAATGTTATTTATATTAGACACAATCATTATTTTGCCACCCCAAATTCTTTATTCTCACCCATATTCATTTTTCCTTTTCTCCTTTTTGATAGTTTTTGTCATGATAATCTCAAATTATAGTTTTAGTATAGTTCAATGGAGCCTCTTCAAAATTACCCCATCATAGACCCATACAATAATCGAATGAAAAAAATATATTAAAAATCCCCTATCATAATTAATTTAATTTATCAAAACATGAATGATTACCACACAACCAGGGAAATATACAATAAATGTGATGATTCCGGTTTAATGGTAAAATTTCATGACCTCTCAAAGATGGTTAAAGAGATAAAACATAACGACTTCTATGATGTAAAAACATTAAACCTTCCCAATAACCAAAAATTTATTCAATTTTTTTTTGAAAAAATGGATAAAATAAATTTATAAGTAACATCATTGAGATTGGGAGAATAATGAATTGTAAAATTTATAGAACCCATTCCCATTAATGTTTTTCATTCCCCAAAATTGATAGAAGAATAATGCTACACACAAACCCATCAAGAGAAAATCTATGTTTTAAATATTTAAACATGTATAAAATATCATGAAAAAATTGGACAATTGATTCTTAAAACAACATGGGCATCAGAATCAATAAATCTATGATAAGACTAAATGAAAAATTGATGAAATCATAGTTGTTAAATGAAGTTAATTTGTTAGGAAATATAGAATGATTATTTGAGGAAAAATAAGGAATTGTTTATGGGTGTCAAAATCATAATGAAATTTATTTTTTGTATTCCCATGAGGGAAAATTTTATCAATGTATTGAATATATTTTATATTTCCCCAGTATTAATTTTTTTTTTGATCATCATTGAATGGATCGTTGGGGGAAATTGAATGATTCAATTCCAATACCGTTCTTGAAATTAATATAGAAAGTTTTTTGGTTGCAATTTCAATTCAAACTGAATCAAATATGATGAGAAAATTTTAAAATTAATTTGAGGTCAATTCAATGTCCATACCTATATCTGAATGTGTTATTTAACCAAATCTCAAATTCAGTACCCTTAAATATTCTTTCAAGGCTTCAGTCCAAGGAAACATTCAATTGTTTCATCATTTCATCATCTCTTGATGAAAATAAATAAAAAAATTAACTCTATATATAATTAAGGATTAAAAAATAAATTATACGGTCACTTTTTGATATTCATTTCATAATCCCATTCACTAGGACCTATAGGAATCTACATGAATTAATTTCCAAATATTCCCACCAAATGCAATGCAGTCCCAATATAAATATTATAGATTTCTTGAAAATTTAAATCTGTAAAATATTCTATATTATCGGTGGGTGTGTTTGGGGGTCCATGTTATCATGAATAAATTAAAAAAGCACTTTTTGGAGAGAAACATGGCTTCAATATTGATTTTTTATTTGTTTTTGTGTTTTTGTTATTTTTTTATAGGAACCCCCTTGGGTGTTTAAATGTAAAATAATATCTCTTGTGTGTGATATTTATTAGATCACACATTTTAATATTTCCACATGTAACCCATGTATTCAAATGTTCATAACCATCCGAAAATCATCCCCACAAATTCTAAATGTAATGTGAAGACAATGTGATCAATTTCTTGTTGATGGGTAATGAAATTCAAAACAGGTGGTTTTATTCCATGATTTAATTTCCAATCAAATATCCCCTAATTCTTGATAATTCTAATATATCTCTTCTCTTCTCTTTAAATACCTATAAAAGTGTCATTTTATGTAAATAGAAGTGATAATATGGTATTTTGAAAAAAAATGGGCGTTTATGGTAAAAACTCAACTATATGATAAATAAAATTCAAATCATTCTCTGTAAATGAATTAATGTAACTTTTGAAACATTAAAACGAAATGTCAAATGATTTTTTATACCTTGATATGATTTTAATTATTGTTTATGTTCACGAGCATAGTTTTTGGAAAGTGTGGTTGACCAATGTTATTTTTCAATGATTATATTTTAATCCTATTAATAAAAATTCCACAATGAACATAGATTGGATTTTTGGTGTATATTGGAGTTATTAGGTCACTTTTATCATATAAAGGGTTTGACGCCACTAGTAGATTAATATTAGAATAAAAAATGATTAAAATGGTGATCAGATAGAGAAATTTGTTTCCAAATTCATGGTGTATGACACTTGGGAATCATTAATCCTTAGATATATTTCTTATAGTTTGTATTTAAATCTCTATTGTAGAGTATGGAATTGAGAAAATGGGTGGAATATGGCACATGGGGATAGTGACTCCATCATTTTCTTTCCCAGAGATAGAATTTTCAGCTTTATTATGGTTAAAAAAACTATAAACATTAAAATTTAAAATTGGAATCTTATGTTATGTTTTAATTTTTTCCAACAAATAGATACCATTTTTTTATGAACAAGAAAACAAATCCAATGTTTTTGGTAATGCACAACACAACATCATTCTTAATTGAAATTCGATGAAAATTGACAATGAATTTAAACAATGTAATGGGATTTAAATATTATTTAGAATATACCTTGTGATATTTATTTAAATGATTGGTTGTTTTTTGAAATGATGTCTATTAGAGATAATTTTACCTTAAAATGTTTTTGAATAATAGAATTAAATTTTATATTTTTGTGATACTTTTTACATCGGACTAGAAAAGAAAATGTTGGAGGTATTAATTGCCACTAAAAAAGGAGAAGTTTCATTTTTTTATATTTTAATATTAATGAATTTTAATTTTCATAAACAATAGGTTTAGTTAATTTTATTATTTGAACCTCATTTTAAATCATTTTCCAATTCAAGTATAACGTGTCAATTTGCGCCAACTTTTTCATCATAGTGTAAAACTAGTTTTTTTTAATTTAATTTTATGTCTTGTGATATTGTTTATAAATGTTTTTGTAACATTTTATCATTTATTATCAATGGATTAATCACATGTAATGTTTGAAATTTTCCTCCTTGGACATATAAATTTATGATAAAATCATAAGGTGGATTAGGACCATCATGTTAAATTACATCCCCAAAATCAAGCACAATGAAGGTAAAATTATAATTATAGGTAGAGAAAACTATGGGGATAATTTTCATTAAACTGTGGTGAGAGGTTAAACTATGGAAAAAGGTAATTATTTTGTCTTCATATAGATCTGGGGAGCCCACGTTGGCATTTAATTTGTGGTCCAAATTTGAAGATCCATAATGTTATCTGACCAATTTCATCATAATATCCAAATGAATGACCAAATCTTCAATAATGTTTAATGATATTATAGTAAATTTGGATGAATATTTTTTTTTTGGACAACCATCATAGTTTCTTCTATTTTCAATGACATATTTTAACAGTAAAAGGATTATAAATCTGGTTTGAATTTTCCATTCAACTTTGACAAGTAAAATTTATTTTTATTTCTCACCCACCATTACACTAATAATCAATGTGAATGGAATTTATTGATTAAGGATAAATATTATCATCATAATTTTACTATTTTTGGTGGTGGTGGAGAAGTAATTTTTGGATCTATGTTTTTAAGTCAATTGTAATGTTACACTGTCAAATTTTAATTGCATGATCAAATTTTCAAAGGTATGTTTTTTGAAACACAAAATAATATTTCTAAAAATTCATATTCTGAAAACTTCTCTGTTATTATTAATATCATATTTAAATCATTTCATTAGGGAGAAAGTCTATTCACATCATATTTCGGGATAGGTTTCCTAGAATTGAGAATTTATCCTTATTTAAATGTCTTTATTCGTCAATTTTATCCACAAGAGTATACATACAAATTCCATTTATTAAATAACAAAAATGGAAGGCTTAAAATCTTTTGTTTTGATCCAATGAAGTAAAAATGAATATATTTGATATTGTTTTATGTTATTTAATATTTTATATAACTCTTTTTTTATATATTTCTATTTGATGAGATGATTTCTTCATTGTCTTCACCAAATTTAACAGTGAAAAATATTGAGTGATAGTACAATAAAATTAATGGAGTCCTAATTAAAATGATAACCCAATTCAGTGAATTGGTTATTAGACTTGGAGTTGTGTAAGTATTTAATTATTCAATGATTTGGGGTAGCTATCTCATTTTGTGGATATCTCTTGAATTAGTGGTCTGATATTTTCTAAGAATACCAATACATCCAATATTTATATAGAGAAAACCTAGGATTAAATCATCTTCATTAATTGTTTCCTTTAAAATAATTAGTCTTTTTATTCTTAAAGAAAAAACAGTCCCTTAGGTAATTATTTTATTCATAATTGAAATAAAAAACAATGTTTTCCACTTCATATCCAAAACTCCATAGAATGTACATGTCTATTGGTTTATTCTTATCTCCCTGTGGATATTATACATTCTTGTACCTCAATGACTAGGTCTAACTATAGGGTCTATTTTGGAACAAACAACTAGGAGACTCATCAAGAAATTATTCAACAAATTCCGGAATAATAAGAATATCTTTAATATTGAGTTTCTCTACAACCATATGAGATATGTAACCATCATTAATAAGTTTAAATACCCATATAATGAAATTAATTTCCATTATATGTGGACATTAATTCTTGCATATATATGGTTTTCAAAGTAGAAAACAAAAGAAGGTGGGTGAATTGCCTTTTAAAATTTAATGTGATTAGTGAACATGGAAAATTAAAAATAAAAATATTTTTCAATGAAGAAATAAAAAATATCTAAATTTAATCCACATTAAAACAAATAACATGTTAATTAATAATTTTAGGCAAGGATAACAGGGAATGTATTGAATTTTTTTTCCATTATATTTTTCAAATAAGAATGGTGAAATGTCGAAAATAAAAGATAGATTGAAAAAAAATTGATAAAGAGTTTGATAGTACCACAAGATATTCTCTTATGTATCCACCCCTATATTTTAGATATATTTATTTTTTGAAAATACCTTATTTTTTATTGATATTTCAAGAAACTTACTCCCCTTTTCTTCTGATTTTTTTGACAAGAAACCCAATGTTGAATATTCATCATTTATTTAGTTGTGAGAATTAATCTATAACATATGGGTGTGAGAACCTTTGTGAAGATGATTTAATAATAGTGACACCTTAATAATTAAAATCAATTAATATTGTAGTTTCTAATATCTCTATAATGAATCATAAAATTTGAGAGAGTGTGAGATTGTGAAAAATGTGATATCTATTGAAATCTAGAAATGATGGTTTGGCACTTTGAGAGGATGGCATAAGGAATGGTGGATACTCGACATCAATTTGATGTGAGATTTATTGAATAAAATTTTTTTTATGATTGAATTCTCCTTGATAATCTATTCCTAATCTATATATAAGTATGGGGTAACTAGATTGAATCAAACCCATTAAATATCCTTGTGAATGACTAAAAAAATAAATTATTACTTATTTACAAATCTGGAGAAAATCTATTTGTGGCATGGAAGGATTAACTATGTTGCGGATGTAACCATTGTGGGGTAGTGAATTAGGATTCAATATGGATTCCTACATGAAATTTTGGAGGTTATGTTGATATTAATGATGCTATGGTGTGTCTCTAATAATGCGTCATGGATAACAACTATTCATAAATTTTTTAATGTTAAAATTATGTTACATCATGAAATTTACAAATTTTGTAGGGTCTGGGATTTGACTATGGTGTGAAATAAATAAATTTCACTATGATCCTTGGTGATGAATTTTTATAGAGTTTCAATGATTCATTGTCCTTCACATTACATCATAATTTTTTTATAACCTTTTGTAGAATACTATAGATGGTTTCTGCATTTTATTCATTTTTATATATTAAAAATCACTAACATGAATAATTTATATACCCAATTGATTGTTTGTGATCATAAAAAACCACGACATAGATATTTACAATAATATCACCCTTTTATGATAAAAAATACTAAAATTCAAAATATATTTTACATGTAAATGAAGAGTTAGATATGATTTTAAGGTAATTCATGATATTATAAAAAAAGAAATTTAACATGCACATGAGATAAATGTTTATAAAAATATATTAATCTCTAGATAGAAAATATTATAGTTTTTTTCCTAAAAAGTCCTGAAAAATCGCCCACTTTGAAAAAACAAATTCACCCCCCTTTTAACCAAATGTCTTTCAAAATAACAAAAAAATATCATCCATTGTGATTATCATAATAAAATCAAAATTAGAAAAATAGAAGAATATAAAATTCAATTAATTGAAAATTTTTTAAATCAAATATAACTTAGAATACTATCTCCAACCTAATTATTATTCAAAAATAAATGATTAGACAATAGTACATGTATATAATAGAAGCTGAATTAGATACGTAATACTGATGTTCAAATTTTCTTAAAAGTGAAAGGAATTAAATTCATTCAAAATTCAAACAATCATCTTAGGGAGCCTAAAATCATTTTAATGAATTTAAAATATACATTGGGTAATTAAAAATGTAAAATAATTGTGGAAAATAAATGATAATGAACTAGATTAATAAGAAAAACTCCAATATTTTATGAAATCATAGATGGGATAGAGAGGGTGATATAATATATATATAAATTATATTCAAGAGAGAAATATAATAGATTATATAATAAACCCATTTTCTATATATATCTTTCCAAAATATTACTAGAAATAAAAAATTAAATGTTTCCGTTGAATTAGTGCATTAAATAATTATCTCATGATAGAAATAGTTGATACATTATTTCATGACATTAAATACTATTTAATTTAGAATCCAGAAAAAGATATTTCAATTATGTATGGTGGTATAGCCACTAAAAAATAACAGTTAATTACCTTTAGGGGAATTTTGGGGTCTATGTGCATTGAAATTTAATGAATTTGGTATCATGTAAAACTTTTGTCCATAAATATTGGACAATAAGGATTTAGGAAAAATAACTTGTTTATAATGAAAATTTATTTTAGATATTTTATCGTAATATTAATAGAATTATGTCATAAATATTTATAAATCATCTACCTATTTTGATTAATTTAAAACCCAATTATCTGATAAAATTGGAAAAATTATTTTGGGAAATGAATTTTAATAAGGTTATACTTTTTTGAAGATATTTAATTATTTTTTATAAAATTATTAATTTTTATGCACATTGGGAAAATATTAGTTGTGATTATAGATATATTCTTCGTTAAAATCCTTTATAAATTCTATCTACAATCTCTCTATAAATTATGAAAAAATTTCATAATGAAAGAGGTATAGAAAAAGATGAGATCCTTTGTTATTTGGAAGTAATGGTTTGTGTCTATTAGAGAGGGCTTGGAGAATTCTAGAGATTTTATGTTGATTCAATTAAACAGATTTTCTACAATAACTTTTTATAATCCAAACCTCTTTAATCCTCTATTTATATCCTTTAGAGAAGATATGGGTATCTCAGGTTCAAAAATTTCTTTAAAGATCCACATCATGGATTTGAAGACAACTAGTGAATACCTATTCACTGTTCTTTATCAATGATCCATACCATGTGGTAATATTCACTGTGTCATGGAGGCCATCATTATGGTATATGTCATTTATTTATGAGGTGAAGTATGTTAATAAATTTTAGAGGTTCATCCAATATTGACGTAGAAATAGGCCAACACATATGTTGAATCATGTATATCTCCCACATAGAAATTTGGTGGAATATAAATTTACAATATAATGTGACCCTAAAAAGGTTTGTAGGATCTAAAGTTTGGCTATGATTTGAATTCCCTATTTTTCGTGGTGATATTCAGAGGTAAATTATATTGAGTTGTATTATGGTACGGTCCTAAACATTTTAAAAAAAATTTAGAATCTATGTATTTATATAGAATGGTGTAGAAGGTTTCATCCCAAAATTTTTATTCTGAAAATTAAAGTCTCTCAAAATATAATATTAGATGCACAAGAAATTTTTTTTCATCAAAACACCATAGAATCAAGAGGTATTACACTATATACAATAATACGTCAATTCAAAATATCATGTATGACTATAATTCTTGAATAATTAAAATGGTATCTATATTAAGAAGAGTCAATTCATTCAAGAAATCACATAAAATTCTATTAGATAATGTATTATAATATTTCTATAAAGAACATTACAACAAAAATTTATTAAATAAGACCGATATACTTGATTTTCAATCTTGATACAACACAGAAATTCAATTATAATTCAATAAATTATTCATAATGTAGTTAAATGATACAAATATAAACTTAATTAGTTATATTATAGTTGGAAGAATTGGAATCAAATAATATAAAATGATAAGTTTACCATTTACCACTTCATTTTCATAACACACTTCGGATGTTCTGGTCACATGTTATTTCTATTTTACTCTTGGATTATGAGGTTATTGAAATATATTAAATCCATTAAACATATTATTCATGCACATATTGGTTTAATTTCTTCACATCATTCAATTATTGAATTTTATTATTGGAGGTTAATTTAGTTAAACTTTCTCTCCATTCATTTCGTTGACCATGATCTACACATTTATTCACAAATCATTTCATTTATGGTCTTAATTTCACAAGTTAAATTGTTTCCAATCCCACAAAAAAATTCCAATTAATTTTTAAAGTCGTTGATAATAATGAAATATTCATTTCGGTTCCATCCTGGATTGAAATATTTGAATATAATTTTAGTCCTATATTATATTTCTTGTCCCCAAAACCATACAAATAATGACTGCATTAACACTCCATCTCCACTTTGAGAGAATGTAAAATGATTTATTCATAGTTATTAATGTACATTATGGATACCACTATTTAGAATTTTTTATTGAATCTATAGAAGAATCAATCAATATTTCATTCAGGGTGATGAATAAACTAGAATCATAGCTTCAATGTCTAGTAAATGTTTCCTCATAAATACTGATGAATTAATCAAACTTATGATTATGATTATTGAACTCCTGTTAATTTATTATTTGAGGAGATAAATGTATTCTCTTATTGAAAAAATACTATAAAAATATTCCCATGTAATTGTGCCAATATATTCCTCTTCCCATGTATTGTTAATAAGATACCGCCGTTATTCAAATTCAAATTTTAAATGAAAATTAACAATGAAAACATTATCATTCTCCATGAATTCTAAAATAGAAAATTTATTTTCTATGTTAGTGATCTATTATATATAAACTAGTTGATTGATAGAACCACTTATGGATGGTATGAATTTCCTTATGAAAGACTCAAAATTTTGTTGATAATTATTTTGTTTATTTGTAGGCACAACCTGATTGATACCATGAATGGTTAAGGTGATAATTGAAAAATTTTGTCTCATTACTTCTCCCATTCAACATGTAGAGACCCAAACATGATGTACATGGACAATACATTACTTTTTCAGAATACTTAATACATAACAAAAACAGACACCCAAGGACTGTAATAGTTTAGTGTCTTTTGAAACTCAGATCATAATCTTCTAATCATGTTAAATGATCGTCAACATCTCCCATAAAGATCTTCCCGTTTTGTTTTCTTACCTAAAACCTTTTTTATATCTTCGGGAAAAGAAAACATAAAATGGGTGAGCTCAAATGCATAGTAAGGGTAAGCATGGATAATATAAAACAATCCATAAATATTTTAACGTAAAAACATGAACATGGAACATTAAAATCATGAGTAATGACATTAATCGTGGAAGTGCATAAGACATAGATCACAAAGAAATATTAATCATGATAATATATCATAGGAATAAAACATGTAACTGTTGAAACCATTATGCACATGATATTATTTCCACAGTAGCTAAAGCATTGTTTCCAAGACCATCATTGTGGACAAAGTCCATTACTAAACTATGTTTACTTGTCATTCCATCCCTATATTACTGAACCAGATTCACTGGCCATTCTACCCATGTTTATCCCATGAGATATAAATCATTACCCAATGCATTGGAGGGAGATATAAGTCCCACACATCACATAATTAAATAATTATTTCGTGTTCCACAAAATAAACATAAATCATTCATCATAACCTGAAATATACTATGGGTCTCATAAACATCATCCCATCATAACATAATCAAAATAATAAAAATGGATATCATTTCATCATAATAAAAATAAAACCATGTAAATAATAGTGGCATTATACTTGAAACATAAACAGACTAAATAATTTCATCTTAGATGGAAAATAGTTTTGATAAAACACATGAAATAAATTCTTGAGGAAAATATCCTTTCTTCTTCAAAATAATTTTCATTTCACAAAATGCCATGAAATTTTAAAAGAAAAGAATTTTTGTTGAAAATAATAATGAAATATTGTAGAGTAAGCTTCATGGTAATAAGGAATTATAAAAACATAAAAATCCATTCATGCCGTATATGTTAAAAAACAATCTTCTTGTACTTTTGTTGGAAAAGTAAAAAAGTACCTCGCATGATAAACAAACTAATGATTCCTTCCATAACATGTGGTAAAAAAAGGGTAAAAATGAATTTAAGCATACATTGATGAATAGTAAACATTTTATGAAATCATTTTGAGAAAAACATGGACATGGATGATAAACATAACCCCAGTAAATACATACGAATAAACAATCTCAGATAAAAATGAGATTGGAATAATTTTCCCTTACTAATAATAATCAATGGAATCATACATGTAAAAAAATAAAAAAAATTACATAAATATTTAAATATAATATTCTTCATAATCAAAATCATAAAACATGAATGGTTATCATAAACACCATAAAAAATAAATAGTTGTTGATTAAGGCATATGTTTGACAGAAATAAACATGAGATGAAATAATCCCTTACCTTAGGTCCAATTTCATCTGTCCATGCCTGAAAATATTGTATAGTGGGTCTAAAAATATTATTAACTTGTAACATAACCATAATTATTTTTATAATATCATATATTATTCCCTTATGACATTATATTACTCGTTCTTTTCTCAATTCCATTCTAAAGCAGCTTTTTGGGTTAAATCATTTCATTTATCGTACATATTTGGAATTGTTGTTCTGGATATTATTACATATATCCTGATTAACTAAATTCCGGAATGTAAAACATGTTTTATATATTATATAAATTCATCATATAAATATATATGATATATCGATAAATGGAATGAATTACACCGTTAATGGAGACGGTAGGTCGTACGTACGCATGAACGCTGTTTTCGTTTCCTTATTGAATTGAATGGAATTATGTAAATAAAACATATATGTACATAAATGATGTATCATTATTATTTCATATATTTCATTTTTATTTATTATATATACTTTATAATCATTCTTTAATGGTTAACAGTGAGAATGAATCTTATAGTGTCATGGAGACGGTAATCTGTACGTACGCACGAGCGACGATATCATTCCCATAATTGTTGAGGTGGATTATATAACATATAATAATTAGTATAATTTTATAATAATAATATATATTTATTATTTCCACCATTATACCCATCCATGTAAGGTGGTGGTGGAATAGAAAATTACACCACGGCGTGGAGACGATATTATGTACATACGCACGCGTGATGATTTCATTTTCTATAGGATGGATAGAAGGTGAAATAGGGTAATTTCATATTTATAATAACATATCAGTATATACTGATACTGATTTTATTACTTTATAATGAAACAAATAAATACGATGAAGTTGAAGAAGAAATAAACTTGAAAGAATCGATAGGAGAGATTAACTCTTCCTCGACGTGCCTCTTCTAAACATCATCTTTGGGCACTACAGTTGTTCTTCTCAGAAGACCAGAACCTATATAATGTAACTAGAGAGGTTTAGAAGAGGAATTTTTAGGTGTTGGTGGAACTTGAAGGTTCAAAATTGAATAAAGAGGAGAGGGAAGGCGGTGCCCTTATATAAGAGTGGAGAAGGGCACTTTTGGAATCCTCGTAAATATTAATTAATAATAAAATCAAATTACACGTAAAATCCACCAAAAAAGACTCAGTTCATATATTAGATGAGATAAAGTGGTAATCTCATCCAACAATAAAATTTAGACTTGTTTTATGTTTATTTTAAACCTTATAATTTTTCTTTATCCTTTTTTAATCTTTTAAATTTTATTTGTGGTAAAAATATTCTAACTTTTAAATGGTTATAAATACTAACATATTTGTTGTTAATTATACATAATTAGATAATTTATGATATTTTAGATCATATAAATTTAAATTTTTCATTTTTAAATATTTTTGTACTTTTTAAATAATTTAATAATATGTTATTTTTATATAATATCAATAGTGGCAATTTTAACACTATTTATTTATTTGAATTTAAATAAAATCCACATAGAAGATATGTTCGAAAATAAATATTTAATATATTAATTAAATGTAATATTTTCTATAAAATTCTTGGAGAACATTAATTAGTTCATTTAATATTTATTTTAATATTTCTAAAACCATTTATTTGATATTTCTCTTACTAATATAATAACTACAACATTTTTGTATAATTTTTTAATATAATTATTTGATGCATAAAAATTAAAAATAAAATCATATGATGAATATAAATATAATACCTTGTATAATAATACTCTTACTATAATTTAGTATCATAAAATCATGACATTTACATTTTTATATTTATTAAATTATGATGGAGACAACTTTGACATCATTTAAAATAAAATAATATAAGTGTCATATCGCATTTATAAGGCTCAAAATGGTAAAAAAAATTGAATTTTGGATGATTATCGTTTACATATACACGACCAATAAGTTTTGGCCAAGTGTTTGGGGCTTTTGATGTTTATTATTATTTTAATAACAACTATATTATTGTTTTTTTACTAAATATATAATTTCGACATCATTATTATATACGCTTTTATGGTTAAAAAATTATTTCATAAAATTTACAAATAAATTACCATGATAAATAAAAAAAATTTATCTTCTAAATGAGTATTTATAATCTTATTTATATTCTATATAACCTAATATTAAAAATATTTTAATTAATAATGTTTGAGTGAGACATATTTCATTTTCCATTAAATAAAATAAATAAAAGGTCTAAATCACATAAAAGTGGTTTCCAATAGATACCATTTCGTCCCAAGTATATTTTAAGACTAAATATAATCATCTAATAATATTAATACAAGTGTTAGGGTAATTTTATAATATTATATTTACACTTAATTACTCGATTTACCTTTAACTATGGTAAATAAAATTTACCGTAGTTACTATTCATAGTGACCAAAAATAAAAGTAGCATATTAACATAATTTGAAACTTCTTATTAAAATATGGAATCCATTTTTCCAAATTCAAGACAAAGAAGTTTTAGAAATTAATTTAAAATTAATCTCGTTATCGAAAAAAACGTGTTTTTGATTAAAATGTTCCAAGAGATTGAATTGATTTAACCTTTGAATTAAATGTAAAATTAATGGTAATGACATAAATTATATTAAATGTTAAAAAACATATTCAATTTATTCTTTAAAACTGGTCAATATTATAATTTAACCATATAAATTATCTTGATTAAAATTGTTTTCATTTAAATTAAAATGTAGCGTATTTTTATTATTAATCAAAATAAGAATGTTATCATAAAAATATTAAAAATTTATCCAATGTAAAATTTTATATCCTGATTCCAAAGTAGAATTTTATTTTCTCGAATTTAACTTATTAACATGTCAAAAATAAATATAAAATGGGTCACCATCAAATGGAGGCAAAACTGCATTTTGGAAAATACTTATTTTACCGAAAATGATATTTTGTTCTCATACCCTGATCTTGAAAATTTGTAAGATGAATTATAATGTTTTAAAATTAAAAATGTTGTTATTACTATTCATAACTGCTAGTTCATAATAATATTACAATATATCATTGTCTAGAGAAACACAATGTTGCGTATAACACACACTATCCGGGAAGGTCGCTACTGCGAGTAATACAGCCCAAGTGAGGGTTGAGTGTAGTGGAAGCTTCCTTTTATGTTTCATATAACATAATAAAAATATTTTTCATTTATAAATTGGTCAAAATCAATTCTTGGTGTTGTGTAAAAATGAATTTTATTCGAAAGAACTTGAAATTGTCAGCAACACAAGACAATAATATTGCTGTGTATACTACATGCTAATACGGTGTTGCGTGTAGCACAAGCTAATCTTGGTGATGTGTAAAACACAAGGCATCAACAAAATGAAAAATATTATCTCTCATAAAATCTCAGGGTGTTACATTCTACCCCCCGTAAAATGAATTTTTCCCTTTAAATTCGTCGGGGTTATAAATTGTATACTACTTGAAAGTTTCTTTCATAGAAACCCACATCGTAAAAATGAATACTAAAACTAAATTTTAAAAAGGAAATTTAGAAACATGACGGTCACCTAAAGTAAATCAACATTGGGTTTCCACATAAGAGAATATAGGTGAAAATATGGACATGGAAGAGAAATCTAACACTCAAGTTCTGATGAAGAGTGGTAGAGAACTTGGCTATGAAAAAGCCAACAATCACAAAGCCATAAATTTGTGATGACCTAAAGTACCATCTTATTCATCGGATATGAGGGTTCTAGGAAACATTTTTGGTTTTCAAGATCATTTCCTTAATGCTGATGAATTTTTTTCATAAGGATTAATACTTACCTGATTTCAGTGTAAAATCATCATTGGTCATTCCATGAAGAATTTCTAATTCATTTATTATTTAATGAAATGAATTTGAATTTGTTAGTCTTGAAGTATTATCAGATCATGCAATAGAATGAGAGGCCATTCCATCTCTCTTTATCACACAAAGGTTAGCAAAAATTATTATATATACATAAGTCCATCTATGGTGTATATGATTCAAAAATTGGACTTATACATCATCTATCATACAACATAATAAAATAAAATAATTTCTACTAACTAGGGACTTCATGTAGGACAATGGTAGGTGATAAAGGCATGTCCTACTTTAGTTGTGGGTTTGATTCCCGCAACCTTGTCCAATGTGACAGGATGTCACCCGTCCTAGAGGTTTTCCTTTTTCTAAAACTATACTATTATAATATTCTTGAAAAAAAATTTAGCCTTAAACAACACTGTCTAATGACGATATTAATCCCTTCCAACCATTAGGCTTATTGAAAATAATTCTATCCAATTTCAAAGTATAAAGAAAATGATTACTAGAAATGTATTCTACCATGCATTGAATTCCATCATTTATGTAGAGACCCGAAGCTTAACGTACATGAACATTACATTACTTCTGCGGAATACTTAGTACAAAAAAAAACACACACAAGGATCGTAATAGTTTAGTGTCTTTGGAAACTCGGAACGTAATCTTCTAATCGTGGTGAATGATCTTCAACATCTCCCATAAAGATCTTCTTTTTTTTATACCTAAAACCTTTCTTTATATCCTGGGGAAAAGAAAACATAAAAGGGTGAGCTCAAATGCTCAGTAAGGGTAAACAAAAGAAATATCAATCACATCATATACTTAAGCACATAAGTTTTGGAAATCATAACCTGCAAAAGAGAGCACAATTTCATAACATGGGGTAAATCATAGTAGTGAAATGTAATCACAATAATCATAACTTAAAACATGAAACTTTGTGGCATTCACACATAATCATAGATAATCATTTCTTGTTAGTCAAGACTCATTTCCAAGACTATCTTAGTGGACAAAGTCCCTTTCTGAATCGAGTAACCCTCGTTTCAGTCCTGTTTCACTGAACCGGTATAACCTACCATTCCATCCATGTCTATCTCATGAGATATAAAATCTTTACCCAATGCATTGGAGGGAGATATAGGTCCCACCCATCTTATAATGAATCTTTTCTTATGTGTGCCACATAATCATAAACCATACATCATAGCGTAACCCATGTAATAAAAATGGGATTCTTAAACAACATGACATCATAAAACAATTCATATAAGATAAAGGAATTCATAAAAATATTTCCATCACAACATAATCAAATCCATGTAATAATAGGGATAAAAACAGAACCCTTTTATTATCTTAGATGGAAAATAATTTTGATAAAATACTTGAAATCCATTCTTGAGGAAAATATCCTTTCTACTTGAAAAACATTTTCCTTTCTTAACATGTCTTACAATTTAAAACTAAAAGAAGTTGATTAAAAATCAACTTGAAAACTTGTAAAGGAAGCTTCATGGAAATAATTTTTTAAAAATCCATTCATGCCGTATAATTTAAAAAAAACATTCTTCTCGTACCTTTGTCGGAAAGGTCAAAAAAGTACCTCATACGAAAAACGAAAAAAGATTTCCTTCATATCTTTTACTAAAAACTCACCGAAGGGTAAAATTGGATTTAAACAATTGTAGTTGGATGGACATAATATTACATATTGAGGAAATATGGATGTGGATGATAAAATACACCCCAGTAAATACCAAAGTATAAACAATCTCGGATAAAAATGAGATTGTGATATTTCCCTTAACTTAGGTCTGATTTGCTTCGTATATGTCCGAACCTCCTGTATAATGATTTAAATAATGTCATTGACTTATTACAGAATCATATTCATTGTTATGATATCATATATGGTTCACTTATGATATTATATTACCCGTTCTTTTGTAAATTCCATGTTAAAGAAGCGTTTTGGGTAAAATCGTTTCATTTGTCGTAGGTGTTTTGACTTGTTGTTCTTGACATTATTATTACTTATATCATGATTTACTTACTTCCAGAATATAAAATATGATTTATATATCATATATATTCTGTATATATATATATAATAGATAGATAAATGAAATGAAAAACACCGTTCATGAAGACGGTAGTCCGTACGTACGCATGAACGCTGTTTTCCTTTCCTTATTGTCTTGAATGGAAGTAAGTAGATGACATACATATATATATATATACATAAATCCAGTAGCTTTATAATGTCATATATTTCATTATTATTTCTTATATATACTTCATAATCATTCTTAAATGGTTAACATGGGGAATGAATCTCATCGCGTCGTGTAGACGGTAGTCCGTACGTACGCACGAGCGATGATATCATTTCCATAAATATTGAATTGAATTGGAGTGGATTATACAATATATCAGAATCAATATGATGTAGTAATAACTTTGTATAGTTTTTTTTTACACCATTATACCCATCCATGTAAGGTGGTGGTGGAAAATAGATTACACCACGGCGTGGAGACGGTATTCCGTACGTACGCACGCACGATGATTTCTTTTCACGTAGGATGGATAGATGGTGAAATAGGGTTGTTTCATACTTATAATAACATATCCGAATATGAGTGATACTGATGTTATTACTTCACAATGAAACAACCTAAGAAGAAGAAGTGAAAGAAGAAATAAAGATGAAAGAATTGGTAACGATAATTACCTCTTCTTTGAAGCGCCTCTTTGAGACCTCCTCTTAGGGCACTAAAATTGGTCTTTGAGGAAGACCAGAACCTCTAGGATGTTGCTAGGGAAGTGGAGAAGAGATTTTGGCAGGGGTTGGACGAGCTGGAGTGCTCAAATTGGTGTGAGGAGGAGGGGGAGGAGGTGTCCTTTTATAAGGGAGGAGAGGGGCACCTTATGAATATCTCAAAATATTATTTTATATTAAAGTCAAAATCGGTTTATAATGGTTCCAAAGGGTCTTATTTCGAAGATAAAGTGGGGATGGGTCGAAAGCCTATCATCCAATAGGATTTAGACAAGTTTAGGGTATTATTTTAACCTTATCAATTAGATTTAACTCTAAGTTAAATAATTTATCTTTTACCGTGTCTTTTTGTTTTCTTTCACTATATGGTTAATACACTTACTATAACATGCCAAACGAACCCCAAATTGTATATTATTAATACATATATCCTTATCTAAGTCATTTGGCCGAACCTTAGATTTTTAGGAATAAAATAACAATTAATAATAAAATATTTTATTTAAAAACTATTTTGTGTCAATTTTGAAACTATTTGATACATGATTTTTGTGAAAGTCATAACAGAATTATATGTTCGAACCAAGTTGATTAAATCAACACTAATATATCATAGTAACCTAGAAAATTAGTGGAATTCATTAAAGTCTCAAATTACATTCATTTGAGCATTTATAACATCAATTATGTTAATATTTCCTTAAAAGGGAAATTACTGCATCATCATTGTGTCATAAATAAATTAATTTATTTAAAGTCTAAAAATTATAAATAAAATATCATTATGTAGGAAATCTTTTTATCTTTCTAATGAATATTTATAGTCTAATTTATATTATGTATAACCCCATATTAAAAATGTTTTAGTTATTAAACTTTGATTTTAACTATTTTAACTATTCATTAAATAAAATAATATTAAATGTCATAATCTAATCCAAGTGGACCTAAATGGTCATATTATATTCATAAGGTTGTTTGTGGTCGAATTACACTTATCCAATAGAATTAGGACATGTGTTAGGGTAATAGTAATATCATATTTACCCTTAGTTACCCTATTTACTATTAACCGTGGTAAAAAAAAAGTAAAAAGTTACTATTCACCAAAAATTATTTTCATCTCATTGAACCACATTTTAGTCCTTGATATTAACCGTGTCTGTCGGATTTTTGAAATTCCATTCACATAAGCGGTAAAATTAAGTTTTATTCAAAATTCAGTTTTTTACCTACCACTTAGTGGTTTCACTATTCATCAAAAATTGAAAGTTTTCAGAAAAAAACCAAAATTTCATCTTAAGCTATATTTCATATTCCGAATTCAAAAATGAAGTCTATTTTACCAAATTCATAACATAGAAGTTGCATTAATTAATTTTATAATTAAATCCCGCTGTTAAAACAAATAGCGTGTTTTTAAGAAACAATATCTACCAAAAGATTAACACTTGATTATGTCTGGTTTAAATGTGAAATTACATCCAATGACCAACATCGTATTAAATTGTAAAAATATATTCTAAATATAATTTAAAACCACTAAATTTAAGGATTTATCACTATTAATTATTTCGATAAAAAAAGTGGTTTTTAATTATAATCTAGTAATTTTCACTATTCATCAGAATATGAAAGTTATCCGAAAAGTACCAAAATTTCACCTTAGGCTAAATTCGATACTCCGAATCCAAAAATGAAGTCCATTTTGAGGGCTAAAAATTTCTAAAATTTTAAAAGGTGGTTATTACTATTCATAACGGCTAGTTATAATAATATTTTAATAGCATATCGTTGTTTAGTGAAACTTGGTGTTGCGTACAACACACGCTATCGTGGAAGGTCGCGATTGCGTGTAATGGAAGGAAAGTCAAGGATGCATGTTGTGAAAGCTTCTTTTGGTGTAGCGTACAACACAAGACATTAATGAAATTAAAAAGAATATTTTTCATAAAATCTCGGGGTGTTACATTCTACCCCCCTTAAAAGGAATTTCGCCCTCGAAATTCGTCGGGGTTATAAATGGTTAATTATTCGAAAGTTTCTTTAATAGAAACCCACATCGTAAAACGGAATATCAAAACAAATCTTTAAAAACAAAAGTATGAAACGTAACGGTTACCCAAATAAACTAGTCACTGGGTTTCCACATAAGTGAAAATATGGATATTGAAGAGAAATCTAACCATCATGTTCTGATGGAGAGTGGTAGAGAACATGGCTATGGAAAAGCCAGCAATCACAAAGCCATAAATTTGTGACGATCTAAGGTACCATATGATTCATCAGATATAAGATCACAAGGACAACATTTTTGGTTTTCAAGATCATTTCCCTAAAGTTGAAAATTTTCATTAGAATAAATAATTACTTTATTTTGGTACAATCTCACTGTTGTTCGTGCCTAGAACAATTTCCACTTCATCTCTTAAATAAATGAAGTTGAATTTTTTATTCGTGAAGTGTTAGCAGATCATGTGATAGAATGACGGGTCATTCCATCTGTCTCAAACAAAAAGTTAGCAAAAATTATATACATAAGTCGATCTATAGTGAGATTAATCATATATGGTTCCTAAAATGAACTTATACTTCATATATCATACTGCATAATATAATAAAACTAGTTTATACTAATCAGGGACTTCCTGTAGGCCAGTGGTAGGCGATAAAGGCCAGTCGCATTTCGGTTGTGGGTTCGATTCCCACAGCCTTGTCCGACGCGATGGGTTGTCGCCCGTCCTGCAGGTTGTCCTTTTTCTAAAACTACATTACTATAACATCCCATCAATAATATCGAAAATCTTCTATCCTTAAAAAATACTAACTTATTCCCACATAATCCATTCCAATCTTTAGGCTTATCCATAATACTGCAGTCCACTCTCATAACATAGTGAAAACGATTACCAGAGATTTAACACCATCGTCGATCCCCATATATCATAAGATATGTTTTGTTGGTCACATTCCAAACATTCAAAGTCCTTAATCGTGTATTCTCTTGAATACCTTAGTGAAAACATGAATGCAGTTAAAAGTTAACACTTTCCACATACCAAAATCCAAAAATTCTCTATACTCAAACCATGATATAACCTTCTCCTTATATCAGTCATGATCTCATGAATACAATAAAACACCTCATTATCTTATTATTCCTTCATTATGCGCATATAATCTAAATTCCAAAAATATCTGAATAACCTTTCATGGATAGTGGTACCATTAATCATACACTTTCATAACTCAAGGAAAGACAACAGTGTAACAATCCTTAGATGTCTCTTTATTCCATAGTACCATGAGATTTATTATACAACATTACACATGATAAACATGTAATCATTCCACTACATTCTTAAGCCATTGACTGAGCTTCAACAATTCTTTCATCTCACATATCATTTGTAGTCTCTTAATCATCATCCACATAAATACTTCCCATACGACCATACTGATTATCATCATGAGACTTTACCTTAGGGCATTGGTTTTCATAATGCCCGTACATTCCACATTTAAAACATTTAACCATTGTTGATGTCGCAGCAATACCATTATCCTCATCCATGGTGTTAACTGAACCTTTTCCTTTGCACTTACTTGCTTTGTGTCCTTCTTTTCCACACCCAAAGCATCTTCCAGTTCCTTTGAAACATTCTCCTTGATGCCTCTTCCCACATGATTTACATAGGGGAAATTGAACTTTCTTTCCTGTATGATCATCATTAAACTCCATCTTTCTCTTAATAGTCGAGTTAGGAAACGTACCAAATTTTACTTTATTGATCATATTATGAGATTGCTGATTCGGCATAATAATGATGTTAGGACTTCCAAATCCCATTTCATTATGAAGAATATCATTCCATTGTCCATCATATCCTCCATTATCGTGAATCATCTTGTTTCAAGCCATTTTCTAAAACCCAAAAAGAATAGTGTGAGAGGCAAAAATCATAATAAAGGAGGAGTAAATTCAATATCTAACATCTTTGGTTTAATCTAATATCGTTACCATAGTTCTAGGACTATATCCTATACGTATACTTATCCTTAGGGCCATCCCTAGACATACCTTAGAAATATCTCTAGGGATCTCACTAACGTTTTCACATCCTAGTTTCCAAAGGTTGACTAAACCTCCCTCTGATACCAACTGTAGAGACCTGAAGCTTAACGTACATGAACATTACATTACTTTTGCGAAATACTTAGTACAAAAAAAAACACACACACAAGGATCGTAATAGTTTAGTGTCTTTGGAAACTCGGAACGTAATCTTCTAATCGTGGTGAAAGATCTTCAACATCTCCCATAAAGATCTTCTTTTTTTATACCTAAAACCTTTCTGTATATCCTGGGGAAAAGAAAACATAAAAGTGTGAGCTCAAATGCTCAGTAAGGGTAAACAAAAGAAATATCAATCACATCATATACTTAAGCACATAAATTTTGGAAATCATAACCTGTAAAAGAGAGCATAATTTCATAACATGGGGTAAATCATAGTAGTGAAATGTAATCACAATAATCATAACATAAAACATGAAACTTTGTGGCATTCACACATAATCATAGATAATCATTTCTTGTTAGTCAAGACTCATTGCCAAGACTATCTTAGTGGACAAAGTCCCTTTCTGAATCGAGTAACCCTCGTTTCAGTCCTGTTTCACTGAACCGGTATAACCTACCATTTCAGCCATGTCTATCTCATGAGATATAAAATCTTTACCCAATGCATTGGAGGGAGATATAGGTACCACCCATCTTATAATGAATCCTTTCTTATGTGTGCCACATTATCATAAACCATACATCATAGCGTAACCCATGTAATAAAAATGGGATTCTTAAACAACATGACATCATAAAACAATTCATATAAGATAAAGGAATTCATAAAAATATTCCCATCACAACATAATCAAATCCATGTAATAATAGGGATAAAAACAGAACCCTTTTATTATCTTAGATGGAAAATAATTTTGATAAAATACTTGAAATCCATTCTTGAGGAAAATATCCTTTCTACTTGAAAAACATTTTCCTTTCTTAACATGGCTTAAAATTTAAAACTAAAAGAATTTGATTAAAAATAAACTTGAAAACTTGTAAAGGAAGCTTCTTGGAAATAATTTTTTAAAAATCCATTCATGCCGTATAAGTTTAAAAAAAACATTCTTCTCGTACCTTTGTCGAAAAAGTCAAAAAAGTACCTCGTACGAAAAACAACAAAAGATTCCTTTCATATCTTTTACTAAAACTCACCGTAGGGTAAAATTGGATTTAAACAATTGTAGGTGGATGGAAATAATATTACATATTGAGGAAATATGGATGTGGATGATAAAATACACCCCAGTAAATACTAAGGTATAAACAATCTTCGATAAAAATGAGATTGTGATATTTCCCTTACCTTAGGTCCGATTTGCTCCGTATGTGTCCGAACCTCCTGTATAATGATTTAAATAATGTCATTGACTTATTACAGAATCATATTCATTGTTATGATATCATATATGGTTCACTTATGACATTATATTACCCGTTCTTTTGTAAATTCCATGTTAAAGAAGCGTTGTGGGTAAAATCGTTTCATTTGTCGTAGGTGTTTTGACTTGTTGTTATTGACATTATTATTACTTATATCATGATTTACATACTTCCAGAATATAAAATATGATTTATATATCATATATATTCTGTATATATATATATAATAGATAGATAAATGAAATGAAAAACACCGTTCATGGAGATGGTAGTCCGTACGTACGCATGAACGTTGTTTTCCTTTCCATATTGTCTTGAATGGAAGTAAGTAGATGACATACATATATATATATACATAAATCCAGTAGCTTTATAATATCATATATTTCATTATTATTTCTTATATATACTTTATAATCATTCTTAAATGGTTAACATGGGGAATGAATCTCATCGCGTCGTGGAGACGGTTGTCCGTACGTACGCACGAGCGATGATATCATTTCCATAAATATTGAATTGAATTGGAGTGGATTAGACAATATATCATAATAAATATGATGTTGTAATAACTATGTATAGTTATTCTTTACACCATTATACCCATCCATGTAAGGTGGTGGTGGAAAATAGATTACACCACGGCGTGGAGACGGTATTCCGTACGTACGCACGCGCGGTGATTTCTTTTCCCGTAGGATGGATAGATGGTGAAATAGGGTTGTTTCTTACTTATAATAACATATCCGTATATGAGTGATACTGATTTTATTACTTCATAATGAAACAACCTAAGAATAAGAAGTTGAAGAAGAAATAAAGATGAAAGAATTGGTAACGGTAATTACCTCTTCTTTGAAGCGCCTCTTTGAGACCTCCTCTTAGGGCACTAAAATTGGTCATTGAGGAAGACCAGAACCTCTAGGATGTTTCTAGGCAAGTGGAGAAGAGATTTTGGCAGGGTTTGGCCGAGCTTGAGTGCTCAAATTGGTGTGAGGAGGAGGGGGAGGAGGTGTCCTTTTATAAGGGAGGAGAGGGGCACCTTAGGAATATCTCAAAATATTATTTTATATTAAAGTCAAAATCGGTTTATAATGGTTCCAAAGGGTCTTATTTCGAAGCTAAAGTGGTTATGGGTCTAAATCCTATCATCCAATAGGATTTAGACAAGTTTAGGGTATTATTTTAACCTTATCAATTAGATTTAACTCTAAGTTAAATAATTTAACTTTTACCGTGTCTTTTTGTTTTTTTTCACTATATGGTTAATACACTTACTATAACATGCCAAAAGAACCCCAAATTGTATATTATTAATAAATATATCCTACTCTTAGTCATTTGGCCGAACCTTAGATTTTTAGGAATAAAATAACAATTAATAATATAATATTTGATTTAAAAACTATTTTGTGTCAATTTTGACACTATTTGATACATGATTTTTGTGAAAGTCATAACAGAATTATATGTTCGAACCAAGTTGATTAAATCAACACTAATATATCATAGTAACTTAGAAAATTAGTGTAATTCATAAAAGTCTCAAATTACATTCATTTGAGCATTAATAACATCAATTATGTTAATATTTCCTTAAAAGGGTAATTACTGCATCATCGTTGTGTCACAAATAAATTAATTTATTTAAAGTCTAAAAATTATAAATAAAATATCATTATGTAGGAAATCTTTTTATCTTTCTAATGAATATTTATAGTCTAATTTAGCTTATGTATAACCCCATATTAAAAATGTTTCAGTTATTAAACTTTGATTTTAACTATTTTAACTATTCATTAAATAAAATAATATTAAATTTCATAATCTAATCCAAGTGGATCTAAATGGTCATATTATATTCATAAGGTTGTTTTTGGTCTAATTACACGTATCCAATAGAATTAGGACATGTGTTAGGATAATAGTAATATCATATTTACCCTTAGTTACCCTATTTACTATTAACCGTGGTAAAAAAAGTAAAAAGTTACTATTCACCAAAAATTATTTTCATCTCATTGAACCACATTTTAGTCCTTGATATTAACCGTGTCTGTCGGATTTTTGAAATTCCATTCACAAAAGCGGTAAAATTAAGTTTTATGCGAAATTCAGTTTTTAACCTACCACTTAGTGGTTTCACTATTCATCAAAAATTGAAAGTTTTCAGAAAAATACCAAAATTTCATCCTAAGCTATATTTCATATTCCGAATTCAAAAATGAAGTCTATTTTACCAAATTCATAACATAGAAGTTGCATTAATTAATTTTATAATTAAATCCCGCTGTTAAAACAAATAGCGTGTTTTTAAGAAACAATATCTACCAAAAGATTGACACTTGATTATGTCTGGTTTAAATGTGAAATTACATCCAATGACCAACATCGTATTAAATTGTAAAAATATATTCTAAATATACTTTAAAACCACTAAATTTAAGGATTTATCACTATTAATTATTTTGATAAAAAAAGTTGTTTTTAATTATAATCTAGTAATTTTCACTATTCATCAGAATATGAAAGTTATCCGAAAAGTACCAAAATTTCACCTTAGGCTAAATTCGATACTCCGAATCCAAAAATGAAGTCCATTTTGAGGGCTAAAAATTTCTAAAATTTTAAAAGGTGGTTATTACTATCCATAACGGCTAGTTATAATAATATTTTAATAGCATGTCGTTGTTTAGTGAAACTTGGTGTTGCGTACAACACACGCTATCGTGGAAGGTCGCGATTGCGTGTAATGGAAGGAAAGTCAAGGATGCGTGTTGTGAAAGCTTCTTTTGGTGTAGCGTACAACACAAGACATTAATGAAATTAAAAAGAATATTTTTCATAAAATCTCAGGGTGTTACAATTTATCCCTCGTATATCATAAAATATATCTTGTTGGTTACATTACAAACATATTAATTCTTTAGTCATGTTTGAATTACCATATAATATTTGTGAAAACATGAATTCTGTCAAAATTTAACTCTTTCCACATACCAAAATCCCAAAATTTCTATATAATCAAACCCTGGTATCACTTTGTCCTTATATCATCCATGGGCTCATTAATACTATAAAACATATTAATTTCTCCATATCCCTTCATTATGCACATATCATCATCTTTCCAAAAATATTTCTACCACTTTTTGTAACACCCCAGGTAAATAAAGAATATGACATTTTCATATTTATCCATTTTTGTGAATAAAATATTAATATGACTTTAAAGGGGACGCTATGCTCGATGGCGAACCTAACACGCAACAACGAGTTTCTTGGGAATCTTACGTTGCACACTAATAATAAAATAATATTATTTTAAATGGCAGTTAACATGTATCCATTGTATTGGCGGGAATGGATAGAAATAACAAATATATGATTATATATGTTTTTAAATGTTTTTACATTTATCCAATAAAATATAAAAGGCTTAAAATACGAAAAGAATTCAATTTTAGGCGTATATGCCCTAGTTTTCACTAAAGGTTCACTTATCGCCTTTTAATGATGAACCATCATTAAATATAGTTTTTTTCACTCTTATACATTATATTGGACCAAATAAAACTCTTCTTTAGAATCGGGACATCAAAATTTACTTTGTGTGAATTTTTGGTATCTTTCCGATAAAGTTCAATTTTTTAATGAATAGTGTAAAATGTTGTATTTTAATTCAAAACCTCTTTTTAATCTAATTTATTTATATGATTAGATTATCATTTTAATTGGTTTTAAAGTGAAATTAGAAAAATATTTTTACCATTAAATCCAATAGTGGTCGTTGGAATTAATTTCACTTTGAAATTGGACTTAAACTAGTGTCAATCTTTTGATACTTATTGTTTCATAAAAACACGCTATTTGCTCTGACAGCGGGAATTAATTATTAAATTAATTAATGCATCTTATCTGTTGTGAATTTTGTAAAATGGAATTCATTTTTGAATTCGGAATATCAAATATAGCTTAGGGTGAATTTTTGGTATTTTTCTGAAAAACTTCAATTTTTCATGAATAGTGAAACCACTAAGTGGTACTTATAAAAACTGATTTTTTGTTTAAATGAAATTTTACCACTTCTGTGTTTTGAATTTCAAAAATCCGACAAACATGGTTTTCATTAATAAGTAAAATTTGGTTCAATGAGGAAAAAATAATTTTTTTGGTGAATAGTAACTTATTAAGTTTTTAATCGCGATTAAAGGTAATTAGGGCAATTTAAGGAAAAAAATGATATTATAATAAAATAAAAATACATTGAAACATGTCCTACCCTCATTGTATGTGTCATGGACGACCAAGACAAGTCATGGGTCAACTTGGGGACCCCATGGAGCCACTTTGGTTGGGAAATGACATAAATAACTTTTTATTTAATGTTAAAGTAAAAATGACACACACATGATATGTTTTACTAAAACAATTTTTACATGGGGTTATACAAGTCAGAGTTTTTACTATAAATAGTCATTGGAAATATAAAAAGATTTCCTACATTATAGTATTTTTTATATAATTTTTAGACATTAAATAAATTAAATTATTTATGACATCATGATGATGCAGCGATGACCTCATTATTTAACGATTTAAATAAAATGGAATGATAATGTAATATCTAAGACCTAAACATGTCCAAAACCTATTGGATGAGTGGATTTAGAACCCATATCACCTTATCCTCTAAATACATCAATGTGGGACCTCTTAAATCCGAAAACCATTTGGAAATAAAGTGACTTTTCTTTACATTCCAAGAATGCCCCTCCTCTCCTCTTATAAAAGGCCCCCACCTCTACCTCCATACCCACACTCCCAAAGCCTTTGTCTCAGAAAACCCCTGCCCATGTTGTCTCTCCACATCCCTCTATTACTCCTTGAAGCCTAACTTTTGGTAGAAGTCTTCCCAAGGAAGCCTTTGAGCTCAAACCAAAGAGAGTTACCCGATTTTAAGGTAATGTCTTCATTTGAGTCCTTTTGTTTTATTTAGCTTCTCCAACCCCCTAAACTCTTCTTATTCTTTTCTTTTGTAACAACTCCAGTATCCTCAATATACTAGGATGTTGTTATAATAAGGATTCGTGCTACACATACACACACCTACATCTAATGGTTAAAGAACATACTGTTTCCGTGGATGGTGAATTTCTACCTCACGAAACGATGATTATTCAACACTCATATGACACCTTCAATGGTGGCCATTAAGATGTCACTATATTTATATATGACGTATAATATGTTTAAGTTTTACTTAATCTTATGTATTTTTCATTTGTGTCTTACCTTTATGGCTTCCATTATGGGTATACGCGATATCTTCATTTTAGGAAGTGCGGACTACCGCCCCCTCAAAGTGATGTGATTCGTTAATGCCATACGTGGGACGTATAAAGGATGGATTTAATGTTATTATATTTGATGTTATACTGGAATTATTATATACCTCTATATCATTATTATTTAATTCCATTAAAGTATGAGATATAAATGAATGTAGCGTTCATGCGTACGTACGGCTTACCGTCTCCATGAACGGTGCATTTCATTTCTTATCCCCAAATGTAATGTACTATTATAAGTACTTGTATATAATAAATATATATTATGAATGATACATATAATTGATGAATATAATTCTGGAATTTAAATATACATACCTCTCATTTAGTTTCAATTCCATTAATATGACAAAGAAATGAAAGTAGCGTTCATGCGTACGTACGGATTACCGTCTCCATGAACGGTGCATTTCATTTCTTACCTCTAAATGATTATTTAATATTATAAATACATGTATATGCTGGATATATATGATATATATGATATCCAAATAAGGAATGTCATTCTGGATATAAAGAACCTTTGACCACACGAACAACATGTAATTGTAAGAAGTCCACTTTCGACTTAAGAACCAAATATTGACAAAACAAACATTATTAACTTAAATGGTTACATAATGTTTATAACATGGCAATAAGTGATATAAAAGGAATAATGAGCTTTAAAAAGGTTCTTAATCAAGTAGAAATTAACTCAAGTTTATTATTCAGGACGTTAAAGAACGAAGAAGACAAGTTGGACTTGAGGTAAGGGATCATACTCCTCTCTTTCTTTTTAAGTACGCCCTTTTATGTCATTCCTTTTAAAGATCATCTTTCTTGTTGTTGGGATGTTATTTTATATTACTCTTACTGTAATTATTATGTTAATATGATGAGATACCCTATTCTCTCTCATCAATCCATTTTGGAAGTTTTGAGTGGCGCCGTTAGGCTGCCGAATTTTCGTAAGAGATCTAACCACTCTCTGTCTTTTTAAGTACTCTCCTTTTTGTCACTTATTTTAAGATCCTATTTGTTATGTTGGGGGATGTTATTTTATATTCCTCTTTCTGTAAACTTTATATTAATATTATGAGAGACCCTAATTTCTCTCATCAATCCATCTTGGATGTTTTAAGTGGCGTCGTTATGCTGCCGAGTTTTCGTAAGGGATTTTTCATCTCACTTTTATTCCTGTGAGATTTATGCTACATTTGCCACAATTTCCTTTGATTGGTGTATATACTGTAGATTATTATACTCTTTGTGTAATATAATTTCATTTATGGGTACTTATATACTCATTTTATGACCCTTCTTTAATGGGGTGTACGTTTCGAAAGTTACCCTACTCGGTAAGGGGACCTTTCACCCTCCTTTTTTTTAAAAAGACTTCTTTTGTTATGTATTTTAATTCACATACTATTATGTTCGGATATGTTCTTCTATATAATTATTTATGTAAATTTTATTTCCAAGTGATGAAATCCCCTTTATCTCTCTCATCAACCCTTTTTGTAAAATTTTATGTGACGTCGTTAGGCTGTCGAATTTTATCATGGGAACTTCTTAACCCAATTTCGATTTCTTTGTGTTCAACATGTAGTTATTGAATATGGAATCCTATGAATATGTGTGAATAACCTTTGATTGTTTTACACTTAATATCCACTTATATTGGGTGTATTTATATTTTTCACACATAATTATGAGATTGACTTATCCTTAATTTAAGGATACATTCTTTATAATGGATTTCATCTCATTTTACATTTCTTTTGAGACTTCATCGTTGTTATGCACCAATTCCCTCTTATATGGTGTGTATACTGTCCTTTGACATATTATATCATGAATACCTTTATTCTCATGATATTATAAGGTTCGGATTAAATGTTATTCTGCTATTATTTGTATTCAAGATTCTCTCATTTTGTTAAAAACTATTTAACAAAAATACTGTTTTAAATGTTTTAAAGATTTATTATTCTAAATATTTGTCTTTAATGTCCATGTTTTCAAAATGGTTTTCAGTATTTATTTATATGGACATTAATGTTTTAAAATTATAATTCCACTAAAAGATTCAAAGTGGTATGAGACACTTTGACTCAGAAATATCTTTTAAATGGTTTTTGAAAATGGATTGATTAATTCAATATTTGGGAATTACTTATTGTGATTGCAAATGAAATTTTGTTATTTAAATGTCAATATTTTCAATATTTTATGTGTAATGATGGTACATGGACATTTTACGGGTGGTTACGTGATAAACCATATGACGGGTGGTGTCATGAATACCAGGACAGGTGGTTACGTTATAACCTCCAATGCATTGGGTATGGAAGTCGGTCATATGGCTATTCCATTAAGTATGTATGTAAATTGGCCGTATGGCTATTCCATGAAGTGATATGTGTGGAAGTCGACCGTATGGTTATTCCACTTAAGTATGTTTATGTCCCAAGTTACCTTTATATATGTTATGTGTTCTTTATATGGGGTTTATGGTAATCTTTTGGTTACAAAAAGGTAAATAATGATACTTTTTTGTCAGTGAAGAGTTTTTACTACTTCATGAAGGTGAAAAGTATTACTTTGATAAAGTATACATGGTTTACTTGTTGTTTTGAAAAACTAACAGTTTTCATTCTTTGTGTATCCCTTACTGAGATTTTTATGCTCATCCCATGTTTTTGAAATGTTTTTCACAGGACTTAGCATGAAATAGGGTCATGGATGGGATCAAGGGAAAGTCATTCTACCTAAAACATGGAACTATACATGTTTTTTTAAGTGTTTTTATTTTATGGAAATTTAGTAGAAGCGACTACTTTGTAATCTTTTGAGATGTAATAGTTATGTCCTAATTCTCTAAAACTCTAAACCTAAAAAGATCCTCAATGTGAATTACTCATTTAATTCAATATTAAGTAAGGTTTAAGGCTGGGGCCTTATAGTAGGTATCAAATGTCGTTTTAGATAACTTTAGAGGTTAGGGTATTATCTTAGAATAAGTGACATTACCATAATGGTTTGGATTTCAGAAAGAGTCCTAGTTTTAGATAAAGCAAACGAGTAAGTATATATTAGTGTTTACCTTCCTCATTAGTACAGGTTGGTTTTGTTGATATACTAACACTGACATTTCTGTTTTTAGTGTATGGATGGATCTAGGAGGCACCAAAGAGACAACAGGTTTGAAGGAAACTGTGGTGGTTCTCTGATTAAGATACTAGATAAAATGGGGGATTCAATGAGGAAACTCATGGTTGTTCTAAACCAACTATCAAGGAGTCATGATCAACCACTTGAACCTTGGTATGTTCTGTAATGAATCATGTACAACATGACCAATCGATGTGGAAGTTCCGATAATAATTATAAAGGTAACCATTAGATTTTATATGATCCTTACTTTTGAAGTAATTATGGGTTATTATATGATATGATGGAAAATGAAGGGCATGAGATAAACTTGAGGTTAAAATATGTTATGATTATTTTTGAAGATTTTATCTTGTTTTGGGGAATGTTTTAAGAATTATATAGTTTTGGAAAAAGGACAACACGCAGACCGTGTGACAACCCATCGCGTCGGACAAAGCAGCGGGAATCGAACCCACAACCAAAGTGCAACTGGTATTTATCGCCTACCACTAGACTACGTGAAGTCCCTAGTTAGTTTGACTGATTCCTTTTATTTGGATGATTTTAGGAATCAAGAGTAGGTTTATTTTGGGTTTTCTATGGAAATGATTAACCTATCATCGAGGATATGTGATTAGGTTAATTACTTTTCAATACGGGACATTAAGAGCAACTGATTTTGTTTGGAGATAAATGTTACGATTTAACTTGGAAGACTATGTGGCTAAATCCTTCATACTTTTGGGTTTCAATCATAGTTTGGTTTACTTTGAAGAATTTTATGGACATGTTGTTTATCTAATGGTCCTCTTGGAAATTTGGGTTTTGTTGGACAAATTTTGGATATTAAGAATAGATTTTATTTTTATAAAGTGTTATCCTTTTCTGCATTATCTGATCTTGTACTAACCTTTTGGGTTTTGGTTTTGGTTAAAGTCTAAAGACATGGGAAGTATATAGTTCTCTTTTTTTGGGTTAGGTGACACTCTATAAGATGATTATAGTACTCTTAATGTGAACAAGTCTTCCTAAATACTCGTCTTTTGGAGAAAATATGAGTTTGTGTAAGGAATCTAATAAAAGTTGAAAGTCAACATGATAAGTGATTATGTTTCCTTATGAATAAATTCCTCAATAAAAAGTAACTTAATACAAAAATTTTGTCTATTAACTTTTCCTACTGGGGAATCGAATACTGTTTAACCCATCACAAGTTTGTGATTTTCTTGTGGTTAACTTTCTCTTAAACATGTTTTCTATCACTCTCCATCAGAACATGACCCTATGTTTTCTCCTCCATGTCCATGTTTTCATACTTGGAATCCTAGTATGGGTTAACTCGGGTGACCTTTGTACTTATCTTTCCTTATTTTAAAGTGATTGTTTAACCGACTCTTCTTCCAATGTGGGACTTTCAAGGATGTTTCCAAGCCCAATTTTAAAATTGCGAGGACGCAATTCCCAAAAGGGGGGAAGGATGTAACACCCCAGTTAAATAAAGAATATGAAATTTTCATATTTATCCATTTTTGTGAATAAAATATTAATATGACTTTAAAGGGGACGCTATGCTCGATGGTGTACCCAACACAAAACAACGAGTTTCTTGGGAATCTTACGTTGCACTCTAATAAAAAAATAATATTATTTTAAATGGCAGTTAACATGTAGCCATTGTATTGGTAGTAATGGATATAAATAACTAAAATATGATTATATATGTTTTTAAATGTTTTTACATTTATCCAATAAAAGATAAAGGCTTAAAATACGGAAAGAATTCAATTTTAGGCGTATATGCCCTAGTTTTCACTAAAGGTTCACTTATCGCCTTTTGATAGTGAACCGTCATTAAATATAGTTTTGCTCACTCTTATACGTTCTATTGGACCAAATAAAACTCTTCTTTAGAATCGGGACATCAACATTTACTTTGTGTAAATTTTTGGTATCTTTCCGATAAAGTTCATTTTTTTAATGAATAGTGTAAAATGTTGTATTTTAATTCAAAACCTCTTTTTAATATAATTTATTTATATTATTAGATTATCATTTGAATTGGTTTTAAAGTGAAATTAGAAAATATTTTTACCATTAAATCCAATAGTGGTCGTTGTAATTAATTTCACTTTGAAATCGGACTTAAACTAGTGTCAATCTTTTGATACTTATTGTTTCATAAAAACACGCTATTTGCTCTGACAGCGGGAATTAATTATTAAATAAATTAATTCAACATATCTGTTGTGAATTTTGTAAAATGGACTTCATTTTTGAATTCGGAATATCAAATATAGCTTAGGGTGAATTTTTGGTATTTTTCTGAAAAACTTCAACTTTTGATGAATAGTGAAACCACTAAGTGGTACTTATAAAAACTGATTTTTTGTTTAAATGAAACTTTACCACTTCTGTGTTTTTAATTTCAAAAATCAGACATACATGGTTTTCATTAATAAGTAAAATGTGGTTCAATGAGATAAAAATAATTTTTTGGTGAATAGTAACTTATTAAGTTTTTAATCGCGATTAGATGTAATTCGTGCAATTTAATGCAAAAATGATATTATAATAAAATAAAAATACCTTGACACATGTCCTACCCTCATTGGATGTGTCATGGCCGACCAAGACAAGCCATGGGTCAACTTGGGGACCCTATGGAGCCACTTTGGTTGGGAAATGACATAAATAACTTTTTATTTAATGTTAAAGTAAAAATTACACACACATGAGATGTTTTACTAAAACAATTTTTACATGGGGTTATACAAGTCAGATTTTTGACTATAAATAGTAATTGGAATGATAAAAAGATTTTCTACATCATAGTATTTCTATTATAATTTTTAGACATTAAATAAATTAAATTATTTATGACATCATGATGATGCAGTGATGACCTCATTATTTAACGATTTAAATAAAATGGAAAGATAATGTAATATCTAAAACCTACAATGTCAAAAACCTATTGGATGAGTGTATTTAGAACCCTTATCACCTTATCCTCGAAATACATCAATGTGGGACCTCTTAAATCCGAATACCATTTTGAAATAATGTGACTTTTCTTTACTTTCCAAGAGTGCCCCTCCTCTCCTCTTATAAAAGGCCCCCACCTATACCTCCTTACCCACACTCCCAAAGCCTTTGGCTCGGCCAAACCCTGCCCATTTTGGCTCTCCACATACCTATCTTACTCCTTGAAGCCTCACTTTGGGCAGAAGTCTTCCCAAGGAAGCCTTTGAGCTCAAACCAATGAGAGTTACCCGATTTTAAGGTAATGTCTTCATTTGAGTCCTTTTGTTTTATTTAGCTTCTCCAACCCCCTAAAATCTTTTTATTATTTTATTTTGTAACAACTACAGTATCCTAAATATTATAGGATGTTGTTCTAAGAAGGATTCGTGCTACACTTACACACACCTACATCTAATGGTTAAAGAACATACTGTTTCCTTGGATGGTGAATTTCTGCCTCACGAAACGATGATTGTTCAACACTCATATAACACCTTCAAAGGTGGACATTAAGATGTCAATATATTTATATATGATGTATAATATGTTTATGTTTTACTTAAGCTTCTGTATTTTTCATTTGTGGCTTACCTTTATGGCTTCCATTATGGGTATACACGATATCTTCGTTTTAGGAAGTGCGGACTACCGCCCCCTCAAAGTGATGTGATTCGTTAATGGCATACGTGGGACGTATAAAGGATGGATTTAATGTTATTATATATTATGTTATACTGGAATTATTATATAACTCTATATAATTATTATTTCATTCCATTAAAGTATGAGATAGAAATGAAAGTAGCGTTCATGCATACGTACGGGTTACCATCTCCATGAACGGTGCATTTCATTTCTTATCCCCAAATGTAATGTACTATTATAAGTACACGTATATAATGGTATATATGATGAATGATACATCTAAATGATTAATATAATTCTTGAATTAAAATATAAATACCTCTCATTTAGTTTTAATTTCATTAATATGACAAAGAAATAAAAGTAGCGTTCATGCGTACATACGGCTTACCGTCTCCATGAACGGTGCATTTCATTTCTTACCTCTAAATTATTATGTAATATTATACATACATGTATATTATGGATATATATGATATATATGATATCCAAATCAGGAATTACAATCTGGATATAAATAACCTTTGACCACACGAACAACATGTAATTGTAAGAAGTCCACTTTCGACTTAAGAACCAAATATCGACAAAACAAACATTATTAACTTAAATGGTTACATAATGTTTATAACATGGCAATAAGTGATATAAAAGGAATAATGAACTTTAAAAATGTTCTTACTCAAGTAGAAATTAACTCGAGTTTATTATTCATGACGTTAAAAAACGAACAAGACAAGTTGGACTTGAGGTAAGGGATCATACTCCTCTCTTTCTTTTTAAGTACACCCTTTTATGTCATTCCTTTTAAAGATAATCTTTCTTGTTATTGGGATGTTATTTTATATTACTCTTACTTTAATTTTTATTTTCATATGATGAGAGACTCTATTCTCTCTCATCAATACATTTTTGAAGTTTTGAGTTGCGCCGTTAGGCTGCCAAATTTTCGTAAGAGATCTAACCTCTCTCTTTCTTTTTAAGTACTCTCGTTTTTGTCACTTCTTTTAAGATCCTCTTTGTTATGTTGAGGGATGTTATTTTATATTCCTATTTCTGTAAACTTTATGTTAATATGATGAGATACCCTACTTTATCTCATCAATCCATTTTGGAAGTATTAAGTGGCGCCGTTAGGCTGCCGAGTTTTCGTAAAGGATTTTTCATCTCACTTTCATTCCCGTGAGATTTATGCTAAATTTGCCACAATTTCCTTTGAGTGGTGTATGTGCTTCCCATTATTATACTATTCGTGTAATATAATTTCTTTTATGGGTACTTACATACTCATTTTATGACCCTTCTTCAATGGGGTGTACGTTTCGACAGTTACCTAACTCGGTAAGGGGACCTTTCACCCTCCTTTTTTTTAAAAAAGACTTCTTTTGTTATGTCTTTTAATTCACATACTATTATGTTGGGATATGTTCTTATATATCCTTATTTATGTAAATTTTATATCCAAGTGATGAGATCCCCTTTATCTCTCTCATCAACCCTTTTTTGTAAAATATTATGTGACACCGTTAGGCTGTCGAATTTTATCAATGGAACTTCTTAACCCAATTTCGATTTCTTTGGGTTCAACATGTAGTTATTGAATATGGCATCCTTTGAATATGTGTGAATAAAATTTGATTTTTTTAAACTTAATATCCACTTATATTTTGTGTATTTATATTTGTCACACATAATTATGAGATTGACTTATCCTTAATTTAAGGATACCTTCTTTATAATGGATTTCATCCCATTTTACATTTCTTTTGAGACTTCATCGTTGTTATGCACCAATTCCCTCTTATATGGTGTGTATACTGTCCTTTGACATATTATATCATGAATCACTTTATTCTCATGATATTATAATGTTCGGATTAAATGTTATTCTGCTATAATTTGTATTCAAGAGTCTCTCATTTTGTTAAAAACTATTTAACAAAAATACCGTTTTAAATGTTTTAAATATTTATTATTCTAAATCATTATCTTTAATGTACATGTTTTCAAAATGGTTTGAGTATTTATTAATATGGAAATTAATGTTTTAAAATTATAATTCCATTAAAAGCATCAAAGTGGTATGAGACACTTTGAGTCAAAAATATCTTTTAAATGGTTTTTCAAAATGGATTGATTAATTCAATATCTGGGAATTACTTATTATGATTGAAAATGAAATGTTGTTATTGAAATGTCTATATTTTCAATTTTTTATGTGTAATGATGGTACTTGGACATTTAACGGGTGGTTACGTGATAAACCATATGACGGGTGGTGCCGTGAATACGAGGACGGGTGGTTACGTTATAACCTCCAATGCATTGGGTATGGAAGTCGGCCGTATGGCTATTCCATTAAGTATGTATAGAAATTGGCCATATGGCTATTACATAAAGTGATATGTGTGGAAGTAGACCGTATGGTTATTCCAATTAAGTATGTTTATGTCTCAAGTTACCTTTATATATGTTATGTGTTCTTTATATGGGTTTTATGGTAATCTTTTGGTTACAAAAAGGTAAGTAATGAGACTTTTTTTTTCAGTGAAGAGTTTTTACTACTTCATGAAGGTGAAAAGTATTACTTTGATAAAGTATACATGGTTTACTTGTTGTTTTGAAAAACTAACAGTTTTCATTCTTTGTGTATCCCTTACTGAGCTTTTTATTCTCATCCCAAGTTTTTGAAATGTTTTTCACAAGACTTAGCGTGGAATAGGGTCATGGATGGGATCAAGGGAAAGTCATGCTACCTAAAACATGGAACTATACTTGTTATTTTTAAGAGTTTTTATTTTATGGAAATTTAGTAGAAGCGACTACTTTGTAATCTTTTGAGATGTAATAGTTATGTCCTAATTCTCTAAAACTCTAAAACTGAAAAGATCCTCAATGTGAATTACTCATTTAATTCAATATTAAGTACGGTTTAAGGCTGGGGCCTTATACTTTTCATGGTTACTGGTACCATATTCTTATGGAAAGCCACAATGGACCAATACATAGATATTCCATTATACGACAAAAGTACCTTAAAAATAATATTCTTTAATTCCAATACGTAATCACTTAAATCCATCCTCTTCAATTATTGGCATGGAATTGGTCCTTACTCAATTTTGAAGTAACCTCTTAGGTCTGGGCATTGATTTGGTTAATGTCCATTTTTTTCACAGATAAGACATTGAACTCCATAACAGTCTATCACTCTATGCGCCTTTTCCCCACACAAATAACATCTTTCCCTCCATTTGAGGTATTCTTCATGGTTCTTCTTCCCTTCTTCATGATATATAGAATGCTTAATTTTCCTTCCTCTATGTTCCACACTATTCTAACATGTATAAAAGTCAATATTCCTCTTATTTGATGACTTAGGAATAAAACAAAATTTCACCTTATTAATCATATATCGTGATGACTGATTTGACATAATCATAATATATTTCTCTCCATGTATTAGAAATTTTTTTTGATCATAGTCACCAATTTTTCCATTGGAATCAATGTTAACCAAATTACTTCTCATTTCCTCCATTGAATAAAACCAGAAACCATAGTTTAAGAAACACATAAAATAACAAGGAACCACATAATCATAAAAAGTCACTTATGGGATGTCTGTATTATTACACATTCTTTAATCCATGACACCTTATGTTCACCCAAGTTTATTCATGATCATCATCATAATTATAGTATTATAACCTATAGTTATACTAATCATTAGGGACATCCCTACACATACCTAATAAATATTTCTAGGGATCTCACTAATGTTTTCTCATCCTAGTTTCCAAAGGTTAACTAAACCACACACTGATACCAACTATAGTGACCCAAACATGACGGACCTGGACATTACATTACTTTTGCAGAATAATTAATACATAACAAAAAAAGACACCCAAGGACCGTAATAGTTTAGTGTCTTTGGAATCTAGAAATATAATCTACTAATCATTTTGAAAGATATTCCACATATCCCATAAAGATCTTCCCATTTTGTTGTATTAACTAAAACCATTCATTATATACTTCGGAAAAGAAAATATAAAAAGGGTGTCATCAAATGCTTAGTAAGGGTAAGTATGTAGAACATAAAACAATCCATTAGCAATTGAATGCAAAAACATGAACATAAAACATCAAAATCTTGAGTACTGACATAAATCTTGGAAGTACATAAGACATAGATCAAAAAAGAACATTAATCATGATAAAATACCATTGGAATAAATCATGTAATTGTGGAATCCATTAAGTACATGATATGATTTCCATAGTAGCCAAGGCATTGTTTCCAAGACCATAATAGTGGACAAGGTCCATTACTGAACCGAGTTTACTTGCCATTCCAACCCTATATTACTGAACCAGATTCACTTTCAATTCTAAACATGTGTATCTCATGAGATATAAATCATTAACTAATGCATTGGAAGGAGATATAGGTCTCACCAATCTCATAATGAAATCATTATTTCGTGTGAAACAAAATAAACATAAATCATTCATCATAACCCAAAGAATAATATGGGTTTCAGAAACATCATCCCATCATATCATAATTCATATAATACAAATGGATATCATTTCATCCAAAGAATAATCAAACCATGTAAATAATAGATACATTATACTAGAAACATAAAAATAATAAATAATGTCATCATAGATGGAAAATAGATTTGATGAAACACTTGAAATAAATTCTTGAGGAAAATATACTTTCTTCTTCGAAATAATTTTCTTTTCACAAAATGCCATGAGATTTTAAATGAAAATTATTGTTTTTGTAAATAATAATGAAATATTGTAGAGGATTATTCATGAGAATAAGTGGTTTTTCAACCTTAAAAATCCATTCATGTCGTGTAAGTTTAAAAAACATTTTTCTTGTACTTTTGTCAGAAAAGTCAAAAAGTACCTCACATGGTAATCAAAAGAATGATTCCTTCTATACAATGTGGTAAAAAAAGGGTAAAAATGAATTTAAACATACATTGAAGAATAGTAAACATTTTATGAAAACGTTTTGAGAAAACATGGACATTGATGATAATCATAACCCTAGTAAATACTTACAAATAAAGAATCTCAGATAAGAATAATATTGGAATAATTATCCCTTACCAATTATATTCAATGGAATAATGCATGTCATAAAATAATGAAAATGAAATAAATATGTAAATATAATATAATTCATAATAAAAATCATAAAACATGAATGGTAATCATAAACACCATACAAAAAATTAGCTGGTGATTAAGGCATATGTCTCACAGAAATAAAAGTGAGATGAAATAATCTATTACCTCAGGTCCAATTTCTTCCATACGTGTCTGAAACTACTTTATAGTGGGTTTAAAAATATTATTAACGTGTAATAGGACCGTAATTATATTTATTATATCATATATTATTCACTTATGACTTAATATTACCCGTTCTTTTGTCAATTCCGTGTTAAAGCAGCGTTTTGGGTAAAATCATTTCATTTCTCGTACGTGTTTGGACATGTTGTTCATGATATTATTACATATATCCAGATTTACTTAATTATAGAATGTAAAAAATTATTTATATATAACATATATTCAGTATATAAATATATATGAAAGATTGATAAATTGAATGAAATACACCGTTCAAGGTGACGGCAGGCCATACATACACATTAACATTGTTTTTGTTTCCTTATTGAATTAAATTGAATTAAGTAAATGAAACATATATGTAAATAAATATAGTATCATTATTATTTAATATCATTCATGATTATTTATTATATATACTTTATAATCATTCTGGAATGGATAACATGGAGAATGAAACTCATCGCGTCGTGGAGATGGTAATCCGTACGTACGCACGAGCGACGATATCATTCCCATAATTGTTGAAGTGGATTATATAATATCTCATAATTAGTATCATGTCATAATAATCATATATTGATATTATTTCCACCATTATACCCATCCATGTAAGGTGGTGGTGGAAAAGCGAATTACACCATGGTGAGGAGACGATATTCCGTACGTACGAACGCGTGTTGATTTCATTTTCCATAGTTTGGATAGAAGGAGAAATAGGGTTGTTTCATATTTATAATAACATATCAGTATATTAGGGATAATTATGTTATTAATTTATAATGAAACAACTAAATAAGAGGAAGTTTAAGATGGAAGAAACTTGAAGGAATCAGTAAGAGAGATTATCTCTTCCTCGACGTGCCTCTTTTAAACTTCCTCTTAGGGCACTAGAGTTTGTCTTTTGAGAAGTCCATAACCTCTATAATGTAACTACAGAGGTTTAAAATTGGAATTGGCAGGGGTTGGATGAGCTTGAGGGCGAAAAATTTAATGAATAGGAGAGGGATGGAGGTTCCCTTATATAGGAGAGGAGAGGGGCACTTTTGGAATCCTCAAAAATATTAATTAATAATAAAATCAAACCCCATTGGAAAACCGCAAAAAATGACTCAATTAGAAGATGAGATAAGATATGGCTGTAATATCATCAAAAAATAGAAATGATTTAAGTTTATTTTAAAACTTATCAATTTGATTTATCCTTATTTAATCTATTTAATTTTATTTGTGGTAATAAAATTCTAAATTTTAAATGGTAATAAATACGAACTTATTTGTTGTAAATTATACATAATTATATACTTTATGACATTTTAGATCATATAAATTTCAATTTTTAGTTTTTAAATATTTTAGTGATTTTTATATAATTTAATAATATGTTATTTGAATAAAATATCAATAATGTCAATTTTGACACTATTCATTTATTTGAATTTAAATAAAATCCACACAAAATATATGTTCGAAAAAAAATATTTAATAGATTCTTAAAATTTCATATTTATCTATAAATGTTTTTGAGAACATTAATTAGTTTATTTTAAATTTATTTTAATATTTTTAAAAGCATTTATTTGATATTTCCATTTCTAAAATAATTACTACAACATTTTCATATATTTATTTAATATACTGATTTGTTGCATAAAAATTAAAAATTAAATCCAATGATAAATATAAATATAATAACATTAATAATAGTACTTTTACTAGAATTTATCATCTTAAAATCACAACATTTAAACTGTTATATTTATTAAATTATGAATGTGACAACTTTGACATCATTTAAAATAAAATAATATAAGTGTCACAATTTCTTTTATAAGGCTCCAAACAGACACCAATTCTACAATTGGAGGATTATTGTTTATATATACACGACCAATATGATTTGGTCTGGTGTTTGGGCATTTTGATGTGTATTAGTATTTTAATAACAACTATATTATTGATTTTTCACAAAATAAATTATTCCTACATCATTAATGTATAAGCTATTAAGGTAATTAAAAAGTTCTTAAAAATTGAAAATAAATTACCATGATAAGAAAAAAATTTATATTACAAATTTTTATTTATAATTGAATTTATATTCTATATAACCTTTTATTAAAAATAATCTAATTATTAAAGTTTGAGTGAGACATATTTCACTAACCTTTAAATAAAATAAATAAATGGCATTAATCACATACAAGTGTGTTCCAATAGATACAATTTCGACCCAATTATATTTTAGGGCTAAATATAATCATAAAATTATATTATGACAAGTGTTAGGGTAATTTATTAATAGTATATTTACCCTTTATTACCTAATTTACCTTTAACTAAGGAAAATAAAATATACCATAGGTACTATTCATAATTCCTAAAAATAAAAGTAGCCTATTAACATAATTTGGACAATAGTATTCAGAATATGGAATCCATTTTACCAAATTCAAGACACAGAAGTTGCAGAAATTAATTTAAAATGAAACACATTGTCGAAAAAATGGGTTTTTGATTAAAACATTGCAAAAGATTAAAATGATATAACCTATGAATTCAATATAAAATTAATTATAATTACATACAATATATTAAATGGTAAAAAAAAGTTATATTTATAATTTAAAAAAATTATATATTATAATAAACCATATAAATTAACGTGATGAAAAATGTTGTATTTAATTAAAATTTAGCGTATATTTACTATTCATCAAAATAAGAAACATAAGAGAAAAATTTCAAAAATTTATCGAACGTAAATTTTTATATCCTGATTCAAAATAATAATTTTAATCTGTCAAATTGAACTTATTAATATGTCAAAAAGTATATTTAAAATCAATGCACCATCAAAAGGCGGCAAAACTACATTTTTTTTGAAAATACTTATTTTACCTGAAAAATTCCAGTCATTCTCATACCATGATCTAGAAAATGTGTAAGATGAATTATAATTTTATAAAATTCAAAATTTGGTTAATACTACTCATAATGTCTAGTTCATAATAATATTTTAATATATCATTGTTTATGGAAACACGGTATTGTATACAACACACACTATTGAAGAAGGTTGTTATTGCGTGTAATACAAGCCATGTCAGGGATTCTTGTAGCATAAGATTACTTTGGTGTTTCATATAACATAATCAAAATATAGTTCATTTATACATTGATCAAAATCTATACTTGGTGTTTTGTAAAAATTAATATTATTTGAAAGAACATGAAATTTTGTGCCACACAAGCAATGAATAGTGTTGTGTATACTACAAGATAATACGGTTTTGGGTATAGCACAAGCTAATATTGGTGAAGCATACAACACAAGACATCAAATAAATTAAAAATATTATCTCTCATAAAATCTCTGGGTGTTACACCACATTTTTTTCATGAGGATAGTTATTAGAATTTCCTTGTCATTCATTTTTAATAAAATTCCTACTAGTTACAAATATTGACTAAAACACAATCATAGTGTTAGTATTAAGTGACATTAATAAGAGTGATCAATAATATAATAAAAAAATTTCAAATATTTCATAATAATAACACCTTCTTATCTACCTATGAAACATAAAATTATTCTTATCTCCCATTCAACTCATAATACCTTGTCTTAGTTTATACCCACATTTTGCAAATAATAAAATTTATTAAAATAAAAAACCCTTATTTGGTAGCAACAGAGAGGAATGAAGAATAACATACATAAATATTATTTATTATTCGACAAATATTCTATATATATCATAATAATACATTCCTCTTAATTATAAAGGGTTTAGTTTCTTTTAATACTTGATGAATAATAATCTTATTTCATGAAATGTATTCATCATAACCTAAAAATATTCTTCTCACATAAATTACATTACATACATAATCTATCAAATACCATTCTTCCTAACATAGGGAAGGTAAAACATAAGAACTTTTGATATCAAAATGATTAGTAAAGGAAAACAATAGTGATATCAATAAGTATTAAAAACATAGAATTATATAAGTGTAAGGATATAATAACGTGATCCAAAAAGAAAAAAATATTCCTGAAATGTCATCAACCATAAAACATGAGTCATGTAATAATTCTTTTTCATAACAAAAGTAATTAGTTCTAACAGCATGAAATCATTAATAGTCAATCATTAGAGTTGAGAGTGCATCATAAGGGTAAGTACACTTCATTGTATTTTGTGGAATAATCATAATAATAGAATATAATTTCACTATAAAATTATCAATGATTAGACTATAATAACATTTTGGACATAGTCCCATAATTAATTGGACTCAATATCTAACATCTTGTAATTCTTGGAATGAGTTTAGACATCATCCACATTCATATTATCACAATATATATCAGATAATTTCTAAATTCATTGCATGGATATAAAATTATGGTTCGAAAAAATATATAATTAAAACCATACATATGTGTTGAACAATATCATAAAAACTAGCATCATACTATCACATCATAAAAATCCCATTGAGTCAACTAGATTTAATGAAAATATACTTAAAAATCATCATATAATTTTATATATAGATAGGATAGGGATGGTATTTTAATGATATATCTCTAGTGATGCATAACAATACATAAATATTTTTTTCATATATGAAAAATCTGTTTTATAATGGAATCCAAAACATTATTTCAAAATTATGTCAAAACATCAGTTTTATTATGGAATCTATTAAAAAAAGATTCACATATTATGGTAATAATAATTTCACTATAAATTATTTGAAACTGTGAAAGTAATATTAATAAGGATAAATGTACATGGAGGTGGAAAATCTAATCTTGTCATATACATTATAAAATACATTTTTTACATTTATATAAAAAGTTAAAAGTAAAATTCATGGGAAAAAATAAAAAATACTCATTTTAAAAAGTTTTAAAGTAAAATGTTGTAAAAAACCATTATAAAAAATTTTAGTAATGAAAATAAATTATACAAAAAAATTTTATGTACATGAATATTAAAAATAAAGGTTCCTAACTGAAAAGAAGAAATAAGATTATATTTAAGAAAACATTTTCTCAAACATTTCAAGTACCAAAGATTGTATAATGAGAGGAAAACATTAAAAACACATAAATAACCTGATGATAATAAAATATATTTGGTATAAATGATATGTTTCATAAAATTCCACACAAAAGAGATCTAATATATGAATTTTAAAAAAGAAATGATAATTGATATAAACCCTTAACTCAGAACCAAAATTTCTTCCTAAACACTGTAAATATAGTTAAAATTAAATTTATATTTATTATAAATATATAATAAAATCATATTAAAACCTATCTTGATGTTTGTAATTTCCTTATATTTAATTTAACATATATTTTCATATTATTCCTTAAATTAAACCTTATATGTTTTAACTATTTTTTTCCAATGCATGATTTTGTTTAATGTTTCATGTCCTTCATCCTTCGTCCTCATTTCATAATGTTACAAATATTGATCATATCATGAGTGTAGTTCCCCTTGTCGGGTTGAAAATAGATAGATGATAGATGAATGTGTGGTTTATTTTTATGAAATCATTTTCATTCAAAAATCATCCAATTGAAGTTGTTATGGTTCCTGATCGACAAAACATTATCTTTCAATCTCACTTCATATGTAGTGATAGTAGTAGAGAGATAAACACATAGTATTTATGTGGTTTGGTACAAAGACATATTCCTTGATATGTTAGTAACCCCAACATTGATTATTTAATATGAGACAAGTTACTACAATACTTCATCTCCCACCTAGAGACTCTGTTTTATTACAGCTGCAAATGAAGTATTTTTCTTTGGCTCCAACTATGTAACTCCTTATACTCCTAGATCCAACTAAAAGATTTAAAATTTTATTGGGGCCAACTAGATTGCTTCACCTCTGATGAAGGCTTGATCCACTGAATAATGATCTTCAATATTCATCCAAAAACATAGATGATTTGAAATATTACTATACACATATTGTATCTTTAAAACCCACAGATGATTTCTTTTGACCATTCTCAATGATTTTGGAATTCTGGAAATGACCAGTTTCCCCAGTACAACAATGCTCATGCTCTAATTACTTCTAAATGTTGTCCTAGGTTTAATAAAATCTGTGAAATAGATTAATTGAAAATTGTTCAGTATTTTTTATAAGATAAAACTTACATAGTTTTACATTTCTAGTTATTGAATTTGAAATTCAATTCAATCAATTTTACATCATATATAGATTTCAAGGAATTCGAATGGTTTCATGTTTATCAATTTTTCTTGGATGGATTTCATGGGTATCATGTATTATATATAACCCTTGTATTTCTCTATTTTTCAAAATATCAGGATTATTTCATGATCTACTTATGTATATGTGATATGTTCACATCCTTTACATAAGAAAAGTGATAAAGTCCAAATTTCATCAAATAAACAATGAGAGACTTTGCATGATTGTAAGCATTATTTACGGGTTGATGTAACACTATCTTGGCATGAACTTGGTGAAACTCATGTGTTCTCCTCCTTACACTCATAACGTTATCCCATGTAATCAAAGCATACTTCACTTCACCAAGTGAGGTTCTGGATAATTATTTTTCATTAATTATACATTCCTTCACATGAAAAATTTGTTTTCCATAGAGTCATCCAAATATAGTTTTTAGAACTTGGGAGGATATGTGAGATGTATTTTACCTGATAATGGGTGTGTTTGTGGAGAACCTCTCATCTAGATTCATGAAACATGAGGTTTGGTTCATGTATTCCCTCATAAGCTAGGTTTACATCCTCTTGTTTTGTTTTCGGAGACACAAGATATGTCAATGTGTGTTTTTTCACTATCCATCATATGATCCATGTTTTTAGTATCATGTCATTTGCTTACTAACTTGATGATACGATAGATATTTTTATTGATATGTATTAATTTCATCTTGATAAATGATTTTTATTTTAGATTCCTATTTCACAATGTATTTTTAATTAATTTCAATAAGTGTGCACATATTTGCTTTCATGTGAAGAGGCTGATGTGAATGTTCTTTTTACATGAGGGATCTCTGTCTCCCTATTTCATTGTTTTAGAATATATTAATCTTAAGATATCATCAGTTTATATATGTTCTGTACCATTTATTTATAAGCCATGTTGAATACCTCTTAAACCACTCTAGATGTTCTTGTGTACTTATTTAATGGTCATGTTTTTTTGACTCTCTATACAGAACTGACGAGAAAATGGATGATAATGAATGTTTCATTAGAATGGAATGATTACTCCATTGATCATGGGATTGCTTAGCCGATATAAACTCAATAAATAAATAAAATTTTAATGATAATAACATCAATAAAATGATGCTCTGGTGATTGTGGATCATTATGTAACAGCATTGGTGATTTTCTTCATGCCATTGAGTGATGTCGCATGTCCTCAACTAACAATCTGCATTCGATAGTTTGATCAAATTATCATCAAATGATGGATTCATGAGATGCACTAATGCATTGATTCTGATTCATTTGATAGCTTCATATGCGGTCTTTGATATTCAAAAGCATACAAAAAAAGACTTCATGCCTTGCTTTAGATTTCCCTATAAGTCTCAAGACCTCAACCTATCAAAATGGGAGTATATACTGTCTCATGTTATCATGCATAGTCACCTCATTTATAGGTTGATGTCTATGTGCTCTAACTCAAATATTTTTTCTTTTGTTGACCAGCTTGATGGATATTTAGAATCATGAAATGAATATCATTTGAATGTATGGAAAATATCAACTAATCCAATGAACCACTATATTTCTATCATTTTATAAATAAAGGAATAAAACCAAATTTCCTTGTGTTCCACGTCAAAACTTATAAGAACCTACACATTATTTTATTACTCAACCTGTGATAGCTACTCCCCAAGATGGAAAATGGAGATTAGCCTCGATTACACCACACACATAGACACACAATGAGCTTCGGTCCAATTGGCGGTTCATCCTTTCTATACACACCTATGGGATCACCAAAGACATGCCTTAGAAAATGGACTTCATCTGAATAGTTGGAACTATGATCCCTTATTTCTATACTTCCTCTTTAGGAAGGCTCTCCCATCGATGATTACCCATTATCATTATGCATGAGTGGTTGAGGGATATCCCATTTGGGATTATGTTGTTAGAAAAATAGTTTTATTAAATAACTAGAAAAATTATATTCTATTTTTAGAATACTTAAATACATGATTCCAATCTGCATCTAGCCATATTCTTCTAGTTATTCATGAAATTATAATTTCTTTTTACATGAAAACATCAATTTATATTTTGATTCATGCAATATGAAATTCATATTGTGTGGAAATCATTATCATGTTGTAATAAATGTTCTATCACCTTCAAAAAAATTTATAATCATTAAATATTAGAACAAAAAATCCTTATAGTTAAAAACATGGATGATCGATCAAGCATGAAATCCAATGATATGAATTGATAACAATTCACCAATAATTGAAAAATCAACCAAAATCACCAAAAACATATTGACATATCGTAAATAATGAATGAAACGGTTAGGCCTGAAAATATCCCCTTGTTATTTTGTTTTCAATAACTTTACAAAACACATTTAGATATCAATATGTATGATCAACCACTTATCCTTTTATTATAAGTCAAATGAAATATAAAAGTGGGGGTTTTAGCACAAAATAACCTTCTCCATTAAAGAATTATTACATGATCATTTCAATGATAAGGATGGTCTCATATGGTTTTCAAAGCAAAGAGATTTTATTTAATCAACTATATGTCTACATGGTCAAACCCGATGTAGAAAGAAGGAGAGAAACAACAAAGGACATCTAAGAAATCAAAAAACACCGTGAATGTGAAATCCTACAAATAATTTATCCATTATCATTCAAGGGGTTGTATATAATATGATTTTGGAATGAAATTCTAAATCCTACAAATAATTTAAAAAACATATCAAAATGGTCTAGTTCAATGATTAATCTCCCCCATTGTCTCATTTTTCATCAACCAATAACCCCCTTAATTGATATGACACATATAATTAAGAATGAGAGGAGAGAGTGTTATTGGAATACCTAAACCTTCATGTTTAAAATCGGTTCTACATTACCTACTTCACAAAAATTTAATGAATTGACATATTCTACATAGGATTTCTCCACCTTCATGGATTTACTCATTCAATCTATTTCAGGGTTGTCAATAAACTCCATGATGTAAAATCTCATTATGATATCAAGATGTGAAAGAAATAAGTATCTCCATCAATTCCATATATTATTAGGTCTAAAGACAAAAAATAATAAAAAATATTGACTGAAATCTGGGTTTCTCATAGACAATATTCAAACTGAGAGCTTCTTCTTAGTTTGGGAAATTATTTTATATCAATCTCAACATAGAATTATACATTTTATCTCTAACTTTTAATTATAGTCTCACTAAATTGTGTTTATTCAAAATTTCCTTCATCTTTATATTGAATAAAACTATAAACCTTAGTTTTCTAGATTTTCTTGTTTTCTCTAAAGGATAACATTTCATAACATTTCTTCTCTTTTTAAAATACTAATTTCTTTCTACAAGATTTAGAATGTTTCTCAGCTTCCTCATATTGTTTATCTAGTTTTAGATAATGGGACAAAAATGATAAATGATATTTATTTAAATTATTAGCCTTTTAAAAATGTATTCATGAATTTTCATTTGTTTTATTTTGAAACACTTTAACTATATATGGAACATCCCCATCTAGTATTTTCATGCATACCTCAGCATCATGACCATCCAAACTACATTTGGAACAAAAAAAAATTGAAATAAGAAATTTATTTTATTTAGTTGGTCGTGGTGTAGACCTATTCAATTTTTCTTTTCATTTATATTTTGTACTCTGATTCTCATTTAATTTACCCATTTTATTTTAAAATCCTTCTGAGTAAATACAAATTGAACTAACAACATATATCTTTTTTACCATGCTTACAATAACATCCAAATAGTCTTGAATGAAAATTTTTCCATATTTTTTTCAAATGAATCTTGATCTATGTTGTTTTTCATTTTTTACTTGAGTTATTATATTCATAAAAAATTAGTCCCTTCCCTAGATATCAAAGAATTCCTCTAGTTCTTCTTGGAAATAATATTCTCATATTTATATGTTACACTTGTACAATTACTTTTCTTCTATCTATTTTTAGGTGTTTATCCCTCAATCATAATAGATTAAGTGAAATATTTTCGGGCCACATTCAACTAATGTTGAACAATGACACCTATGGATTTGGACTAAAACCAAACATTCTTCCTAGTAGTCAACTTCTTATCAGTATCAAATATCATCATATATTATTCAAAAATATGTAATTTTTTCACCTTGATGTTAGTGAGAAAATAATTTTCGGTCCTGACCTACTCCTTCCATTCTACCACAACAAAAACTATTTCATCTTATTATTTTCATCTATTAATATTTTTTTCATTTTCAAGATTCATCATTCAATTCTTGAGATATATGATCTATACCATTCTTAATTCTAACTGTTATATCATCTTCCACTCATGTTATGTTCTATCCCCTTCATCATTACTGCTACAAGAAAAATCAATTCTTTTCTAGGACTGGGGAAAGAAATCGACCTCATAATATGAAGAAAAACATGACTATCAATTGTTCTTATTATTTCTCATAAGATTTTACTTCTTTCTATTATACTGTTTCATTATCTTCTTATATAATTTAAATTTATGGGACCTCTCGTCATCTGATTCAAGTGACGATTCATCAACCCTATGCTTGGTGATCTTAATGGAAAAATAACATGTTCTAGAAAATTTGATGTATTTTGGTGGTTTATTATTCATTCTATTCAATTTCCCAATTATGAACAATTTTTATATAATGTGAAAAATGTATTTGATGTCATCATAATACTCATCAATGTATGAATCTTAATATTCTTGATACTATTTTTATCTAACATTTCTTATTCCATGTATCCAATGAACATTTGAATTTTATAATTCTTGTTAGAAAATATATTATTTCACATCTCATCAACTATGGTAATTCTATTATATTAATCAAGTTAAAATAACCTTTTTCTTGCAGGGATAAAACCTATCAATCAACATTATCTAGAAAATTATGAACATGTTTCCTGAAAATGATAAACTAATCCATCATCTCAAAAAATCCTCAAATATTTTTGTTTCATTCATATACTCTGGTGAAATAGTCACCAGTAATGTAATCATAATTCAATTTAATTCTCACTAACTAACTCCTGCAAATATACAGTTTGGCATTCATGACATTGAAATTTCGAATGTATATGCTTTTGATTATATTTGAGATCTCCTAGGTAGTCTAGAGTACCCTGAAAATTATGAGATGTTTTATGATTGAGACATCAAGATGAAATTTTCTCCTTCACACATAACTCCATTTTTCTATTATGAGAATATGTCTTGGAATCATCAACCATAATTGGTGGAAAACCAACTATTGGAGTGTCTCTTAAGTCTAGACCATGATATAATAGATAGAGTGGTGTCCAATTCATCCAATCATTATAATTATTCCTCTCAAATTTTGGATGACCATGGATATTCATATAATTATTAATCTCTAACTTTCATAATTCTTCTTAGATCTTTGGCGGGTACCATGCTCTAATACCACTTATGGTGCCCTAATCCAGACTGACCACTGAGAAGGGATGGTTTAATTAGTGGTTTATTTTTATGAATTACTTTTTATTCAAATTCAACCTATTAAACATATTAATTATTTTTATCTAGTATAAGTTATCTCCCAATCTCATCTCATGTGAAGTGATATTAATAAAGGGATCATCCCAAAATATATTGATGGATTGGTATGAAGTCCCACTACTTTCCATTTTGGCCACTAAACATAGATTTTTCAATATCACACAAGTGACTATAATGACCTTGGTCCAAACAAGATACTCCATTTTCATACATCTATAAATGAATGACTTCTATTATGGATCCAAATGAATGATTCCTTTTTCTCCTAGCTCCCACCAGATGAATTCTACTGCTCCCAAAACCAACCAAAATACATCACTTCTGATGATGGACAAATAAAATAAAGGATAATCATAAATATTCCTCTATGATATTGTAAGATATGACTTTATTATGAAATATTTAATTATATACAGTAGCCAGTGAAGTTTAATATTAGCCTTGTTCAATGATTTATAATAATCTGTAATGAAATTTTTCCTTAGTTCAACAATGATTGGGATCAACTTCATTCTTAATAATCTAATGACTAAACTAAATGGTGTGTAAGAGGTGCACAAAATATTCTTCAATATTTTAATATATAAACAAATTTCACAATTTTAGACTGATTATTCCTGAATTAAAAATTCAATTCAGTCATATACACTTCATCTCTGGGGTGTATGACACCCAAATTATTTTAGGTATCTCAATTATTCATTCATGGATTTCATGGGTAGAAAGTACAATATAAAACCATTTTATTCCTCTATTAATTATTTCATCATTTGAAGTGGATGATCTAATCATGATTATGATATATGTTCCCTACCTTATCATAAGACATGTGATACTTCCCAATTTTCTCCGCTTTAATAAACATATACTTCACAAGATCTCTAGGACTGTCCATGGGTTGATTTCTTACTTAAATTGAAAGGAACTATTGTAAATCAATCATTATCCTATATTATTTAAATGAAGATATATTGTGACCTGAATACAACCTTTTCATGACAAGTGAATTTCACATGAATTATTCTTCTCCAATCACACATTCCTTATCCTAAACAAGGTTGTGGACATACTGTCCTTCATCATTACTTTATGTAACCAGAGGATATGTTAGATGCCTTTTGTGTTACACATAGTGTGTCTGAGGCTACCATATCAGCCAAAATTGTTAGACATGAGTTGTTTTCTATGGAATTACTCACAAGACATGTTGATATCCACAGGTTCACTTTTGTGAGATACAGGTTGTATCTGTATGTTGTTTTTCACCTTCCATTGTGTGATTGAAGTGCATAATATCAAATGGATGATCAAGGGATTGGTGACATATTAGACATTTCTATAAGAAAATATCAATGTATTTTAAAGGAAATTTTTTTTAGTGGGTTCCATTCACACAATACCATGATTCAAGATAAAAAATATTGTGCATAAGTTGTCCTTTGTATGAAGAAGTTCATGCAACTAACATTTTTTAATGATATCCATCTCTCTCATTTTCTTAATGTTTTCATAGATATTACTCCTGATTTACACATTTTTTATATAAGATATGTACAATTGATTTTTATGGAATTCCAAGGACTTATTTTTTCACTATCGTGGATCGTAGAATCCTAATTAATGGTTGCGGTTTTTGGCTTCCCTATATAGGAATCATGAAATCATTAGATCCACTTAAATGTTTCATCCCTTTCACATGATCACTATGATGATCATGTGATGCTTCAATCACCATCAAATCAAAAAATCAGAATAATGTAAATGATAATCCTTGTAAAAGATAGAGTCTCTTGGGATCATCGATTCTCATGTGATGGATTTTATGATGGTATGCATTAAATTGGGTGGTGTTAGATGTCCTTAATTGATTTTCTTCATTCGATCACATGATAAACTATTCATTATATGATGTCTTTGTATAGTTTACTCATGTCTGGATACTCTTTATTGTGAAAGCTTTATGTACTATCCTTGATCATAAAATGAAATAATGACAACGATTCCATGCCTTGTTTCAGTTTGTCCAATTTGTACCATGAATTTGATATTTCGGTCATGGATGATTAGTTATATTGAGCTCACATGGATGGTCACTTATATTGATGTTAAATATCACATGCACTAAAATATTATTTTGTGGGATATTGGATCTTGGAATATTTATAATCATGAGATTGACATTATTTGAATAGATATCAGAGATAATATTGTACAATGACCCTCATTATTTGCTTCATTTTAATGATGCGCTATTGTACCAAAATTTCTTAAATCACAAATTGAAACTCTGAATCAATTTAACTATGCTTTTTTACTCAACATGTGACTACCTCTACCAAATCTAGCTACCATGGAGCATCACTAGTTACAAAACACACACACCCAGAGCTTCAGCCTCGTGCGTGACTCGCCCAATCTATATACGCTTCTAGACACTTCCACCAAATTCCTTATACAATAACCTACCCACGAATAGGATCCACTATGCTAACATTCATCTATAAATCCTATATGGATAGGATCTACCGTGGGGGTTGACCACTTGGTTCACATAACAGTGGTTATATGCTAACCTATTTCTACTTATGTTGATGTAAAAACATTTTTATTAAACACCGAAAATTTATATTCTATGTTAATAATTCATAATCCCGGTATTCTAATCTATATCTAAACCATCTTCTCTATTTTCCTCATGAATTAATAATTGTTTTCACATGGAAACTTCAATTCATATTTTTCTTCATTTAGTATGAAATTCATTTTGCATGTCCCTCAAAAAATGGTGGTAAAAAATTCACAATCTCCTTGACAAATGTATTTAATAATTCAAGATCATCAAAAACTATCATTAGAGTTAAAAACATGGAGAATTTTTCATGTTTGACATATAATGAAACGAATCCATAATAATTATTTAGGCCTCACCACTTCATCCCAACTCAAAAAACAAATATTTACATATCATTGAAAAAAATGAAATGAGTGTCCCCAAAAACATGTTTATATTTATTCATTATATTATCTTATATAACTAAGCATATAATGATGTTATGAAAAATGAATAACTTTAGTCCATAGTGAAAATAATCCTTCCGTACGGATGAGAGACCATTTCAGTATCATGAATATTTAATACATAGTGGAACATAATAATATATCCTTCCAAAATAAAAAATATCATAATCATCATATATATTAAATAAAACTGTCATTATTTTCTTCTATGTTATGAAGAATAGAAATACTGTTCACATATAATCATGGAGATCAATGTCCATAAATACACATGAGAAACATTATCATTTTCCAATAGTAGGGAGGGTAAGAAGTTATAGAATATTTTATCTATAGAAAATCATAATTATAGTATAAAAAAATAAATCCAATAAACACATCAATAATAATTTCTATGAGAGAGAGTGATAAAAAGATAAATACATCGCACCATGGGGATGGTATTGTGTAAATATTCATAACTAATGGTTCCACATTCCATTCAATATGAAAGAAAAAGAAAAATAATGACTCGTTGGTAGAAAACATTTATATACAACAATGAATCTTAATAAATCATGTTAATATAGATACAATAGACATGGAGGATGGTAAGGAAGGAAGAAACTCACAATTGATCGATATAGACAATTACCTCATACATGAGTATATTCTAGTATTTTATACTGTAGTCTCTATTTATATGGTATATTAATGATATAATGACCTCTAATATATAGAGAGGAAGTTCTAGAAGGGATTTTAGAAGGTTTTGGACAATCTAGAGTAATCATGTTATAATGTGGAGGGACAATATGTGGTAATATTTTATAATATAGGTGGGTGAAAATGTGTATGAAATTGAAAAATTATTATTTAAAATATTTCCGACATAATTTATGTGTCTTCAAATTTTCATTGTTTTGAATATTATACAGGTTAGGAAAAAATCTATCAAATAATATTTATTTATGAATGTGTTTTTTTGGGAAAAAATTCCTCAGTGTATCATTCAGTCTATTTTTTGGATGACTGTGTTTGTTCAGAAAATGGGTCTCTATGGTATTTTGAGGATGATCTATAGATATTTTTGAAATATTATTCTGAATGAGATCCATGAAAAATTAATGGATTCCCTGTAAGCGGTATAAGAAATTTCATACACAATGTCATACTGTTCCATAGGGTTAGAAAAAAATATTAGGGTCCCAAATTTAAATGATGGATATCATTGGAATATTTGGATTTACATTATGTGTATATATATATATGGTAAAGTATGGAGCTTCATGAATAATGGGTTTTGTTAAGGGAGTTTTGTGATTGTGTGGAGCATCAAAAATGAGAATCACATATGTGCGGATGATTGATGGAAGTCTACAAGACTAAGAGAAGAATTGTAAAAATTAAAATCTCCATGTTGTATCATGAAAATAGGGATCATCATAAACAATGAAGGGGAGCTTTGAAAAAAAAATTCTGATTTGGATGGAAGATTCTAGAATAGGAGTCAACGCCTATAAATATGCATCTACCCTCCATAGAAGAGTAGAGAATGACTTAAAAATTATTCTTAGGATCCATATTCATGAAATTGGATCATGAAAAATGTTCTTATGAAATAATTAATGAAGAAAGAATGTTCATGAAGTCTATTAATGTCATCCTAAATTTTGACGCATCATAAAAGTAATGATTTTTGTTAAGGCTGCGAAAAGACTACTGAAAGTTGTGAGGTTTGTGAAGGATAAGTGAGCTCTGTGGCAGTTTTTGAGACTCATGAATTGAGAAGGTTTCATGAAGGATAGCTTACCTTCACCAAAGAGGTGAGTTTCATGATTTTTTTTTGCATCATGAATGTTTTGTGAGATTTCAGATAGGAGGTTGCTTCATGAAGGCTATATGAGATTTATGAATGAGATGTGCTTTGCATAGGAAGTGAGAATTGGAAAAGTGATTATATGGGATTGAACATTAAAACTATTGTACAATGATAATAATAAAGTGGTGGAATGTAGGACTTGAACATAGAATCTACAAATAGTTTAGGATTGATTCATTATTGATAATGAAAAGACCTACATTTCCATAAACTGTGTGGGATCCTTTAAACAGTAGTGAGAAAAAAGGGGAAGAATATAATCCATTCCACTGATTGTGAGCTGTAGAAGGAGACTCAGGGTGTGAACATTGGGAATGTAGTGAGTTGAAACTAATCATTCTAAGGGATGTGATCCTATAAATAGATGTGATCGAGCCCGAAAAACATATTGGTAGTGAGAATTAATGGCTTTGGTACATCAACACATTTTCAATGCGCACTTCTTAGATGTAGCATAGTGAGGGATATCCTAGTAAAATCATTGTGTCATTGTTCTTACTAGCCTGGATTAAATTTAGTGTGTCATTTTCCGATAAAGAAGGAATGACTAAAATCAACATAAACACATATGGTAAAATTATGTGACCCTCATAATAAAATGGTATTGATCCAGTGGGGTAAGAAGAATTATAAAAAGTATATCCATACCCTAATTCATCCCCCTCTCTAGGTATCTAGGCTCATTTTGGACCTTATAGTTTGGTGTTATCTTAATCATTATCTCCAAGGATAATCCTAATTTTTACACTTTTAACCCTTATGATAGTAACATAATGTCTAACATTGTAACAATTTATTATTGGAAAAATAAATTTGAAATTATTACATATTTTTTTATATTTTGGATTCCAAATATGTAATAATTTTAAAAATATCCTATTACCAGAATAGGTAGAAATTATTTATAATATATTTGTTGGAAACTCATAAAACCCATTTTTTAGTGAATGTATTTTTACGAATAAATATTATTTTATTCTCATTCATTTCATAATAACAACCTTAATAGTAATGTTTTTTTATTTTATTGAAAATATAATATATACATTAAATTAAAATCAATCATCAATAGTGATTAATTCAAATTTTTAACATGAAATACAATGCTTATAAAAAAAATTTCTAAAAACTATCACTTTTTTACTATAAATTTTTGTTATCATCGTTTTTTAAAAATATTAATCATTTTATTATAGTTTTTATTTTTTTTATATTATATATCAATACTTTTTATCACAGGTCTATGGAGATAAATATATTTTATTTATATAAAAAAATTATATAAATTATTTTAATTGTTTAAAAATTTGGTGTTTTTTATTTCATTATTATCATAAAATTATGAGTACTTATTTCCCAATAATTAATAAATAATATTTTATTAATAATAATATTTAATAATTTTTATTAATGCGATCACTCTAATTCATACTCTCAAATTGGATAACTAGGTTATAAAAGTAACATTTAATAAAAAATATATCACTATTTATATAAGCTCTATTTGTGTGTAATGAAACATATAGAAGAATTAAAATTTCTGAATGGAGAAATATATATTAAAAAATATTATTGTGTTACATGATTAGTAAAATTTTAATTTATATTGATTTATTAATCATTGATTGAATTATTCATTTATCTTTACTTTCTCATTTTGATTTAATTTTTTCTTAATTATGAATGTCTATATAACATGTTTGTTCATCTTCGTATAACTATGAATGGGACAAGAAATAAATAACAACCAATTATTCCCTAAAGAGGTTCTAGAAAATCCTTATAGACAACCTAGAGACATGAATTTTAATTAAAATGGGTAAACTGTGTACTCATTTCCTCTAAAAATTGACAATGCCCATAAATCACACTTCATCATCTAGGAAAGTAGTACATCATGTCAATATCTAACATCTATTAACTATTACATAAGTGAATTTGTTTGTGGGTTATATAGGGTGTATGTGGAAGACAATCCATGTAACCTAAATGATTATACCCAGTGGGAATCGTAAAAGTCTTATGATCAACATACATTGAATTTATTAATTACACAACACGTATTGAATTCAATTCAAGAAAAAAGGGGTAAAGGATATTACATGTCCTATAGTTGGATTAAATTATTGGTAACTCATAAATTTATAAAATTATTACATGTTTCAACCCTAGTAATGTTTCTTATAGAGAAGAAGAATGGAATACGTGGCATGTAGCTGGTTGCACACATTGTGTATCTTTAACCCATTCTCACTGAGTACACATCGAGTGAGGCTATATACCATATAAATTAATCACATGGAAAAAATATTAATTATGAAATTAAATATATCATCAAATCCTTAAATAAATTAATATGTACATAATTAAATAACTACACAATGTGTATTTTTATGATACATACTGTGTAGTTCACCACCATTAAATGTGGTATACACCATGTATATTAATTCACATCATGTATACTAAATGTTAAGAAATATACGTAGAATGATACCTAGTACAAAACACTATATAATACCATGAAACACCATTCATTCTATATTCTCTATAAGTACACTATAAAAAACAATGACCATACAAGATAATATGTAGCTAATAAAGGTTCGCATCTAGTCTTCTATATTCATTATAATCTATATAATTAAATTAGAATAAATTAATATAAATATTTTAAATCTACAAATAATGGGTATCAATAGAACTTTTGGATGGAAAATTAAGATAAATGATTTATAAAATTGATAATATAAATAATTTATTATTTTGGATAATTTATCTTAATAAAAAAAACCAAATAAATTAAATATTTATTTTTACAAATATTTACTCCTTACATAAGTTGATGATCATGAGTCTATCTAAAATAATTATGTATTAGATTCATTTTAATATAATTATTATAGGTTTTTATCATAATTATTATTATATAAAAATAATTATATGGGTATCATCCCTTCCTCCATATTATCTGCAGTCTTGTGTGTCCACGATTTCCTTTATATAACCCCATACAACTAGTTCCCATAATCTATGTGTGAGTAAGTATATGTAATGTATTGAACTCCTAGGTGAGAAATGGTATTCAAGGTAGAACATAGATGATACCAAACAAGGATATACATAGGATTATAGGTGAAATGTTTCAACTCTATACATGATTCAAATTAAGTAGTTCTCCTCCTAGTGTTAAGGGCTATAATATTATCCTCTTAATAAACCTTCCATTAGTGATTTCCATGATTGTACCACATAAATTTATTTTATTTCAATGAATTGCATTGTTATGTAATAATGGTTATTTTATTATATGTTATGATCATATAAAACTAATGAATTAAAAATTCGTAAATATCAAGTATAATAAATGGAATTATGTGTAAATTATTTTATCCAGACATAGTTAATCACTTCTGTAAAATACAAATAATATATTAAATCATATACACGGAAATAAATAAATTAAATTTATGCATAAAGATAAAATAACATAGAGAAACATTTATATCTGATATCAGCTTCCATAAATTGATTAACGATGGAACCATAGATAACCATGTTGGTATAGCTCATGTTTGGACAATACAATTTATCAAGGAATTAAAATGATGGGTTTGGGTCAACTTAAAAATGTTTAAATAAAATGGATTATCCCTTTCGTGGCCTGATGTAACATGGTTGCAAGTGTTGAGCAAATCACAGTCTATGATTTCATGGTTGGGTAGTCCACTCATTGGATCAATGTGCTATGACATAATGTTGTGGAAAATACTACAAAATTATAAACTCTAAAGTAATTTAGAAACTCTTGTAATGACTATGATATGGGAAGTTTTGATCCTTTCTACTTGAGTATCCACAAAATAAATATTTAGATTCCATGGGTGATGGTAGTGAGACATGATAAAATAATGGAGTCTAATTAATAAAATTAATTTGTCTCACATATATTAGTAATTAAGAAGAATCGTTGATAAATTATTTTATTTTCTATAGATAATGGCTAGTGATACATCCTCAAAAGTATTAGTATGAGCTATTTTATAGAGAGATAAACTTTTCATTACTAGTAAACTCTAGGAGTAGTGTATAAACATACACCTATTGTACTTATTTATGGGGATTTCTTATATACTAGAGTACCATGTCCTCGATTTGAAATCAAATGAGTTTACTAGGGAAAATATCAAAGTCAACATAAAACAATTGGATCTTGTGATTGATACACAATGCCTCATGTTATGCTCCCTAACAACTAAATTCCAAAAGTTTTATTGGAAAATGCTTGTGTATGACATATTTTCTCATCTGCATGACCCCTCTTAGGAAATGGATAGATATGAGTGGTATGTGATCTCCATGGAATATTTTAAATGTAATATTAGATATGGAGAACTATTTTATCAACACGTGGTCCATATTATGGGATATATTATGTTATTGGAAATCTTGGGATTCATGTTACCTAGTGAGTTACACATAGAACCTGTACATTCCTCAATACCTCAATGCTTATCTAGCATTATTATGAATCATAATAAGAATAATATTGAGACGTGTCACTCAGAATCCTCACTCTTATTCACCATGATAAAGATACCCAAATGGGTGAAGGACCTAGAGTACTTATATTGGACCAAAGAAACATCAAGAAAAAGGACTTAAATAATAACATCACTTATTTGGCTTTTGAAAACTATACATTCAATAATAGAAAGATCTATAGGTAGGAAATCTAACAAGATGTAAAATTATTTACATATAATAAAAAGATCCACTAGAATATGAACTATACCATATTAATAAATTGAGAGGAAGCATGATGTTAATTAATTATAAATTGTAGCCTTTCTATATCAATATATTGGTTATTAGTTACTTCTTTTGGTGAGAACATTTTTATCCAAACAAATGATCCATGTTTATTTAGAAAAGGTTATCGAGTTGAGGAGGATATTTTAACTACCAATGAAGTAACAGTATATTCATCCGCTATATGAGAGGAACACATTATATTGGAGATAATTTTTATTATAGTCTTAATTAATTATTGTTATGTGACTATTTTTACCAAAAAAAATATTTTTTTCCACCATATACATTGTTTCATGAGAATAAGGATTATGACCCCCTCTACAATAGGAAAAAAGCGTTCGAATTATGATTGGGTAGTCTATATTTTTATCATTTGAAGGAGATTTTGTATATATATAAGTCTAAATATGGTTCACCAGTCTCATCATAATGATGTGGCTTTGTTGGAATGATGAATTTATTTTGGGGGTTCAATTTCTTTTACAATCATTCATGTGGGTCTTACAATTGTTTATCTCTAACAAAAACTCCCAATGACTCTGATATTCATTACAAGGTATGGATATTCATTTCAAATTTATTTGTTCCTATGGGGTTTCATAATTAATTATTTCTAAGAGGTATCATTGGTTGTGATTTTGGGTGTTTGGGAACTTCGAACCCATTTGGGTGGAATTTGTTCCAACTCTTATTTTGTCTTATAGATTTAAGATATGTTTTAGAATCTCTTAATAATCACTATATGGTACCCATTTCCCAAAACAATAATCATAATTTAGTTATTTTTACAGGGAAATGAGGTATCCTCTTAGTCTATCCATAAATATATATCTGAGATTTTTCATGAAACTCCCATTGGTGGGAATCTGATTAAATGTTATAGCCACAAAAAATTCAATATGGTGCTTGTTGTCATCCTGGGAGGAGATTATTATTTAATGGATGGGATTGAGCCATTATGAGGAATAATATATATCTTGTTTTATTATAGGAAAAAAACACCCACATAGTTCATTAAAACAAATATGTTTCACATCATATGGAAATGAAATTTATGGGGCCACATGGGCACCAGATATTTGATCTCGGACCGTGATAAGGTTTCCTATGTGACCTAGTTATAATTGTATTCAGAGTTAGCATAGTTCAATAACACCATTTGGATATGAATAAATATTGATAACCCTTTATGGTGTAGTTATATCATTCTGCAGATTAGGGATTACAAACAATGGTTTCCCTAGTTGGCAGAGACACATGATATGAGTAATGTGATCATTAAAACATATTAAGCCTACATGATCCATTCACAATGTAGGAAACAAGGGTTAATAAGTAATCAATCTATATGTTTATGTATTTGGGGCTTATGTACTAGAACAACACATATAGATGTTTAATATAGAGATCGGTCCATAGGATGGAATCTTATGTATCCTAGTTATTTCATGTATCATAGATATTTTTGTTCAGTTTACATATCAATATGCTTGTAGATGGGGAACGATGATCAGTTCTTGGGAGATATTGGATCCCTATGGTTGGATTTTTGGATATATAATGATACATTCATTGATGTGGGTTCTCAACCAAGATCGAAACCCTAGGATAGAGTCATATATGTCCTAGTTATGGAAGGAATAATAGATTTTGTAGTTTAGTTGATTGGGGCATACACATTGAGTCTACCCTTGTATTGGGGAGATATCATATTATGTTGTTAATCAGGGTGTACACACTAGGGATTCCCTTTATTGGTAGAGGATTTTGATGTGAATAATATGATTATTATATCTTGCTAAGCCCGCATGAGATTTGCTTAGTGTGGGAAATAAGGGATAACATGTAATCAATCTCACTTATTATGGATGTAGGAATTATGTAATGGGAAAACTACATTTGATGTTTAATATGAAGTTCAGGCCTTAGGTTGGCATCCTATATATCCTAGTAAAATAAGGAATCAGAGTTCAAATGATTCAGTTTAATCATGTCTTACACACCGAGGTTATCCATAAATTCTTGATAGATAAAAGATATAATGTCATCTATCAAATTCATAACATGGCCTGGTTGTCATTTGACATTTTTGGTTGTCTTCATGACATTATTCAGGATTTATAGACATGTACTAGTTTTATAGCTCACATGTCTAGTGATTATCTATTGATTGAGTCAACATTCCTAATGATTTTTTCATGATCTGAATGGAATGTATCGAAGAAATTTCATGATCATGATGGGATTATAATGTTTATCCACCAAATTTTTTTGAGAATTTCTGGACATGCCTGATGACAATATAATTATCCACTTTTTTGTGTATGGTGGATGTTGTAGGACAGGATTGTGGTTTCGTGGAGGTAATCTTCCGATCGGGGGTAACATATATGGGGTGTGTCACATTACCTATCTATCTTTTCTGGAGTATGTTGCATGATCGTGGTTGAAATGACTAGATGATATCACAAGATATTAGAATTATTTTTCAGATGAAAACACGATATCTACATTTGAATGTTCTGGTTCCATTGTGAGACCTGGCTGACATACTTGGAGGGTTCTATGGGATCTGGATAGTAGTTTTAGTGTGCTCCATAATAATAAGCTAAAAAACACTAGTGTTTTCATATAATTTTGGTGAAATTTATAGATAAAATCAAAATATTTTTATGGTGTACCTATAGGTATTTGAGAGACTTATGTGGCTTGTCTAGTGGGATTCACACTACCTGATTGGAATATCCTGGTGCCATTGAGAAAATTGGATGACATGGTTGGAGGGTGCCATGGGATCTGTCTGGCTAGCCTAGAGGGCTCCAAGATACCTAAATTACATTCACCGGTTTCACCTTATAACTTTGTGGAAATTTCTAAAGGACAACACATGAAATATATTTAAATCTGAATGTTCTTTGAGATACTCTAGTTCTAGTCTTAAGGGATACATTTTGACTCTCTCAACATGTACTATGGACATCACAAGATACAAATGGAATGTTGATGAGATATCACATAACTTTGGCAACATGTAATAGTTCATTACCATGATCTGGATGAGTCATGTGAAGTTAATGATGATAAAAGAGTATATATTCATGTATATATTCCATATTTAGTGTTTATTGTATATTTTATTAGATATGTGACGTATATTTATTCAAGGTCATTTTTTAGGTCACACATGATTCAGTAGATATGTGGGATGCCCATCTTAGGACCCATTATAATTCTTTTACATGATCTAATGTGATCATGCAAATAAACCATTCATACTTTGTAATCACATAGGTTGTTCCATGAGTTCTACTTGGTGGGAAAACATTAAAATATTGATATAGACGACTCTAAAATGTCCTCTCTCATACTTGGGTGCACCGGTGTGTCGATGCAAATATTTTATTTGTGTGAGGGGTTTATAGGGCTTTAACAATGATTATATGCTACATGGTTTAGAAAGTGTCTCGAAAACCTTTGATAGAGTCAGTAGAGGGATCTTATTTTACACCCTTTGTACAACATCCCCACGTGTGTCGCATGATTTTCAGAGAATCAATGACTTCCAATAAATTTATGGATTATTTTATTTTTTCCAATTGAAGGGTTATTATATAATCATTTGGATATTCAAATTACAAATAAAAATGTCAATCCTACATTTCTAGGGACATTTTTGATCATAGGGTTCTGATTGAAATGTTGTCACATGATCTGAGATGCTTTTTTCAGGTCCTTTGCCAAAAAAGGTGGCTTGATGTGTTGATTTTTCATGTTCTATTAAGATTATTGAGTGGGTATCATTTCATCCATAGTGATCAATTGTGGTGTATAACAAAATTTACAAAAGATCGGTGTATCTTACCCTCAAACAATGTTCTTTTTATTTATATTTTTATTTCATTTTTTATATTTAATAATATTGGGATATCATGAGTGGACATGGGTGTTGTAAAAGGCAATAACTCTCCCCATTGGTTATGCATCACATGACTAACAAAGGATCACGTGGTTATGATTGGGAATTACCATGGATAACCCTTCAATTATTCATTATAACATGTGGTAGAGCACAAAACTACCCATACATGTCTAAGGCCCTTCATGGGGTGTCGGTGAAATGCTAGTGTGCTCTTGGGAGGTTAGGTAGACATGTATCCTGGGATTCTTTTGTGTCATGATGAATATATGTGTTCATTTTATGAAATATTATGACTAAAAGTGGATCCCTCCATTTTTTATTTTTATCTTTATTTTACAAGGATTTTTAGATAGTTTGATAGGAGCCTGCAGACTGACAAGTTACGAGATCCAGAAGAACATATTTTGTAGTAATTGCATGATACGAGAATTTCCGATATGCCTTCCCAAGATTATGGAGAATTTTTTTGACTGGTTATATGTAATAATCTTGTTGTTTATGTTATAAGAATGATATGTCTTCATGACCCATCGATTCTTATGTGATCTAGAAGTCATAAAAAGACTTTATTACAAGGCATATTTTTGAAAAAAAATGTCTATAATTATGTTATTTCATCCATTTTTTCACCAATGATCCTTTTATGGTTATAAATAAATTATTACATTGAAAAGATGTCTGTGGGGACAAGGTCTTGGTTCTAGGGAAAGTGAATTCTTACCAATGTTTTTTGATCTAAAATCAATCACTGTCTAGGGGTGCTGCATGGTATTCCAAGTGACATTTTTTAATAAACATTAAATCATAAAAATAAGACAATAGAGGGTGTATCATTAACTTGCTACCCAACCCCAAAATCTCTTCTGATCATCCTTCATCTCATCCCCTACTAGACGAACTGATTCTGAGATCCATCAATAAGACACTATTACAAGAACCACTTCACAAGACATTTGTTTCCTTGGAATTTATTTAGGCCAACTATGAATTAATCTTCAATAATTGGTCAAAACATGGCCATAATATTGCACAGTTTTCTGTGAAGGTTTCACATAATCCTCTCTCTTATCCTTTTGGAAATTCTAATATCATGGAAATCACATGACCACAAAAAGATTATGTAATCGTGGGTCTCGCTTCTAGTTGAGCTATTGTGTGATATCTTGAAGGTTTATGTTGTACATGAGATATTCATGATCAAGGTGAATTTTTAGTATTATATGCAATTAATGAATAAATTTTAAGATTCATACAATTGATATGATGCTATCAGAATTATGTATTTCTTTTTATTGTTTTTTAAATTTGAAAATCATATTCCACTTACATACATGAAGATGGATTACAACAGTTCCATGGCTATAACATACAAAAGTTCCATGATTCCTATTATATAACCCTAATATATTCTAAATTATATAAATAATTTAACTAAAAAAAATAATATCAAATTTTCAACTTAATCCTTTCCATCCATTAGACTATTCTAGAATACATTTGTCCAAATTCACGGTCTAATAATTTATTAAGATGTTTAATAAATATCTTAAATCAACATAACATAATATTTTCTAAAACACATAATATTTCTCGTATTTTCACTTAAATAATATAAGAATACCTTGGTCACCTTAAAACCTTAATGAAAATATTCATGCTTCTATATTATTAATGGAGGGGAGATACACTATAATTATTATTCATTCCATAATCCCTATGACCAGTTCATCATTAATAAAATACAAAAATGACATAAGTCATCACATTAGGGGTCATTTTTTCATCTATGGTAAGATCATAAGAATTAACTTTATTCATTGGCTTATTTTGAGACATACTCATTTGACCCTTGGTGAATTATCTTATAAAGTTCCCCATATCCATAATATTGAATCATTTAAAATTGAAAAATTATTCTAATCCCATGAAAATCTGGGAATGGTTTATTTTTCTCCACACATATAGAAAAATTATTTTCCACATAGGCACATACCATGGTGTCTCCTTCCAAAATTATAACATGTGGGAAAATCCCTCTTTCCCTTCTTACCTTTATGAATATTTCTTCTTTCTATCATATTCTTCTTATGCATCCTTCTAAAGTCAGGAAACATCGAATATTCATACTCTATCATGTTAGTATATGACATTATATATTCATGTAAAGAGATTTTTTTAGAGAATATATGTCTTAAAAAGAGTTTCATAAGCTTATAATAAATGTTTTCATCCTTATTCTTCAATTGACATGCATTAGTGAAGTTTCCATTCCATCTAATAGGATCCATTTATTAACAATGTCCTACATTAAGTTATGTTTTGAACCATAATGTATGATTAAATAAATGTAACATTTAATATAAATTAAAAAATTCAGGCTTATCAAATATCATAATCATAAACTTGGTTTCACTGGGGAAATCATTTCTTTAAAATCCATCAGAATGGTTTTTAATGATAATATGAAATATCTTAACCATATCCCCTTTCTTTGTAAAACCATGTGCATAGTAAGGCCAATTTTCATGTACCTTGTTATGCTACGTGAGGCCCGACACACCTTGTACGATTTGTTACCCCTAGGTATATCTGTATAAGAACTAAACACACTTATAATATCTAGACAAGGATATATTTCTTGGAAGTATGACATCATATATATCTTACCACACTCTAGGATATTCTTTATACATATCCTCAATTTCAATATTAAGTTTATATTTCATAATCATTGTTTTCTAAAAATAGATTCCTTGGATGCTGATAAACATTATCTGATACCTACTCTAATTCCCCAACCCCAGAGGCCTAGAGTTTTTTGCATTATTTTATTATATATTTCATAGATAAAAGCTTTAAATCCCAAGGTAACAAATAGTTTAGCAGTTTTGGAAATCCATATTACACACATGGTACCCTTATTAAATTTTTAAAACATAAAAAATAAAAAATAAAATAATTTTCATACTTGAACTCACTCATTTACCTATTATTCATAACCTGGGGAATGTAGAACAAATAAAACAATGAGATAAAATGCTCATAAAGGGAATGCACAATAGAATAAATAATGAATTAATGTGAACAAATATACATTTTAATTCCAATAATTGAAAACAATTTCCATTCAAATAGTTGTATAAGGAATAATAAATTTGTTAGGGAAAATAACTAAAAAAATTCGATTTAATAAATAAGTTGTGAATGAAATGCATCCATAGATATATCAAAATAAATATCTCATGCATAATAATAATAATAACATAATTCTAAATGATGTGAATGGATAATTAATGGATATCATGTTTCTCAAGCCCATGGTACCATTACCATCATGATTTTTCCTCAATAAATATAATAATATTTTAATTTAGCAAATTTATTCATCTCATCAGACTACGAACCCATCGAGGGTCTTGTATTAACTAGTCTCCAAACCATATAGAGAACATCTAATGCATTCTTCATATATAAAATAATTTATTTAAAAATATATTTTTAAATCAATTTATCATTTCCCACTATGATGAAATTTATATAAAACGATGTCTAAAGCATTCATGATATAATATATCATAATTTGTAGCAGATAAACCACACAGAATAATTAAGTGGTTAATATGAAAATTATCTCATAGTTGTAAAAAGCCTACTAAAAATAACTTAATAATTGGTAAAAAATTATTTAAAAGGACACACATTTTTAAAAAAATCATCGAAAAGAAATCATGTAAACATATAAAGGATGTATAAAAATACTAGGGTGTTAGAAATGCAGTAAATTACATTTATTCCATATAGGTTAAAAAACTACATTCATATTTTTTCTGTCAAAAAATTATCAAAGATCCCGGTTCAAAAAATGACAAAAATATTATTCTCAAACCATATTATAAAATTTAAAACAATAATAAAAAGTATTATAATAAATGATTAAAACCATAATGAAACCATTTTAAAAAAATATGATAACCGGAGAGAAATATTACCATCTGAAGACTTAAACAAAACCAATCTTGAATAATGATGAGACTATGAAAAAAACAATTACAAAATTATAATCTGTTGAATTCAATGGACCATGAAAGAAGAAAAATTATATAGATATTAAAAATGATAATTTTTAGGATAAGTCTCATAAATAACATTCATGTGAAATATAGACACCACATATAGAAAATAGGTGGTGAATATGGATCGTATCTCACAGAATATAAAAGTGAGATGGAAAACCCTAACTATAGGTTTCATTCTAGATGAACATCCATTAAACTCAAGTATAATGGTTTTAATTTTTTTTAACTTATAAAAGAACCACAATAATATTTAAAAAATCATATATTGACTACTTATAATATTTCATTATTTTAATTATTTCATGTGTTAATTTTCTGAGTATGTTTTGAATGGTTTTTTGTTTTTCTTAATACATAGATCATGTTTTAAAATTATCCTTCAATTAATTCATGATTTAAATATCATAAATATTAAATAGATATATTTCTAATGATCCATAATAATTGGAGATATGAAATGAAAACAATATTTTATGGAGACGATAGGCCATAAGTACACATAAACTCTACATTCATTATTTCATATGGAAAAAATGAAAACTAAATAATATATATGTATCTGTTAATTCCAATATCATATATATGTCATATAAATAAGGTATTTTAATTAAATATAACCTTTAACCAATCTATTTATAGTGTGAATGAATCAAGCTTCATTGTGGTTGGAGTAGTCAACACATCCACAGACGATATTATCTTACTTACACAAAATGGGATGCATGAAAGAATATGTAATATTAGAAATAAAGATAAATTAATAGAATATAATTATCATATATATCATATAAAAAATATTATTTTCATAATAATGACATACCATGTGAAGTGGTAATGGAAAAATTATGGACATCATTTCATTATGTGGTAGTCCACCGTAAACTAACTGTAAATTCATTACCCATTTTATGGAATTGTGTGTTGGAGAAGGTCAAACCATTATAATAAAAAAATATCATTATAGTGAGGATAATAATTTATTGTATAATCATGGAATAATACTAAATGAAGGAGTGGGAAACAAAATAAAACTTACGTGATTGTTTAAGAACTTTTCCCCTTATTTGTGTAACTCCATTTGGTTTATACCAAAAGTCCTTCCTTTGTTACCTTCTTCCAAATGAGAAGATTCTTGGATTAATGGAGGGAAGTAGAGAGATTATTTAGGAATTTTTTGTGAATATAGAAGGCTCAATGTTGACTGAGGAAGTAAAAGTGGAAGATTCTATTTTTAAATTAAAGTGAGGGGATCTTTTGAAAACTCTAAAACTATTAAATTAATATGAATTAGTTTCCAATAGTCAAAGGAGGAAGTGGTACACTATTTCATCTACTACTCCGACTGATGACGATGCATCTGTCTCCCTCCACACGGCATCTGAGACACCAGCTGCCTACACCCCTGGACCATCTCCCACTATACCATCTCTCACACCCTCAATTGGTGTCCCATTAAAGGCTGAGTCGTCAACTCTCTCTTCACGAGCCTTTGTAGTTGGGCAGCTGCATGCCCCTTCCATTTCATCACAGGCATACTAGAGGCTCACTATCATAGGTACAAATTTTAATATAAATAAATTTATTTCATTTTGTTTATAATAATTGTATTCTCATTGAAGGTGAATATATTAAACCGTGTAGAAAAGCATAAAAAGTTCAGATGTTTGGAATATGAATGTCATGAAGATAGCCATGCCATTTGATTCATTTGGGGTCCCTATAGATGACGACATGGGGTTACATGGCTAGATTCTAGGCCAACTGGAAGCGGAACCAATTTCCCAACCTATTTCTTATGATGATTGTATTCATATGCCTCCAAGTTGAAAAAAATTAAGTTTTTGATTCCCAAATAAATGTAATTTTAATAAATTAGGGTTTAATTGAATGGCATGTTACTAATATTGTTCAAAATGAATTTCTGTATACAGATGTTCTTCGACATTACAGTTTCTAATGTTATAGCATGGATGTGTACATAGAAAAATCATTGTAAGAAATGGAAGGACATCCAATGGAAATTTTGGTGTGATCTCAATGATACTTCATTGACCATGCAAAAATTTTATGAGAAACAACCTAGTGGGTGCCGAAAGCACAGTGGGATGTTTTTGTTGACAAAAATCGTGATGAGAAGAAGATGGTATTGAAATTTATATTATTATATTATCCTAATTTTACAATTATTCAGGTATATTAAGAGAAGATAAAATTGAATAAATTACTGTTATTGAATTTTACTTTTTTCTGGATCTCTCAAGACAGAATGAATCAAACCGGGAAAAGCATGCAATCCCTTGCACTGTGGGGTCAAGTAGATTTTCTAGAAGTCGAATGACTCTGGTAATAATTTCATTATTTTAAATATGTATAAGAAAATATTATCTGTTTAATATGTTAAATTGTTGATTTTTCTTTACTTAATTCAGTCATAGAGTTTAGGGCATGAAACATCCAGAACTGAAGTGTGGTTGGATGTTCACAAAAAATTAGATGGATGTTTTTTTAATGAGTGTACAAAATAATTTGGGGTATGAAGTCAATTTTTTATTATAAGAACTTATTTTCATTTTTTACTTTTCAAATATATATTGATATTTGATTTATAGGTAAAAATTAAAGAACTATGGGATGCCAATCCTGGGCTGTCCTACTCAGTCTCCCAGGATGACCTGGTTACTAAAGTCCTTGGGAAGGAGCATCCTGGTAGAGTGTGCGGTATGGGTTTCAGACCTGTACCATATAAGGTCTTTGGTAAGCCACCAACTATTCTAGCTGCATCGACTTCAGGTTATAGTCAGTCCATACCCGAATATGCTCAGAGGGAGATTGCTTCTCTATGAACCACAGTTCAATACCACGGGGGTCATATATCATCATTACTGAAATTGATGACTGATATATATTAGCAGATGAGTAGATATGCCCCCGGTGGTAGTGCATCTACTGGTGGTAAATAGGTAAATTACAAAAAATAAAAATAATTTAGATTTCAAGATTTTATTGGTTACATGTTTAAATATTAATATGCAACAATATTTAATATTCCATATATTGTTCTTACTGGTGTCAGTCGGAAGTGGAGATGGAGGTGGATGGGGTGACGATACATGTTCATCATCGGACTTTGAGTAGTTGTATTATTCATGTGTTGGAAAAATATGGGAAAAGTTGGTTTTTATTTGTATCATGTGTGTCACATAGTTTCCACGTAACATTTTCATGACTTAACATTTTCATGATTTCTCATGTTTTCTTTTATTTATTTTATTGATTTCAAATGTTTTCCTTCATTCCATGATATCTTGAGTGTGGTATGCACCATATAAGTCGATTCTTTGTTGTGATGATTCATTTTTTATGTTTCATTTTGTATGTGTATTTTTTTCTATTGAATTTTATGACTGAAATGGCCAAGATTTAATTAATTTTGGGTATGGTTCTATGTTTGTTATGGAGTTTGTGACTCACTTTATGAGCATTTAGGTTTTCTAAATATTTGTCTTATGGATGATCCTTCTAGGGTGATATGATTCATGTTCGGGAACAATCATGTTGTTTGATCATAGGTGAATGTATTTTGGTAGTCCAACATATCCAAAATAAATCAGGTTCTTCTTATATAACATAACTAGAGGTATGGTTTGGACAAAAGCAGGGTAGTTCAATATGTTGACCCAATTGAAAAGTGTTTTGTGGAAGGAAGTGACAGATTGTGACCTATCATTACGGGAAAAATATCTAGATCATTGGTGTTGGTAATTTTATTTTCTATCATTGGTGTGGGAGGCAGGGATACATGGGGAGACTGTGTGATAATAATCAAGTTGAGTGTTGAGATTGCAGTATGATGAGCCATCTATAGGATTCTTGTAGATAATTTTCTATAGTATACAGTGAATTATTGTTTGAAATAATTCCACATTTAGGAGTGGGGAAATCAGCTTCATGTTAGAAAGGGATATATTTTTTGGCCAGTCGATATGTCCGAAGTAGGGGTCATGGTCAATGCATCCAGAAAAAAGACTTTCATCACTAGAAATGAGGACTTGTTCGGGGTATCTAGACTATATATCGGGGCGACATATCTGTATAATTGTATAATGTGAGTCCAATATGTGAGGAACAGAGTGTGGGACCTTATATAGTGAGAGGTACTATTTTTGTAGCTTTCACTTTAGTATCTAATTTTTTTTGATATAGGTGATTCTCATTCCATCATATTTTTGCATGTTATGTAGATCCATGGGCATGACATTCAGTTTTCCTATGATGTGATGAAAATAAATACTTTTTTGGGGATATTATTAGAGAATTAATGATAGAGTCAGGAGTGAACCTTGATATAAGTGGGTTTCACCTTGAATGGGACCCCATTTTCCTCGAGATGATGGTTTTGACAACATTCTTGGGATGAAATGGTCGTTCCCCTACTATTCTTACATTGATTGTTATCTCCAAAGGGTGTCATTCACACCACTATAGGGAGGGTTTTTTTCAGAAGTGTGGGTAGGATGTACAAGGTTGATGAGATGGACTCAAACATCATGGGTTGGGTGTGATGATATACTGAATTACATGATTATATCTAGAGCACAATGAAGGCATTGGAAAAATTTACATGCCAACAAGGCTCATAGAATCTAAACCCGGTCATGGGAATTCCTATTGTAGAGTTACCAAACAATTAATTTCATACGTTCTCATAGTAGAGGTAGAGGCAAGATGATTTTGAATAATAAATGATGATACAATCACACAAAATTAACTTCATAACATAAGTGCATACATGAGTTTCTGATTGTAGTTTGTCTTTGTGACATTTTAATTTATATTACTAAAGGATGTTCTTTCTTCTCATACATGGAATATTTTTTTATTCTATATATATATTACTAATTTTATTTTTTCCTATATACATATTCACATATGTGCATATTTTCTAGTATATATTAGTAGTTTTTGCTTATATAAAATTTAATTGTGACATGACTACTGTATGCACTGTTTTTTCCACTATGCATCACTAGTATTCTGTTTTATAGAATATAAGTCCATTTTTATATGCACTTATTTTAAAAGAATTCATTTTTAAAAAATTCAAATTATTCTTATGTGAACGTGTAATTGATTGGTCTTGTCATGTTAATTTACAGGTTGGGTAGTAGTTCTTTATAACGTAGTGGTTGAGGAAACATAAGAATGTGTCAAATCAGATGTTCATTAAGGGTAAACGCGATAGATATCAATTGATAATAATAGTAAATCATAAGATAAGAATAATGATATGAGAGAATGAAAATAAATTATGAATATCAAACACAATTCATCATATATTACAAGTGGGATGTATGTTGATATGAATTGTTTTGTCAATGTTGGAACTGGTATGGATGGAATAGGTTGAACCTAGGATTGGCATTGTTTTCAGGAAATATGATAAACATGATTGATTATCATTTTTGTTTAATTGTATAATGTCCATGTGATATGTTTATCTGCATTCCATTACTGATGTATTCATTTGATTGTGATTAGTTAAGCATCTCCATTCATATAGACTAGTATGTATTCTGTTAAACTATTCGTATTCTTGGAATGGTTTGTTTTTCAGGGCACTAGTGCAGGGGATGCAGAGCTGCTATTTTTTTCCTGGATCATCTTTTAGCGGCAATTTTCACCACTTCCAAATGAAACTGGTAAAATTGTTTTGGCGGTTTAATCAACCACTACTATTATTTAGCAGTAGTTTAAGATGCTGCTATAGTGTCCAACCATCTACATGTATTCCCCGGTGGTTTTGATTATTTTAGAGGCACTTTTCCAGTGAGGGGGAGTTTTTCATTTGCGGCGGTTATAACCACCTCTATTAAAAGTGATCAACTGGCCCTAAATTTGTTGCTAAAAAAACCAGAACCACCGCGAAATGAGGCAACTACGACGATTCTCTTAAACCACCGTGAAACAGATATAACCACCGCTAATAGTTTCCCTATAAGAAATTTAGTGGTGGTTTCTGAAAACCACCACCAAAGCATATAGTGGCAGTTTAAATCGCCTCTAATAGTTTATTTTCTTGTAGTGAGGTATGGATCAGGGAAAGAACCCTTTATAAGATTCTTAAATTATGATTTTCCTAAGTGTAGGGGACTATTGGGCTAATATGAGTCTATTGGTTCTTGATAGGATATTACTTTTTGGTATTTTTGGAATTTTGTTATATGTATTATAATAATTATTATGTACCTATTTTCATCATTATAGATACACGATAGGAAACATCATTTTGTACAATATATTACTTCTATAATTTTTTATTTAGTATTTTCTTCGATAGATAATTTCAATTTAGATTATTTACTACTTCCTTTGTTGTGTGTTATTATTATTTTAGTTGTGTTACAATATAAAATAATGGAATAGTCTCACAACATACACACCCTAGGCCCTAAAATCCAGTAAAAATCCTACTGAATTTGGGGAGATGCATTTGAGGACATGTGACCCACCATAATGGGACACCATTTAGGGACATCTGGGTGGGAAAAATACAATGTGGTATTATTAGATTGTTTTCCCTTTCTAGTTTAATATTTTGTGGAAATATACAAGGAATTATGACGTTATTGGAAATTGGTTATGATTTGTTCCTAGGATTAGCTAACCCACATATAGGAAAACTCCAAATTTCTTAGAATGGAAATTGATGTTTTATGGATTATTACTATTACAATAGATTTTATTCCCCCATTGCGAGATTAATATAAATTGTGATATTATTTTTAATATGATTGAGGATATTTTTTACCATATAAATCTAAGATTAGGGTATTCATATCATGAATAATTTTAGGAACCTATAATGAATCACATGCCATGCATAATTCCATGACTTATAGGATGCATTTCTTGATTTTATGACTTTGTGATACGTGCATTTGGTTATATACATGAAATTTGATATATGATTTTAGCAGGTAATTGAGATAAATATTTGGTACATAGAGTGACTTCCATTTACTAAATAATTTAATCCAAATTATTCTAAAATAGAAACCCTAAGCAATCAACTATGGCACATTTATCATGGACCATCAGGGGTATGGACTAGAAAATGTATTGATATGCATTAATTTAATGATATATTCTGGATCATCATGTGTATTGGCCATTTGGATAATAATTGTGGACACATTTGGTTCAAACATATAAATTTAACTGTGAAATAAACATAAATTAAAAATTGAATGTGATTTGGTGAAACAAGGAACATGGCCATGACTAGACCTTTGAGTTGTCATTGCACAATGTCTCTAGTAATTTTTAGCTCTCTTTCATTTTTAAAAATACAATATTTAATAGAAGTTGGAGGGATATGAAAAATTTATTTTATTTTTTGATCTTCCATATTCTTTTGAGCAATGTTTATTTTTTAACGATCATTTCTTTGGGTTGTGAATGGCATTGTAGTGACCTCCCACCACAATGACCTCCATTAATATTCTAGAAGCATGGAGATGACCATGATACATAGATTTTTGTAAATTAGATACTAGTATATCCTACTATAGTGATAGATGGGGAAAAAATTGTTTCACATTACATATGTTCAAAGGAGTAGTTATATGAGGGGTTTTACTCTATTCACATACATTTCTGGGAGCACCACAACATGCATCATCCATAGTGGAGTTGATATGTATATTCTAGTAGTTTCATCCTCCCATGGTTTTGGGGGATGGTGTTATAAAATATATTGAGATATTTATTGGAACTATTTCTTTTTTTGAGAATCCAGATACACCTCTTAAGAGGATAGGGAAGCTCATGACATGTATACTTTGAGGAGAAGAAAACCATTGGTGGGATGCAATGAATCAGGATTATATGATATCAGACTTGGATTTTTGTTACATTCAATCCTTGTTTTATGATTAATTTCTCTAGAATAATATAAGTGTAGACTGGTCCAGTGAGTTTATGAGTTAGCGGTAGGGCACAATGTCAATTATGGAATATTCAGCATGCTTTACATAGCTACATAGTTTTCTGTTGAAAAAACATGGCATGAAGCTATCGGGGGAGTGATGCTTCGAGGAAGGACATATACATGCCATTTAATTATAGTTCAATATATTTAGGTTGAATAATTTTATTGAAATATTGAATTAGACACTGATTATAGAGATGAACCCAAGGGAAGCTAGGGGTAAAGAGAAGGGCAGTTTAGTCTCTCTGCCGAGTGGTTAAGTTTCCAGTGGTTTGCAAAAACATTTTCAAGCTCATTTGAGATGAGTACAAGAAAAACTCTAAGTAATAATAGATCTACATTTTTTCTCCAGTGTAGGAGTTATGTAAATATGTGTAATTTGTGTGATCGAGTCCATGTAGAGTGCCATGATTATGTCCTGATGGGCCGTGTAGAAATATTTTGAAGGACCTTCCCCATAGTAGTTAGCGGAAGGGGGTCACCTCTGACACTAGGATTGGATTTAGATTTTACATCTATTTGTCATCATTTTATCTAGAGTAGAACCATTCATTCAAACTAAGGTGGTGGTCATGAATGAGGTATCAATACACCAATTGTATCTATAAATCATAGTGTCTCAACTTGTGTTTTGAGTTTTTTTCCACAAGGTCATAGTTTAAGAAAAATATATTCTATATATCCTACACATGAGGAGTAGAGTTCATACCATATAGTGTGAGAGGTATGAGTTTAGTAACCTCTACTCTTGTATATATATTTTTTATACAAGTTCATCTTATAGCTTTATATATGTACCTATGGTGGGGATCCTAGTAATTTTTTTTCATTTTATTGATAAAGTTATGACTTTTGTCAATATATTGGGGATTAGAATAGAAGGAATATTCTTATGTATGGAGTTCCCCCTTGATATTGGTTGTGAAACATTGTATGAGATCTTTTTTTCCTCGAGATAATATGGTTTGATATCAAACAATGGATGAACTCACTGGTTTCATATCGACCCCATGTTGATTTTTGTCATCAGAGGGTGACTTACACATAACCATATGAAGTATTTATTATTTACAAAGGATAATGAGGTGTCCAGATGCGTTGAGATGTAGCAGATAATCATGATTTGGGTTGGATGAAATCACATATTGATATTTTATTTCTCGATGATATATAGTTGGGCGAGGAAGATTTCCCTTCAGTGGTAGATCATTTCATTGAAATTTTCATGGATGAATTTTATGGTCATTCTACTAAGAGATAGGTTATGTCCCCCATAATGATAGGGAATGGAGATACCTGGACATTCATTCCTCCTAATAGGTTGGCTACTATTGATTTTTATATACACAATAGTCAACTAGAGGACATGGAGGCAAAGGGGTTTATAGGCCCCATTATTTCATTATGGTGGTTTTCCTGTTATTATTTTTTGAAAAAGGTGGATGATGTCTTTAGTCTATGAGTGGATTCTCAAAATTTCATCCAGTTGATAGTTATGTTTCAATATCATTATCTGAATATTGATGAAACTTTTTATTAGATCCTTGGATGTTGGTTGTTCTTGAAAACTGATTTTGAGATCTATATATCAACATGTATATGTTCGACTTCCCGACATACCTCATACAAATTTTTATATCATGAATGGTCTATATTTGTATCTGATTATTTCATTTGGTCTCATAAGAGGACCAACAGTTTTTTTGATTTTTATGATCAGAGATATCCATCCCTAAGTGAATTCATTTGTGGTTGTTCCCATTGAAAATAACTTGGTGTATTGTCCTCATACACATGAAAATTAAAAACATATTGATATAATTTAGGATACACTAAGAGGGGAAAACAATAGGATATGATCCAAATGTTCCTCTTCAGGATGGATATGATTCACATACTAAGTTGTATTGTCTTTGATATTGGATAATCAGTTGACCAGATGAAGGTGAGAAAAGTAGTTTCTTAGGAGCATCCCAGGAACTGATTTAGCATACAGATTTTCATGGGGATTTTAGGATACTAATACAATTTCATATAAAAATTATCATTACTATAAGAACCATTGAAGGAATTTAAAAATAAGTGTGTAATTTTTTTATGGAAATATATCAGTGGGATATATGTCAAATAGTTTAATAGAAGACTTACTTTTCCACTGATTCTGATTTTCCCAGATATGGGATGGAGCTACATAGTATATTTTGATTCATCTGGTATCATTCTTGGATAGGTTCTTATTCATGGAGATATATGTGTAGTGTAGGGGTCTCTTCAGTTCAGGCCACAAAAGTGGAACTACATAATGAAGGATATTGATATATCTATAGTTGTTCATGAGTTTCACTATTAGAGACGTTACATTTTATGAGAGATTTTTGTTGTGTACATGGGACTAAAAAACCTCAATTATGTATTCAAACAACATTATCTGAATTTGAAGGAATGATGGTGGGGTGAGTAACTATAGTGTTTCGATCATTGAGATTTCATATATTCCTAGAAAGTGAAATTCTATTGACAATGTAATATATTGGAGGACTCATATACATTCATTTCAAAATTCATGTAGTGAGTCGCATATTATAGCGTTGTTTTCAAAGATGCACATGGATGTGACAGATGGTCAATGGAAGAACATTATTTACACATTAGTCATGATTTCTTACCTTTTGGATGGAGTGGGAATTAATCTGCTATTAGATTCTAGGAGTGTAGTCCTATGAGAGAGTGTGGCAAGTGAGGACACACAACTTAGTCAAACTATGGGATGTGATGAAATCATTTGTATTTGTGGTCACGTGTGGGTTCCACTAGACATACATGTGAAGCTAATGGGTATGTTTCATGCGTTATTTTTTTGTAGTACATATAAACTTTACCATGATGTAGAGTGAATTTCAGCACCAATATTGGTGTTTGGGGATGAAAAGTGAGATATACAGATTTTTCATGACATGCTCCACCTATCAATATTTCAAGGTAGAACATTAGTGAAAATTAATTAATTAAAAACATTTTCCCATTCTATAGTGTATATGACTTTATGTATCAATGGATTCCATGAATTGTTTTTCGAGGTCTCCTCCATGTGGTGATGCAATTTTGGTTATTGTTGATAGGCTTAAAAATGTTACTAAATTCCTACCGATTAGTGATACCTTCTCACATAATGTTCTTTGGAGGATATATATATGTGAGATAGTGTGTATTCGTGGGGTCGCATGTAGTATCATTTCAGATAGGTATGACAAGGTTATATTTTGTATATGGAATATTTTTCAGAGTGAATTGGGTACATATGTGATTCTAAAAATGGCATACCACCCTCCGAAAAATTTCCAGTTAGAGAACATGCATCAGGTTCCTATGGATATGTGGAGAGCATTCATGTTGGATTTTTTAGGCTCATAGAAGAGGCATATTCCCCTTGTTTAATTCAACTACAATAATAGATATCAAGAATATATATATATATATGGAACTATATGAGGCTTTATATGGTATTCAATGACAATAAACCCTGTGCTAGTTAAATGTAGGTGATGTATCATTTCTAAGACAACATCCTTTACAAGAGACTTCTGAGTAGGTCTAGCTGATTTAGAAGTGGATGGCTATTATGTAGTCTCAACAAAAATATTAAATAAATCTATATTTAAACCTCTACTATTTGAGGTTTGGTATCATGTATTTTTTATAATCACACCAAGCCTAGGACATAGATTTATTGGGAGAAATGTTAATATTTCACAACAATCTGTTCGATCGATTAAGATTCTCGAGAGAGTCGGGTCAGTATCCTATCAGTAAATTTTATCTCATAGGTACCATTCCATGATAGACTTCATCCATGTATCATAGATTCTCCATTATCATTGAGACCCATCTCACAATATGTTAGAAGATGAGGTGTAGTTATTGGTATATGTGTCCTTTGAAGACCATCCAATATGTGTCGTTGATATGAGCATAGAGGATCTACAAGGCTGGTCAGTTTCTTTAGAATGGGTGATATAATATCATGACTATTTGTAGTATGAGACATGGGAGTGGGAGGGTAATGTACATGGATGGGGACAAAAGTTATTCTCAAGTGATTCAGGACCACCCTTATAAGGGAAACTCTAGGTCAAATTGCATTATGGGAATAATATTATAAGATCATGGTTGTTCTTAGAAGGTATGGATCATTTTTATTCATTTTGGAGAAACCATGTGGGGTAGGCCAAATTGTAACATCTATTAGTTATGGAATATATTTTTATGAACCATATTAAAATTAAACTATCTGATTTGAAGGTATATGACAATAAAGATAAATTTTGAAGAAAATTAACTTGAGTTGTATTTATTTTAAAAATATCATATTCAAAATTTAAGAAATTTTGGATTAGGATATTACATTTGTGAAAAATAAATTGTATCACACAACGAAAAAAATTGTGGATAGTTATTGATGATTAGGATTCAGAGTAGTATGTTTATATTGGATGTATGTTGACTAATTCATTATAAGATGAAATTGTTTTATATATTCTTGAAATTCGTAATTTAACCACATAATAATCATGGAAGAAATTACTTATTTATTAGTGTTACGTATGTTTTAACAAATTTTAGTAATAATGACCAATATTATATTTCATTATTTTTTCCTACCGAAATGTAGCATGTTGAAGAGAGGAAAGAAATTTAAACCATGGATGAGTAGTGGGATCCTACTAATGTTTTAATCAAAAAGTAGGGAAGTAGTTGTTATTTAAAATATAAACACATCATTGATGTTTAATCCTTGGAGTATCCTTTTCAAGATAAACCAAGGGACATCGGTGTGTTCTCGATCATTATATATTTTCATATTGTTAAATTTAATAATAAGATATATGGTGTCATTTTAAATGTGTAGATGATATACCAATTAGTCTAAATAAGGGGGGAAGTTTTTTTACCCTCATTAAACCCCTCAAAGAGTGTATTACAAGGCCAAGGTATAATAAGTGGCATCAGAGAGAATGTTACTTCTTGAATATATTGATATAAAGGATTTATTATTGATGATTTAGGTAATTATACATGAATTCTACAATTATATGGGTGTAATTATATGATCTGAATAAAGGATGAAATCACATATCAAATCACATTGGATGGATGTATTTTCTACAATGTACATGGGATATAAGTAAGTGACCTAACAAGAAGGTAAATGATAGAAGACATCAAAAATATTTAGGAATAATGATGTTAAGGATTATAATTATTAATCTAGACAACTTTAAAGCTTGATTAATATGATCGTGATGGATTTTTCATTGTCTAAATTCATTTGGGATGAATGTTCTAATATCTTTGACGTTGAAACCAAATTGATGGAGGAAACCTTATATGTTTTACAAAACAAGTTTGATGATATGAATATGAGTTTCGATGAAAATATAGATTGTTGAATTAATTATATCACTAATTGTTTTGGTTTCATTCGGGGTCTTACTCAAGAATATAATTATTTTGGAATTGTTATGAGAAGTATGAGATGGTTACCTCTTATGCATAACCTAGTAGTATGAACTCTTGATGAAATTAATTTTTGGGAGTTATCTATTAATTGATTTTATATAAAAATTAGAGATTAATAACTATGGGTGAAACATAAAAAATATGTTGAACATTCATCCCTCGAAATTTTTTTATATGCTATAGAGAATTATGAGTTTCAGGTTACTAACACTGAATTTTAAAGAAGGGATGATTTGTTAGTACTCATTGAAATGATGTTTAAAAGAGAAAAATATATTTTAATGGAAATATACTGATCTCTTTTTTTGACTATGGTAATTCTATAGCTGTTTATTATATATTTTATAAGAAGATTAATAATGAATGTGATGTGTATGAGATTTCACCAAGATAGAAGAACATGTTTCCATATGTGCGGAACATAAAAATTATAGTGGAACAAATTTTTATAGGATATTGAATGTAACCAATGAGGAATATGATAAAATGGATGATCTATTTTGAAATTTTTTTTTGAATTTATTTTTGATATAAAATATTATAGGATGGATTCAATATAATAACTGTAAAACATTGTTAATGAAGATGGCCTGCAATAGGTAGTTGTTGATCTTCATGTTGAGTTGGATGGAGATCAAGAATTGATCATTTAAAAGGGAATATGAATATGAAAATTATTATTATTTGAATGAGTAATCAATCAATATTGATTAACATGATGTAGAAAATTATCATCATAGGAAATTTGTGTATGACATTGAAAAATATATTGTAAAATATAATGAAACTAGGAATTAAACGTTACAATTTGAAATTTGTTTTGAGATCATTGGTGACCAAAACAGATCTATACAAGAGAATGTTATAAATATTGAAATTGTAAATGTATAAGTCATATTTCTAAGAAGGAATATTTTAATACACATTAAATAACATGGTACAAATAAAAAGACACAAATTATGATTTTTTAGAAGAATATCTGAATGAATGGATTGATCGCGGGTTGAGAATATTTATGAAATGTTTATTTATCAAAGGAAAAATAATATGGGAAATGGTATTTGTTTTCATTCTGAAAAATTAAATAAAAATTATATGATCATTAATAACACAAGTTAATAGTTTAAGGGAAAAATTCCTCAACCAACACAGTCTTTCTAACAGTCAATTGATTTTTAAAATGAAATAAATATGTGGAGAGGATATATCAACTTCATTTTTCCTCTTGTAAAATTTAAATTGTGTCACTTAATTAGCCACAAAAATCCTATTATGGTGAATTTGAAATATATCTAAGAGGAACTGATATTAGAGACCAGTTAAGATGAGTGGGAAGATACTCTTAATATTATGATAGAAATTCATTCTACAGTTACCATTATAATTAGATAAATAATGTATAGAAAGGAAATTAATTGTCAATAATTATGATTAAATTAATCATATAAAATAATAATTATATTATGTAAAATGAAATTTAAATAATTTTCCTAGAAATATATATTTTTCCTCTTGATGAGGACTAATTTCACTTAATTTATAAAATCTAAAATAATGGGATGAAACCAATGAATGATTTAGTAAATTATTGAATTTTATAGAAGGAAAAGTGAAATATTAAAAATGAAATCCTTGAAGAAATTTTATTAAATATTTCAATGAATAACATAATAATGATTTGGGATAGTGAGTATTCATATAATATGGTTGGTAATATGAATTTTTTGAATAATGTTAATGGTAGAGTTGATGAAACTGGGTAATTTGGAAATGATGGAGTGTTAAAAATAAAGGGAAGTAGAACATATCATTTATTTGTATATGAGTTAAAACACTAATATAATATATGTAAATGGTTTATGAAAAGAAATATTATGTATTAGTTTACATTGTGACTCATATTTATTGGTCACATTTTCAAATAAATTATACTACATCAATGGAAAATTTAAAAATTATTTGATGAAATTATGGGGAACAATTAGAAATTTGTATCAGGTTGATTGTAATTAATCCACATTCTTAATAACTGTGGGATAAGAAAACATAATATAGAATCAAATAATAGGTAATTCAATAATAAAATTATGGATAACATGTTAATATTTAATTAAATATTGGATTTTATTTACCTTGAAGATATATTGAGAATCGATTTTCGACTCACTCATGTGAGGTATAATGGTTTGAAATCAAAATCCTCAAAAGAAGAATATAGTATTTAGATTACAATATTTGATTCACACTGATGTTTGCGGTATGATTATTCTAGAATGAACATATGTCGATATGAAGTTTATATTTTTTTATCGGTCATGATGTTAAACATTCATTCATTATAATATAGAAGTGCTAGACTATATATAAAGGTTTCAATGGGGAGAAAAGAATAAAAATGGATGAAATTTAAAAATTATGACAACAAAAGTGGAATGGTATTTTCATCATATAAAGTTAAACATTATCTCAACAAATTGAGTATCAAAAATGATGTTTGGTAAGTGATAATTCCTCAACAAAATGGAGTTGTGGAAAGAAGGAATGAAATAGTAAAAAATATGGTAAAAACAAGATTTATAGATGGTGAAATATTATTTCACTATAAGAAATAAGTGATTTAATTTGATATCTATATTTAAAATTTAGAATTATGTATTCCATTAGTATATAAGACACAATATGAAATGTGGCATGGAAGTAATAATTCATTGAAGCATCACGTTAATTGTTTATGAACATTTTGCAATAATAATAATGATGAAATTTAAGTAATGTATGATAATGAAACATATGAAGGTATCTCTTTATGAAGCTCATCAAAAAAAGGGATACAACTGATTTAATAAAATACATAAAAATTTGATATTAGTGGTGTAACTATTTTTTATAGTGAAAAAAAATAAAATTATGAACACTAATTTTCTAAAGAATTTATTAAGGAAATTGACGAAAAATATAAATTTGGGAAAAAAAATTGTCATTTAGGTTGACGATGATTCTAAAAATTAAATGTAAAAGATAAAATTAAAGATTTGATCCAACCAGTAACTCATTAAAGATATAAAATTGTTGAATTTGACCCACAATATATCATTGGAGAAAAATCATCTCCAACTCAGACATGATGGTTGAAAAGAGTATAACATACAACTCACCTATCTGATATTGTACATACATCATTTGAAGCATAAAAAATAATGAGTTAAGGGTGAAATACATGAATGAAGAATTTGGTTAAATTGATAAATATAATGCATAAAATCACGTGGAATGACATAAAAATCATAATGTAAAATGTAAAATGTGGGTCTTCTTGAAAAAACTATATGAAAATGGAATTGTTATTCAATACAATGAAAAATTGGTTTATAATGAATAAAACCAAGTTTATAGTTTTTAATTTAATGAAAAGTTTTCTTTAGTAGTACAGATGGAGTGTATTGGACTCTTCTTAGTTTTGGATGTTCAAATAAAGTTAAAATTGTTTTAGATGGATGTGAAGGCTTCATTTCTGAATGGATTATTGAAGGAAGATGTTTAAATTGAACAATCTATTGGATTTGTTTTTGGAAATAATCATTACAAAATTATTAGGTTTTGAAAATATTTTCATGGCCTAAAGATAGTTTCTCATGATTAGTATACAAGTCTAGAACCTTTTCAAAAGAAAATGGATTTCAAAAAAGTAGTATTTTATCACAACCTTTTTATGAATGTTTCAAAAGAAGAATAATTTATAGTTTTGGTATAATATGATGATATAATTTTGTATGGTAGGATGTAGAATTTTATTGATAATTTGAAAATTTTATAAGTTAAAATTTATTAAATGTAAATTAGTAGAAAATTTCCATATCTTATAGGATATTAATTTCATAATGACTAATAACGAAAATTGATTTATGAAAAAAAATTGTGAAATAAGCCATGATGAAATTTATAATGAATGAGTTCAAGCATATTTCCTCTTTGGATTATAAAGGGACACAATTGGTTACAAATTATAACAAATAGGTGGTAGAAATAGGTTGGAGTTGAGGTTTTGTAAGAGTATAAATGACATATAATAGCCATGAGTAGAAAAACCCAATAACTAATTTGTTATCATATTTTCTCTCATTGTCACTAATAAGAGAAAGAATTTTGTTTTCTATTTAATTTTTAAATTTCCCTGAATGTAGAAAGAGGCATTATAATCCACAATCATAATTTCTAAAAAAAATCCATGTAAATCATGCAGATTCATTAATATTTAAAAAGGAATATTTTTTACCTCTAATACTAGAAAATTTATTTGGTCCCAAAAGGTTATGGTAGACAAGTTACAATAATTTAGAATGGGAAATTAGGATTTTAATACAATAATATGATTTTTGTTACATTCCATGTTGGGATAGTTTTTAAAATAATTTATCCTTAAAATAAAATTTTGGTAAATCTCAAACTATTTTGTTACAATTATTCTTTATGAGAGAGTGGATATTATGATGTCATCGGAATCCATTCCATCGAAAGAGATCATTATCATGTGTGATTAAACAATTAATATTTTGGCTTGATGGAAATTATATATATATAATATATTTTTTAAAAAATAATATTTGATAAATAAATTCAGTACATTACAATTAAAAACATTAAAAAATCAATATTATAATCAATTATAAATCTGTAATTGTCTAATTAACTATTACATAGTAAATTATGCTTCATGAATTTTATAATTTAATGTAATTAATTAATAAATAGTTGGATAATCCAATCAGAACTATGAAAATAATTTTTTATTTTTAGTCATCTCTAAATGTGACTTAACATCCATTTATGTTTTTAAGATAATCCAATTTGGTTGTATCATCGAATATGTTCCTCGATCACCCACTATCTAAAGACAATGGTTTTTTTCAGTTTTTTATCTTGAGAGAATTTTCCAAAAAAGGATTAAGAGACAAATGTTTTTCGAACTTGTATCATGTGTCCTCTTATATTATCCAATAAATAGTTTGGATTCCAAAAATAATTTGAACAATTATTTCCATTATAAATATGATAATAGCGATATATGATTTTAGACTACCATATCTAGAATTTTTAGAATTTCATTCACAAAATAATGAAAAACATTCATGAAATAATTAAAAATATATATTTTAAAAAATTCCATTTATTCGAATATCGTATTTATAATTATTTGAAAACATTATTTTTCTATAAAACTAAAACCATAGTAAATTTAAAATGTTCATTATGATCCGATATTTTTTTTCAAATTTCCTCCCCAAGGGTAAAATTAGAATTCAAATTAGTAATATCATTAATTTGAAATGAATAATTCTCAACATTTGGTTGTCCAATTATTTTTTAAACCAAATCATTTTTATATTTTAAAATTTGATATTAAAAAAAACAACATATTGATTTTTTTTATGATCATTCAATTTTGAAAGAATTTCAAAAAACCATTTTTAAGATAATATCATTAATATAAATAAGCTTCGTGAACTAAATAATATTCAGAAGAGATATAATAGTATGAAAATGAAACTGAATAATTTTCATCATCACATGCCATGAAATTGACTATAATGAACTTATGACATTCATAACGTGATTCTTATTTCAAAATCAAGTCTTATTTTTCACTTCAAGTTATTATCATATGACTTTTCATACATTACTTATTATTTTTGAACATTATTAAAATGGTAAAATTCATCTTTATGTGGATCTTATTTTTTAAATATTTGTAACTTGAATTTCATGATTTCCCATTCAGAATCTTTGGTTTTCTCTTATCTTTTCTATGTACTAGCATAACCTTTTGGAAGCATGATCAATCTAAGATTCACATTCAGATGAGCCATTTTTGTATGATTTGAAATCAATTTTCTTTTTAGTGTTTATGAACTCCATTGCATCTTTTTCATCTCAACATATGAAGATAGACTCATATGTCATGAGATAACCAATGAGTTCCTCAACCACTATTTTTTCACATCATTAGAAACTAAGATCGCACTAACCATAGGTGCCCAATTCCTTGGAAAAACAAAAAGGACAATCTTGACAGTTTTTTGTATAAATAGAGTAACCATTATATTTTTCCCATTACAAATATCTATAAAACTGAAGAAAAAAATTCCATAATAAATTCACTATTTTTTGTAGAGAAAATATAAGAGTCTTCTAAAAAAAGTATTCAATTAAGAAACATTGACATTCTTATTTCTCTCATAAGTTACTTCAAAATGATTAAAAATTATCTGAGATTATTTTCATGTATAAATATGATTAATCAGTTTTGTACCCAAACAAAAATTCATCTTATTCATTTCATTACCATCTAAATAAAATGTATAAATTTAGTAGGGGTTCCATTTATATTCATTTTCAATTTTAGGAGTATAAAAATTCAAAACATGTTTTCATACTTGATTACCAATAGATCTAAGAAATGTATTCACACATGTTTTCAAGTAAATATAATTATTACACTATAAAAAAGATAATGGCCCATATATTGTCCTTTCAGATCACTATTAGTGATTTGATAATCCATTTTGAAAGAAGAAATAATTCTTGAAATAAACTAAATACATTTTTTTATTGAAAACAAATAATTTCAAGAAATAATTTGATGCCAAATTTAGGTTTGAGTTGAGTAAAATGGAATGTTGGGGAGGGATTTATCTTTATAAAATGAAATGAAAAAAATTAAAATATTAAAAAATAATATTTAAATGATTTATGAAAATAAAACCTTTTAATGATAAAATAATAAAAGGTGAATGAAAAATGATATAATCATATATAATAATAAAACTATAAGAAGGAAATAAATATTTATTCAATGAATTAATAAGTGATTAAAACTTAATTTATGGATTAAATTATTTACTAAATGAAAGAAATAATGTGAAAAGTAAATGAAATTTTTGGAAGTAATTAAGGAATAATTATTGTAAGTATGTATGAAAATATTTCAAAAAGATCCCTTATGTCTACCACATCAACTTCTTGTGGATTTAATCATTAAGTCCCTTGGCAATAATGGTATCCAAGACACTAAATATTTTCCATGAATTTAATTTTTTAACAAGAAAAAAGAAATATAATAGACATTTGATCATTAAGTGGTCATATATAAACCTCAATAAGATGAGCCCCTTCACCAGAAAGGAAATCTAAAAAAACAAATTTTCCTCACATTAAGGCTATTTAGAACCAAAATTGTGACAAATAGGAATAATATAGGTTTGTTAAGAACTGGTCCCACATTACATTGGTATTGATTCTATCAAATAAAATGATTAAAAATAGGATAGAATTAGATTAATATTTGAGGGTGATATGATATTATTTTTTTTATATATTCTTTAATGTGGAAGAGTGAATTTTCAAATGAGATCACATCATGAGAGATTTAGTGGTTATACCAAATTGGTGTTTGATAATGGAAGAGGAGGTATGTTTCCAAGGAACATAATGTCTCCACATATAGGATATAAATTATTTGGTAATGTTATGGAATACATCATGGGTGTTTAATCTATTTAATATAATAATATTATGTATTTTGAACAAAATAAATGTTGGGATCTGAGCTGATGTTGAAACTCCCCTAGTGAACTGGTATCATCCACATAGATACCTATAAAATAGAAGCTACTACAGTGAATAATTCTTCAACCACTAATTATGTAGTTCTACTCCACTAGTTGTTTTATTGGGAAAATATTTATGACAATACATTATTATTTTAGCATCGGCTAGCTTATGGTCTACCAACAGGTAGCTAGTTGGGCCCTATTTCGTACACATAAATATAAATTGACTTTAGTAGTGGTTTTGTAGCAGTGGTTCACAGAACCACCACTAATACATTTTTTGAAATGGTTTCGTGGAGGATTATAATAAACCACAATGAAACCATCTATTTTTTTACACTCTCGACCCTTCCCTCTGACCCCGAACCCACTTCTCCCCCTAACCCCCCGCGACCCCGTGACCCTGCTTCTCCAGGTGACCCTGCGATCCCCTTCTACTGGCGACCCCACGACCCCCTTCTCCTGACGACCCCGCGAACCCCCTTCTCCCAGCGACCCCACGACCAGTAAGTGATTTGGGGGTTTTTTTTCATCTTCACCAGTTAGTTATTCTAATTCATGTTCTCTATTTAATAGTTATGATAATTGGTTTCCTTAAATTATTATAGGGTTTGTATTGGTGTTTCATGGTGTATGCATAGAAGATTTTTATAGGTATCACGAGTTTTTTGGGAGAGGTGATTAGAGATCTATACCTTCTATTCCATTATTTATCAAAGAACATTTAAATTCAGTAGGTAGGAGATTTTTTTACTTATCCATTTTATGTGTTCATGTTAAGGTATCAGGGAATAACATCATTGAGTTTATAGTGGAATTATCCTAATAGATACAATAAATAGAATCAATAATTAATTTGAATGGATGATGTGGTCATATGTATTAATTCATTGCTCATAACGCCTCTTATAATTTTCAAAATAAAGTGATATCTAATTTATATGATTTTTATTGTTATTTATTGTGGTTTATATTATTGAAATTGTATAAAAAATAATGTGGGTAATAATTAATTGATTAATGATAGGGGGATGAGATATTGATTACCATTCATCCATCAACACTATTGAATTTGAAATATTTCGTGAATATATTTATGTTTGGTTATTGGATTTGATAGCTGGTGATTAGAGGTTATGTAGTGCTAAAACAAATGAATAATGAATCTATTAAATCATGTTGGTAACGATCAGGTTGGTAAAGTAAATAATTATTTGGGGCTTGGTGATTCTATTCATGGGTTGTAATGGATTTTATCAAAAAAATTATGGACCTCGTTTCCACTTGTGTTTTCGATGATAAAAAAACGTTGATTATGTATATGTGTGTGTGATCTAGGGTGGTAGAGGATTTTTAATATTGATGTCTGGGGTTTTGATGGAAAAAAGTGGAATATGGTGTTTGTTAAGAGAGGGAGTCTCTTTTTTTCTATTTATTTTCATATGGGTAATAAGAATAGATGCCTCAGGTTGAGAGTTGTGTTATCATGTTTGTTGGGTTATTGTGTGAATATTTTTGATGGTATGTTTATGTTTCAATTTAGAGATGGCTATTCCCATCTTTCTTATTCATTATCAAATGATTTGATTTATTGTTATCAAATTGATGATTGTTTTGGTTCCCAACTACTTTTTGTAGTTTCTATATGCCCTATTGAGTGTATCACATTGTGGTAGCATATGATTGATCATTTAATATCTTGATTATTAAATTGATAATGTAATTGACATTGATCTCATGCGATGAGTATTGAGGTCTTTTTATGGGATAATGGGAAATATGGGATGATTAGATTAATGATCAGAGGGGCATATGATGGAAATATATGAATTTTAATAGAAAATAATAAATCCAGCTAGATCTAATGAACTAAATTGATTAAATAATAATTTTTATTGAATTTAACAAATGAGTGGATAGTAATATCTATTTACTATGTCAAAATGTTAAATGGTGATTAATCATGATTCTTATTTTCATTCATTTAATCTAGTCTCTACTGGTGTAGTAAAAAAGTAAATGGATACCATGAAACCTCAATCAATAGTGCATAGGCAACACAAAAGTACATCCACACAAACTCGAGTACATGTCATGCCTACTCTACGGGAACAAAATAAACACCAAGCATAGTTTGGAAGAAAATTTCAAACATTATAGGCACAATAATGACCATACTATACTTGATCCTAGGAATCTATGTTCTAATATAGCTCCAACATGTGTAGTTCCTCGTGTGGGCACATCAAAAAAATTATGGATTTCACTACACCATATCACATAAACATGTGAATATTCTCCTCAAATAAGTTAAATTATATTATGTCTACTTTATGATCAATTGATCATATTTATTATATTATGTTTCTATAATCTTACACTATCATATATATGAATCTATTTCTCTATTTAATAGTAACTTGGTGTTTTATTTCCTTTAATATTGTGTCGGAAAATTTTGATATTCATAGATAAAAGCTTGATCACATTACCGAGGATTGCACCACAGTATGTAATGGGTTTGAAGGAGTTTTTATATTTTTCAATTTCTAATCGATCCGTTGAAGAGTGAATAAATTTCCATGTATTAAATGTAAATTTAGATGATGGTCGAAGATAGATGATGTTTATGAAGATCTATTACTGAAGTAATTCCCTGGTCAATATTTGTGTTGGATTTGGCATGGGGAATCAAATGTTAAAAAAAGATTGAGCACTGATGTTAATCCAAATAATGAGGTCCCAACATCGTTGACAATGGAAAATGAAATGAAAATCGACATAAATGATTCATTCGGCACTGCATGACACCACTATCAACATCAAAACATAACAGAACAACAAGTTGAGGGTATTACAAATTGCAATGTGACAAGTGATGTTTTTGAGATAGTAACACAACCAGATCATGATTGAAACATATCATTGGATCCTTCTCTTGATTCTGTGGTGCCAAATGAATGTAAAACATCACTGAGGAAAATGAGTTTCATGACTTAGTTGATGATGGAAATCCAGAGTTTTATAGTGGGTGTTTGAAATATTCGAAGTTTTCTTTTCTGTTGAAGTTGCACCATATCAAATTTCTATGTGGAATTACAAATAAGGCAATGTCCATGATAATGGAATTTATTTTTGATGCACTTCTTGAAGCAAAAAATCACCGAGTCTTTTTATGATATGATAAAAAAATTAACAGGCTTGGTCTAAATTATACAAAAATACATGTGTGTCCCAATGACTGTATGCTTTATTATGGAGAGGATTCAATTAGACAGAATTGATGAGAGAACAAATTCCCCTAGATGGCAGTCAAAGGGTTATGTTGGAAGTCTGAATCAACAAAATTTCATGGATAAGAAGAAAAGGAGCACAACTACAAAGCTTTTGCGTTATTTTCCATTAAAGCTTAGATTGTAATGATTATTCATGTCATCAAAAATAGTCGTACACATGAAGTGGCATTATATAGTGATAACAATGATGGGTTAATGAGACATACACGAGATTCAAAATCGTGGAAGACAATTGATTCATTACATAGATATTTCTCTTCTGGTCCTAAGAATGTTCGATTGGGATTGGTTGTCGATAGATTAATCGCATTTGGGACATTGAGTGCTCGTTATATCATTTGGCCCACTGTTTTGATCCCTTACCATCTTCCTCCATGGATGTGTATGAAACAATCATCTTTTATCATTTGAAGATTATTCCTAGAAAACAATGCATGGAAATGATATTTATGTTTACTTGCAGCCTTTAAATGACAAATTGCAGGATTTATGGAGCAACAGTGTTGAGACATTTGATTCCTTTTCTAAAACAATGTTCAAAATACATGTTTCTTTAATGTGGACCATCAGTGACTTCCCTGGGCTAGGAAATATATATGTTTAAAACACTTACATGGGTTTGGCTTGTCCCGTTTTTAACATTGATTTTGAGCCTAAACGTCAACCTCATAGTAGAAAATGGTGCTTCATGTGCCATCATAGATCTCAAGAATCATCTCATAGATCTCAGCTGAACAGATCAAAGTTTAATGGTTTCATTGATCATAGACCCCCTCCAAATTTTTTAACAGGTTCTAAAATATTTACAAAAACATAAAAATGTTGTAATAGAATTTGGGAAGGTTCATTATTTGATTGATAATGGTAAACAGGTCCGAAGTGAAACATCAAGTGAAATCAGAATGCAGAAATGGAAGAAAAAAAGTATATTTTTCAAACATCCATATTGGGAATTTAAATTGTTGTGGCATAATCATGATGTGATACATATTGAGAAGAATTTATATGACAATTTGTTTTTAATATTACATAAAGAGCATGTACATTCAAAGGATCATCTCAATGCTCGCAAAGACTAACATGTAATGAACATAAAATGTGATCTCTGGTTATATGGGAATGAATAGTATGCTCTGAAAAAATTTTCAATGAAAACTATGGATAAATATACATTCCTTCGAACTTTAAAGAATGTGAAAGTATCTGATAGTTATTTGAGTAACATCTCAAGGTTGTTGACTTGAATAATCATATGTTACATGTAAAGAAATGTCAGAATTAACATATTTTTTTAAAAATGTTACTACCATTGGAATTGCATACATTATTACATGAAAAAGTTACTTCTGTTGTACTCCAATTATGCACATTTTTAGGAAATTATGTGAGAAATATCTACATCCATTTCATCTTGACATCTTCCATGAGAGGATTGTATTGACAATTTGTGTAATGGAGATGATCTTACCTCCATTTTTTTTCACTGTCCTAATGAATTTAACAGTGCATTTGGTTGTGGAAGCTAAATTAGGAGGCCCCATTCATTATCAATGGATGTATCCAATTGAGAGGTATTTGATTTATATGTTTTTATGTTATGTAAAAAAATTTGGCATTTAAATAAATGCATGATTATGACTATTTTATTTCACATATATATTGGGCATTTGAAAGCATACGTGATAAATACAACTCAACCAGAAGGCTCTATTGATGAAGGCGATTTGGCTGAGGAGTGTCTTAACTATTGTTCTAGATACATGGATGATATTTTGACTATATTAAATCTAGTTGGACGTGTTGATGAAACATCGACTCAATCTCTAGTACATCAAGAATCAAAAATATTTCTTTCTAATGGACAATCAGTTGGGAGGACCTCAAATGTGACACTAATTGAATTTGAATTATTACCAACACATAGATATTTGCTGCAGAATAGTGAAATTGTAGATCCATTTATTGAATAGTTGAGGGTACAAAGAATGAGATGAATGACATGCCAGACTCGAAATAAGAAAGATATAATGAAATATGTGAATAAAGAGCTCGTAGAATGGTTTGCACGACGTGTAAGTTCATAAATATTTCAATAAATAGGAATATTAGTATGACACATAAATTTTGTAAATCTAATAAATTATATTTCTTTTTTATATCATGAATACCGATACTCATGCAAAGTTTTAATAATATTTGAAGTTTCTTTCTAGAGGTCTTATAAAACAAGTTATAAATTTTGACGCTTACAATGTGAATGGCATTATATTTCGTACAGTCGATCGAGAAGTGGGTTTGAAAACACAGAATAGTGGTATATTTACATTTTCTAAAGTGGGACACTATGGAAAGATTCTTGATATTATTTAATTAAACAACCAGGGGCATTTTTCTGCTGTTTTATTCAAATTCAATTGGGTCAATATTATCTGAGGTGTTAAAAGAGATTCCTTGCAATTTACTTCTGTGAACCTCCTTCGCATGATGGATGTTAGTGATCATGAATTTCAAGATCCATATATCTTATCATCGCAGGAAAAAAATTGTATATTAGGTTAATGATGTTGTGGATGAACTGTTGAGTGTAGTTTCTCACATAAGACAAAAATATTTATATGATATCCGCAATGAAGTGGAAGATTTGACCTCTGAAATTGAATCGCATCAACAACAAGAAGCAGAATAATTTTTCTATCATGATATTGAAAATATTAGCCTATCAAGGTTTGATGGTGTGGATGAGTTAATGGAGTAAGAAACTGAGATGATTGAAGGGGAAAATGATTGTATATATAGTTATATATTAATTTCGCAATAACTCATTTCATTTGTGTAGTCATTCATTATCATTGTTATATATATTTTTTCTGTTAGTACTTTGCATCTATTATAAATATTTAATTTTTTATTTCTGCATTTTTTTTGAAATATATATTTTGAACATAATTTTATTTTATCAAATTACATGAATTCCAAGAAAGAAGTGGTACACTATTTCATATACTCCTGTGAAAGATGATGATCCATCTATCTCCCTCTCCAGGGTAAATGACCCACCAGTTGCCTACACCCCTGCACCATCTCCCCCTGCACCATCTCTCACACCCTCTTTGAGTGTGCCATTAGAGGTTGAGTCGTCGACTCTTCCTTTAGGAGCCTCAGTAGTGTGGAGATAGCACGCCCCTTCAAGTTCATCACGTGCTTACTGGAGGGTCACTGTCATAGGTACAAATTGAAATATAAATAAATTTATTGCATTTGTTTACACTAATTTTTTTCTCATTGATGAAGAAAAAACTTCAACCGTGGAGAAAAAAATAAATAGTTCCGATGTTTGGAATATGAATAATGAGAAGATAGTCCTGCCCTTTGATTCATTTGGGTTCCTACAGGTGACGTCGCGTGGTTACTTGGCAGGATTCTAGGGCAACTGGTAGAAGAGCCAATATCCATACATATTACTTATGATGATTTGAGAAATATGCCTCCATTTTGGGAAAATGAATTTTTTGATTCCCATATATATTTAATTTTAATATATTATTGTTTAATTGAATGTCATGTTACTATTATTTTTAAAATGAATTTTTGTATAGAGATATTCTTCCACATTACAGTTGCTGATGTGATAGCACGAAAGGGGATGCTGAAAAATCATGGTACAAAACTAAAAAAATTCAAATTGAGATTGTGGTGCGATGTCAACGATTGTTTTTTGACAGTGCAAAAAAACTATGAGAAGCTACCCAGTGGGGTACCGAAAGAATAGTGGAATGTTTTTGTTGACATACATTGTGATGAGAAGCAGATGGTATTGAATTATATATTATTATATTATCCTTATTTTACATTTATATATGTATATGAAGAGTATATGACATTTAATACCTAACCGTTAAATTGAATTTTATTTTTTTTAGGATCTCTCAAGAAAGAATTCATCAAACCCGGCTAAGTAATCATCCTTCACACTATGAGTTAAAAAATATTTTCATGAAGTCGAACAAATCTGGTAATATATTCATTTGTATAAATATTTATAAGTAAATATTATCTATTTAATATATTAAATTGTTGATTTATCTTTTCTTAATGGAGTCATATAGTTTTGGGCATGAAGCATCCCGAATTGAAGTGTGGTTGGATGTTCACAAAAAAAATCAGTTGGAAGTTTTGTTAATGAGCATGTAAAAGAAGTTGGGGTATGAAGTCAATTATTAATTATTATAAATTGTTATTAGGTTTTACTTGGTTAATATATATTGATATTAGATTTATAGGTAATAGTTAATGAACAATGGGATGAAAATCCTAGGCAGTCCTACTCAGTCTCCCAGGATTACCCAGTTGCTAAAGTCCTTGGGAAGAAGCATCATCTTAGAGTGGGCGTGATGGAATTCGGACCCGTACCATCTGAGGTCATGGGCAGGCCACCAGGGATTCCAGCTGCATCTACTCTTGGTTATAGTCTGTCCATACCTGAATATTCTCTGAGGGAGATTACTTCTCTATGAACCGCAGTTCATGACCAGGGGGATTAGATATCCTCATTGTAGAAAGTGATGACTGATATATATCATCAGATGAGAAAATATTACCCCGGTGGTAGTGCATCGACTGGTGGTATGCAGGTAAATCACAAAAAATAAAAGTCCTTTAGTTTTCATATATTTATTGGATTTATGTTTAAATATAAATATGAAATAGTGTTAAATTTTCAATTTAATGTTCTTACAAGTGGAAGAAGGATGTGGAGATGGAGGTGGAGAGGGTGACGATATGTGTTCATCATTGAACCGTGAGTAGTTGTATTGTTGATGTGTTTGGAAATGATGGGAATAGTTAGGTTGTATATGTCTCATGTGCGGCACATAGTTTCCCCCAAACATTTTCATGACAGAACATTTTCTTGATTTCTCATGTTTCCTTTTTTGAATTTTATTGATTTCTTATTTTTCATTTCATATATTGATTTCTAGAGTGCGGTATGCACCATATATATCGATTATTTATTGTGATGATTCATTTTTTATGTGTATTTTTTTCCATAGAATTTTAGGACTGAAAGGGACAAATATTTTATGCATTTAGAGTATGGTTCAATGTTTGTTTTGGATTGTTTGACTCACATTATGATCTTTTAGGTTTGGTGCATATATTTATTATGGATGATCTATCTAGGGTGATATAATTCGTGTTTGGGCACAATCACATTTTTTTATCATAGGTGAATGTATTTCGGTTGTCCAACATATCAAAAATAAATCATGTTCTTATTACATAACATAACTCAAGGTAAGGTTTGGGCACATAGAAGGGTAGTTCAATTTGATGACCTAATGCAAAAGAGTTTAGTTGAAGGAAGTGACACATTGTGACTTATCGTTAAGGGAATAATTTCTATATAATTGGTGTTGTTATTTATATTTTCTGTCATTGGTGTGGGAGGAAGGGATACATGGGGAGACTATGTGATAGTAATCAAGTTGAGTGTCAAGATTGTAGTAGGATGATCCCTCTATAGGATTTTTAGAGATCTTTTCCTATAGTATATAGTGAGTGAGTGTCTTAAATTATTCCACATTTAGGAGTGGGGAAAACAGTTTCATGTTATGATGGGAGATATTGTATGTCCAATCGATCAATCCGAAGTGGTGGTCATGGTCAAAGTATCCAGACCCAAAACATACATGAATAGCATAGAGGACCTGCTCAAGGTATCTAGGCTATATATTAGGGCCACAGATAAGTATACATGTATAAAGTGAGACCAATATGTGTGGAACAGAGTGTTGGACCTTCTATAGCGAGAGGTAAAATAGTGGTAGCTTCTACTTTAGTATCTAAATTTTTTTGATATAGGTTCTTCTCATTCAATCATTATTTTTCGTGTTGTGGATATCCTTGGGCTCAACATTCAGTTTTCCTATGAAGTGACGACACTCAAAACAATGTTGGGTATTTTATTAGAAAATTTATGTTAGTTTATGGAGTGGGCCATGATATAATTTGGTGTCACCTCGTGTGTGACGTCGTTTTCCACAAGATGATGCTTTTGAAATAATTCTTTGGATGGAATGGTTGTTCCACTACAATTCTAACATTTATTGTTATTGCCATAGGGTGTCATTCACATCACCATAGGGTGGATTTTTTTATTCACAAGGGTGAATAGGATGTACGAGAAAGAAGAGACGGACTCGAGCATCATGGTTTGGGTGTGGTGATAGACTGAATTACTTGATTATATATGGATCATAATGAATGCATTGGAAAAATTTACATACCAACCAGGCTCATTGAATCTAAACCCAGTCATGGAAATTTCTGTTGTAGAATTACCAAGATATTTATTTCCTATGTTCTCATAATAGATGAAGAGGAAAGATGATGTTGAATAATTAATGATGATACAATCACACAAAATTAACTTCATAACATAAGTGCATACATGAGTTTATATTTGTAGTTTCTCTTTGTGAATTTTTGATTTATATTACTAAAGCATGTGATTTCTTCTTATACATGGAATCTCTTCTTATTCTCCATATATATTACTAATTTTATTTGTTCCAATATACATATTCATATATGTTATTATTATCTAGTGTACATTACTAGTTTTCACTTTTATATAATGTTATTGTGACATGACTACTCTATGCACTATTTTTCTACTATGCATTACTAGTATTAAATTTTATAGAATATAAGACCATTCTTGTTTGCACTTATTTTCAAAGAATTAATTTTGGAAAAAATAAAAAAAAAATTATGTGAAGTATAATTGATTGATCATGCAATTCAAATTCATAGGTTGGGTAGTACATCTTTATAACCTAGTGGTTAGGGAATCAAAAGAATGTGTCGAATCAGATGTTCATTAAGGGTTAACGTGAGAGATATCAATTTATAGTAATATGAAAGCATAAGATAAGAATAATGATATGTGAGAATGACCATAAATTTTGAATATCATACACAATTAATCATATATTACTTGTGGTATGTATGTTGATATGAATTGTTATGTTAGCGTTGGAACTGGTATGGATGGAATAGTTTTAACCTTGGATTGCCATTGTTTTCATTAAAATTGATAGACATGCTTGTTTATAATTTGTTTTAATGGTATAATGGAAATGTGATATGTTTATCTTCATTCCTTTACAGAAAGATGCTTTTGATTGTGATTAGTTAGGTATCAATATCCATATTGAAATGTATGTATTCTGTTAGACTATTCGTATTCCTGGAATGGTTTGTTTTTCTGGGCATTGGTGTAGGGGATGCAGAGATGCAATTTTTTCCCCTGATCAACATTTAGCGGCGAATTTCACCACTGCAAAATGAAAATAGAAAAATTGTAGTGGTGGTTTAAACTGCCACTAAATATAGATATTTTTCTAATAGCTTTGTTTATAACCACTACTACTATTAATTAGCGGCAGTTCAAACCACAACTACTATTATTTAGTGGAAGTTTAAGCCACCACTACAGTGTCCCACCATCCATGTGTATTCCACAGTGGTTTTGATTATTTTAGAGCTTATTTTCCAGAGAGGTGGTGTTTTTTATTCATGGTGGTTATAACCGCCGTAAATAAAAGAGATCCTACAGTCGTGAAACAATTCCTAAAAAAACCATATCCTCCGCGAAATGAGGCAACTACGATGATTCCCTTAAATCTCTATGAAATATATATTACCACCACTAATAGTTTACTGAGGCGCAATTTATAGGTGGTTTTCTAAAACCTCCAACAAAACATATAGCGGCTGTTTAAACCTCTGCTATATGAAAAAAAGGCTGCCGCTAATAGGTTATTTTCCTATAGTGAGGTATGGATCAGGGAAATAACCCATAGTAAGTTGCTAAAATTATGATGTTCGTAAGAGTATGGGAATATTGAACTAATATGAGGCTTGTGAATTTAGATAGGATAGTACATTTTGGTATTTTTGTAATTTTGATACATGTATTATAATGATGATTATGTACATGTTATTCATCATTATAGATATAAGATAGGGATCATCATTTTGTAAATGATATTACTTCTAGAATTTTTTATTTATTATTTTCAAGGATAGTTACTTTCCAATTATAAGATTTATTACTTCCATTGTTGAATGTTATTATTATTTATATTGTGTTACACTCTAAAATAATTGAATAGTCTCCCCACATACACACCCTAGGCCCTAACATGTCACGACCCGTCCTCGGGGTCCATGCCGTGACTACCCCAAGCCCGCCTTCCATAGGCCAGGGGCTGGCGACTAGCACCAATGCGTAAATCCCGGTAAAAAGGGAAGGCATTGCCTTTGTAAAGTAAACAAACACCACAGAGTAAGCAAGCGGAAAGTAAACACTAAACAAAAACAGAGTACAACTGAAAGTGCGGAAAAGTAAATGGGCCAGAATACAAACCCAAACTGAAAGTAAAGTACAACTCGAAAGGGGAAAAATCAACTGAAAAGTAAAGCCGCTACACCGAGCTGTCCACTGGAAATCCCACCTGAAGGGTGGGTACAGATAGCTCCTCTGCTCCACGGGTCCCGCCGTCCGCTCCGAGCACGTCCCGCCTAGTGGTCCACCTCCGGGTACCGTCCCGCTCTACAAGCCTCAGCTAAGGTCAACGCTGTACGTCGTCTGCAACCAACACAACGTAGTGCGGGCAAAGCCCGTGCAGGGGTGAGTATAAGCTACACAGTAGGGACCCCGAGACCCCTGAAGGTCTCTCAAAATCCACAAAGGATAAACCACGAAGAAAGGTACAATCACGAAGTAACAACCAACACTGCTTAGGTATATGCCCATACATATACCTAAGTCATCAATTTCAAATACGCTCCATCCTCCGAGCCCAAGTACAACTCAGTCCACACAGGAAAGTAAACGTATTCCACACAAGAAAGCAAAACGTAATCCACACAGGATTGCACAACACAATCCACACAGGAAAGCAAAACGTAATCCACAGAGGATTGCACAACACAATCCACACAGGAAAGCAAAACGTAATCCACACAGGATTGCACAACACAATCCACACAGGAAAGCAATAGGTTTCAGCTCACACAGGTAAACTTCTTTAAAGGACGATAAAGATGATCTCTGATCCATCTAAGTCGTCGGACCCATGAAAGATCGATAGGTAACTAACCCCCGCAAAAGTCCCACACAGGATCGGGCCCACGTAGGACCTGTAGATAATCACCGCAAGACCCACACAGGATCGGGCCCACACAGGACCTGTAGGCGCTGGTTCACACAGGACCGCTGAGCGCAAAGACCCACACAGGATCGGACCCACACAAGATCGGGCCCACATAGGACCTGTAGCACTGATCCACGTAGGATCGCTGAGTGCTATAGTCGTCGTCGTCGAATCCACACAGGATCTCTGTACTGTCGTCGTCGCAGCCACAGAAGCAGTAGTAGCAGTAGTAGTCACAGTAACAGTCACAGCCAGCACTAGGGTTCCCGCATACAGCAAGCTCGTTCAGAGGGTCCGCTCCACGAGCCGAGAGGCTGATACATCAACTGTCACAAAGTCCAGAGTTGATGTATCCAAAAGTTACGTATCGACAACAGGAACTCAACGCAACAGACGGCGCGTCGATCAGACGCCCGGTCTGAGAGTTATTGGCATTTTTGTCCCCGGGGCCCGGTTGGTTTTTAAGGAAAAACCAACCCGACCGTACTCCACCTGCATCCAAACCTCGGGCGGAGTATGCCAAAAGATCCGTCTCACTAAGAGGAACACAACACGGCTGACGGCACGTCAATCGGACGTCCGTAGCTCAAGATATGAGTATTTCCGCTCCGAAGGCCCGGTTGGTTTCGTGAACGAACCAACCCGGCCGAACTAAAAGTAATCCGAAACCTTGAGTGCGATATACCAAAACGACCGTTTCGATCCAAGGATCGTGTTTCCGTAGACGGTTCGTCGATCGGAGGTCTGTGGCTCAAGTTATGGCCAAAAGACCGAATCTGATCCGAAACAGGGGGTCCAGGTCCTGGCCGACCCGGCCCGACCCCCCCTGGGTCGGCCCGAACCGGGTCCAACCGAACCGGGCCGACCCGACCCGGGTCCGACCCATCCCGGCGACCGCGGCGGCCTGGCGCCGCACGGAGGCAGCGCGGGGGAATCAATCCCCCGCTGATTGAAGAGGCGGCATGGCTTTTTAGCCGCGCCTATTTGCAAACCGCCCCCCCAACGTGGGGGGCTTGATTGGCAGGAAACGGGGGGCCTCCTGCCCCCCACAAGGAAACCGCCCCCCTCATATAGAGGGGGGTTTTGTGAGCTGGCCGGGGGATTAATTTCCCCCGGTTTATATCCATCCGGCCGGCCAGCTGGCCGGCCGGTTTTCTCCAACGGGACAAGAAAATCCGGTCCCCTCTGCGGCTTCCGACACCGGCGGCCCGGCCGCCGGTCTTCTCATCCCGCCGCGGCCCGGAACCGGCCGCGGTGTTCGTCGTCCGGCGCGGTGCGACGGCACCGCGCCCCTCCGACGTGCCTTGATTTCTTTCAACGCGGCGCGACGGCATCGCGTTAAAGATGTTTCTTCCATGGTGCGCACGCGACGGCGTTGCGTAAAATAAACGCACGATTAACCGCGTGGTGTGACGGCACCACGCCACCTTGTTTCCACCCGCAAAGCAATTCAACAAGAACGATGGAGGGGGTTCGGCCGTGTTCACGCGGTCCGGCCCCCTCACGTTAAATAATAACACAACTTAAAATATTCAAAAGCCTCACGTTAGACATGCAAGATCCACAATCAAGAATAAAATAATTAAACAATAATCAACAACCCCTACCTCAGGTATAGGTTCGAAGATTTGACAACGTCCCGCGGAAGACAACGTCGCGAAGGTCGGGTATCGCGGTCGTCGTTCGTCAAAACCGTTGACGAAGAGATACGCCCGAAGAGATACGTCGTTGGCGAATCTTCGTAGGCCGACGAAGAAGGTCCGAGGAGGAAGCGGCGTTCCCTCTCGTTGACACGTTGACGTAGACGTGGAATATCGGTGTCGATTCCTTTGACGTCGGAGGAAGAGTCGTTGTCGATGGCGTTCGTCGCGGAAAACCGTCGCGGAAGAGATGATGCGGAAGAAGAACGTCACGTCGCGGATATGGCGTCGCGGAAGAACCGTGTTCTTCGGCGAAGAAGTTCTTTGATGAAGAACGGCGTTCTTCGTGTTCTTCGTCGAGGTTGAAGAAGATGAAGAAAAAGGAAGACCCTTCCCAACTCTCTCAAGGTGACAAAACTATTAACCAAAATAAAATAAGACTCTATCTTATTTTATTAACACAACAACTCACTAGAATTTCAAGAGTTTGAAATTCAAAACACACACACAACTCCCCTCATTTATGTCTAAAGTTATAACTTAAGATATCATAACTTTTGTGGGAGTTGAGGGGGTTTTAGAGGATATGAAGAGGTGGGGTTCGTGTGGGCCCCACCACCCTCATAACCTCCCAAGGGAGGTTTGGTGGTTACCCAACTTCCAACAAGAGATAACACTTAGAGTAAAATAATAAAAATTGTAGTGTAATTACAAAGTAAACATCCACAATTTTTATTATCAACACTCGTATGAATGCAACTCCAGAACAGGAGTTCCTAAGCGTTTACCAGCGCTACGGTTACATCGGTGCCCTCAGAATTAGATTCCGGGAACCGGTTCAAAAGTTAGGAATTCCCGCTCGTTCGTTCACTGAACGTACCCGAACCAAACTTCGGAAATTGATTACGGGCACTCCGGGCCTCGGAATCAGGTGCCGTCTGAAACCGCGCTCTTGTAAAATTATAAATAAAATTAAGAAAAAAATTTCCGTTGAATTTTATGGGTCTTTACATTACTCCCACCTCAGGGATTTACGTCCCCGTAAAGATACATCAAAAACTAGGGAAACAAATGAGGGTACTGAGCACGCATCTGAGCCTCCCGCTCCCATGTGCTCTCCTGGAGATTCCCGTGTTGCCATCTGATGCGCACAAGAGGAATCGATCGCCCACACAGGACCCGCTACTGTCGATCCTCTATCTCCACCAGGACCTCCGTAAAAGTCGCCCCATCGTCAACGTCAAGCTCCCCATGGTCAATGATGTGCGTCGGGTCATGCACGTATCTCTTCAGCTGAGACACGTGGAAGACGTCGTGCACCCGGTGCAACTGAGGTGGTAGAGCCAGGCGATAAGCCACCTCACCAATCCTGCTGAGAATCTGGAAGGGTCCGATGAAGCGCGGAGATAACTTGCCGCCTCGGCCAAATCTCCGAATACCACGTTGAGGTGAGACCCACAAGAAGACGTGGTCGCCATCCTCGAACTCTAGTGGCCTCCGCCTCCTGTCAGCACATGACTTCTGCCGTCTCTGAGCTATCCTCATCCGCTCCTGGATGACCTGGACCTTCCCTGTCGTGGCCTGGACCATCTCCGGTCCCATCAGAACTGCAAGATTTCTTCTTTTCCAAAAAGAGAAATCTGGTCCCATCCCCTGGATGAACCACATTCTTTGCCTAAAACAGTCGATCCTAACATGGATGATACTAATCCATACCAAGGATGACGTCGTAAGGCCTCGACGCTACTACTAAAAGATTCAACCGTTACTCTCGCCTCCAAGGGTTGAGTCACACTGTCGGCATCAGTGTGTGGTAACTGGGTCTCCTCCAGTAGATGTCTCACAAGTGAGGGTCAAGTCAACAGCCAAAACTGGAACCTCTTAGTAACATTACGAAAGAGGACAGGAACGAAAATATCACAAAGGTATGCGTCTTTTATTATTGCAGCTCATAATACAAGACGCTACACAAATGCAACAAGGAACCAGATGTACAAAGGATGTATCCACTAGTTTTGCTCCTGTCCATCGGCTCCCAGAGCTCCATGATCGAAGGGCTCGGCTGCCTGTAGTTGAGCTCTCGCATGTTCACCTACTCCCTGTGGTCGGGGTGGACCTCCTGGTGGTGGTGGTGGCAGAGCCTCAAAGCGTCGCCCACCACCGGCATCTCGTCCAGCTCCTCTGTCTCGTCCGCCACCTCCCTGCGGACCGCCACAGTCGAACCTCTGCCTCTGCCTGGGAGGTTCTTCACTTAACTGCTGATCATCAGCATGGCGGGTCGGACAGTCACGAGCCATGTGACCAATTCCGCCACAGGAGTAACACTGCCCACTCTCGGAACGCCTGGCTCTGACTTCACCCCGGCTTTCCCGCACAACTGAGCCAGAGTCGTGCAGTCGGCCACTGGTAGGTCTGGTCTGCCAGGAACCCTGAGTCATCTGTCGGCTACCTGATTCCGAAGACTTCGTTATCTGCCGCCCTGCGGTGGGTCGCTGCGCTGGTGTAGACTCAGCAAGGAAGCTCTCAATCAGAAGGGCCCGCTCCAGTACTCCTGTCTAAGTCGGTATGCTGAGGGAGATCAGCAATGCCCTGATCTCGTGTCTCAAACCCTGCTCGAAGGTCTGGGCCCGGAAGAATGGGTCTCGTGCCATGTCGGTCGAGTAGCGCGAGAGATCGGTAAATCTCGCAGAGTACTGAGCGACCGTCATGCTGCCCTTCCGCAGCTGTAGAAGCTCCTGGATACGCACCGCATGAAGGGTGGCTGGGAAGAACTCCGAGCGGAAGAGGCTCTCAAATTCCGTCCAAAGTAGAGATGCCTCATCGTGCACCTGGAGCATCAAGCTCCACCATCGTCCTGCTGCTGCGTGTAGTAGGATCGCAGCAAGGATCACCATGAGGTCTGCTGGTGTCCTCACTAGCCTAAACACTCGTACCACTGCCTCCAGCCAGTCCTCTGCTGCCTGGGGATCTGTCTCCCCGCGAAACCTGGGCGGTCGCTGGCGCTGAAACTCATGCAGTGCGCTGAGGCGACGTGCATCGTCAGCGGCTGCTGCTGGAAGTATCGGGGGCTCGGCGGGTGGAGCTACCGCCGGTGCCACTGCTGACAAAGGGCCCTGCACCGAGGCCTCGTCGCTCAGTGGGCTGTCGTCACACTCGACTCTCGGAACCCTAGCTGGCTACCGTCGTGGGGCCATCCTGAATAGGAAACAGGTGCGCCACGGTCAAACAATATACCTGGTGAGCTGATTTAAGTAATCACAAAGAAAACTTTGAAACACACACGCAATCAATGTTTTCGTGCATTAAGTCGGAAATCAGAAGTCAGGGTCCTGGTGTACGGATACGTCGGCCGCCGCACCAACACTGGACTCCCTGGACTGATAACCACACTCAATACGCTAAACATTATTGCTTCACATAGAAAAGATCAGAGTTCGCGGTAGAACCGAACTCCTCTGATACCAATTTGACACGACCCGTCCTCGGGGTCCGTGCCGTGACTACCCCAAGCCCGCCTTCCTTAGGCCAGGGGCTGGCGACTAGCACCAAGGCGTAAATCCCGGTAAAAAGGGAAGGCATTTCCTTTGTAAAGTAAACAAACACCACAGAGTAAGCAAGAGGAAAGTAAACACTAAACAAAAACAGAGTACAACTGAAAGTGCGGAAAAGTAAATGGGACAGAATACAAACCCAAACTGAAAGTAAAGTACAACTCGAAAGGGGAAACATCAACTGAAAAGTAAAGCCGCTACACCGAGCTGTCCACTGGAAATCCCACCTGAAGGGTGGGTACAGATAGCTCCTCTCCTCCACGGGTCCCGCCGTCAGCTCCGAGCACGTCCCGCCCAGTGGTCCACCTCCGGGTACCGTCCCGCTCTGCAAGCCTCAGCTAAGGTCAACACTGTCCGTCGTCTGCAACCAACACAACGTAGTGCGGGCAAAGCCCGTGCAGGGGTGAGTATAAGCTACTGCTGTAGGGACCCCGAGACACCTGAAGGTCTCTCAAAATCCACAAAGGATAAACCACGAAGAAAGGTACAATCACGAAGTAACAACCAACACTGCTTAGGTATATGCCCATACATATACCTAAGTCATCAATTTCAAATACGCTCCAACCTCCGAGCCCAAGTACAACTCAGTCCACACGGGAAAGTAAACGTATTCCACACAGGAAAGCAAAACGTAATCCACACAGGATTGCACAACACAATCCACACAGGAAAGAAAAACGTTATCCCCACAGGATTGCATAACACAATCCACACAGGAAAGCAAAACGTAATCCACACAGGATTGCACAACACAATCCACACAGGAAAGCAATAGGTTTCAGCTCACACAGGTAAACTTCTTTAAAGGACGATAAAGATGATCTCTGATCCATCTAAGTCGTCGGACCCACGAAGGATCGATAGGTAACTAACCCCCGCAAAAGACCCACACAGGATCGGGCCCACGTAGGACCTATAGATAATCACCGCAAGACCCACACAGGATCGGGCCCACACAGGACCTATAGGCGCTGGTTCACACAGGACCGCTGAGCGCAAAGACCCACACAGGATCGGACCCACACAGGATCGGGCCCACACAGGACTTGTAGCACTGATCCACGTAGGATCGCTGAGTTCTATAGTCGTCGTCGTCGAATCCCCACAGGATCTTTGTACTGTCGTCGTCGCAGCCACAGAAGCAGTAGTAGCTGTAGTAGTCACAGTAACAGTCGCAGCCAGCACTAGGGTTCCCGCATACAGCAAGCTCGTTCGGAGGGTCCGCTCCACGAGCCGAGAGGCTGATACATCAACTGTCACAAAGTCCAGAGTTGATGTATCCAAAAGTTCCGTATCGACAACAGGAACTCAACGCAACAGACGGCGCGTCGATCAGACGCCCGGTCTGAGAGTTATTGGCATTTTCGTCCTCGGGGCCCGGTTGGTTTTTAAGGCAAAACCAACCCGACCGTACTCCACCTGCATCCAAACCTCGGGCGAAGTATGCCAAAAGATCCGTCTCACTAAGAGGAACACAACACGGCTGACGGCACGTCAATCGGACGTCCGTAGCTCAAGATATGAGCGTTTCCGCTCCGAAGGCCCGGTTGGTTTCGTGAACGAACCAACCCGGCCGAACTCAAAGTAATCCGAAACCTTGAGTGCGATATACCGAAACGACCGTCTCGATCCAAGGATCGCGTTTCCGCATACGGTTCGTCGATCGGAGGTCTTTGGCTCAAGTTATGGCCAAAAGACCGAATCTGATCCGAAACGGGGGGTCCGGGTCCGGACCGACCCGGCCCGACCCCCCCCCCCTGGTCAGCCCGAACCGGGTCGAACCGAACCGGGCCGACCCGACCCGGGTCCGACCCGGCCCGGCCGGCCGGCGGTGCGGCGGCGCGGCAACCGCGGCGGCCTCGCGCCGCACGGAGGCAGCGCGGGGGAATCAATCCCCCGCTGATTAAAGAGGCGGCGCGGCTTTTTAGCCGCGCCTATTTGCAAACCGCCCCCCCAACGTGGGGGGCTTGATTGGCAGGAAACGGGGGGCCTCCTGCCCCCCACAAGGAAACCGCCCCCCTCATATAGAGGGGGGTTTTGTGAGCTGGTCGGGGGATTAATTTCCCTCGGTTTATTTCCATCCGGCCGGCCAGTTGGCCGGCCGGTTTTCTCCAACGGGACCGGAAAATCCGGTCCCCTCTGCGGCTTCCGACACCGGCGGCCCGACCGCCGGTCTTCTCATCCCGCCGCGGCCCGGAACCGGCCGTGGTGTTCGTCGTCCGGCGCGGTGCGACGGCACCGCGCCCCTCCGCCGTGCCTTGATTTCTTTCAACGCGGCGCGACGGCGTCGCGTTAAAGATGTTTCTTCCATGGTGCGCGCGTGACGGCGTTGCGTAAAATAAACGCACGATTAACCGCGTGGTGCGACGGCACCACGCCACCTTGTTTACACCCGCAAAGCAATTCAACAAGAACGATGGAGGGGGTTCGGCCGTGTTCATGCGGTCCGGCCCCCCTCACGTTAAATAATAACACAACTTAAAATATTCAAAAGCCTCACGTTAGACATGCGAGATCCACAATCAAGAATAAAATAATTAAACAATAATCAACAACCCCTACCTCAGGTATAGGTTCGAAGATTTGACAACGTCCCGCGGAAGACAACGTCGCGAAGGTCGGGTGTCGCAGTCGTCGTTCGTCAAATCCGTTGACGAAGAGATATGCCCGAAGAGATACGTCGTTGGAGAATCTTCGTAGGCCGACGAAGAAGGTCCGAGGAGGAAGCGGCGTTCCCTCTCATTGACATGTTGACGTAGACGTGGAATATCGGTGTCGATTCCTTTGACGTCGGAGGAAGAGTCGTTGTCGATGGCGTTCGTCGCGGAAAACCGTCGCGGAAGAGATGATGTAGAAGAAGAACGTCACGTCGCGGATATGGCGTCGCGGAAGAACCGTGTTCTTCGGCGAAGAAGTTCTTCGTTGAAGAACGGCGTTCTTCGTGTTCTTCGTCGAGGTTGAAGAAGATGAAGAAAAAGGAAGACCCTTCCCAACTCTCTCAAGGTGACAAAACTATTAACCAAAATAAAATAAGACTCTATCTTATTTTATTAACATAACAACTCACTAGAATTTCAAGAGTTTGAAATTCAAAACACACCCACAACTCACCTTATTTAAGTCTAAAGTTATAACTTATGATATCATAACTTATGTGGGAGTTTAGGGGGTTTTAGAGGATATGAAGAGGTGGGGTTCGTGTGGGCCCCACCACCCTCATAACCTCCCAAGGGAGGTTTGGTTGTTACCCAACATCCAACAAGAGATAACACTTAGAGTAAAATAATAAAAATTGTAGTGTAATTACAAAGTAAACATCCACAATTTTTATTATCAACACTCGTATGAACGCAACTCCAGAACAGGAGTTCCTAAGCGTTTACCGGCGCTACGGTTACATCGGTGCCCTTGGAATTAGATTCCGGGAACCGGTTCAAAAGTTAGGAATTCCCGCTCGTTCGTTCACTGAACGTACCCGAGCCAAACTTCGGAAATTGATTCCGGGCACTCCGGGCCTCGGAATCAGGTGCCGTCTGAAACCGCGCTCTTGTAAAATTATAAATAAAATTAAGAAAAAAATTTCCCTTGAATTTTACGGGTCTTTAAATTACTCCCACCTCAAGGCTTTACGTCCCCGTAAAGATACATCAAATACTAGGGAAACAAATGAGGGTACTGAGTACGCATCTGAGCCTCCCGCTCCCATGTGCTCTCCTGGAGATTCCTGTGTTTCCATCTGATGCGCACAAGAGGAATCGATCTCCCACGCAGGACCCGCTCCTGTCGATCCTCTATCTCCACCGGGACCTCCGTAAAAGTCGCCCCATCGTCAACGTCAAGCTCCCCATGGTCAATGATGTGCGTCGGGTCATGCACGTATCTCTTCAGCTGAGACACGTGGAAGACGTCGTGCACCCGGTGCAACTGAGGTGGTAGAGCCAGGCGATAAGCCACCTCACCAATCCTGCTGAGAATCTGGAAGGGTCCGATGAAGCGCAGAGATAACTTTCCGCCTCGGCCAAATCTCCGAATACCACGTCGAGGTGAGACCCGCAAGAAGACGTGGTCGCCATCCTCGAACTCTAGTGGCCTCCGCCTCCTGTCAGCACATGACTTCTGCCGGCTCTGAGCTGTCCTCATCCGCTCCTGGATGACCTGGACCTTCCCTGTCGTGGCCTGGACCATCTCTGGTCCCATCAGAACTGCAAGATTTCTTCTTTTCCGAAAAGAGAAATCTGGTCCCATCCCCTGGATGAACCACATTCTTTGCCTAAAACAGTCAATCCTAACATGGATGATACTAATCCATACCAAGGATGAAGTCGTAAGGCCTCGATGCTACTACTAAGAGATTCAACCGTTACTCTCGCCTCCAAGGGTTGAGTCACACTGTCGGCATCAGTGTGTGGTAACTGGGTCTCCTCCAGTAGATGTCTCACAAGTGAGGGTCAAGTCAACAGCCAAAACTGGAACCTCTTAGTAACATTATGAAAGAGGACAGGAACAAAAATATCACAAAGGTATGCGTCTTTTATTATTGCAGCTCATAATACAAGACGCTACACAAATGCAACAAGGAACCAGATGTACAAAGGATGTGTCCACTAGTTCTGCTCCTGTCCATCGGCTCCCAGAGCTCCATGATCGAAGGGCTCGGCTGCCTGTAGTTGAGCTCTCGCATGTTCACCTACTCCCTGTGGTCGGGGTGGACCTCCTGGTGGTGGTGGTGGTAGAGCCTCAAAGCGTCTCCCACCACCGACTACTCGTCCAGCTCCTCTGTCTCGTCTGCCACCTCCCTGCGGACCGCCACGGTCGAACCTCTGCCTCTGCCTGGGAGGTTCTTCACTTAACTGCTGATCATCAGCATGGCGGGTTGGACAGTCACGAGCCATGTGACCAATTCCGCCATAGGAGTAACACTGCCCACTCTCGGCACGCCTGGCTCTGACTTCACCCCAGATTTCCTGCACAACTGAGCCAGAGTCGTGCAGTCGGCCACTGGTAGGTCTGGTCTGCCAGGAACCCTGAGTCATCCGTCGGCTACCTGATGCTGAAGACTTCGTTATCTGCCGCCCTGTGGTGGGTCGCTGCGCTGGTGTAGACTCAGCAAGGAAGCTCTCGATCAGAAGGGCCCGCTCCAGTACTCCTGTCTGAGTCGGTATGCTGAGGGAGATCAGCGATGCCCTGATCTCGTGTCTCAAACCCTGCTCGAAGGTCTGGGCCGGAAGAATGGGTCCCGTACCATGTCGGTCGAGTAGCACGAGAGATCGGTAAATCTCGCCGAGTACTGAGCGACCGTCATGCTGCCCTGCCGCAGCTGTAGAATCTCCTGGATACGCACCGCACGAAGGGTGGCTGGGACGAACTCCGAGCGGAAGAGGCTCTCAAAGTCCGTCCAAAGTAGAGATGCCTCATCGTGCACCTGGAGCATCAAGCTCCACCATCGTCCTGCTGCTGCGTGTAGTAGGCTCGCAGCGAGGATCACCATGAGGTCTGCTGGTGTCCTCACTAGCCTAAACACTCGTACCACTGCCTCCAGCCAGTCCTCTGCTGCCTGGGGATCCGTCTCCCCGCGAAACCTGGGCGGTCGCTAGCGCTGAAACTCATGCAGTGCGCTGAGGCGACGTGCATCGTCAGCGGCTGCTGCTGGAAGTATCGGGGGCTCGGCGGGTGGAGCTACCGCCGGTGCCACTGCTGACAAAGGGCCCTGCACCGAGGCCTCGTCGCTCGGTGGGCTGTCGTCACACTCGACTCTCGGAACCCTAGCTGGCTGCCGTCGTGGGGCCATCCTGAATAGGAAACAGGTGCGCCACGGTCAAACAATATACCTGGTGAGCTGATTTAAGTAATCACAAAGAAAACTTTGAAACACACACGTAATCAATGTTTTCGTGCATTAAGTCGGAAATCAGAAGTCAGGGTCCTGGTGTACGGATACGTCGGCCGCCGCACCAACACTGGACTCCCTGGACTGATAACCACACTCAATACGCTAAACATTATTGCTTCACATAGAAAATATCAGAGTTCGCGGTAGAACCGAACTCCTCCGATACCAATTTGTCACGACCCGTCCTCGGGGTCCGTGCCGTGACTACCCCAAGCCCGCCTTCCATAGGCCAGGGGCTGGCGACTAGCACCAAGGCGTAAATCCCGGTAAAAAGGGAAGGCATTGCCTTTGTAAAGTAAACAAACACCACAGAGTAAGGAAGAGGAAAGTAAACACTAAACAAAAACAGAGTACAACTGAAAGTGCGGAAAAGTAAATGGGCCAGAATACAAACCCAAACTGAAAGTAAAGTAAAACTCGAAAGTGGAAACATCAACTGAAAAGTAAAGCCGCTACACCGAGCTGTCCACTGGAAATCCCACCTGAAGGGTGGGTACAGATAGCTCCTCTGCTCCACGGGTCCCGCCGTCCGCTCCGAGCACGTCCCGCCCAGTTGTCCACCTCCAGGTACCGTCCCGCTCTGCAAGCCCCAGCTAAGGTCAACGCTGTCCGTCGTCTGCAACCAACACAACGTAGTGCGGGCAAAGCCCATGCAGGGGTGAGTATAAGCTACTCAGTAGGGACCCCGAGACCCCTGAAGGTCTCTCAAAATCCACAAAGGATAAACCACGAAGAAAGGTACAATCACGAAGTAACAACCAACCCTGCTTAGGTATATGCCCATACATATACCTAGGTCATCAATTTCAAATACGCTCCAACCTCCGAGCCCAAGTACAACTCAGTCCACACAGGAAAGTAAACGTATTCCACACAGGAAAGCAAAACGTAATCCACACAGGATTGCACAACACAATCCACACAGGAAAGAAAAACGTAATCCACACAGGATTGCACAACACAATCCACACAGGAAAGCAAAACGTAATCCACATAGGATTGCACAACACAATCCACACAGGAAAGCAATTGGTTTCAGCTGACACATGTAAACTTCTTTAAAGGACGATAAAGATGATCTCTGATCCATCTAAGTCGTCGGACCCACGAAGGATCGATAGGTAACTAACCCCCGCAAAAGACCTACACAGGATCGGGCCCACGTAGGACCTGTAGATAATCACTGCAAGACCCACACAGGATCGGGCCCACACAGGACCTGTAGGCGCTGGTTCACACAGGACTGCTGAGCGCAAAGAGCCACACCGGATCAGACCCACACAGGATCGGGCCCACACAGGACCTGTAGCACTGATCCACATAGGATCGCTGAGTGCTATAGTCGTCGTCGTCGAATCCACACAGGATCTCTGTACTGTCGTCGTCGCAGCCACAGAAGCAGTAGTACCAGTAGTAGTCACAGTAACAGTCGCAGCCAGCACCAGGGTTCCCGCATACAGCAAGCTCGTTCGGAGGGTCCGCTCCACGAGCCGAGAGGCTGATACATCAACTGTCACAAAGTCCAGAGTTGATGTATCCAAAAGTTCCGTATCGACAACAGGAACTCAACGCAACAGACGGCGCGTCGATCAGACGCCCGGTCTGAGAGTTATTGGCATTTTCGTCCCCGGGGCCCGGTTGGTTTTTAAGGAAAAACCAACCCGACCGTACTCCACCTACGTCCAAACCTCGGGCGGAGTATTCCAAAAGATCCGTCTCACTAAGAGGAACACAACACGGCTGACGGCACGTCAATCAGACGTCCGTAGCTCAAGATATGAGTGTTTCCGCTCCGAAGGCCCAGTTGGTTTCGTGAACGAATCAACCCGGCCGAACTCAAAGTAATCCGAAACCTTGAGTGCGATATACCGAAACGACCGCCTCGATCCAAGGATCGCGTTTCCGCAGACGGTTCGTCGATCGGAGGTCTGTGTCTCACGTTATGGCCAAAGGACCGAATCTAATCCGAAACGGGGGGGTCCGGGTCCGGGCCGACCCGGCCCGACCCCCCCTGGGTCGGCCCGAACCGGGGAGACCCGGGTCGACACGGCCCGGCCGGCCGGCCGGCGCGGCGGCGCGGCGGCGCGGCGGCCGCGGCAGCCTGGCGCCGCACGGAGGCAGCGCGGGGGAATCAATCCCCCGCTGATTGAAGAGGCGGCGCTGCTTTTTAGCCGCGCCTGTTTGCAAACCGCCCCCCCAACGTGGGGGGCTTGATTGGCAGGAAACGGGGGGCCTCCTGCCCCCCACAAGGAAACCGCCCCCCTCATAAAGAGGGGGGTTTTGTGAGCTGGTCGGGGGATTAATTTCCCCCGGATTATTTCCATCCGACCGGCCAGCTGGCCGGCCGGTTTTCTCCAACGGGACCGGAAAATCCGGTCCCCTCTTCGGCTTCCGACACCTGCGGCCCGGCCGCCGGTCTTCTCATCCCGCCGCGGCCCGGAACCGGCCGCGGTGTTCATCGTCCGGCGCGGTGCGACGGCACCACGCCCCTCCGCCGTGCCTTGATTTCTTTCAACGCGGCGCGACGGCGTCGCGTTCAAGATGTTTCTTCCATGGTGCGCGCGCGACGGCGTTGCATAAAATAAACGCACGATTAACCGCGTGGTGAGACGGCACCACGCCACCTTGTTTCCACCCGCAAAGCAATTCAACAAGAACTATGGAGGGGGTTCGGCCGTGTTCATGCGGTCCGGCCCCCTCACGTTAAATAATAACACAACATAAAATATTCAAAAGCCTCACGTTAGACATGCGAGATCCACGATCAAGAATAAAATAATTAAACAATAATCAACAACCCCTACCTCGGGTATAGGTTCGATGATTTGACAACGTCCCGTGGAAGACAACGTCGTGAAGGTCGTGTGTCGCGGTCGTCGTTCGTCAAATCCGTTGACGAAGAGATATGCCCGAAGATATACGTCGTTGGAGAATCATCGTAGGCCGATGAAGAAGGTCCGAGGAGGAAGCGACGTTCCCTCTCGTTGACACATTGACGTAGACGTGGAATATCAGTGTTGATTCCTTTGACGTCGGAGGAAGAGTCGTTGTCGATGGCATTCGTCGCGGAAAACCGTCGCGGAAGAGATGATGCGGAAGAAGAACGTCACGTCGCGGATATGGCGTCGCGGAAGAACCGTGTTCTTCGGCGAAGAAGTTCTTCATTGAAGAACGGCGTTCTTCATGTTCTTCGTCGAGGTTGAAGAAGATGAAGAAAAAGGAAGAACCTTCCCAACTCTCTCAAGGTTACAAAACTATTAACCAAAATAAAATATGACTCTATCTTATTTTATTAACACAACAACTCACTAGAATTTCAAGAGTTTGAAATTCAAAACACACACACAACTCACCTTATTTAAGTCTAAAGTTATAACTTAAGATATCATAACTTATGTGGGAGTTGAGGGGGTTTTAGAGGATATGAAGAGGTGGGGTTCGTGTGGGCCCCACCACCCTCATAACCTCCCAAGGGAGGTTGGGTGGTTACCCAACTTCCAACAAGAGATAACACTTAGAGTAAAATAATAAAAATTGTAGTGTAATTAGAAAGTAAACATCCACAATTTTTATTATCAACACTCGTATGAACGCAACTCCAGAACAGGAGTTCCTAAGAGTTTACCGGCGCTACGGTTCCATCGGTGCCCTCGTAATTAGATTCTGGGCACCGGTTCAAAAGTTAGGAATTCCCGCTCGTTCGTTCACTGAACGTACCCGAGCCAAACTTCGGAAATTGATTCCGGGCACACCGGGCCTCGGAATCAGGTGCCGTCTGAAACCGCGCTCTTGTAAAATTCTAAAGAAAAATAAGAAAAAAAATTCCCTTGAATTTTACGGGTCTTTACATAACATCCAGTAAAAATCCAACTGCATTTTAGGAGATGCACTTGTGGACATGTGACCCACCATAATGAGACACCATTTAGGGACATCTGGGTATTAGTGGATTATTTTTCTTTTCTAGTTTGAAATTTTGAGACAATATACATAGAATTATGAATTTATTGTAATTTGGTAATGATTTTTTCCTAGGAGTAGCTAACCCATATATTGGAAAACACCAAATTTCCTAAAATGGAAATTGATGTTATATTGTTTTTTACTATTACTGTAGATTTTATTACTCCATTGGGTGATGACTATAAATTGTGATATTATTATTAATATGAATGATGATATTTATTACCATTAAAAATGAGATTAGTGTATTCTTCTCATGCATAATTTTTGAAACCTATAATGAATCACATTCCATGCATAATGCCATGCCATATAAGATGCATTGCAAGAATTCAGGACTTTGTGATATGTGCATTTTTTTATATATATGAAATTTGATATATGATTTTAGTATGTAATTGAGATAAATAGTTGGTACATAGAGAGATTTCTATTTACTAAATAATTTATTCCAAATTAGGATAAAATAGACACGCTATGAAGTCAACTATCACACATTCAGTCATGGACAATATGGGGCATGGACTGGAGCATGTTTTGATATGGATTAATTTAATAATATATTTTGGATCATGAAATGTAGTGGCCATTTGAACCATAATTATGGACCCATTTAGTTCATCCATTTAAAATTAACTATAAAATAAACATGAATTAAAAATTAAATTTGATTTGGTGAAAAAAGGAACATGACCATGACCAAGCTTTTGAGTTTGAATTGCACAATGTCCCTAGTATTTTTAAGCTCTATTTAATTTTAACAAATCCAATATTGAGGAGAAGGGGGAGCGGTATGAAAAAATTATTGGATTTTTTTTGAACTGTCATACTCATTTTAGAAATGTTCATTTGTTATAGATAATTTCTGTGGACTGTGTATGGCAATGTAGAGACCTCCCACCACAACGACCTCTATTCATATTCTAGATGCATGGTGATGACCATGAAATATTGGTTTTGATAAATTCACTACTATTAGATACTACTATAGTTATAGATTAGAAAAAAATAGTTTCACATGACATTTGTTCTAAGGAATAGATCTCGAAGCGGGTTTTACGCTATTCGCATACATTTCTGGGAGCACCACATCATGCCTCATCCCCATTGGAGCTGATATGTGTATTCCAGTAGTTTCATCCTACCATGGTTTTGGGGGATGGTGTTATAAAATATACTGTGATATGGCTTGGGACTACTTTTTCTTTTTTTGAGCATCTAGAGACACGTCTTAAGAGGATAAGGATGCTCGTGAAATGAATACTTTGAAGAGAAGAAAAGCGTTGGTGGGATGGAATGAACCAGTATTATAGGTTACGAGACATGGATTTTGGTTCCATTCAATCCATGATTTATGATTATTTTTTCTAGATGAATTTACGAGTTGATTGGTCCAGTGAGTTCAGGAGTTTGTGACAGGGAACATTTTCAATTATGGAATATTCATCATACATTACATAGTTGCATCAATTTGTGTTGAAAACCCATGTCGTTGAGCTATCTAGGGAGTGATTCTTCGAGGAAGGTCATATACATGCCATTCAATTATAGCTCATTATGATTAGGTTGAATACTTTTATTGAAATATTGAACTTGACACTAATTATATAGAGGAACCTAAGGGAAGCAACGGGTAAAGAGAAGGGAAGTTTAGTCTCTCAACCTAGTGGTTCAGCATCCAGTGGTTTGAAAAAACATTTTCAAGCTCCTGTGAGATGAGTTACAACCAAACTATGAGTAATAATAGATCTACATTCTATATCTAGTGTAGGATATATGTGAATATGTGGAATCAGTGTGATCGAGTCCAAGTATAGTGCTTAGATTTTTTCCTGATCGGTCGTGTATTAATATTATGAACGACCTTCCATATAGTAGTTAGTAGAAGAGGGTCAACAATGACACTAGGTTAGGTAGTGTATTTTACATCTATGTATCATGTTTTTTCCAAGAGTAGCTCCATTCATTCAGACTAGGGTGGTGGTCATTGATGAGGTAGCAATACACCAATTTTATCTAGAAATAACAGTGGTCCGACTTTGGGTAGTGAGGTTTTTTCACAAGGGAACATTTTAGGCATGATATATTCTATATATCCTACACATGAGGAGTATAGTTCATACCATATATATTGAGAGGTATGAATTTAGTAACCTCTACTCTGGTATGTATTGTTTTGATACAAGTTCCTCTCATAGCTTTATATATGTACCTTTGGTGGGGATCCTTGGAATTATTTTTCATTTTACTCATAATTTTATGACCATGGATACTCTATTGGGGATTAAAATTGAGGGAATATTCTTATGTAGGGAGTTCCCCTTGATATTGGTTGTGAAACATTTTATGAGATCTTTTTATCTTCAAGATAATATTGTTTGAAATAATACAATGGATGAACTCACTAGTTTCATATCGACCCTATGTTGATTTTTATCATCAGAGGGTGAATTCCACATCACCATAGGGAGGAATTATTATTTAAAATGGATAATGGGGTGTCCAGATGCGTCTAGATGGGTCACATAATCGTGATTTGGGTTGGATGAAATCACATATTGATATTTTATTTCTCGATTATATAGAGTTTAGTGAGGAATATATCCTTTCAGTGGTTGATCATTTCATATACATTTTCAAAGATGAATGTTATGGTCTTTCTACTAAGAGATAGGTTTAGCCCCCATAATGATAGGCAATAGAGATACATTAAAAATCATTCCACCTTTTAGGATGGATTATAATTATTTATATGTACTCAAGAGTCATCTAGAGGACATGGATGCAAAGGGGTTATAGGCCCTAATATTTCATTATGGCAGTTTTCCTGTTATTTTTTGTGAAAAAGTTTGATGATATCTTTAGTCTATTAGTAGATTATCATAAATTGAACTACTCGATAGTTCTGTTTCAATATCATTTTCCAAATATTGATGATCCTTTTGATTAGATCCCAGGATGTTCGTGGTTCATGAAAATTGATTTGAGATCTGGATATAAACAAGTGTATGCTCGACTTCCCAACATACATCATACAAATTTTTATAGCATGAATGGTCAATATTTGTATCTGGTTATGTCGTTTGGTCTCATAAGTGGACCAATAGTTTTTCTGATTCTTATGAACAGAGATATCAATTCTTATCTGGATTCATTTTTGTTGGTTCCCTTTGAAAATATATTAGGGTATTGTCAATATACACACAAAGAATAAAGACATATTGAGTTCATTTGGGATACACTAATAGGGGAAAACAACTGGCTATGATCACAACATTCCTCTTTAAGATGGATATGATTCACATAATGAGTTTTATTATCTTAGATATTAGATAATCAGTTGACCAAATGAAGTTGAGAAAAGTAGTTTCTAAGGAGCATCCTAGGAAATGATTTAACATTCAGATTTTCTTAGGTATTTTAGGAAACTAATGATATTTAATATAATAATTGTCATGACTTGAAGAACCATTGAAGGAATTGAAATAGAAGAGGGTAATGTTTTTATGGAAATATATCATCAAGATATACATTCAAGAGTTTAACGGGAGACTTACTTAACCACAGATCCTGATTTTCATAGATATGGGATGGAGCTACATTGTATATTGTGATTCTTCTGGTATCAAGCTAGGATATGTTCTTATTCTTGGAGATATAGTTGTGGTGTAGGGGTCTCTTCAGTTCATGCCACACAAGAAGAAATACATAGTGAAGGATATTGATATATATATAGTTGTTCATGAGTTTCACTATTAGAGACATTAAATTTTGTGAGAGAGTTATGTGGTGTACACGGGTCACAAAAGCCTCAAATATGTATTCACACAACATTATTTGAATTTAAGGGAGTGAAGGTGTGGTGGGTAACTATTGTCTTTTGACATTGAGATTTCTTATACTCTTAGAAAGGGAAATTATGTTAACAATTTTCTATGTAAGAGGACTCATAAAAATTCATTTCGAAAGTCCAGTAGTGAGTGGAATCATATGGCGTTGTTTTCAAAGATGAACTAAGATGTGCCAGATGGTCAGTGAAAGAACATTATTGCCACATTAGTCATGACATCTTCTCTTTTGGATAGAGCGAGTTCTAATAAGCTATTAGATTTTAGGGGTTTAGTCCTATGAGAGAGTGTGGCAGGTGAGGACACACATCATAGTGATACTATAGTAGGGAATATAATCCTATGTATTTGTGGTCATGTGTGGTCTCCACTAGATATACATGTGAAGCGAATGGATATGTTTCATTCCTCAGTTTTTTGCAGTACATACTGACATTACCATGATGTACAAAGAATTTCATCACCAATATCAGTTTTTAGGGAAGAAAAGTGACGTATCTACATTTGTCATGATGTGCTCAACCTTTCACTAGTTAAAGGAATAATATTAGCGAAAATTCATTAATTTAAAACATTTACCCCTTCAATAGTGTATAAGGCATTATGCCTCAATGTATTCCATGATTTGTTCTGGAGGTATCATCCATGTCGTGACGAAATTTTGGTTATAGTTGATAGGATTAAAAAGGATACACAATTCATACCAACTAGGGAGTCTTTATCACCTGATGTTCATTGAAGGATATATATATGTGAGATTGTGTGTATTCCTGTGGTCCCATGTAGTAAAATTTTAGATAGGTATGACTAGTTTATATATTGTATTTGGAATATTTTTCCAAGTGAAATGGGTACAAATGTTATTCTAAGCATGGCATACCACCCTCCAAAAAATTTATGCGGCAAACTTCTTCCCATCAGTTTGGAAATTAATTTCCCAATGTTCATCCCTTGCAAAATTAAATCATTTACTATAACAAATAATTCAATTTATTCTAGGATTCCTTCGACGCTTGGTTCATTGTGACACCCCAAGATTATATGAGAATTATTCTATTTAATTTATTTGATCTTTTGTTGTACGATTCACCAAGATTAGCGTGTGCTATACACAACATTGTGTTAGCTTGTGGTATACAAAACACTATTCTTGGCTTGTGATGCACACAATTTCATATTCTTTCGAATAAGATTCATTTTACACAACAACGAGTATAGATTTTGATCAATGTATAACTAAACTATATTTTGAGTTTTATATATGCAACAACAAATGAAGCATTTCCAACATGCAACACTGACTTGGATTGAATTACATGCAAGGGAATCCTTCATCAAAAGTGTGTGTTTTATGCAATACAGAGTTTCAAATTTTGATGAATAGTAAAAATAATTTATATTTTAATTAAAAACAACTTTTTCCATCAAGAAAATTTATATAATTAATTTATAATATTGAATGGTTTTTGTTAGGGCCAATAGGGGCCTATATACCCTGATAGGGGGGGTGAATCAGGGTATGGATATTCTTTTTCGATGTTCTTCCTGCCCCACTGAATCTTGACCACTTTATTACAAGGGTCACTTTGTTTGCTCTTGTGTGATAATTATGATTAGTTCTACTTGTTCTTTATCAGATGATGATACTTTGAATGCAGTGCAGGGATGGAAACAGACAGACACAATGATTTTTACTTGGTTCACCCACACTGGGTTACGTCCAAGGAGCATACGCCGACAAGTTTCCGGTTGTACCAAATCCCACTAATCTTTATAAGATGTGGATACAAGGATTCGGGACCATCACTCTTTCCTCAGGATCACTGCCTACTGTGTTCGGGATAGATCAATTCTATGCCTAGGCTCACTACCTTTACAAGGTTTAGGGTCAGCTCACTGCTTTCCCAAGGGTCACTCCCTACTTCTCTCTCTCTCGCTCACTGCTGGGGGAGAGGATCACCTTCTTCCCCTTCCTATGCTCACTGCACTTGGAAGGAATCCACTCACAGTTTATAGACATTTAGGTCTCTTCATTTTCATGAATGAATGCATCTTCTCTTGTATGTAAATGCTCTGTTGAAGTTCAATCTTCACCCGTAGATGAATTTATCTTTGCACCGAAGGTATCGGGCAAACTTCCAACTTCCACGCGGCCCAAAAATCGGGCTGCGAACTCACCCTCACTTGGCGTGCAAGTCAACCGCGGCACGAAAGTCAACTGCGGCGCGTAAGTCTCGGCGCGCATGTCTCCATAGGCGCACAGGTAATTTTTGACACCTGCAAGACACAAGCTAAAACACTTCTATACTTGCGCGACCCACATTTTTTGCGGCCTAAAACACCATAGGCGCACAACCAGTAACTGTCTCCCTTCTCCATTTCTGGCGTGCATGTCCCACTTGCGCGACCACACTACACTTGCACGAATCCTACACCTACGCGACTAGAGCTTTGATATTTCAATGTAATGAACTCCGTGAAAAATAAGGAGGGGGTGGTCCAGTATTTATAGGCTTTTGATCCACCTGTGCGACGGTCACACATGTCCTCCTCAGGTGTGCAAGTCCTCCTCAGGCGCACAGGTCCCGGCGTGCAAGTCCCACTGCCGCACCTCTGCCGCGCTACTGCCGCACCTCTGTCGCGCCTCTGCCACGCTTCTCTACCGCGCAGCACTTGCGCGACAGGACAATACTTGCGTGACCACACTACCACTTGCGCGACACTCCTTCCTTTTCCATATTTTCATCTTCTGATCTGGAAAGACCATGGGCGCGCAAGTTTTGAACTTTCCATGATTCTGGCGTGCATGTCCCTTCACGGCGTGCAAGTCACTTGCGCGACCAAACTCCAATCTTGTGCAAACTTCTTCATTTTCCATATTTTGACCTCCTGATCTAGAAAAACATATGGTGCGCAAGTTTTTGATCCATTCACTATACGGCATGCAAGACTCTTTGCGGCGCGCAAGTCCCCTTTTCCAAAAACAACTTTTCTTCATTTGGTGATTTTCAGGCCCATAAATTTGGAAAACATTGGAAAACGGTGCCACCTTGTATATGTTATTTTCATACCGCCTCCACATCATCCATCTCTTTTGTCGATGTTCTTGAATCAAACATGGATCGTTGACCTTATCTCTTGAACTCGACATACCTCCATGAATTCCTCTTTGTCATCAAATTTGTATGTCAGTTATTTTCATTATCAACAACTACCACTCAAATGATCACTTTGTCAACAAACACAATCACCTCAAAAATGTTTCAATGATGCCTAGAGGGATTTTTGCCCAACAATCTCCCCCTTTGGGCCTTTTGAAAAATCTTCCATAAACAGACACGTCGTTGATTCTTCAGCCACCAATTCTCCCACTACAATTCCGATATCGATCAAGGATTTACTCAACACACACTCTAAGCCCACAAGAGCAATGCTCGATGTGAGAAACAAGAGTAAATGAAATGTTCGTCAATGAATCACTTCAACTCTAACATCCACTATTGAAACCATAACTGATACCAGTTTCCAAATGGATACCAATTTGTTGATACCACATTGATACCAATTTGTTGGAAACATGTTGGAAATATTCGTTCCACTCGCCAACACCACTCTTCTGCTTTCATCACGATCCTCAGCAGTCATGATATCTATTCTTTGATCGATAACTTCTAGCATCGTCATATTTAATGATCTCGCCCTTTCTTATTGCTCCCCTTATTTGGCTGCTCCACATGTCAGCTTCTCCCCATGTCTTAGACAAGGACTTTTTCTCTCTTTAACAGCCACAGTTTCTACCCATTTACTATTTCTCCCCCTTTTGAGCGCTGAGTTAGACAAATACATTTTCTCTCTTTAACAGCCACAGTTTCTCCCCATTTACTATTTCTCCCCCTTTTGAGCGCTGAGCAGTCACTCTTTCTCCCCCTTTGTCAACGAACCCAAAGGACACTCCTATGTGGTCTGAGACATTGGTAAGAAATCATATTAGAACATAGATAAAAACACACATACCTCAGGGAGAGGGGGGGGGGGGGTGCCACACCCACACTCTTTTAAGTGTGGGGAGTCGACTGGACTCCCAGAGCCAGTTGACTCTCAAAAGCTTCCTTGGGTAAGGCCTTTGTCAGAATGTCTGCAACTTGTAGATCTGTAAGCACGTACTCCAACTTCACAATTCCCTGCTAAACATTCTCCTTAATAAAATGATATTTGATCTCAATGTGCTTCGTCCTGGAATGATGGACATGATTTTTTCTCAGATTGATAGCACTTGAGTTATCACATTGGATTCCGATCGGAGACTTCACTTCAATTCCCATATCTTCAAGTTTCTGCTTTATCCACAACAATTGTGTGCATTCTTGAGTGGCCGCAATATATTCATCTTCCACGGTTCTTAAGGAAATGTAATCATTCTTTTTTCTTATCCACGAAATACATAGTCCACCAAGATTGAATACACCTCCTGATATGGATTTTCTGTCATTTGCTGATCTGGCCCAGTCTAAATCATTATATCCCAATAACTATGTCCGAGATTTATCATTATATTTAAAGCCAAAATCCACCATGCCCTTGATATACCAAAGTATTATTTTCACTACAAGCATGTGGCTTTCTTTGGGATTACTCTGATATCTCACTGTTTGGCATATGGTGAATATAATATCAATCCTCGTTGCGGTCAAGTACAATAAACTTCCAATAACTTGCCTGTTTCCAATGATTTTAGCTGCCCTACCACTGTCATCTCTTGATGATTTTATTTGGGTAGATACTGGAGTCTTTGTCTCCTTGGGATTCCCAATTCCAAATCTCATCAGAACCTTCTTTTCATATTTCTGATTTTACCTCCATCTGGTATGCATTGAACTTCTGTTTCACTACAATGCCTGGGAAAGATCTTATTGTCTCCAGCCATGCAACCGGTGCAATTGTATCATCAACATCTATTTCATTTTATTTTGGAGTATCCTTTGCACACAAGTCGTGCTTTGTTTCGAAAAACTGTTCCATATTTGTTCGTCTTGTCACAAAATACCCATTTAGTCCTGATGACATTCTTGTCTGCTGTTCTCGAAACAATCTCCCATGTCTGATTCTTCTCAATCTGATTTAGCTCTTTATTTGTGGCCTGAAAATAGTTATCATCTTCAGCTGCATCAACATAGCATCTCGACTCTACCTGAGATAGGAAAGATGTCTGGTGTAGTAAAGGCATTCTTCTTCTCCTGAACTATAGCTGTCTGATCACGAATGATTTTTTCCAATATTTTTGAGCTTGATTCATTGGCTTCATTGAAGGTATAGACATGACACACTCCTGTTCATCAGTAGTGTCTTCTTCTAAGTCATCATCTGCCACTTCTACTCCTCCGGAGTCTCTTACCACATTCTCACTTTCAACAGATAACTTCTCACAGTGTCATTGTTCAATGACGTTATTTCCATCAGCTAATTTTCTGGTCTTCTTGTTGAAACACTGTTAATATTCTCTCGCAGCTTCTTGGTATCCTAAAAACAGTCAGATGATACCACATTGTTAGAGAAAAATAAATAATCATGAAATTCATGACTATTGATGCTTCTCTGGCAATAAGTATTCCCCCGTTTGAATACTCCTGATCTTATTTTTCCATTGAATGACCCCCTTGGTTATACACCACTTCCTGGGGTTAGGCCATTGTTTAGACCCATAAGCATTCATTCTTCTCCTGAATCATTTATTCTCGTCTTCCACCTGTATGATTTATGCCAATCTGGAACTCATCATAGAGCCATTAACCAAATATCTTAGCCTACTGAGTTGGAACTCGGTGTAGGAAACAAGAGACAGAGTTAATAACACAATAATTTCCTATTGTTCTCTATTTGTCCCTTTCTTCTTCAACTCTAGTACCTAATTTGAATCAACTGAAACTCTAGATCATGTCACTTCTACACTTCTCATCCTTATATGCCACTTCCCCATGGATCATATCTCCCGAAAACCTGAAACATTTGAATCATCAGTTAATAGAATTTATATATATAGGGAGAGGGGAGACTTCCGGAATCCTCAGGATGAGGATGGTGGTTGATCCTGATGGGTCAGACCTTTGATTTTTTCTTGTAGAGCTTTACACTATTTCATTGCTTCTTCTAGCTGTCTAGCCAACTTCAACTGTTCTTTCCATATGACTAGGAATTCTTTACTCACATTTTGAGCCTTTTTATGATATGAAAATTCTGCAAGCTTGTCCTTTCTCACAATCTGGGGTTTAAACCCACTAGTACACATTTCGGTCTTTGATGTTCTACCGAAATTCCATTTCCCTTGATTGTTTCTCGGAGCAGGAGTCTCCTTTCATGTCATCTTCCCTGTCTTCTTCGTCCATTGCAGGGATCTGCCTTTTTCTTCCACTTTTCACTGTGGAACAAGACATGTGAATTTTTCTGTACATTCTTTGTTCATCTTTCTTTTATCAGATATTTGATTAAACACACTATTTTTCACTGATGGTGATTCCTCCATTGAACGTTCATTCTTCTTTATTGCAGCTGGAGTATATCTCCCCTTAATCGTGCAGATTTGTTCACATTCTCTCCTTGAGAGTTGTTGTGAGTATGAAAGGGGGATGACTGATACACCTTTCGTTCAGCTCCGTGTGATTTCCCTGAGGCTCTAAGCCTATTATTCTTCTTACAACCTTTTCTCTCATCATAGCATTTCTCATTATGCATCACTGGAGTCATGAATCTCCCTTTGATCCCCTTTTCTTTTCCTATTTTCTTCTTAATGTAATGTCTTTCCATGTGCCCATAAACTGAACATACAAAACATTTTCCATCAAAATCATATCTCATTTCATCATCTCTCTATCGAGATATTGATGCACCTTGAGTTCTTCCTATGACATTGAGCTCCTGATCTTCCTGACACATACTCATGGTGTGTCACATTCTTCCATAGAAATAGCATCTAATATATGCTTTTCTCTAAGAGACTCTTCTCTCTGATTTCTCATGATGCTTCTTCCTGTTCTCAGATTTATCAATGTTTCTCATTCCACAGCCTGAAATGTACTCCATAGCCTCTATACAGAAGCTTGATGTGTGGCCATGAAGTCCACAAAAATGGAACGTGTTGTCACTTCTTCTTGAAACTATCCTCTTAGGCCTATCTCCAGCACATACATGATTTTTCTTATCTCTGGAGATTTTCATTGCATTTTTCTCATCATGCATAGGAGTGGAATCATCATATCCAATTCTTGATTTTCCCAAGAAGGATGGCCTTTGGGAAGATACAATCCTTTAATGCTTCTCCTCTGATGTAGCATATTTGTCTTTCATTTTATCATCACCTGCCGAAGGATAATCGAATAGTAAGTGCAATAAATCCTTCATTTTAGTCTTTCCTTTAGCATTTCCTTTCTCTATTTCCTTCTTCATTGATTCTAGCTCCTCTTTCAACTTTTTAATCATCAAATCTCTTGATTCAAGTTGGGAATCAAGTTCTCTCTCGAGATACTTTTATCTACTCATCTTAACTTCCAATTCTTGTGTGAGATTTTCGACCCTTTCACTTTGCTTATTTGCTTTCAATTTTTCTTGAGAAAGAGAATTACAGAAACAAGCATTTTCTTGTTGTAGTCTTTGATGCTTCTGAACTAGTTCAGATAGTTGTGCAGCTAGATCATCTTTCTTGGATTTCAGATTCCGAACTTCAACGGACTCTTGACTCTCTTCACACTCACCAGCCTTTTGTTTTCCCTTTATTTTAGTTACCTTTTGTAGTTCTTCACATTGAGAGTCATTCTTCTCTCTCATATCAGTAGCTACATCAATAAGCCTTTGGTTCAAGCCCCTTAGCTTACTGATCTCAGTTTCCATAGCTTGGATCCGAATACCTTTAGATTTCATTTCATCAGTGGATTTCTGATCCAATTCTTTAGACCCATGGACAACTTCCACTTTTCTATTCAAGACATCGATCACTCTTTTCTGTTATTCAATTTTAAGATTATACTTACTGACTGATTCTGAGTTTTCTGGTACTGATAACTTAATTTTCTCAATTTCTTCTATCAGCTCAGATTTCCCTTCTTCCTACTGCTGCATATAAAGTTTGGCATCATGAACAACTTTATGATCATTCTTTGTTTTATCCCTCCAAACATCTATCTCCTCGAGAGCAGCCTCCAGCTCAATTCGCATATCTATCCTTCCTTCAATTTCTTCTTCTTCTTCTTCAGTGGTTCCAATGTCACTTTGAAAGTTAGGTTCTTCACTCATTCCATCAGCATCATTGAATGAGTAAGTATTTTTATTGTATGATTCATCCAAATCATTTTTCTTTTCACTACATGATTCCTTTAACTGAATCACACTCTTTCCTTTGACACCTCCACACTAAGGGATACCATCTGACTTCTGATTCTTCTTTGAAGATTTTCCCTTTCCCATGGTAGACCGAGATAAGCGCAAACTATATCTTCAACCACACAGATCGACTACACCAAGTCGAAGCAAACAAATATGATAAAAGTATCCAGTCCCTCTGATACCATTTTTTTAGGCCAATAGGGGCCTATATACCCTAAGAGTGGGGGGGGGGGTAAATCAGGGTGTGGATATTTTTTTTCGAAGTTCTTCCTGTCCCACTAGATCTTGACCTCTTTATTACAAGGGTCACTTTTTTTCTCTTGTGTGATAATTATGATTAGTTCTCCTTGTTCATTATTAGATGCTGATACTTCGAATGCAGTGCGGGGATGGCAACAGACACATTGATTTTTACTTGGTTCACCCGCACTGGGCTACGTCCAAGGAGCATACGCCGACAAGTTTTCGGTTGTACCAAATCCCACTAATCATTATAAGGTGTGGGTACAAGGATTTGGGACAGTCACTCTATCCTCAGGCTCACTGCCTATTGTGTTCGGGCTAGATCACTTCTATGCCTAGGCTCCCTTCCTTTACAAGGTTTAGGGTCAGCTCACTACTTTTCCAAGGGTCACTCCCTGCTTCTCTCTCTCTGGCTCACTTCCAGTGGAGAGGATCACCTTCTTCCTCTTCCTATGCTCACCACACTTGGAAGTAATCCAATCACAGTTTATAGACTTGTAAGTCTCTTCATTTTCATGAATGAATGCATCTTCTCTTGTATGTAGATGCTCTGTTGAAGTTCAATCATCACCCGTAGATGAATTTCTCTTTGTACCGAAGGTATTGGGAAATCTTCCAACTTCCACGCGGCCCAAAAATCTGGCCGGGAACTAACCCTCACTTGGTGCGCAAGTCAACCGCGGCGCGCAAGTCAACCACGACGCACAAGTCTCGGCGTGCAAGTCTCCATAGGCGCGCAGGTAATTTTTGACACCTGCGCGACACAAGATGAAACGCTTCTATACTTGCGCGACCCACTTCCTTTGCGGCCTAAACCACCATAGGCGTGCAACCAGCAACTGTCGCCCTTCTCCAATTTTGGCGCGCAAGTCCCACTTGCGCGACCACACTACACTTGCGTGACTCCAACACCTGCGCGACTAGAGCTCTGATATTTCTATGGAATGAACACCGTGAAAAATAAGTAGGGGTGGTCCAGTATTTATAGGCTTTTGATCCACCTGTGCGACGGTCGTGCAAGTCCTCCTCTTGCGCGCAAGTCCTCCCCAGGTGCGTAGGTCCCGGCGCGCAAGTCCCACTGCCGCGCCTTTGCCGCGCTACTGCCGCACCTCTTCCGTGCCTCTGCCACGCTTCTCTATAGCGCAACACTTGCACGACAGGCCAATACTTTCGCGGCCACACTACCACTTGCGCGACACTCCTTCCTTTGCCATATTTTCATCTTCTGAACTGGAAAGACCATGGGCATGCATGTTTTGAACTTTCAATGATTCTGGCGTGCATGTCCCTTCACGGCGTGCAAGTCACTTGCGCGACCAAACTCCAATCATGCGCAAACTTCTTTCTTTTGCATATTTTGACCTCCTGATCTGGAAAAACATACGGCGTGCAAGTTTTTGATCCATTCACTATACGGCGCGCAAGACTCTTTTCGGCACGCAAGTCCCCTTTGCCAAAAACAACTTTTCTTCATTTGGTGATTTTCAAGCCCATAAATTTGGCAAACACTGGAAAACGGCGCCACCTTGTATCTTTTCTTTTCATACCGCCTCCAGATCATCCATCTCTTTTGTCGAAGTTCATGAATGAAACATGGATCCTTGACCTTATCTCTTTAACTCTACATACCTACATGAATTCCTCTTTGTCAAAAAATTTGTATGTTAGTGATTTGCATTTTCAACAACTACCACTCAGATGATCACTTTGTCAACAAACACAATCACCTCAAAAATGCTTCAATGATTCCTAGATGGATTTTTTCCCAACAGTTTTAAATTATAAATAGAATATATTTTTACCATTTAATACAATGTTCGTAATTATCATTAATTTTACACTGAATTCATAGGTAAAAAAAGACCAATCTTTTGCAATGTTTTAACTTTTAAAAACAAGTTTTCTCAACAGCGTGATTAATTTTAAATTAAATAATTCTACTTCTATGTTTTGAATTTGGAAAAATGGATATCATATTTGGAATCAGTGGGTCCAAATTATATTAATAGGCTACTTATTATTTTGAATCATTTTTTATCGTAACAACGATAAATTGTATTTACTACATTTAATGTAAATTGTGTAATTAAGAGTAAAAATAAGATTATAAAATTATTATAACACCTACCAAAATTTTATTGGTTGAATAAAAGTCGACCCATATCACCTAAGGGTTAGAATATATTAATTTAATGGACTTTTAACCATGAAAAGGCCGTAATTATTATTAAAACCAATGAAATTGACAACAAGTCACTCACTTATATCATATAAGTTTAAGAATTTTAATTTAGAGATAAAAATCATTAATCATAAAACATAAATAGTCACTGGAAATATATTAAAATTATAAATATCAAGTGAATTTATTTAAAATTTTTAGGGATTAAATAATTATCATTATTAGTTACACAATAATGAAGCAAAAATTGTCAATTTATTGAAAAAATCAATAATACAATTTTTTTAAACTAATAGTGACCATAAAAGGCACAAAAAATTTGAAAAAACGTATTGGTCATGTACATGAAATCCATAATCATACAATGGTTGAATATTTGACCATTTGGAGCCTTATAAATGTGATTATGTTAGTTATATTATTTTATTTTAAATGATGTCACTGTTTTCAACTTCATAATTTAATAAATATAACAATTTAAATGTCGTGATTTTAAGAAGATAAATTCTAGTAAAATTATTTTTATGGAAGATAATAGATTTATCTACATCAGAGTATTTTATTTTTAATTTTTATGTAGGAAATAATTTTATTAAATAATTATATAAAAATGTTGTAGTAATTATTTTATGAAGATAAATATCAAATAAATGATTTTAAAAGTATTAAAATATATATTATATGAACTAATTAATGTTCCCCACAAACATTATATATGAATATAAATTTTTAGGAATCTATTAAATAGGTTTATTTGAATATATATATATATAAGTTTTTTTATTATATTTAAATTCAAATAAATGAATAGTGTCAAAACCCACACTATTTTTATTTTATAAAAATAACATATTATAAAATTGTTTAAAAATCACAAAAATAATAAAAAATTATAAAATTAAATTTATATGGTCTAAAATGTCATAAAGTATCCAATTATGGACAAATCACAAAAAAAATAATTATTTATAACAATATAAAATTTAGAATATTATTATCACAAATAAAATTAAATTGATTAAATAAGGATAAATCAAGTTGATAATGTTTAAAATAAATTACCCACATGTCTAAATCTTATTTTTTATGATGATATTACAACCCTATCTCATCTAATATTTGGATGTGAGTAATTTTTGGAGGTTTTGAAGTGGGGTTTGAGTTTATTATAAATTTATATTTTAGAGGTTTCCAAAAGTGCCACGCTCCACTCTTATAAAATGTCACCTCCTACCTTTCCTCCTTACTCCACATTGAACCTTCAATATCAGAAAACCTCTACCCATTTCTCTTCTCCAATTCCCTAGAAACATACTAGAGGTCCGGGTATTCTTCTAATACAAACATTTTTTCCCTAAGAGGAGGGTTAGAAGAGGCGTGTCGAAGAAGAGGTAATATTCTTTACCGATTCTTTTAAATTCATTTCTTCTTCTACTCACTCTTATTTTGTTTTATCATAATAAAGTAATAACATCAGTATCAGTCATATACTTATATGTTATTATAAACATGAACCAACCCTATTTCACCTTCTATTCATCCTACGGAAAATGAAATCACCGCACGTGTGTACGTACATAATACTGTCTCCACGCCGTGGTGTAATCTTTTTTCCACCACCACCTTATATGGAAGAGTAAAATGGTAGAAATAATAAAAATATATGACAATTATTACAACATACTGATTCTAATAAATTATATCATCCACATTAATTCCATTCAACCATTATGGGAATGATATCATCGCTCGTGCGTACGTACAGATTACCGTCTCCACGACGCGATGAGATTAATTCTCCATAATTAACCATCCAAGTATGAATATAATGATTATATAATAAATAATCATTAAATGAAAGAAATAATAATGATACTGTATTTATGTACATATATGATTCATTTATTTAATTTCATTCAATTTAATAAGGAAACAAAAAATGACGTTCATGCGTACGTAGGGCCTACCTTCTCCATGAATGGTGTATTTCTTTCCATTTATCAATCTATTATATATATGTATATTCCGAAAATATATTTTATATAAATGATTTTGTTAAATTATGTAATTATTTAAATTCATATATAAGTAATAATATTAAGAACAACAAGTTGAAACACGTACGATAAATGAAACGATTTTACCCAAAACACCGCTTTAACAATGAATTGACAAAATAAAGGGTAATATAAAGTCCTAAGTGAATCATATATGATATCATAAGTATTATAATGTTTCTGTTACAAGTTAATAATATTTTTTACCCCACTATACTGGAGTCTCGGACAGTTACGGAAAAAACTGGGCATAAGGTAAGTGATAATTTGGAATCTCATTTTTATCTGAGATTGCTTATACGTAAGTATTTACCGGGTTATATTTTTCATCCAAGTACATAAAAATGTTTTCCCTAACATGATTAATATACTTAGATGTATGTTTAAATTCATGTTTACCCACGTTTCCTTTTACTTTGTGTAATGGATGGTATCTTTCTTTTGATTACTATAAGTGGCACTTTTCGACTAATCCATTAAAAGTACGAGGAGAATGCTTTTTAACTTATACGGAATGAAAGAATTTTTACAGTTTCATAACGTCTTATTTTCATGAAGCTTACTATACAACATTTCATGATTATTTTCAAAAAAATCATTTTCATTATAAATTACATGGCATTTTTAGAAAATAAAATGATTTTTAAGATGAAATTATATTTTCCTCAAGAATTAATTTCAAGTGTTTTATCAAAAGTATTTTCCATCTAAGATGAAATTATTTAGTATGTTAATGTTTCATGTCTAATGTATCTATTATTTACATGGTTTGATTTATCTTATGATGAAATGTTATCCATTGGTTTTATATGGATTATGTTATGAATGGATGATGTTTATGAAACCCATTTTATTCTTTGGGTTATGATGAATGATTTATGATTGTTTTGTTGTAAACATAAGAATGATTTCAATATGCGATGGGTGGGACCTATATATCCCTCCAATGCATTGGGTAATGATTTATATCTTCAGAGATAGACATGGCTGGAACAGAAAGTGAATCTGGTTCAGTAATATAGGGCTGGAACGACAAGTAATCCCGATTCAATAATGGACTTTGTCCACTATGATGGTCTTGCAAGAAATGCCTTGGCTACTATGGAAATCATATCATGTGAATAATGGTTTCCACAATGACATGTTTTATTCCCATGTTATTTTATCATGGTTAATATTTTTTATGATCTATTCCTTATGCACTGCCAAGATTTATGTCATTAGTAATTATTTTGATGTATTATGTTCATGTCCATATGTTCAAATGTTTAGGGATTGTTTTATATTCTCCATGTTTACCCTTACTGAGAATTTGATCTCACCCATTTTAGGCTTTCTTTTCCCCATGATATAAAGAAATGTTTTAGGTAATAAATCCAAATCGGAAGATATTTATGGGAGATGTTAAAGATCTTTCACCCTGATTAGAAGATTATGCTCTGTGTTTCTAAAGACACTAAACTAATACAGTCTTTAGGCATCTGTTTTTTTCATGTATTAATTATTCTGCAAAAGTAAAGAAATGTCTATGTATGTAATGCTTTGGGTCGCAACATTTGGTATCAGAGTGAAGGTTTATATAACCTTTGGAAACTATGATGCCGAAATTTAAGTGAAATCTCTAGAGATATTTCTAAGTTATGTCTAGAGATGTCTCTATGGTAATTATAAGTATATGTTATAGTCCTTGAATTTCATCAACGATCTTAGAATTAAACATAAGATGTTAGATATTGAAGGTACTCCCCCTTATTATTATTTTTTCCTAGAATGATTTTTTCCTCTCACACTATTCATTTTTGAGTTTTAGAAAATGGATGGAAATAGGAAGATTCAAGATAATAGGGGTTATGATGGACAATGGAATGATATTCATCATGAGAAACCAAATAAAAAGGGATTTGGAAGTCCAATAACATTATTATTATGCCTAATCATCAATCTCATAATATGATCAATAATCTCATCTTTGGTATGATTCTGGACACAGCTAATAAGAAAAAGATGGAGTTTCATGATGATCATAGAGGAATGAAAGTTCGTTTTCCCCCATTTAAATCATGTGGGAAGAGGTATCAAGGATAATGTTTCAAATGAACTGAAAGATGTTTTGGGTGTGGAAAAGGAGGACACAAAGCCAGAAATTGCAATGGAAAAGGTTCAGTTAACACCATGGACAAGGGTAATGGTATTGCTAAGACATCAACAATGGTTAAATGTTATAAATGTGGAATGTGCGGGAATTATGAAAAGCAATTCACAAAAGGGAAAATATCATTAATAGAATCAACATTGTCATATGAATAATATTTATGTTGATGATTATGAGGAGACTAGAAATGATATATGAGATGAAATCAGTGTTGAGCAATAAAATGATGAAGCTCAGTCAATGGTTTAAGAAGGTAGTGGAATGATTTATGTTTATCAAGAGTTATGTTGTATAGGTAATGGCACTATGAAATAATGACACATCTAAGGATTGTTACTCTATTTTTTTTTCTAACGTATTTGAATGTATATGATGAATGGTACTGAAAACCCTGAAAGTTTATTCATATATTTTTGGAAAGAAGATGATATGTTCATAATGAAGGGATAGAAAGAAAATCATAATATTAACAAGATCATGACTGATAAAAGGAAAAAGTTGCACCATGGTTTGAGTATATAGAAATTTTGGGAATTTGGAATGTGGAATGAGTTAACGTTTGACAACATTCATGTTGTCACTCAGGTTCTATGGTAATTCATGTTTCAAGAATACATGATTATAGTATTCACATGTATCGAATGTGATCAAAAACATATATCTTATGATATATGGGGGATAAATGATGGTATTCACATGATTGTTATATGACCTCTCTAGTAATATTTTTCATTATAATATGTGATTGGATAGAAATATTTGGGATTATCCTGAAGATTTGAATGGATTTTGTTAAACATTAGATATTATTGTTTACATACATAACTTTTTGATATTATTTCTGAAATGTTATAATAATAGAGTTTTCGAAAAAGGACAACCCATAGGACGAGAGACATCCCATCCCATTAGAAAAGGATGCGAGAATAGAACCAACAACCTAAGTGCGACGAGCCTTTATCTCCTACCACTGGCCTACATGATTTCCCTGGTTAGTAGAAACTAGTTTTTTTATTAAGCGTTATGACAGATGAAGTATAATTCCATTTTTGGAACCATATACGATTATTCTCATCATAAGATGGACTTATTTATATAATATTTTATAACCTTATGTTTGAGATAGATGGAATGACCTATCATTCTATCACATGATCGGGTAACACTTTACGGAATACAAATTCAACCTCATTTCATTAAGATATGATGTGGAAATTGTTCAAGGCACAAACAGTAGTGAGATTGTATCAAAATCATGTAAGTATTTCTTTTAATTAAAAACATTCTTCAACATTAGGGAAATTATCTTGAAAACCAAAAAGGTTTTCCTGGTGCCCTCATATTTGATGACTCAGATAGTACCATAGATCATCACAAATTTATGGCTTTGTGATTGTTGGGTTTTTCATAGCCATGTTCTCTACCACTCTTCATCCAAACAAGATGGTTAGATTTCAATTCCATATCCATATTTCTCTTATATTCTCCTAAGTGGAAACCTAGTGCCAAGTTTCATTGGGTGACCATTATGTTTCTAACCTTCCTTTTTAAAATTATGTTTTAGTATTCCTTTTTAAGATGTGGGTTTCTATGAAAGAAACTATCAAGTAGTAAATGGTTTATAAACCCGAAAAATTTCGAGGGCGAAATTCATTTTAAGGGGGGATATAATGTAACACCCTGAGATTTTATGTGAATTATTGTTTTTTAATTTCTTTCATGTCTTTTGTTGTATGCTTCACCAAGATTAACATGTGCTATATGCTACACTGTATTAGCTTGTAGTATATGAAACACTATTCATAGCTTTTGATGTACACAATTTCATATTATTTTGAATAAGATTCTTTTTACACAACACCAAGTATAAATTTTGATCAATGTATAACTGAACTATATTTTGAGATAGTCATACACAAAATCAATGAAATCTTTCCCCACACGCAACCCTAACTTGTCTTGCATTACTCACAAGAGTGACCTTCCTCAATAGAGTGTGTTGTACGCAATACAGAGTTTCACTAAACAATTTCATATTGTTATAATATTATTATAAACTATCCATTATGAATTTTTTTAACTGAATTTAGAATTTTATAAAATTATCAATCATCTTACACATTTTATGGAATGTTGTATGAGAAGAATATTAATTTTTTGGATATAGGAAGTCATTTTCAAAAAAATGTTGTTCTGCCACCTTTTGATGGAGCACCGACATTAAATCAAGTTCTTGACATGATTATAAGGTCAATTTTACAAATAAAAAATCTTCATTGGAATCATGATGTAAAAATTTACTTTGGATAAATGTTTGTGATTATTCTGATAACCTACATATTTTGATGAATAGTAAAAATACGCTAAATTTTAATTAAAAACAAATTTTTTCATCGAGATAATTTATATAATTAAATTATAATATTGAATGGTTTTAAATTATAAATAGAATATATTTTTACCATTTAATATAGTGTAAGTCATATCATTAATTTTACATTGAATTCATAGGTAAAAGCATTTCAATCTTTTGCAACGTTTTAACATTAAAAATTCCATTCTCTCAACAGCGGGATTAATATTAAATTAAATACTGCCACTTCTATGTTTTGAATTTGGAAAAATAGATTTCATATTTTTAATCTGTAGATACATATTATGTTAATAGGCTACATTTTATTTTTAGGCATTATGAATAGTTACTGCGGTAACTTTTATTTGCAACAATTAAAGGTAAATTTGGTAATTACGATTAAAAATAAGATTATAAAATTACCCTAACACCTACCAGAATTCAATTAGATGAATAAAAGTAGACCAATATCACCTAAGGGTCAGAATAGATTCATTTCATGGACTTTTATCCATGAAAAGGATGTAATTATTATTAAAACCAAAGAAAGTGACAACATGTCACACTCTTATATCTTATAAGTGTAATATTTTTAATTTAGTGAAAAACATCATAAAACATCGAACATAAATAGTAACCAGAAATCTAATAAAATTATCTACATCATTTGAATTTATTTATAATTTTTAGGGATTAAGTAATTCTCATTAATGGTGACACAATAGTGATGCAGAAATTGATTATTTAGTTAAAAAATCAATAATACATTATTTATTAAACTAATAGTGACCATAAAAGGCAAAAACACCAGACAAAAACTTATTGGTCGTGTACAAGTAATCCATAATCATACAATGGTTGGATATTTTTCCATTTGGAGCCTTATAACACTGATTATGTCACTTATATTATATTATTTTAAATGATGTAAAAGTTGTCACCTTCATAATTTAATAAATATAACAACTTAAATGTCGTGATTTTAGGATGATAAATTCGAGTAAAAGTATTTTTATGGAAAATATTATATTTATATACATCATAGTATTTAATTTTTAATTTTTATTCATAAAATAATTATATTAAATAATTATACAAAAATGAAGTAATAATTATTTTATGAAGAGAAATGTCAAATAAATTAAATTAAAAGAATTAAAATAAATATTATATGAACTAATTAAAGTTCCCCACGAATTTTTTAGATTCATATGACTTGTTAGTAATTTATTAAATAGTATTTTTCGAATATATATATATATATATTTGTATTTTATTTAAATTCAAATAATTCAATAGTGTGAAAATTGACACTATTGTTATTTTATAAAAATAAAATATTAAAAAATTGTTTAAAAATCACAAAAATATTTAAAAATTATAAAATAAAATTTATATGGTCTAAAATGTCCTTAATTATCCAATTATAGACAATTCACAACACAGAAGTAAACATTTATAACAATTTAAAATTTAGAATATTCTTACCACAAATAAAATTAAATATATTAAATAAAGGTAAATCAAGTCGATAAGGTTTAAAATAAATTAAAAACATGTATAAATCTTATTGGTTGATGATATTACAACCATATCAAATATAGTATTTTTATTTGAGTCATTTTTTGAGGTTTTTATGTGGGTTTTGATTTTATTATAAATTAATATTTTAGAGGATTCCAAAAGTGCAACACTCCTCTCCTATAAAAGGGAACCTCCTCCCTCTACTCCTCCCACAACTTTGAGCCTTAAATCCAAACAAATCCCTAGCCATTTATCTTCTACACTTCCTTAGAAACATAATAGAGGTTCTTTTCTTCTTCAAAGACAAACTTTAGTGCCCTAAGAAAATGTTTAGAAGAGGCTTGTCGAAGTAGATGTAATATCCTTTACCGATTCTTTCAAATTAATTTATTCTTCTGCATCCTATTATTTTGTTGTTTCATAATAAATTAATACCATAACTATCACTCATATACTGATATGTTATTATAAATTTGAGACAACTCTATTTCACCTTCTATCAGTCCTATGGAAGATGAAATCACCACGCGTGCGTGCATACAAAATACCGTCTCCACGTCGTGGTGTAATCTGTTTTCCACCACCACCAAACATGGATGAGTATAATTGTAGAAATAATAACAATATATGATTATTAAAACATCATACTGATTCTGATAAATTATATCATCCACTTCAATTCCATTCAATAATTATGGGAATGATATCATCGCTCGTGCATACGTACGGATTATCGTTTCCACGATGCGATGAGATTTGTTCTCCATGATAAACCTTTCAAGTGTGATTATAAATTATATATAATAAATAATAATGAATTATATGAAATAATAATGATACGGGATTTATGTATATATATGTTTCATTTACTTAATTTCATTCAGTTTAATAAGAAATTGAAAACAGCGTTCATGCTTACGTAAGACCAACCATTTCCATGAAAGGTGTATTTCTTTCCATATATCAATATATTAAATATATTTATATTCTAAAAATATAATATATAAAAATAATGTTTCACATTTTGGAATTAAGTAAATCATGACATAAGTAATAATATCAAGAACAACAAGTTGAAACATGTACGATAAATGAAACAATTTTACCCAAAACGTTGCTTTAACATGGAATTGACAAATGAACGAGTAATATAAAGTCCTAAGTGAATCATATATGATATAATAAATACAATTATGGTTCTGTTAAAAGTTAATAATATGTTCAAACCCACTATACACGAGTCTCGAATACATATAGAATAAAATTGGGCATAAGGTAAGGGATAATTTTGCAATCTGATTTTTAACCGAGATTGCTTATACGTAAGTATTCACTGGGGTTATGTTTTTCTTCAATGTCCATAAAAATGTTTTGCATCATGTGTTTAATATTATTCTATGTATTTTTAAAGACATTTTTACCCCTCTTTGACTTTTACTTTGTTTTATGGAATAAATCTTTTTTTTATTACAATACATGGTAATTTTTGACATTTTCGTAAAAAGTATGAGGATAATGTTTTTTAACTTATACGGCATGAACAGATTTTTATGGTTTCATAACGTCTTATTTTCATTAATCTTACTCTACAAGATTTCATGATTATTTTAAAAATAATCCTTTTCTTTTAAAATTTCATTGCATTTTGAGAATCGAAAATGATTTTGAAGAAGAAAGGATATTTTCCTCAAGAATTCATTTCAAGTGTTTTATCAAAACTATTTTCCATCTAAGATGCCATTATTTAGTATGTTTATGTTTCAAGTCTAATGTATCTATTATTTACATGGTTTGAAATTTTTTATTATGATATGATATCAATTTTATTATATGGATTATATTAAGATGAGATGATGTTTATGAAACCTATTTTATTATTTGGGTTATGATGAATGATTTATGATTGTTTTGTGGAACACATAAGAATGATTTCAATATGAGATGGGTGGGACCTATATCTCCATCAATAAATTGGGTAAATATTTATTTCTCAGGAGATAGATAGGGCTGGAATGAAATGTGAATTCGGTTCAATAATACAGGGCTATAGCGGTAAGTAAACCTGGTTCAGTAATCGTCTTTGTCCACTATGATGGTCTTGGTAGAAATTCTGTGGCTACTATAGAAATCATGACATGGGCTTAATGGTTTCCATAATTTCATGTTTTATTTCCATTCTATTTTATCATTTTTAATATTCCTTTATGATATATACCTTATGTACTTCAATGTTTTATGTCATTACACATGATTTCTATGTTTTATGTTCTTGTTCTTACGTTCAAATGTTTAGGGATTGTTTTAGGTTCTCCATCATTACACTTACTGAGCATTTCAGCTAACCCTTTTTATTCATTCTTTTCCCCAAGATATAAAGAATGGTTTTAGGTAAGAAAACCAATGGGGATGATCTTTGTGGGGGATTTTGAAGATCTTTCACCATTATTAGAAGACTATGTTCCATGTTTCTAAAGACACTATACTAATAAGGTCATTGGGAATCTTTTTTTATCATGTATTATGTATTCCTCAAAAGTAATGGAATGTCTATATACGTCAAGAATTGGGTCTCTACAATAATAATTGATGTATCATATTCTTCTCTCTAAGGAATTTTGATTTTATGTTTTAGTACATATTCATTTTTTTTATACAATGAGATTGATATGTAACTCCAATATCCATTTTAACCATGGATTCGAAATTCCAAATATCTTCATAAAATATAATATCTCTTATGAATAATGGACTTATGATATTTGGAATTATCCAACTGAAGAATCATCCAACATTAATTTCTGGTTGGGTGATATTTTTAGAAGCATACCTTGAATGTCATGTAAATGAGCCTCATAGATACCAATAGATTCATCAACCCTTTTCTTAAAATAAATGGCTTCATTTTTTAAAATTACAAACAAATCATGAGGAATGCACTTAACGAAGGCTAAGTTCTTGAACACTTCTCAATCCATGGATTAATGTTCAACATGATACCTCATATTCTTGATTAGATTCCACCACTAGCTCTCTTTGACGTATATCATATAAATATCCAGAATGAATTTCTCATTATCTAAAAACTGTAGAATGGAGAATAATTTTTTTTGTTGTACTAATTTTTTTTTATAAATTATTGGATCAAAAGACACATTAAATTACGGTGTCTGTTTCCTAATGAAGGAATCAATAGATTTATTTTCCCTAATATTTTTATTTGAATGTCCTGCAAGGTTCATAGATTGAAAATTTTGGGTGTGTGTAGAAATATTATTTTTCAATCCATCATCCATAAAATATTGTATCCCTAGAGGAAAATTGTTCCATTTTTCATCTCAATAAATAACAAAATTGTTCCTTCAGGTTCATTCCAGCAACTAAACCCAAAAATAATTAAATAAGAAATAGTTATAATTGTGAGGAACTACATCATCATGAACAATTACATATATGATGTCCAAATTATTACACATTATTTAATATATGACACCATAGGCTTACCCTTAGATACATCCGTGGACATATACATTTAAATATCTCTAGGGGTCTCACTAATGTTATGTAATACTAGATTATGAAGGTTAACAAATCTCTTTCATAGATACCAACTATTGAGACCCACACTTTTCATACATTAATATTTCATCATTTTTTGAATACTAAAATTATTCCAAAAACAAATTCCCAAAGACCGTATTACTCTATTTATGTTGGAGTCATGGAAACCTAAACCTGGGTACATATGTGAGGTACATTATATCCCACTATATTCTTCTGGACTAAAACCCTTCATAGACACATAATACAACATAAATATCATCATAAACTGGGTAATGGAAACATAATAAGTGGAGAGCTCATATATATAGTAATGTTAATCAATGGAAATATGTAATAATATCACGAGAAAGAGAGTATTAGAACATGATTGTAAAATTGAAGATCACATAATATATATCAAAGTTAATAAAAATATTAATTGAATAAATATTTTCAATTCCTATGACTTGAATCCTAATGGAATCAATTAAATAATCCCTTAATTTATAACATAATAATAAGGCATTTAATTTTAGGAAGATGCATAAACATGTAATATAATTCCATTTACGTGATGGAGAATTACCAAAACATAATAGGGAAACTCATGGGTACTACACCTTATGTGTGGGATACTCTACCATCCGTAGATGCATTTCATTCCCTGAAAGGGAGTGGGTTTCCACATCAACCCATATTTGATAGGGTTTCCCCGACTTCCATTATGGATCAAGCCTGTCAACTTATTTCCCATAATTATATAATGAGATATAAATAATTACCAAATGAATTAGAGGCAGATATAGGTCCCAATAGTCATTGATTGAAAATCATATATGTGTGTGAATCAAGATCATAAATCATTTATCATATCAGAACATGTGGAATTAAATGGGTTCTATAAACATCATGCAATAATATCATAACCCAAGAAAAAGAAATGGGTTTCATAATGAACATTGCATAATAAAAATAAACCATTTATAGAAATTATAAGAATGGTATATTAGACACATATCCCAAGTAAATTATACATAACAGAAAATAATTTTATATTAGATAGAAACTAATGTTGATAGATCACTTGAAATTGTTCCTGAGGAAAATATCCTTTCTTATTTGAAAACAATTTCATTTATAAAATTATTTATAATTTTAAAAGAAAAAATTTTCTTTGAAAATAATCCTATATTCTTATAAAGGAAACATATAATAACTATGGCATCATGATGATAGACAATTCATTTCATGTCATATATGTTTAAAAACATCCCTTCATACTGTTGTGGGAAAACCACACAATAACTCATTTTGGAAAGAGAAAAAATATTCCTTTAAAAATGATTAGTAAAAATTAAAATTTGGGTAAAATGACTTTAAACATACATAATATAATCATAAAAACATATTTTTCATTTTTTTAGAAAACATGGACATGGATGATAGTTATTCCCCAATAAAGACTTACAACAAAACCACCCCAAATATTGATATGATTTCCAAATAAATACTCATCACTATATAATATGTTGAATTTTATAAAACATTATGGACTGAAAATTATATGGATATAAAAATAATATAACATTATATATAATAAAAATAATAGATATTAATGGGATGTATATACACCACGTAGATGAAATAAGTAGTGTATAAGGCATGTGTCCCATTGAAATAAAAGTGATACATAAATCCATTACATTATGTATTGAATATCTTCATACTCATTCAAACGTCCATCATAGTAAATATAATTTTAATATAAATCTATTATATAATTTTTTTGAACAACATGATACCATATATGATTTTCTAATGACCTATTACACGTTTATTAAGTATTTCATGTGAGTGTTAGGTTTCAGATAATATCAAATTGTTTTTCCTATATGTTTTGACATAATATTATTTATATTAATATTTAAATCAAGGTTTAATAAGTTTATTATTAATATAATTATAATAATTTATAAAATATCGAAATATGAAATGGAATGCACCATTTATTCATACAGTAGGACGTACGTATGTGTGATTGCCGCATTTATTAAATTGTCATTTTAAATTAAGTAAGTTAATGGAATATATGTATGTATATATATATAATAAATCTAGAATATTTATTAGTTAATATATATCATAAATTTTTACTAAAAACATCATTAATATATTCACTTTACAATGTGAACGAGTAATTTCACTATTAGGAGGTGGTAGTCTACTCGCCCAAAAATGAAGTTATCATATTTACCAATATTGGAAAAAGGGGGTATGTTCTATATAATTAATAAATACGAATAAATAAATAATAAATATAATATATATAATATAAAAAAAAATTTACAGTATAATTCTCTACTGTGAGAGGTGGTAACCTAAAAACATAGTACATTATTTTGTCAGGCGGTAGTACGTTGTACATGGGAACTGTAAGTATGTTTCCCATTTTGTTGATGTGTTTATGAGGGTAGATACAAACCATATATTAAAATAATAAAAATATATTTATTATACTGAATTTATTATATATTCATCTAATATGAAGATTTCATGGGGGTGGTGAATCAACAAAATAAAAATGAGGATCTGGAATGATGTTACCGTTTCATTGGCTAACTCTTCTAGGATTTCACCAAAAGGGAATAATTGGTGGAATTTACTCCCAGTGGGAGGAATCTAGGGTGAATTTTTGGATTTTGGGAGGATATTTGGAACAATTTTTTCCAATCCAAATAGGTTATGAAGTGTGTAGAAAAGTGAAGAAAATGTCCCCTTTTTATAAGAAATGTGTAGGGTACTTTAAGATTTCCCTGAAAATATTAATTTATAATAAATTAAATCTAAATAGAAATTAATTCAAATGAATATTTATTTGAATGTAATCTTTTATCAACAAATAATTTTTACAAAAAACATTTTTATTATTTTATACCTTATAATTTTTTTTAATCCATCGTTTACAATTTTTTATTTTTTACTATGGTGGCAACATTTTCAACACAAAATGGTTATAATGTTTATTTATGTGATGTAAATTAAATAAAAATAAGATAATTTATACCATATTAGAGAATATTATAATTTATTATTATTTTTAAATATGTTTTATTATTTTAAAATATTTTAATAAAATATAAATTTCATAAATTTCCATTAGTGTAAATTTTTACAATATTCATTACATTACCTTTAAGAATATTAATAATGAAAAATAACAATGAGGACATTAATTTTATAGAACCCTTATATGTTATAGTCAATATTATAATAAATTTATAACCATAAATAACCCAAATTAATTTTTTTTTTAATATTCCTAATATCATTCAAGTGATTATTTCATTAATTAAATTAGTACTACATCATAATTTGATAACTATTTATGAAACTTATTTCTTCACTAAAGAATAAATATATATTTCCCTGATGTGTAAAATATTTTTATTTTTCCAAATTATATATATATTTGATCATATCTTCAATTTATCGCCATATAAAAAATATTATACTTATTAAAAGTACGAATGTGATATTTTTTCACACACTTTGATTTTTAATATTATCTAAATCATTATCCATTAAATAATTAAATTCATAATGATATATAATATGGGTCAAATTAAATCCATTAAATAACATTTTGTAATTTTATAGGGAATTTTAAAAATATTTATAATAATACTGTTACATTTCATTAACCAATTTACCCTTAGTAGTGTTAATAAATTTACTAACCTGTTATTCATATTTTCTAAAAATAAAAGGTTCCTAAATAATTAATTTGGGCTAAAATTTTTAAATAGATAATAAATTTTTTATAACATAGAACTCATAATTGGCTAAAATGAGTTTAAAATTAATCCATGGAAAAACATGTTTTTAAAATGAAAAAGTCCAAAAGTTTGAATTGGTTTAATAACATTTTATATGTGAAATTTATTCCAAAGAACTAAATTGGATTAATTGATGTAAAATTATTGTAAATATTCTTTGAAAAAAATTCAAAAAATTATTTAACTTTACAAATAAGTAAGACATAGAAGCAGTTTTTAATTAAAATTCAATATTTTCACTATTCATCAAAAAATAATACTCATCAGGAAAATAAAAAAATTAGTACAATATAAATTTTGATATCTTTATTTTCAATAAGAAATATATTTTTCAGAATATAATTTATAAAATTGTTAAATACTATATTTCGTACATGTGTGCCATTATTAGTCGACAAGAAGTACATTTTTATAAAATATAATTAATTGATGAGTAAAATTGGATTTTTTGTTACATCCTTTATAGAAACAACATAATATGGATGTTAAAAATATATTGAATATTAATTTCATTAATATAATCCTACATTAGTGATTTTAGTTTTTAATTTTATAAAACACACTTATATGAATTTAAATAGTTTTCTAGAAGATGAATTCTATTCAATTTGAAAAAGGTTTTTACATTTATAATCTATAATTATATTATTAAAACCCATCCTAAATGGGAATATTCTACGACTACCCCAATCCCTCCTATTACAGGCCAGGGGCTTCTGACCATCAATCAGTAGGCATATCCCACAAATGGGAGGCATTAGCATAGAGTAGCTATACACAAGAACACATCTTCACGCCACACAATGATGAAATGTAAAAAAACTAAAATAATGAATTCATACAACTATGATCCCTAATCCAATGTATGATATAATGTAATGGAAAATTAAGAATGTCAAAAATCAATACCACCACAAAGAGTATGTAACACGAGTCTATTTGAAATTGTTGAAGTCCAACATACTCCAAGGTTGAGGACTCTGTAAAATGTACAGTCCTAGTAAACAACGTAGTTTTCCCAGCTCCATCTATGCTCCACCCGCTCCCTCTCATCCTAGGAAACCGTCAAAGGGGTAACCATCATAAAATGAAATGACAAGTGTGGAAAATCCCATGTAGTTGTGGGTATAACAATACTCAGTAGGATACCTCGAAAACCAAAAAACATGAAGAACCATGTAAATTCAGTTGAACACAATATGTAACACTTCATAGCAAATATAAGGAGAACATGAAACCCATATATAATCGGGAGAGACACCATAACATCAGATGATCGTAACCAACTTCTAGCCAATATATTTTTCTCTAAACAATGCTCGTTTCAAGATAACTCTATCCTCGAGAAATGATATCATCAGAGATAGTCGGCGAATATGTCTAGCTCATTTGGACCCTATCCAAAGATAACATATTTATCAAGAATACTATGATATAAAGAAACAAGAGAATGCATATAACTAGTGGAGGACAGCATGAACAAAACCTGGATAAACCGACTCCATATGGGATCATATGATAATGAATCCACAAAGCTTGATGATACGACCCACTAGATAGAGGTTCAATTCATTACTCAAGGAGGTTATTTTGACTCCAAAACTCTACTAGGGATGATTGAGTATCACATTCTAGTCTCACGTACGGGAACCAAATATCTATTTGAGACTCCAACTCTAGGTTGGATTAAAATACATTGATGTGGATTTAATACCTCGCTATAAACTTTTGGAAATCAACAAGGGAATGCAGTCAACATATATTGGTACAAACTATGAAAATAATGATACTCATGAACTCTTGTTGGGAGTACATAGTGTTTCCCGAGGGTACATGTTGTGTCCCACTACCCCATGTCTTACCCATGTGAAATAGCCTCACATGACATGTAGTCTCCATATACACATCATTTAGAATGGTATACAAGGAATATAGTGATGCATGACTCCCTGCCCTTGGTGCATGGCAGTGTATGTGTATTGAAACTGTATCCTTGTACCAGTTAGTGTATTCCATGATGTGTCCATGTGGGAGTACATGATTTGTCCAGACAGTGTATTCCATCTCATGTCTATGTACTTCTTAAGTACACATCAAGTCAAATGGGGAGGGTTACACACTGTGTGATCATTTTCATCATCTCGAAACCAAATCCACCACCGAAGGGGCTCTACATGGTGTGTAATCCCTAGTTATATATCGTGTAGCTTGGGATTTTCTATATCTATGGTTCTTCCTCCGTTCTTCCTCGCATGCTGCTTGCACCACAATTTACACCTCGAATCATACTATAGATCATGTATCTATGTTGACTGAGCCTTGCTACTGGTAGTTTTCTGGATTCTGTCCTTGAAATAGATTAGGGAAATTTCTTACAATGTAGGTTCACTATATAATTTCAAAAAAGAGTGAAGAATGTTAGGACCATCTTCAATCATCCCCGATCTACCCTTATATACCTTAGATCCTTGATCTCTAACCACCATCGTATTTCGTACCCATGGTTTCAATCATTTACATTGAATAATGTGTGCGCAATGATCTATGACCATGTATTTTTCAAACAATTGGCTAAAAAATGATATTGATGATCGAACTACTAAATTTTGTGTGGGGGTGAAGGGGGATCCAAAAAATAGAAAATTAAGCAACTAGACATATCAAATTGTCATTTCGACTTGATTCTCTATCATAGAAGGATAATCGAACGAGGAATAAAAATTAACCAAAATAAAAAAAAATTAAATTTGATTGAAATTTACTGACATCTCGCGGATCAATTCAGGTTTTTTGAATTGAGTTAAAATAATTATGGAATTATGAAATGGACAAAATAAATAAACCAAACATACTACCTAATATTTGGATCTAATTTTTATGAATAACGAAAACATTTCATCCATCGATGAGATCCTCATACTCCACTAGCATGACGATCCATGATATAATCCTAATCAATTATCATGAAAAAGGAACCATCTTATTTAATGGTGCTAATACATCCATATTTTAGTGTGAATCCATGATCCAAGGGCCTAATTATTGAAACAATATGGGATCATGTCATTACGTCAAAAAAATACAAAATATTATTCTTTCAATTTATTTTATTTATGCTGTTCCCTTAATAATTTTTTTTACAAATGAACCACACCTACAAATGTTTTTATACACCTAGGGTCAAACCTGTAATATAATTCCAATGATTTACCAATATTTATAATCCAAGAACCCGTTTAAGAGTTACAACACTATTTCATAAAAATAGTGTGCTCATGCTATTAAATATTTTAGTATTTTTTAAATATTAATTTCAAGAACCCTTCTCCCAGGAATCACTTGTTTTCTGAGAACCTAGTCTCAAATATAATTCATGTTATATCTAAAAATAGTACATGGAAAATATAATATGTTACATTATGCCCACAATGGGGGTTTACATTCCAAAAAAACTGAAAATAAGGGCTACTCAAACAGATGAGAGTAATGAGCATGAATATGAGCCTCTTGATCCCCTGTACAGTTCTAGACATTCATGTTATTCCATCAAATAGACACCAAATGTAACGCCCCGACCCCAGTTACCAAGAGTCGGTGCATTATTAAATAACATTGGCATGATCACAAGAAAGATCAAATCTCGAAAGACCGATTGGTTTTGTAGCCTTGGAAACACTAGATATAATCATAAAGTTTTACATTACATTTCAAAGTGAAAAACTACTACAACAACAAAGTCTTCATATCCACACTATTAACCCCTCATAATATCCCTGCAAGTCATTCATAATTTACTTCTTCACTACCTGGGAAAAATAAAACATAGAAAAGGGGTGAGCTCAAATGCCCAGTAAGGATAACAATATAGCGGAACATTCAAAATAAGCATAAACATTTAAGGCAATGCATTACTAAAACAAAAGCCTATTAACCTTGAACTTCAACATAGTATGGCAAAAGTAAAATGAAATAATGCCATTTACTTATTCACATGGATATTCTACTAATTGAATAATCACATGCAAAAATCAAAAACCACTTTCATAATGTTGGAATGCATAATGCCAGACTATCATAACCACATAGTCAAGGCCTCGTGCCAAGACTACAAATAAGATTTTGCCAAGGCCTTGTGCCAAGACACTAGTTTGTCTCATGAGACCTACCGATGCATCGAGGAGCTATAGCGGGCTCCACCCGTCACTTATTAAGTCTAATGCATTCCCATATGAAAAGGTTTAAACATAACATAAAAATTCGTATTAAAAATAGCATACGAAATGTCAATAATTTCACCATAAACTATGAATGGTATAAAAATAGCACATCCATAGTCAAACATATCACAAAACATTCAATACAATATAGAAGTTTTGTATCATAATAAATCAACTTCAAATAATCTTAAAATCCATCAAAGGATGTTGACGTAGATGAAATCAAAATTCTTTTTAAAGAAATATCTCCTTTTATTTTGAAATCATTTAAGATCCATATAAAATAAAACATTTTCTTTGAAAATATTCTTATAAGCTTGTAAGGAAAGCTTTGAAGATTTTATAACGGCGTAAAATAACCGCACCCACCATATAAGTTAAAAAAACATTCTTACCTCAATTCTGTCAAAAAGGTAAAAACGGACCTTGTTTTGAAAATGACGGAAAGATTCCTTTATAAACCACTTATAAAAGTCAAAAAGGGTATAAATGAATTTAACTCATATTTTAGTAAATAGTAAAAATGTTTTGAAATACATTTTTAAGAAACATGGATGTGGATGATAAAGAGATCCTAGTAGATTATTACGTATAAACAACCTCGAATAATGAAGAGATTGTGAAATAACCCTTACCTTGTACTTTTCCTTGGTTGGGGTAGGTTAACCTCCTGTATAATGGTGAAATAATTGTTATTAAATTATACAAGAATCATATATATTAATATGATATCATATATGATCTTTTAACATTGATTTGTTAATAATATCTTAGAATTATCGTCGTTTCGGGTGTTAACTTACTTGTTTTCTTTTATATGTTTTGTTACGTAAGACATGTTTGTAAAGGATAGGTTGTATATTATTCATATCCAGAATGATATCAAGTCCTTAAACATCATTTTTAAATCATCAAATGATAATTATACTTGAATGGATACGATGGAGAATGAATCTCATCGCGTTCGTGGAGACGGTAGTCCGTACGTACGCACGAGCGACAATATCATTCTTTTGATATTAAAATAATATATAAATGGATGTTATATCATATATAAAGAATCATTAACATGTTATATTTATTATTTACATGAGTTACACATCATTATTATACCCATCCAAATAATAATATATTGAATAACAATTACACCACGACGTGGAGACGGTAAGCCGTTCGTACGCACGTATGGTGACATGTTATTCAAAGGGTGGATAGAATAATGAATATGGTTGTACCATATTTATAATAACATCACAGTATATGTAAGATACTGGAGTTATTATTTTAGAATGGTAAGAACAAAGAAAGAGGAAGTGGAAGAAGAAAGGAACTTAGAAAAGGGTGGTGAAATCATTACCTCTTCTTCGGGTTCTTCCTTTTGATTTGATCAAAAGGGCTCCATAGGTTGGCTTTCTGATCAAACTAATGCATCTAGTTTGTAGTGAGGGATGTTGGGAGAGTATTTGGGCAGAGTTTGGCGGAACCAAAAGGCTTTGATGGTGTGAAGAAATGAGAAGAAGGAGTTCCCTTTTATAAGAGGGGTGAGGGGCACCTTTGGAAAAGCTAGAAATATTAATTTATAATAAATTCATATTCGGTTTCTAATGGCTCCAAATCTTATAATTCAAAGGTTAAGGTGGGGATAGGTCGAAAACCACTCAACCAATAGAATTTAGACAGGTTTGGGTACTTATATTAACCTTATCTTTAAGTATTAACTCTAAGTTAATTAGTTTCACTTTTACAATGTCTCTTTGTATTTTTATATAATATGGTTAATAAACTTACTATATAATCCAAGAGACCCCCAAGTGGTACATTAATGATGAACCTATCATGATATAATTCTCTTGGCCTAACCTTATATTTTTAGGAATTTAATATCAATTAATAATATAATATTTGTTTTAAGAACTCTTTTATGTCAATTTTGACACTATTCAATAGTTGATTTTTGTGAAACTCATAACAGATTGATTACATCGAAAAAAGTACATTAAATCAATCCTAATATATCATATTATCCTAGAAAATTATTTTAATTCATTAAAAGTTTCATATTATATTTATTTGGGTATTTATAATATCAATTATTTTAATTTTTCACTATTATAGTAATTACTTCATCATCATTGTGTCATAAATAAAATAAATTATTTAATGTCTAAAAATTATAAATAAAATATCATTATGTAGGAACTCTTTTTAGCTTTCTAATGAATATTTATAATCTAAAATCCAACTTATATAACCCTATGTAACAATTGTTTTGCTAAACGAAATATGCTTGTGTCATTTTTGTATTCATTTTGACTTAATTAAAATAAAGTGTCATTATCACTTACAAGTGGATCCATGGGGTCCCAAAATCGACCCAAAGATGCCCATGGTCGACCATGTATCAACCAATAGGGTTAAGACACGTTTTAGGGTAATTTAGTATTATTATAATATTATTTTTTAACCCTTATTTACCGGATTTACCCTTAACCATGGTAAATAAAATATTACCGCAGTAATTATTCAAAATGTATAAAAATAAAAGTTACCTATTTACACAATTTGAACATCCTGATTCCAAATATGGAATATATTTTTCTAAATTCAAAACACATAAGTGGCAGAAATTAATTTAAAATTAATTCCCGCTGTCAAAACAAAAAGCGTGTTTTTAAGAGATAATAACTATCAAAAGATTGACACTTGTTTATGTTCGGTTTAATTGTAAAATTATGTCTAATGACCAACATTATATTAAATTGTAAAAATATATTCTATATATACTTTAAAACCGCTCAAATTCATAATTTATCACTATTAATTATTTTGATTAAAAAAGTTGTTTTTAATTAAAATTTAGTAATTTTCACTATTCATCAAAATATGAAAGTTATCCGAAAAGTACCAAAATTTCACCTTAGGCTAAATTCGATATTCCGAATCCAAAAATGAAGTCCATTTTGAAATATAAAATATATATAGTTTCAAAAAGTAGGTATTACTATTTATAATGGCTAGTTTGATTGGTTATGGTGTGTTAGAACTCGGTGTTGCGTACAACACACGCTATCACATTATTCAAAGGGAAACGTACCGTGGAAGCTTGGGGTGTTTCATTTTAAATTTTTTATGTCCCCATTTAGTCAAAAAGTTTAAAATATTGTATTTAAAAAGGTTTTACTATTAGAAGTTGATAAAAGTGAAATACTGAAAATGAATCTGTTCTTGCATTATGACTAAGAAACTCATAATAGGGATTCTAAAATTATAAGGATTATATAAAGTTCAAAATGTAGTTAATACTATTCATGACCTCTTTTAATGGTGTGATTGAACTCGGTGTTGCGTGTAGTGCAAGTTATTGAATTATTTTTAAGAAATAACACACTCTGAAATCCTGGGGTGTTACATTCTCCCCTCCTTCAATAAATTGCATCCTCGCAATTTGAAATGGTTCTTCGAAAATAAAAGGTTGAAAGTAGAAAATATATTTGTGGGAAAACCCACATTGGAAATTGGGTTACTAAAATTTAGTCTTAATATGAGGAAAAGAGAAATTAAAGGGTCACCACCAAATTATGATCTCGATTAGGAGAACATTGGTGGCAATTAGAGACATATAATTGGAGGAAAAACGTAAATATTTATAGGTAGTGATTGAAGCCATCAATCACAAACAAGTATAAAATTGAGGTCCTTAAACTCATCAATCTATGATGATTTGAAGTACCATCGGTTCAACAAAATATAGGGTATTGGGATAACACATTTTTGACGTTTCAAAATATCTTAGTTGAAATCCCACATCGAAAAATGAATTAATGAGGCCTCTATTTAAAATAAAGAGTGGAATGTATGAAGATTACCGAAAATAACACATACTAGGGTTCCATGTAGGAAAATATGGATATGGAGGAGAAGTCTAACCATCAATTATCTGATGGAGAGTGGTAGAGAACATGGCTATGAAAAGGCCAACAATCCCAAAGCCATAAATTTGTGATGATTTAAGGTACCATCTAGGACAACATTTTTGTTCTAAGTTTCTATTATTAATGTTTAGGAATTTATTTATGAGATTGGATAAGATAATAAGGAGATATACTTACTTTATAATTAGAATTTTACCCATTAATAAATTTCTACCACAAACTCATCTTTCATTCTAAAAGAAAATAGAACGTAATTTTTTTTTCTATTTATACTATTCGTACAGGGTTCCAAAATAAATGAATTATAATTAATCTACCAGATCTTTTATAAAAAACTACATTATTTAATCCAGGACATCTCGTGGGCCAGTGGTAGGTGATACACCCTTGTCTCCCTTCGGTTGCGGGTTCAAGTCTCGCGGCCTTGCCGGACGTGACAGGTTGCCGCCCGAACTCCGGGTTGTCCTTTTATGGCAATCCAAAATAATCCAAACTAGAACTATCCAAAATACATCTGTCCAAATTCACAGTCCAACATTTATAAGGAAGGTAAACATAATGTAGATCCTTTTTACCCCGTAATAGCATATGAATACCTTCATCATGTATTCTTTTAATACACCGAAACATCCTGAATTACCATATTCCTTAATGATTACATTCATGCTCCCTAATTCCATATAGAAAGTTGGATATACTTCATTAATCCAAAAATGTTTTAAACCCCAACAATGATGGAATATACAAATCATTAATCAGTTCCAGGGTAGTCAAGAATATCCAATATAATTTATCCAAAACAATCACATATTATTCCAAAATCACTACCTCAGTATCAGAACTATATTATGATTTATCATTCTCTCAACCATATATTTTCCAAAAATTTATCCTGCTATTGAGTCACTTTTCTTTGTTCCACACAATCTCAAGTCCTTAATGAAATAGTACTGCAGTACAATCCTTATATACTCCATAATTATTATAACAAGTACATTGTTGATACAACACTAAATTGACATAATCAACATAAGAACTCTAATCATTCCTCTTCATCTGTGGTAGTATCATAACTTGATTATTATCCAATAACATCATTTGCGACATATTCTGATGACTGGGACATAGGTTCGCATAGTGTCCAAACTCCTTGCAAATGAAGCCTTGTACATTTGAAACCATTTTCTTACCCTTATAGTCACGTACTGTGTGCCCTTTTCCTCTACACTTATAACAAACTCCCATTCCTTTCAGGCAAGTTCCAGGGTGTTTCTTTCCACAGTTACCACATATGGGAAAATTCTTCTTTTCCCTTTTCCCTTTATCCATCTTTCTCTCTTCCATCCTTTTCTTCTCTTGCTTCCCTTCAAAGACATAGGGCTCAGTAAACTCTTTACTTATCTTATCAACACATGATATTATTTCTTCATATGATGATAATACATGGGAGACTATTTTTTCTTATAAATTCTAGCTTAAGACCATGAGAGATATGATCCTTCCTTCTCTTTGAATCATGTGCATTTCTGGAGTTATCATTCCTTCTACTGGGCGCCATTTCTAAACAATGGCATAAACTAGATTAGTTTATGAATCAAAATACATAATCCCATAATTATAAAACACTTAACATAAATTGAACTATTTATGGATATAATCCATAATCATAAAAATGTTTTCTTTGAGGAAGTATATACTCATAAACCCTTCATAATGGTTTGTAAAGAAAATGAGAATTATCCTAAGCATATCCCCCGGGAGTGTCGTAACCAAGAGTGCAGCAAGGCCCGTTGTCGTGCACCAGTTCCCGTTCGAGTCTAGATCAAAGCGGTGTTTTCGGGTTTTACCCCTAGGTACATCTGTGCCAGAGCCGCCTCTACCTGCTCGTATCCAGACAGGGATTTATTGCTCGGAAAACTCACAAAATCTCTACAATACCAAAATTCTAGGAAGTTCTTCTATACTAATCCTCAAAGTTCATCTTAGGTCTACGTGCTCTAATCAGAGTTTATCTAAATATAGCTTCCAAGGTTTGTACTAAACTTCCTCTGATACCAACTGTAACGCCCCGACCCCAGTTACCAAGAGTCGGTGCATTATTAAATAACATTGGCATGATCACAAGAAAGATCAAATCTCGAAAGACCGATTGGTTTAGTAGCCTTGGAAACACTAGATATAATCATAAAGTTTTACATTACATTTCAAAGTGAAAAACTACTACAACAACAAAGTCTTCATATCCACACTATTAACCCCTCATAATATCCCTTCAAGTCATTCATAATTTACTTCTTCACTACCTGGGAAAAATAAAACATAGAAAAGGGGTGAGCTCAAATGCCCAGTAAGGATAACAATATAGCGGAACATTCAAAATAAGCATAAACATTTAAGGCAATGCATTACTAAAAAAAAGCCTTTTAAACTTGAACATCAACATAGTATGGCAAAAGTAAAATTAAATAATGCCATTTACTTATTCACATGGATATTCTACTAATCGAATAATCAAATGCAAAAATCAAAAACCACTTTCATAATATTGGAATGCATAATGCCAGACTATCATAACCACATAGTCAAGGCCTCGTGCCAAGACTACAAATAAGATTTTGCCAAGGCCTTGTGCCAAGACACTAGTTTGTCTCATGAGACCTACCGATGCATCGAGGAACTATAGCAGCCTCCACCCGTCACTTATTAAGTCCAATGCATTCCCATATGAAAAGGTTTAAACATAACATAAACATTCGTATTAAAACTAGCATACGAAATGTCAATAATTTCACCATAAACTATGAATGGTATAAAAATAGCACATCCATAGTCAAACATATCACAAAACCTTCAATACAATATAGAAGTTTTGTATCATAATAAATCAACTTCAAATAATCTTAAAATCCATCAAAGGATGTTGACGTAGATGAAATCAAAATTCTTTTTAAAGAAATATCTCCTTTTATTTTGAAATCATTTAAGATCCATATAAAATAAAACATTTTCTTTGAAAATATTATTATAAGCTTGTAAGGAATGCTTTGATGATTTTATAATGGCATAAAATAACCGCACCCGCCGTATAAGTTAAAAAAAACATTCTTACCTCAATTCTGTCGAAAAGGTTAAAAAGGACCTTGTTTTGAAAATGACGGAAATATTCCTTTATAAACCACTTATAAAAGTCAAAAAGGGTATAAATGACTTTAACTCATATTTTAGTAAATAGTAAAAATGTTTTGAAATACATTTTTAAGAAACATGGATGTGGATGATAAAGAGATCCCAGTAGATTATTACGTATAAACAACCTCGGATAATGAAGAGATTGTGAAATAACCCTTACCTTGTACTTTTCCTTGGTTGGGGTAGGTTAACCTCCTGTATAATGGTGAAATAATTGTTATTAAATTATACAAGAATCATATATATTAATATTATATCATATATGATCTTTTAACATTGATTTGTTAATAATATCTTAGAATTATCGTCGTTTCGGGTGTTAACTTACTTGTTTTCTTTTATATGTTTTGTTACGTAAGACATGTTTGTAAAGGATAGGTTGTATATTATTCATATCCAGATTGATATCAAGTCCTTAAACATCATTTTTAAATCATCAAATGATAATTATACTTGAATGGATACGATGGAGAATGAATCTCATCGCGTTCGTGGAGACGGTAGTCCGTACGTACGCACGAGCGACAATATCATTCTTTTGATATTAAAATAATATATAAATGGATGGTATATCATATATACAGAATCATTAACATGTTATATTTATTATTTACATGAGTTACACATCATTATTATACCCATCCAAATAATAATATATTGAATAACAATTACACCACGACGTGGAGACGGTAAGCCGTTCGTACGCACGTATGGTGACATGTTATTCAAAGGGTGGATAGAATACTGAATATGGTTGTACCATATTTATAATAACATCACAGTATATGTAATATACTGGAGTTATTATTTTAGAATGGTAAGAACAAAGAATGAGGAAGTGGAAGAAGAAAGGAACTTAGAAAAGGGTGGTGAAATCATTACCTCTTCTTTGGGTTCTTCCTTTTGATTTGATCAAAAGGGCTCCATAGGTTGGCTTTCTGATCAAACTAAGGCCACTAGGATGTAGTGAGGGATGTTGGGAGATTATTTGGGCAGAGTTTGGCCGAACTAAAAGGCTTTGATGGTGTGAAGAAATGAGAAGGAGGAGTGCCCTTTTATAAGAGGGGTGAGGGGCACCTTTGGAAAAGCTAGAAATATTAATTTATAATAAATTCATATTCGGTTTCTAATGGCTCCTAATCATATTATTCAAAGGTTAAGGTGGGGATAGGTCGAAAACCACTCAACCAATAGAATTTAGATAGGTTTGGGTACTTATATTAACCTTATCATTAAGTATTAACTCTAAGTTAATTAGTTTCACTTTTACAATGTCTCTTTGTATTTTTATATAATATGGTTAATAAACATACTATATACATCCAAGCGACCCCCAAGTGGTACATTAATGATGAACCTATCATGATATAATTCTCTTGGCCGAACCTTAGATTTTTAGGAATTTAATATCAATTAATAATATAATATTTGTTTTAAGAACTCTTTTATGTCAATTTTGACACTATTCAATAGTTGATTTTTGTGAAACTCATAACAGATTGATTACTTCTAACAAAGTCAATTAAATAAATCCTAATATATCATATTATCCTAGAAAATTAGTTTAATTCATTAAAAGTTTCATATTATATTTATTTGGGTATTTATAATATCAATTATTTTAATTTTTCACTATTATAGTAATTACTGCATCATCATTGTGTCATAAATAAAATATATTATTTAATGTCTAAAAATTATAAATAAAATATAATTATGTAGGAAATCGTTTTATCTTTTTAATGAATATTTATAATCTAAAATCCAACTTATATAACCCTGTGTAACAATTGTTTTGCTAAAGGATATATGCTTGTGTCATTTTTGTATTCATTTTGACTTAATTAAAATAAAGTGTCATTATCACTTACAAGTGGATCCATGGGGTCCCAAAATCGACCCAAAGATGCCCATGGTCGACCATGTATCAACCAATAGGGTTAAGACACGTTTTAGGGTAATTTAGTATTATTATAATATTATTTTTTAACCCTTATTTACCGGATTTACCCTTAACCATGGTAAATAAAATATTTACCGCAGTAATTATTCAAAATGTCTAAAAATAAAAGTTACCTATTTACACAATTTGAACATCCTGATTCCAAATATGGAATCCATTTTTCTAAATTCAAAACACAGAAGTGGCAGAAATTAATTTAAAATTAATTCCCGCTGTCAAAACAAAAAGCGTGTTTTTAAGAGATAATAACTATCAAAAGATTGACACTTGTTTATGTTCGGTTTAATTGTAAAATTATGTCTAATGACCAAAATTATATTAAATTGTAAAAATATATTCTAAATATACTTTAAAACCACTCAAATTCATAATTTATCACTATTAATTATTTTGATTAAAAAAGTTGTTTTCAATTAAAATTTAGTAATTTTCACTATTCATCAAAATATGAAAGTTATCCGAAAAGTACCAAAATTTCACCTTAGGCTAAATTCGATATTCCGAATCCAAAAATGAAGTCCATTTTGAAATATAAAATATATATAGTTTCAAAAAGTAGGTATTACTATTTATAACGGTTAGTTTGATTGGTTATGGTGTGTTAGAACTCGGTGTTGCGTACAACACACGCTATCACATTATTAAAAGGGAAACGTACCGTGGAAGCTTGGGGTGTTTCATTTTAAATTTTTGATGTCCCCATTTAGTCAAAAAGTTTAAAATATTGTATTTAAAAAGGTTTCACTATTAGAAGTTGATAAAAGTGAAATACTGAAAATGAATCTGTTCTTGCATTATGACTAAGAAACTCATAATAGGGATTCTAAAATTATAAGGATTATATAAAGTTCAAAATGTAGTTAATACTATTCATGACCTCTTTTAATGGTGTGATTGAACTCGGTGTTGCGTGTAGTGCAAGTTATTGAATTATTTTTAAGAAATAACACACTCTGAAATCCTGGGGTGTTACACCAAATTAATATATCATCCATGAGGGAAACTCTTCTAATTATCACTTATCAAAATTGGGAACTTCAAAAGGCCACTCCATCATCGATGTCCAGCTCGTCCAATTCAATAACGTATGACAGGTCATGTGCGTACCGCCTCAACTACGGGACATGGAAGATGTTGTGTACCTGATATAACTAAATAGGTTGAGCCATGTAGTATTCCCCCTATCCGGATCTATGGAGTTTCTAGAAAGGGCCAATGATCCTTGGAGATAGGTTGTCTCCCCATCCAAATATTTGTAATCCATGCCGATGTGAAACCCAAAGGAATACATGTTCTCCCTCAATGAAATCACAGGACCTACATAGCCTATCATAATAATAATTATGATGACTCAATTTAGTCTACATCCAAACATGGATGATGTGAAACTACTCTGTAATAGTTTTCACAAATCTTATCCCATGAGTGAAAACCTTCTTAGGTTGGTCCAGTAATGTGTTGACCCGCATTGTGGCTTGTAAAAATCTTTTAATGGATCTATACCAAGTCTTAAATATAATATTTTTATATGAAAACTACACTAGTGATAGGTGATCCTCCCAACTATGAAAAAAGTCTAACATTCATGCCCGCATCATATCCCCAATAATTTAAATGGCCCACTCAGTCTGGCCATCCATCTCAGGGTGAAGCTCTATTCTAATGTGTAACTAGGTCCCAAACACCTCATGTAATCCATATAAATTATGGGATTTAATGTATAAATAATGATAAGAAAATATTGTCGATGGAAATCTATTGATTAAACTATCTCTTAAATGTAGTGTTTCCTCAATCAATCTACCGTACTTGACTATCAGATGGCTAGGAAGTGTACTTACATGGTAATTCATTCAACAATAATGTAGACGGAATCGTGTACCAGAGATGTATGGGGTAAGACCATCATAAGTCCACAAATATCCCATACCACCTCCATTCAATCACCTCATGGGTTTGAGCTAAAACTAATGTCACCTGGTTCTCATCCTTCTTTTTATGGCAAGTAAGTCATCAAGAAACAAACACTGAAACACATTTATTCATCTCTGGACAACAATGTTGAGGTTGTAGGTCTTCACACATCTTCACTATACATGGATGTACATCCAATGGGGGTGTATGAAACTCCCTAGAACCTCCTCCTGCAACCCCACTTATACTACTATGCATCATCTTAAATGAACAACATTATCCACACCTGTTGAATATCCACCTCGAGCATGCCCTGTGGATGTTTGAGAATATTGGGTCTCGCATTTGGTATACCATGTTGTGAATCCCTAACTCAATGTAATAGTTGAGGGGTGACAACCATCAACGAGAGGTAAGATGCTCTGTCCCCTTACATAATGGATAATTCCACCAATGCCGACTACTCTAACACCTTATTCAACAACTGCAAACTAGATCTCATACTAAGAGAATCTTCCACCACATTCCCCTTCACAATATTATAGACAATTTCGAAGTCATGGTCTGGGAGTAACTCTATCCATAACCTCTATCTCATGTTTATATCCTTTTGAGTGATGATATACTTGAGACCCATGTGGTCAAAGTAGACGACAAAATGCATGCCCATCAGGTATGGTCACCACATATTCAAAGATAAGACTTATGATGCTAAATAAATTCAATAGGTCACATAATTATGCTCATGTGGTCTCAACATGAATGAAACAAAGGAAATCACAACTTTCCTCTTCATTAATACACAATGAAGACCAGTTCCTGGTGTATTGCAGAATACCATGTACTCAACAACTTCAATTAGTAACCTCAAGATAGGGGTACTCATCACCCTCTAATGCATCTCCTAGAAACACAGTTGGAACATTTTTATCAACAAGAAAGGCTACCAGATTCATGTCAAAGCCTTGATGGGTACATCCACTAAATAATATTTAGGTAAAAAAACTAGGATAGTATGTTTCAAATCCAAGGAAACTCTGCGCCTTGTTAACACTCATGGGTGACTCTAATGTGAAAACTACATAAACCTTCACTGGATCCACTATAACATTATCCTATAAGATGACGTGTCACTGAAAATGGACCTCTCAATTCCACAACTATTACATTGAAAGCTTCTAAAAATTTTGGTGCTCTCAATTTTGTTCTAGGACTATCCTCATGTGTCTCATGTAGACCTCCATGGATGCTAAATACACTAGGATGTCATTGATGAAGACTACCCTGAACTGGCCTATAAATTTCTGAATGATATGGTTTAGGAGTCCCATGAATAATGCTAGGGTGTTCTTTCTTCAAATTTCATCACCATGTACTCGTAGTGTCTTTAACGACATATGTTGGGTTTCTTCTTTGTATCCTCATCTCAAACTCACAATGGGTGATATCCAGAACTGAGAATTTTTTTGTCCACCATTGCACCCCTTTCAAGAGATTATTGACTTCTTAGGTCTTTGTAAGAGGATAGTTATTCTTCAAAATCTAAAGGTTGAGGTGTCTAAAATCCACACATATCCCCAATCTCCCATCTACATTCCTGGAATAAAAAATGGGGCTGCATTGGGTGAAACATTGTGTTACATGATGTACTTCTTCTGAAAGTCCTCCTATTGTACCCTCATCTCCCAAAGCACTACAAAAGCCATCCGATATGCAAGTATACATATCAATGTCATCCCAGGCTATAGATCAATACATATATCTATCTCTCCATAGGGATGAAAATATGAAATATATTCATGAATGTCCTCTTCATACTCCTCCACCACTATAGGAAACTGAGGACTCTTAACATCCACTTCACTGTCTATCAGGCCAGCCAACATATGGGTAATCAACTACATGATCTAATGTGTGATCCCCTACTAAGTTTCCTATATTTCCATTATACCAAATTCAAAAAAATGGTTCAATCATGGAAAACATTCCACACTCCTCAGATAAATTAGTGAATGATAGAATGAAATTTGGATAACTTATCCATACCAAGAAAGTTGCTACAAGGCCTTGACCATGCTACCAAGAGATCCCAACTGAAACTATCTCCTATGAGAGTTAGGTCACAATTTTAGCACCAATGTTTAAACTTTATGTCACATCAAGTAGGATTATCTGAGAATAAGTGCTTAGTCAATGGTTAAACTAGAATATATGAGTCTGGATCATGATTTGTGGGATGAAAAAATGTATATCAAATGTTTCTATCAAAATAGCTACTAAGAAGTAAAATACATAGATCTTACATTTTATAATCCTTAGGTCCTTGGGGGAATATTACACTATATCCTACGTTGGGCCTCATCCCTACCCAACATATCCGATAGTCTTGAATGGGCAACCTTGGGGTGGTGGTGGTAATAGGTCATAAATATGACCACCTTCAACTTCCCTATCATCCCATCTTCCACATTTTAAGCACTATTAACCACCATTATCCTTTCTCTGTCTCTACCACTATGATTAATCCACCATATCCCGGTCAACTATATGAGGGTTCGATAAATATCATTCTATATGTCTCTGACCATCCCAAGAGAAATGACGCAGGTCCATTGGCTGATTTGAGCATCCTTAGTTCCTTACACCACTAACCCTGAGTCCTGGGATCACCTTCTTATGTTCCTGATCAACATGGATCTTGGTGACTGCCTTCCGCATCACTCTACCAAGTGAATTACAATAATTTTTCAACTACTAGCTGCCATGACTATTTTATTCTCTTTTAGAATACATTCTACTATAGGGATTTCTCAAGTACCCCATAATAGGGAGAAATGGAAATGGATACCATTTATGCCCTGATATAACAAAACAATCCCTACACAAATTTCAAATCCCTAAAGAACTGGTCTTATATCATATTGAATGAGTAGTGAGATACTTCATAAATCATCAAAGAATACTTTGACATGGTCATACTAACATGTAGTAGATGAAAAATCTATTGTATTCATACTAATCGCATTGTGGTTGGACAGAACTCCTCTATGAAGAGAAGCTCGAATCATATCCAAGAGGGGGTTTTCTTTTCATGTAACTAAGTCACCATGACCTACCATCTCCCCCAGATCCATGAAGAATTCTTATGCCAAAGACATCCATCTGATTTGTAGGTGTCATCATAGGGAGGAAAATGTGAGTGACTACTTCTATCCATTCATCAGCAACTTGGGGGGGTCTGGATCACCACAAAACCTGGGAGATCCCTCCATTGAAACTCATTTAAAAAAACAATCGATTTTAATCAACAATTGAGAGTGATTGTGCTCGATTCCACTCAAAGGGTGGTAGTATAGCTTGTTTAACTCCCAAATATTATCTCTCTAGTAAAAGGTCTTATACCAATTCCTCTTCACCAGGTGGATCATCCTCGTGATAATGTGGTTGAATCAAATCTATCTTTCTACATGAAGGCATCCTGAAATAAAATAATATGTATTGCAAACAAAATATTATTTCTAGGGAGTTGAATCAATATGTACCAAGAAAACAAAAACATTCATGTATGATGAATGTACTATCGTTTTCCAATCATTCAACATTCTCAAGTATGAGGTTGAAAATAATGTGATTAGAGTCCTGGTGTATGGATATTTAGATTGCCAAACAATCATTTGAGTACATAGCCTATAATCTGAACTCAATACTAATAACTTTACTACCACAAACCATCCTCATAGACTCCTAAAGTAGAACTAACCCCTTTGATACTATTTTATCAGGACCCATCCCAAAGGGGCACATATTGCGACTACCTCCAAAGTCTCCTATAATAGTCTAGGGGATGGTGACTAGAAACGAGTAGTTAAATCCCTCATATGTGAGGAATTAGCATAGAGTAATTACACACACACACACAAAAACACATATATCCAAGACACATTGTGTAAAAAAGTATGAAAATAGAATGAATTCATGAATCCATCTATGATTCCACAACTAGGGAACGACTGGAAGTAATGGAACATTAAATAGGGCCAAATACAAGCCCACTATAAATAGTATATAACAAGAGCCTAACTGAAAAATTTAATGCCCAACCTTCTCCATGAGAAAGTAATTATTCAAAAGTAATATCCCTAAGAACATCATGGTCTTCTCATCCCCATCCATGCACCACCCACACCCAATCCTCTTATGAAACCATTAAAAGGGTGTTTGTATACATAAAATACGACACATGTTGGAAACCCCATGAAATGGTGAGTATAAAAATACTCATTACAATACCACCAAAACACAAATCATGAAGCACCAAGTAGATTTATCTGAATACATGGTGTAACATTTTATCACAGAAACATGGAGAACATGAAATTCCGATCTACTTAAGAGAGACATGACACCATCAGGTTGTCCTAACCAACTGTTATTCATTAGGTTCATCTCAAATAAACAATCATTTAAGGAGAACACACTATTCATGATATAATATCACTAGAGACTCTCAGAATCATCGTCTAGATAATTTGGGACCCACTAAAGGAGAACACATTTGTCAAGAATACTATTATACATAGAGAGAGGATCATGCTAGAATTGCTGGGGGGGGCCCATGATCCCAACATGGGTCAACTATCTATGTAGGGGATCAGATTCCAATTATTCCACAAACCCTAATAATGTGGCTGACTAGATAGAGTAACAACGACATAAAAAGGTAGGTTATGCTAATTTTACAAACTCTACTAGATATGAAAGAAGATCACACTATAATACTATAGAGGGACACAAAATATATCATTTAGACTTGTCCACAATAAGGGATTACAATAAACTGATGTGGATTTAATGATGAATTGTTCACATGAGGAGATTACCAAGACACAATGTTCAACCTAGTAGTCTAAACTAGGAAAATGAAGAGTCTCAAGACACTTGGTGGGAGTACAAGGCATGTACTAGGGGGTATACTCTTTTTCCAACTATCCCAAGTCCTGACTCTGTGGAGGATACTCACATGGAATGTTGTCTCCATTTACACGATGTCTAGAATTATATGCATGGAATGTGGAGACACATGGTTCCCTACCCAGGTCTCTTGGTCGTGTCCATGTACCGAAGCTGTGTCTGTGTACCGGTAGGTGTATTCCAATCAGTGTCCATATGGTTGTAAACAGCGTGTCTGTGATAGTGTAATCTAAACCTTGTCCATGTAAATATGATGTGCATGCCGACTCAATTGGGGAGGGTCACACATTGTGTGACATGGGTCACACAGCGTGTGATACTTATCTTCATTCGAAAACCCTAACTGTCGTTGAAGGGCACCACATGACGTGTAATCCTGAGTAACGTTACATATTGCTTTGGATTTTAAAGATCATGAGTTTTTTCTCCATTCAATCTCACATGCTAAATCTACCTTGATTTCATCCTGAAATTGATCCAAATATCTTGGATCTATATCGGGTGATCCTTTAGGCTATTACCTAGATGGAATCGAGTAATGAAACGTGTCAAGAAACTCACCTCTAGCATTTGATTTCTATGCACAACAGAATAAGGATGAAGAACTCTAGGGCCATCCTTGTTCCTCCATAATCTACTCATCACCACTTTCAATCCTAGATCAGCATCCACCATAGTGTTCTCTACCTGCGGTTTTAATCCATTGTGACGATGAATGACTTCACAATGATCTAGAACAAGGTATTTGTTAAACTGTAGGATAAGGTATATTCAATGATGATCACAAAAAAAATGAGGGGGAACCCACACACCATAAATGTGATGAATGAACCTAGGCCATTAGTTTTTTGGACTTGATTCATTATCTTATATATATGATCAAAGAGGGATAATAAAAATACTAGAATAATCAATTCAATCAAATTGAAATCTCCCGATGATGTTCAAATGATTTTGTGATCATTTAAGTGAACTGTGTTTATCTCGGATGTATGAAAATGATGAAATATATAAAAACAATCCTAGTGTTAGGTTCACTAGGTCGAATACCTTGAGGTGGGGTGGGGGGGTGAATCCAGGTTTGAAAGATTAAAAAATTATCCCTTCAGATCACGTTTTTTTCTTAAGAAAACTCAAATTGTTCATCCTGTTATAGAAATAGATGAACAAACATGAAACCACTCATAGGACACAGTTATGATTACGTGGATCACCCACACCGGGCTTATCCAAGAATCATACAACAACAATGTGCATATTTACCAAATTCACAATGTCTCACTACCAATAATGAGTACAATGTTCAAGATAGATCTTCTATGTCCATGCTTACATCCTTTACAAGGTTTAGGGTCTTATCACTTAATTCCCATGGGTATCTCCCTTTGTCTCTTTATCTAGCTCACTATCAGTGGAAGGGTAACTGTTTTTCTCTTCCTTCGATCACTACTCTTGGAACGGAATCCACTCACATTTTAATGACATGTAGGTCAAACATAGTTTATGGACCCATAGGTCCCATAATTTTCATGAATTCATGCATCCTCAACTATAGGTAGATGACATGTTGATGTTCCATTATAACCCATTGATTATGTACACCTCCCTGTGTACTTCAAGGTAACAGAAAGTACTTTCGCTAAATTATTTCAAGATTTCGCAAACTTCCTTGTAAAAATTGTGAATCACCTGCTCCTCTCGTGTGTTGAGTACCTTGTTTAGTTTGCAGAACATCTCCTCAGTGTACTACTTCCACTACTATGAACCTCCCTTCATCGGTGGACGTCCTCCGACTTCGCTATCACGTAACTCTACCACATATAGATTCCACAAACCCCATCTATGATACCACTTTTGTCTTTGTACTATTATCTGTTCGCAGACCGTCTTCACTTCGATGTACCAGAGATCCCCCTCTGCATACCTCTTTCTAAATGACCCCTCACGCATACTGGAGATTCCTTCTTTGAATACCGAGTCAACATATTCTTCGTAAAAGACATCCTCCACCACATACCGGATTTTCTATGGGGATTAAGACACCCGTAATCACATTTGGCATAATTACTTCGGCATAAACCACTTCAGCCCTCTCTAACATCCTTCAGCCTTTGCCAAAATCCTGGACCAAAAATATATTCTCTAATGATATTTTTTCTCAACATCAATCTTTTTGTTTAGTGATTCATATATAAGAAAAGATATCCTCAAAATCTGATATCCCATGATTTACTGAATCATCAATCCAACCTCCACTGCTTACTGATCATTCTGACACCACTAACCACAAGCCACCCATGAACCATTTTTTATACGCACTCTATATACATCCTTTTCTCTGACGTGTTCGGTCTCCTCCACCGATGTCAACCCATCCGAGTACTACACTACCTTCTACCATGAACTGTTTTCGTTTTCCTGAACCAATCTGACGTACCCTTTCTGCCTCTCCACATAACGTTCCTAGAATATGGTTCACTATCCATGATTTATGGTACATGGTTCTTATCCTTAGCTAATTATTTTCAATTATCTTCATATTGTTCACTCATATGAACAAATCGTTCCTTTTCCAACATCATACTTTTGATTTTAAGGCCCAAAAATCTAGGAATCATTGGGCAACTATGCCACCTTAAACACATGTGTTTGGAAAACACCAACCATAGTCTTTTACGGTCATCTTGATTTGTCAAAAAACACAACCATACCCAAAACATAAAAAGAAGATGGCTAGTGGGATTTTTGACCAACAGTCTCCCCATTTGGGGTTTTGTTGAAAACTCTTCTCATAACCATTATACGAATTTTGATACATCATTAAGAATCCTTCCATATTCAACATCCATTCGCTTCAAGTAATTAATATTGTGATCATGGATTTACTCAACAGATACTCTAACCCCACATGACCCATGATCAGCATGAGAAACAAGAGCATAATGAAATTTTTATCAATGTATCACTTAATTTCTGACCCCAAGTGTCAAAACCACACTAAAACCAATAAACTGCTTTCATCACAAACCTCAGCTGTCATGATATCTAATCATTGATTGATCACCTCTAGAATCATAAGATTTAAGACCCCCATATGTTATATCTCCTCTAATAGATTCAAATAATATTCAAAAACCCTATCTCACCAATCCATTTAAAAGCTTTTCCCTATTTCATTTCTCCACTAGTATAGTCACACGTTCTACATGCTTGTTAAAGAACCCAAAGGGAACTTAAACGTTGTCTGCAACAGGGTAAAGAACACATATCAACATATTAGGTAAAAACACATCATAAATCGGGGAGAGGGGGTACCCACATCCAAAAAATTTCATATATGATAATTCGACTCAACTCCCATAGGAAATCGATGCTTTTCAAATGATTCATTGGGAAAATCCTTTATTAGAATGTCCACAATATGTTGTTCTATTCAAACATACCCTAACATCATAGGCCCTTGATCCAAATTCTCCTTGAAAAAAATGATATTTGATTTCAATATTATTTGTCATGAGTGATGGAATGGATTATTTCTAAGATATATAACACTTGAATTATCAAAATGGATTACGATCGAATATTTCACTTCAATTCTCATATCATCAAGATGCTTCTTCATCCACAATAGCTCTGTGCAAGCATGAGTGGCCACAATATACTCATCTTCTATAGTGAATAATGAAATTCAGTCATGTTTAATTATTATCAATAAAAAATAAAATCCTCCAAGATAAAAATCAAATTTTGATGTTGATTTCCTTTCATCTGCTGAACCGGCCAAATCTGCATATGTATATCCCAATAACTCTTGCTATGATTTGTCATTATAAATGAGGCTAAAATACACTATTAACTTTATTTATTGAAGAATTATTTATACTAAAATTATGTGGCTCTCCTTGGGATTTATTTGATTCCTCTCTACTTGGAAATGGGAAAATACAATATCATGCCTTATTGTTATCAGATACAAAAAATTTCAATTATTTGCGTATATTCTTTAGTAATAACTATATTTCCTTCATCATCCCATGACAGTTTAAATCAGGTAGAAGATGAAGTATTCATCTACTTAGAATTACCCATACCAAACTATATCAAAACCTCCTGGGAATATTAATATTGAAAAATAGAAGGTCCATTCCTTCCTTGCGTCACATTTATGACTAGGAAAAATGCCACCTCACCAATTATAGACATTTCAAACTCGCATTTCATGAATTAATAAAAATATCTACATTGTGCTTTATCTGATCCACAAAATATTATGTCATCGACATAAACAGAGACCATCATCCTTTGATCATTTTCATTGTTAAAATAATGAGTGTAATCTACTCCATCACAATGAAAATTGAGATTCTTTAAAAACTGATCAAGTCTTGAATAACATGATCTTGGGCCTTGTTTCAAACCATTTAAAGCCTTCTACATCTAGAAAACCATGTTCATGTCTTCATGGATAAGAAAACCATCTAGTTGTTCATTGTAAACATCTTCTTCTAGTGCTCCATTCAAGAATGATGACTTGACATCCATAAAAAAACTATAATTGTTCTTTGCACTATTATGGCCATGAATAATCTGAAAGTATTTAGCCATACAACAGGTGAAAATGTTTCATCGAAATCCATAACATCTATCTATGACTACACTATTCACACAAGTCGTGATTTATTTCAAATCACAACACCATCTTCATTCATTTTATTGCGAAAACCCCATTTTAACCCTATGACATTATTGTCTGCTGGTCTTGAAAAAATCACCAATATTTGATTCTTATAAATTTGGTAATGTTCTTAATTGATGGCTTGATTTCAGTTCTCATATTCACCTTATTCGTCAAATAATTTAGGATCAACTTGTGATAAGTATGATTATTTCTATAGGGACTTCATCCACCTTGATTGTAATAGTGTTGTCTGATCACCATCTATGTTCTACATATCAATTTCAGCTCATTTTTATTGGTCTCTAGGAAAACACTAATATGATATAATCATCTGAGACTTCATCAGAATAAACCTCTAGAGCTATATTAGCTCCTAACCTGATCATCTCTTCATCACTATCCTCCCGATTCTGATCAAGTACTTATTGAATATTCTGTTGATTCTCCACATTAGTCACATCATGACTTTCTACTATATTTCCTAGTCGATTATTGAAGTATCTATACACTTTTCATTTCATTGAGTATCAAATAAATTCACCATCATCCCCACATGATTCAAATTTCCTATGGTTCTCCTTATTGAGAAGGATCCTTTACTTTTGAATATTCGAATGTATTTCAATAATGCATTATTTCTATACCATAACTCATATGGATCGATATCCTATTTCGGATAAAGTAAATCCCTATTATAAATGTATACAACTTCCATCATTTCATCTTTCAATAATTTATCTTGAAGGTCTTTCCTAGTGAGGATTTTTTTGGCCATATTATTGAAAATCTGATTTCTTATCTAAACAACATCATTCTTTCGTGGTGTTCTTACTGGTAAAAAATGATGCCATATCCCATGTTTCTTGCGATAATCATCCACTTGTCTATTTTTTAAATCTGTTCCATTATCTATTCAAATCATATGGATTTTCTGACCAAGAAACTCTTCACATTCCTATCGATATCTTATAATGAAACTGAAAACATCAGATTTGTGGGTGATTATTGATACCCATGATATTCTGTAATAGTAATCAATGAAGAGAATATAATATCTCCTCCCATCAATAAACCTTGTCAAAATTTCCCATCACACATCAATAAGAACCAACTCAAACAATATTGTTGACCTTTTATCTTTTGGATTATATGTATTTCTAATGATCTTCCCTTGTTGATAGGAATTTATTGTATGTGTACGATCACATTATAATCTATGGAGATTTCGAGCTGAATCATATTTCAACAGATCTTCCAAGGAATGTTGACATAATGTGGCCAAAACGCTTCTACCATAAATTTATTTCTTCATCCCTGGATAGAAAGAACATATCGTCTTCTCCACTTACATGGTAGATATTCCTTTTATACAACTTCCTTGGAACAAAACAGCACCAACATTTTCTTTGATAATATACCGTTTCTTGGAAAAACATATTACATGCCCTGAGTCACACATTTGAAAATCACTAAGCAATTTGTGACTAAGCCTTTCAATAAACAAAACATATTCTCTTCTCATGTCATTTCCTCCAAAAATAGATTTTCATGAACAAATAATATTCAATCCCTCTTCAATACCATATGTTACAATACCTTTTTTATCATACCTATGTTCAGTCACTAGATCCTTATTTCTTGTCATATGGGAAGTGCATCCACTGTCAATGACCTATATTCTAGTGTGATCTGATGTCTTGAATGCAATTTATGCTTCCACCACCTATTCACCCATTTTATTTTTGACCCAAGTCCTTGACATTGTACATGACATGGAATAATAATCATGATCATCCTCAGTATATGTGGGATAAACATCAACCTGCAGATATGCATATCAATTTTGAATTAACAGCCATCTTGATGATACATTTTGATGCTTCATATGAACATATTAAGTTTACCTCAGCAAATTCATCTCCATTGTTGATGTGTAATATCTTTCCAAATGTATGAATCCTTTACACCTGAATCAAATACCAACATATGATCACATAGTATTTTGAGCCCTATATTATCACTTTTATTGGTATTATTTCATTTGATACCTCTTTTAAATGGATAATACATATTCAAAGTGTCCCAACATACCACATCAATAACATATTATGTGAGGTACATTCTTTTGTGGAAATGATGTAACACTTGTTAAGCCTTGAGTTCTCTAAATCTATGATTCTTCTTCATACCCAAATCAACCATCAATATGAGAGTGGGTTCTTGTGGTCTGAATTGATCCATGACTACATTCTATTATAGATTATTCCTCATACACACCTTATCATTTAGAAATAATTATTTCTTTTGTTCTGATGAACCACTCTACTCAAATATCATCTTCTCTATAGACAGCATGATCCTCATTTTATATGTCAAATAGAGAGTTAGTAGTTTCTCATGATCTTCAATTTTTCTTAAGAGAATCACAACATCCTCTTAAAATTGTCCAATATGTTTGATTTGATATTTTCCAATTTGAGTCATACTTTAAATTTTTATTTTCTATTCATCAATTTTGATGTTCTACACAACCACCTTTTCAGATATTTCTGGCATTGTTGAACCCAACATTTCATTTAATACATTTAGCTCAAAATTCACTTCATCCAAAATCATTATAAAGAGTTTGGAATCATGAACAACATTGTAATATTTCTTTATTTTGACTCTCAATATATCTACCTCATCAAGAGTGGATTCTAATTCATCTTGAATGTAAACTCTTCCTTCAATTTCTCCTTCTTCTTTTTCACTTTCTTCACTTGTTAATGAATTTATAACAACTGCCTCCAAAGCATCTATTTTATGATCTCTGCAGCCCCCCAACTCTTCTACCTAATATTTTTTTTAACATTCATCCTCTTTTCAAACGATATTCTTTTGTTTAAAGAACATTTTCCTAGTACTTCTCCTCCCTATCTCATTTAATGAATACTTCTGTTGGGGAACATCATCACTTTCTTCATGTTCATCACCAAATTTCTTATGAAACTTTGTTACAAAATTCCCAATCATTCCACATCGAATGAATGAAAATTGATGTTTACCTTTGAACATTCCTTTTCTCCTTTGTAGATTGGAGGAGAAAAATGACATGAAAACATTTATGTTGTCCTACTCAGGACTACCTTCAACAGACAGATTCTTTATGGCCTTGAATTCAACTTCATTAGACTTCCCCTTTTCCACTGAATCATTATAACCTTTTATCAATTTCATATGCTACAAGGGTATTCAATAGGTTATCTAGAATCATCACTTTCAAACATTGTCTTCCAATAATAAAACATTTGGATTGAACCGCAGTGGATGTTTCCTCAAAATAGGTTTCACAATATTAATATCTTCAATGACTTCTCTATGATCCTGCATGTCACCCACAATAATATATATCTTGTCAAATAATGTATCAAACATCTAATTGGGATTAATTTTAACATCCTTATACTTGTTCCATAGAACTTGTAGCTTTTCTTCTCAAGCTTTTGTGTATCCATAAAAAATGAGCAATAATTTTTCCCACATTGCATGTGATGGATTATAGTAAATCACTTTTATATAAATTTCATTTTATAGGGCTCCCTTAATCCATTGATCCCATTAGCATTAGATTCTAATTCTCTTATTTCAGTTTCTGATTAAGCTCTGCTATTATGTTCAGTTGATATTCAATGCATAGCTGATGTGAAGACAACCATCCCTACTAATCCGAAGTAGTGCGACATCTGATTCATCCATAGTTGAAAATTATTTTTTTCAATTATCGGAATTAATTTATGATTGACAACCACCATTTTTTCTTTTTGACAGAGAACTACTAACTTTATCCTTTTTCTCTAATAAAAATAGTTAGGTCCACTAGGTCAAATACCCTGAGGGGGGTGAAATAGGGTATGATAGATTAAAACATTTTCCCTTCGCATCTTGTTTCATTATTAAAAAAATAAATTCTATATTATTCCAGTAGCAATAGATTGAAAAATCTGAAATCATGCATAGGACACAACACTTTTACGTGGTTCACCCTCACCAGGACATGTCTAAGGTGAATACAAAGTCAATTTTTGGATGTACCAAATTCACTAAGGATCACTACTAATAATGAGTTCAATGTTCAGCCTAGATCTAATATTCCTTGGCTCACTTCATTTACAAGGTTTAGGGTCTTCTCACTACATTCAAAGGGTCACTCCCAATGCCTCTTTCTATAGATCAATTCTAGTGGAAAGGTTCACCATCTTCTGCTTCTTTCTCTCACTCCTCTTGGAATATAATCCACACACATTTATCGACTTTTATGTCAAACATATTCTATATACATGTAGGTCTCCTTAATTCAATGAATTCATCCACTGTCAACTATAAGTAGATGCTCTTTTGAATTTCATATTTCACCTATAGATGAATTCCACCATCCTGGGTAATACTACGTACTAGAAAATACTTTTGAAAAATGATTTCATGCTTTCTCATGATTCTTTGTGCAAATCACGAACCACCTGCTCTTTCCATGCACCTAGTACTGGGTTTGGTATGCAGAACACATCTTCAGTATACTACTGCCACAGCAACAAACTTCCATTCATCTGGGGATTTCCTCCTCATTCACTATCGCATACCGATACAACATACTGATTCCACAAACCTCCTTAGTGAAACCCCTTTTATCTACAAACTATTCTTTGTTCACAGGCTGTCTTCACTTCCATGTATAGGACCTCCCCATCCACATACCGCTTGGAGAATTTTCCCTCTCTCATATTAGAGATTCCTCCTCTACTTACCTAGAAAACTCCTTTCGTGTTCCGAGATTCATCGTCAATATACCATATTTCCCTTGAGGATTATGAATCATCACAAACATCATTGGAAGAATTACTTCTGCGCAAACAACTTCAGCCATCACAAACAACCTTATCCCTTTACCGAAATCCCAGATAAAAAATATAATCTCTAATGATATTCATTCTCAACAGTGATTTTTGGTTTTAGTGATCCTTATATATGAAAAGAAATCCGCAAAACCTATTATCCCAATATTTGCGAAATCTTCAATCGACCCTCCACCGCTTGTCGATCCTTTTGCTCCCATGAATTTCAAACCACCCATGATACATTTTTTCTTACCCAATCTACATACAACAATTGCTTCTACATGTTCAGTCTCCTCCACCGACATCAACCTATTCATGTATTGCACTACCTTCCTATGCGAACTGTTTTTGGTTTCATGGACTGCTCTGACACACCGTTTCCACTACACTACATACCATTCCCAGAACATGGTACGTGGTCCATGAATTATGGTATGCAGTTCTCATACTTTTCTAATTTTTGTCAACAAGCACAAACATATGCATAAAAAACATAGAGGAATAATTGAGGTATTTTTTAACTACACCTAGTGTATAGATCAATCATTGATGAATAAATTTTTTTTCCACGACCAATGAGATCCTCCCACCCTGCTAGCATGTCGATCCATGATATGACCCTGATTAGTTCTCAACCATCAAGAACATTATCCTCGAGTGGTGCCAAGGATTTCAGTTCTGAGAACCCATTTAGTAGTTATTCCACTATTTTAGGAAAATAGAATATGTGTTCTCTTAAATATTTTATTATTTTTCAAGCATTTATTCCAAGTACCCCGGGCCTCAAAATTGCAAACCTTCCCAAAGACTAGTCTTTAAAATAATTCAAATAAAATATATAAATAATACACAGAAAATACAAGATTTTAATTCTAAAATTTATTTAATGTTTTTTCATACCCTACATCCTGAATAATAAGTTTTTATTTTCTAATTTAAATAAATAAAAAAATAGTTTCGTAGAAACTCAGTGTTCTACATAACCCAAGCCAAGTCAGTGTTATGTTTACATCATGCTTATATTGATGTACTGTATTATGAAAATATAACATGGTGTTTCATGAAACCCAAAACATCAAAAAATAATAATTTATTTAAAAAAATATGATAAAAACATGGGGTGTTACAGACCTGCTTCTAAGGAACATCTGCTCGGGTACCAAAGTGTCATGAAGCTGATGAAGAATGTGAGTATAAATAAGTAGGCCACCTCCAATGGTTTATTTTAAAAATATATTATGTTAGAATAAATCATAGTAGGATTCATTATAAATAAAATTTATATTAATAATTTTATTCTACTGAAATAATCATTACCCAATCAATTCTCTGGTATCAAGAAGAATATCCGGGCATCTAATACCTACTTCTACCAATTTAGATAATTTTAATCATCGTGTAAGAATCATATTTCAACATGGTTCCATGGTGTATTTTCATGTGAACCATATTATAGTGGAATAAGAAGAATAATCATGGATCAAGAATCACTCCCTCCGAACATTACCCAAAATTCATCATATATATGGTCATAAATCATGGGACATCCATTTCCATTCAGAATAAAATCCAAATTGGAATCTTAACTCACAACTAAGGGATTCCATAACAATAATTACTAAGTCAAATTAAGGGATTTAATCTTGAGACTTTTACTAAGGTATGCCACCTGGAATTTAAGAAATTAACCTATGGAATTCATCAAATGTAGACTTTACTAGAATTTTATGAGGAGATTCCCCATGGAATTCATTATAATGAATCTAATAAGAATCCACTATTTTTCATAGCAAATTATATTGAATTATAATTCATAGAATATAAGGAATTTTTCACTCTCGTAATTCACCTGAATAGCCTAGTGGAATTCAATACCCATTCATGGAATTATTTTCCAATTCATATCATATGGAATCCAGGTGTCACTCAAATGAATTCCAAACCCATGATTTCCATAAATAATCTAAGGGACCTCTCAATGCATTCCAATACTCATGTAAAATTCAATAAATAAATAAAATAATAGTCAATAAATTTTTCATTTATTATATATATATATATATACAATTTTAATATATTAATCCAAAATCCCCATTTAATTCAATTTCACAGTTTCATAAATAATTAACAAGACCATAAGTATTATAGTTTCCAATGGGTCATCCTCGGCACCCGTAATGTCAATATTTACCCATTATGATTTTATGTAATTCCCTTAACTTATTTAATCATTTAATCATGTATGAGGAACTACTGAATTTTTCTAAATTAAATGAATAAATTAAGATCCAACAAAATACCACATGTTTTACTACAAATATGGGTTTTGTTGGACATAAAAGGAAAACTAGAAAGTTAAATTTAATTATTAGGTCATTAAATGGATAATATAAAGTGACTACATAGACCCAAACTCAATAAAATGAAATGAATTTATAGGAATTCTTCTTGTAACACTTACCTTAACCTCGTTGGGACACACTCATCCAATATCATCCTTCAATTTGAGCCATAATGAGGGAAATATAAAAACAATAAAATCACCCAAAAAATTGGTGACAATGACCATAAATGGTGTGACAAAAGATGATTGTGAATGAAAATAATATAATAGTAATGATTAATCTTATACTTACCTCAGAGTCACATTTTTATAGATAGAGGTTGATTATGAAAACTTATGGAGGAGTTTTTTCATGGATGTGAGGATAGGGGCGGGTGATCCTCACACATGGCTGTTGGAAGAAAATGGGAGATGAAAGGGATTTTCATGCATTTAAAAACCATAGGAAAAAATGGGTTTTCCCATTATTTAATAGGAACATGATTTGAAAAATCATGAACAAAACATACATACTCTTCAAAATAAAACAACCCATCTCACATGGTTTAGTGTATATTTTGAAATATCATGTCCCAATAAATTTAAATAGCTCTGAAATATAATGAACGTTTTCATACGTTTTGGCTACACCAATTGTGTATTTTAGAAAACATATTCTATTCATTTGATGAAACATCACGATTGTTGTTCGTAATTATTTATAACTATACGCTAATATTGTGCCATATTCTACAACTCAAAAAACCTAATCTCCAATCCCTGTACCCCTAGGACTATCTTGATACTCTAAAACACCTAAATCACTTCATTCCAGGTCCAAAATAATTATTTTAAGTGATTAAAAATTTCATAATTCAAATATGAATATTACTATAATACTAAAACCCTCCACCAAAAAAATATCAAATTTTCCTCAAAAATAAAAAACCCATACATACACATGTTCTTACACATACCATTACCCTTGTGTAGAACATAATCCAATTAACATCCTCCAAAGAGTTGAACCGTTTATTTCTGAAAGCCAGCACAACATGTGTATTATGTATTATAACTCAATCCATCAACGCTCATATATAACAACCATTCCTAATTCCATCTTATAATACATGTATAATTAATGAATGAGAAATAACCTAAAGTCATCAAATACCATAATATAAAATTATTGGAAATCACATATTTGTACACCCATACATAATACATCTGTTGAATAGAGGGCTTGGGAGAGTGGATATTCATCAATTTATTTCCTCGCTATCCTAGATGTTGAAGAAAACATCCCCAAAACATCTATTTGCAAGTTTAACATCCAACATTGGTGAGGATATATATATATATGCAACAATCACACCAATGAAAACTACAAATTCATAGACTCTTCTACTATTATTGTCTCACAAGACACTAAGAACCCACTATTACTGTATAAATATCAAAAAATATTAAATTATTCTATATAAATCAATTAACTATACATTAATAAATATTATTCCATTCCCATGACTAAATAATTAATATTTCAATCCAAGTACCGATAAGAATGTTAATTTTTTTCTTCTATTCTTCTGTATGTATTCATCATAAGTAAGAATCATGAACTAACAACATTCTTTAATTAATTGATTATAATTTCACACTCATCTGGGTACTCTATGACTCAGCCTAAGTAACATCTTAATAAATGAAGTCATAGTGCATATCATTAAATTGTGTTCCACATATGTAATTTGGTCATATAAATATTGATCATGGATTAGCCATCAGAAAATAATTCTACATGAAGTAATTAACAATGAACATGTTCCATTATAGACACATCTAGAATTACTTAGGGCCCCTCACCATTGTGCATAATACCGCATCTAACATCCCATTCCAATAACTTCACCATTGACACCACATGTCAACACTATCATCATAATCAACACCTTATGACACTATCATGATCATAATTAGCACCATGTACCACTATCATAATCATAACTAGAACCCTATTCCACCATCATCAACAGAAAAACCATATGAGGTTTTCAATCATTCGCACCCCGGATGTACTTTTTAGATCACACATACATAAAAAATTTATTTTTATATAAATAATTTTAAAGGAAAGTATGAAAAAAATATCAATGACTTCAATCATGTCACAATAATTAACATTATTTCATTACAAAAACCAGGTCATATTTATCAAATAATCATTTTAATTGCATATTTAGAAACATTGTTTATTATTTACATGGTTGTAATAATCATAAACATATATCTATTGCTATAAATAATTATAACCATCATAATAAACGTAAATAATTATTTCATGGTTTAAATAATACCAATATAATATGTTTTTAAACTTCATGATCCAACATAATTTAATTAATAATAACGTTTCGATTTATCTTATTTATCTATTAGAAGAATTCAACCACAATAATCAAAAACCAAAACATTATCTTTGGTATATGACACAATATCTAGTAAATAAAAAGAGGATACATAAAATAAATTCAATCACAATGTACAAAATAATAATATAAATTCCACATCATCAAATATTATAGTTGCGTGAGATGTAATAATAATTTTTCTATCTCTTAGATAATTTCCATTACTTAATGTATCCAAAAAAAATTTAATAATATAATTCGACTACAAAATTTTAACAAATAATAAATCAATTTAAAATATATACAACATAAAATATTATTTCTAACTCAATTAGATAAATAATGAGTATAATAGGTTATCCATAATACAGATGAAAAAACATGTATTTCATTTCATGAAATAGTAATAACACATCGAAAATATTCCAAAACATATATTATTTATTCTATATAAATAATTTTATTCCAATTACTGAGATTCCAATAATAATCACTTTAATTGACAAAACATTTCATGTTCCATTTATATTTATGTATATGAAATATCATTTTTCTGCTACATGTGATCATTCAACCATAATTATAAATTATCTAATTTCCAAATAATGAAAAATTATGAATTTAATATGAAATAATATAATTATTTTATCAATCATTCAATTTAAATAGTATTATATAGTATAAGTATTTTTTCTATAGAGCAATATCCAAATTGTTACAAAATATTTCTTCTTATAAGGGATGCAAAGATGTTTCCAGATTTATAAAAATAATTTTTCTTCATGCGATATAACCGAATTATTATCCATTTGAGGTTAATCACATCGATTATAATAATGAATATAAAGTATGATTAATGGGAAAATATTAAAAATGAAGGGAAGTAATACATAAACTACCTCAACATAAGGATATAAACATTATTTGAGTAAGAATGGAACACAAAGCACTAAATATTTATTTCCTCATCCATGGTGAACCATTGATCCCTAATATATGATCCTTGAAAAGAGCCTGCATTCATTTCTTGGGGGAAATAATAAAAAAATGAGAGAATAACATACTATAGCAGGTAAATATAAGAGTGAAATAGAATGGAACCATCTGATAAGTGATTTATGACCTTGTATCACCATGAATCATCCTCCAGATGTTGAGGATTAGTTTCAATGAATAAAGGATTAATATCATCTCAAATATTTACATATATTTACAAATAACTAAGAAGAATGATATATGAATTATTGGAAACATTTTTCATCAGAAATTTATAGGTAAACTATAAACTTGAAGACCATGACACAATAGACTATACTGTGGATCCTGAGAATAATGTTGGATATAATCCATGACAAAATTCAGGAGGCCACACCACAACCCACATAGTCAAACCAGCATATGTAATCTATGTTATAGTCAACAATGTGGTCTTATAAACCAAGAAAAGATTCCATGACATAAGGAATCTAGAAATATTTAATATTCAAATTCCCAAAAAAAATACCACATCACTACCCGACCCTACAACACAATAAATCCAAAATAAAAAAACTGAAAAATTTAACCTCTATATGACTCTACGTTGAATCCTACCCCGAATCCATAGTGATACCGAAAGAATAATAACCAAAATAATCTCTTCATGACTGTTCTCATCCCAAATATACATACACACCATAGCATCAAATCCAAATTCGGCTTCATGAAAGAGCATTAGACTCCATATTGTCACATTATTTTGTATCAAAAGTTTCATCCTAACTCCCTTCCTTTACCCCATTTGACACTTTTCAACACCTAAAATTTAAAATAATTGATCATAAAAAAATTGTACCTTACAAAATTACTTAGTTATTAAATGATGAAATCTTTGTTAATTTTCCCAATGTTAAGTGTTTTGTTCTTTAAGGTGAATATACCTTATTTTATACCAAAATCTAATAGAGTATTTAGCCAATTAATTTTATAAATAAACCAATATATGTTTCAAGTGTTTAATTTTTTTCAATATAACTATTATATGGGATTATTTTCATGAACATATAAATTTTAGTTTACTATATATGTTATTTAAAAAACATTATAGATTTACCTTTAATAACTTTGAACAACACATATGTATATGAGTCGTGTATTAGATATAAACTTCTCAATGAATCATTTAGATTTATTAATATTTTATAAATAGAAATCACTCTTATCATTGTTCACTTTGATTTATTTCGCATTAGTAAACTTACTATTATATCTATAATGATGTTTGTTTAGTTATTGTAAAATATTTTAGTAGAGAATCAAATAATTTTGCTGTAAACAAATCAAAAGCGCCTGAAAAATTTATAGATTTTTTTGTATATTATTTCAAAAAGATAAAGTAAATAAAATTATATAAATTTGAGGTGATATTTTTTGATATTTATGAAATCTATAATTTACATAGTATTGTGATTAAAATCAATAATATTTTAATTTTTAGTCCCTTGTACATGCCTAGAAAATGGAGTTTTGGGATGGAAAATATGACCCTTCAAGAATTTGGTAGAATAATGCTTAGTGAGTTTAATTTATATAAATATTTTAGTACAAAAGATATGAATAAAACATAATATGTTTGTAATATAAGTATTTTAAGAAATATTTTGATGAATAAAACTTATAAACATTGAAAAGGTAGAAACCCTAACTATGGTTATTTATGAGTTTTTGGCCACAATGTATTTATTTTTAATACCATGTTTTCGTTAGATGAATTCAAATCCAAATATGTAAAATGTTCTTATTGGGATAAAAAAAATGAGTAGGGAATAAGTAATATATAATAAAATAACCATGCTTTTGAAAGAGTCTGTTAATATTAAATTTGTTGACAAATGCTAAAAATAAAAATACCTTTATGAAAATTCGATTAAAGAAGGGTTTTTGGATTTTATCATTGGGCATAATAAATAACTATATTTTAATTCACTTTAATAAGGAGATAAACTCCATCTATAATGAATAATTAATACGTATTAACATCATATTATTACAAATAATGTAGAATTTATTTATTCAAATGATCAAATTATATATTCTTTAAAGATCATTTGTTCTTACTATTCATTAATTTCAAATTTTATCCCTTAAAATATTGAGGAAATTTTATGATTTCTAACTAGATATTTTCTGTTTATGAACTTCAAAATTGGTTTCATAGAAATAATATTTGGAATATGGTGGAAGAAGTTAATAATTTTAAATTTATTGGAACTAAATGGATATTTACAAAAATGGTGAATATAAAAATATTTTGAGAAGTTAATATAAATTACAAGATCAAGGATATTCGACAGAATAAGAAATAGACATTTTTTAATCTTTCTCACTTGTTTCAAGATTATAATGTATTAGGATTTAACTATCATATGAAACTTTTCATGATTTTAAATGATTTCAAATGGATGTTAAAAAGTGTTATAAAAAGATTTTAATTTTGATAATGTTTAATTATTATAACATCCCAGTTTTGAACATGAAAATATTATAATTACTTGATAAATAATTATGAAGCTTTATTTGGTTTTATGAAATATCTTAGATCTTTGACTCAAATATTAGAATCTTTAATTTTGAAATACTATTTTGGAAAAGTTAATTTGGAGCCTTCTTTAATTCATAAGATGAGTTGTGATACGATTTTATTGTTCAAATTTATGTTAATGATATTATTATTGAAAATTCATGTTAAAATGATATAATAACCTTTTAGAATATAGGGATTCAAAATTTTAATTTAGTATGATGGGAGGATTAATATTTTTCATTGGTCATGAAATTTTTTAGAGGAATAATTGTATTTTTGTAAATCAATCAATATATACTAAATATGTAGTTGATAGACTTGTTCTAGATATAATTAAATGTTATACACTCCATTGAGTTCATCGTCTAATTTATATTTTATGAATCTTGAAAATATGTTGATACTATAATTTTTAGAGTTATGATGGGTAGTATATTATTTTTGTTATATTCTAAGACTGATTTAATGAATACTATTTTCTCATGTTCTAGCTATCAATATAATCATAATTAATCCCCTTAAAATGTAATTAACATTTTTATTAAAAAAGTTAATCATTCTTTGAATATTTATTTTTTTCTTCTAAATCATTATTTGACTTAATTATTCAGAGTACAATTTAAGATTATAAAAAATTAGTAAAAATTTACCTCATATATGTCCCAAATTCATTATAAATTTTCTCATTCATGAATTTCAATGAAGCAATATTATATTAATTTATCAAATGATGAATCTGAATATATTGGTGTTGCATCAAGTGGTGATCAACAAATATAGATTAAGAAAACATTATGTGATTCTGTTTTTAATTTGTATTATATTCTTATATTATTTGATAGTAATTTATATATTTATATTTCCAAAATCACTCAAAAACATTCTAGAACTAGGAATAATTATTTTTTATTTCATTTAATATATTTCATTTTTAGAAAGGAAATATAAATTTGTAATTTATTTCTATAATATATTTTCTTTCTTATATCATTTATAATTCCTAGCACTTAGCTATGCTTGTGAAAATAATATTTGAACTTGGTATGATAATATTTTAATTTTTTAGAATATGGTTTTGGGAGTCTTAACGTTTTTCTTCGCTAAATTTTTTAAAATATAATATAAATATACTCTAATAGTTCAATACTTACAACATATAATTTTAATAATATAAAATATTAAACTAGTTTCACGACATGCCATTTAAAATTTACTTGTTTCGTAAAAAAATACAATTTTTATAATAATTTTATGAAAAAGTTTCATTTTTTTTCATTTAATCATTAGAATTATTCTAATAACACAAAATATGTTTTAATTTGTTAAATTTATTTTGTGATATATAATATCCTGATATTTTAAAATGATAAATACAAGCTCTATTTATTTTAACAAGAGGGAAAATCCTATACAATGGATTTTTTTTATCTTTTATATAATTTCAAAAATAGGGGGAAAAATTAGAAATTTAACTTTCTTGTATAATTATCAAAAAAATAAAATATAATTGAATAGATAATTGAAACATTATTTATTTATGTTTTTATAGTTACAAAATCCAATTTATTCTCTCAAAGATGAGTAATAATTGAGTATATGTTTTTCCAGATATATAATTTAAACTAATTTTCATAATTGAATAATTATAATTTCCCACACCATTGTCTATTTTTCAACTTTTATTATTTTATTTTTTTAATAAAAAAATCATTAATTTTAGAAGAAAATAATAGTGAAAAATTTGATTATTAATTTTTAATTAACAATTATTTTCATGATCGCTATGGATATACTGAACATATTTTGGTCAAAATATTAATAATAATATGTTGTTTTCATTTTCAATCCATTGGGATGAAAAATGTCCCGAAAACAGAATAACAGATGTTCCGTTAATCCAACATGGAAGCACCTTAAGAAACATTCCATAGTGGAAGGTGTATGGTCCTAGAGAATTACTTATGTAAAGAGGGAAATTCAAATCATGGTTTCAAATTTATATATTTCATGATGGATGGAATAGAGAAATAAATTAAAAACACTCCACGTGAGTTCACTAAACCATAGTGGTAGTAATTGGGGCTCATTGTAGAGCATCAATTCACCATGATGAAATCATAAATGTATTGACAATGGCTGTACTTTATTCACTATTTAGGTTGAAAATCTAGAAGAAAAATACTATTTTCAATGGATTCAAAAACACCTTCTTGTTATTTTTTAATTTTATTATTTCTCCCCAAGTATAAAATGTTATAGTGGTGAAGGATCTTTTGAAATGGAAGAGTTAAAAAAGTAAAATTTTTAAATACAATATCTTATTAATGATCATGGTCTTCAACTATTCTTCCATTAATGCTAAATCAAGTCACTCTCCATTTGAGTTTTGATTTCAAAATTTCAATAAATTTGTTTTAATTATTAATTTTTTTCAAATGCATTATTTTAATATTATTAGTTTGATAGATGTTTTTTACAGTAAGGGTTGATCTACAAACTTGGTTAATAAATGAAGAGTCTAAAGTGTTTTTCATTTCTAAATCACAAAGATTTATATTTCTTCATGAATTTAAAATTATATAAAATGATGTGTAATTTTAATAATGTTATTTTTCAATTTAATTGCTTTGGAAAAACAAAAAAGCAGCTTGAAATAAAATTGACAAATGTGGGTGGGAAAATATTTTTATGGGATACTAATTAAACTATAAAATCAAAAAAAAGATATCAACACATCATAGTTTTGGAATCATCTTCAATCAACTACGGAAAAAACATAACTTGAATTCAATGTGATGATGTTATACTTCAAAAGTGATCTTAGAAACTCTAACATTCCAACTCTCATCATTTTTGATTCTATGCTATATAGTTACTTGTTTCTATATACTTTTTTACTAATTAATATGTGTTTTATGATTTTTTTTAAAAATCAAGACCTTATTTATAGGTTATACCACCATAACAAAATGTATGTTCGAGTTTTGAAACATCTTTACCATAACCACAAGCTCAGAAGGAGCTAAGAGGCTACTAACATTAGTTGACATCCCCAAGAAACTGAATGATAAAAATAAATGTCCATTTAATTCATTCCCATTATGTGATGATTTTTCATTTTAAAAAAATTCATCATGTAATAAAAAATATAATAACAAAACCATACTAAATGGTCCCTGAATAATAATCCATAAAACTCAATAAAATACTAGTAAATAAAAATTCTCAGATTAATAGTTGAATTGTGTAAACTTAAATATAAGACTCTAAAGATTTAATATACTCTATAACAAAGGTGAAATTTCAATAGATTATATTTCGATCACTCCATTCTCTAACTCCGACATTATATTTAACAACATCAATGAGCATCACAATAGAAGTAATAAACGATACCCTTCCCAATATCATGGAAAAAACATCTTTATGCAGACCAATGTGCATATGCAGAGAGTGAGTAAACACAACAATTAGTAAAACTATAATATACCTTCCCGCATTTCACTAAGAAAGACAATATATTATCTCATAGGTTTAAAAAAATATAAGAATAATATTCAAAATATATAAACAGTTTTTGAAATTTTCAAGTAAGCTGATGAACAAGTTGTCAAAAATGAAAATAACTAATAATTAGTCATCCTTTTAAAGAATAATTATAACTTAATAACACTCAATTAAAATTAACCATCAATGTTTTCAAACAATCACATACTCATTCATTCCCAATGACAGCCATATACTTGCAAGTGGTGATATCTCCATTAACAAGCCATCACTTTTTGAAAATAATTTTTGTTTCCTTCCAGTCTCCACTGAGAACCGACTATATCTCAATATGGCCTTGTAAAATGAACTCCATAAACATAAAAAAACATCAACTATTAAAATTTCCATTCAATATATAAATCCTAGTTATTCCGCGAACAAGTTTCAAGAAGATCTTTCACTAAAAAAATTACTTTTTTAAATGTTTCATAAACTTTTTAGAACAACACCCCCAAAAAATTTCAATTATTATCAGTTTGAGAGAATAACAGTCGAGTTTCATTAAAAATAATTAGATAATTCATTCTAGGAAACCAAAGATCCTATTCATTCTAATAAAAGTGAAAATAGGGAAGAACCTCTTACATCAAATGGTTATAATGCACTTCCCTTTCCAATTTGTTGTTAACCCATTGATTACTGTTAATATTATCTTGAATATATGATGGACACAATATCTAGATTAATGATTTGCCCCAATAATTTTTAGGGTATTTGTGGAGTTTGATAGAATATTGGAAAGGTTTTATGGTGATCATAAATATTGGAAATTAAATAAAACTATTGGGAATGTCCTCATTCAAAACAAGAAATAGGGATTCACATCATTAATAATTGTGTTGCCATATATGTGTAATAACTCATTGCTTCATCTATAATACATGAAAACTAATGAAAAAGATTAATGTAAATCACATCATGAACTGATTCTACAGAAAAACCATTCATTCCACAATAGAATTCAATATAATCTATCCAAAAAACATTAAAAACAAGATTAACCATTCATAACATGTATTTTTGATGTAGCAAGATTTTATATTCCCCTTAATTTAACCCTTCTAACTCTTCCAACAATTTATCCCAATGACACCAATAATTAATGATGAAACACAAAACAATGACATACCTCAAACTAAGTGTGCTGCATTTTTCGAACAACTAGGATTTATGTAATTATTATTTTATAAGTCTTTATAGATAGTGAAAACATATAACCATTTCTATAGTATATACATCTCTCGTTCCTGAGTTTCTTCTTTTATTTGACCCTGATTACAAAATATTTGTATTAAAGATCTACCTCTTCCATATTGGATATTTTCTTGTCCATCCACAATATCCAATGATAAATGGACAAAAATAACTTCTATCTCAATAGTAAGAAAGGCCTAATAGATCACATGACTGGGATCCATGTTATACTTATTCATTTGAGATACATTGAATACATTATGGATAACACCAGATATATATAGTATGAATAACTTATATTAAAATGCATAAATCCTTTCCATGATTTCAAATGGTCCAAGGTACCATGTAGTCGAATTGTTTTTTCCTAAAAATCAATTACCATGACACATAGGAACATTCATGAAGTGTAAATCACTCACATTTAAAGACAAAGGTTGATGATTATGATGATGATGATGACCTTCATATGATCTATTTCATTATGATCTATTTCCATATTCTTTCAGATAATCTAGATCTTCACCATTGGCTCATGTATTTTTCTAGTTCTAATCAAAATATCAAACATGTTTCCAAAAATCATATTAGGTTATTATCATTAATACTATATAATTCATTCAAGGGGACATTTTTGTTATATATTGGTAACTGTTATTGTCAGTGAATTCCACCAAAGGCCCATGATTTTCCAATAGGCCAAAAAAATCCATGACACCATATCTAAGAATATATTCCCACATTTGAATTCGTTGTTATCAATTTCCATCCTTATAAGGATGATATATTATGATCATGGTCAACTGAGTTTTGAGATCCTTTTGATATGATTGTCAAAATTTGGAGTTAAAATGTTGATCATTATTAAAAAATCAATACCCATTCACCATGTAATTTTACCACTTCTCAAACATATAATTTTTCCAAATCCACTACAATGTTTGACTTTGTAATAGGGAGGAAGTGTTCGGACTTGGTGCGTTGTTCCATAATAACCCATTTTTTATCATGCTTCAGAAGATTCCACAATAGACCGACAACAATGTCCATGGAAATCCTACCCCACTTCTCTATAAGTATAGGCATAGAATGCAACATATATGTAGATCATTGATGCTCAAACATTACAAACTAATATGATAGAAACTTCATCACACAATTTTCAATCTTTTTTATACCCAGGCACCATAAATGAGTTTGCATCACCAAGTAAAATTATCAAATACTTGGACGAATAACCCATGTTTAATAGTGATACACCAAATGAATCTATTTCTGGAAATAATAATGGACAATAATTATACTTTAGGAAACATAAAAAATGGGTTATATACTCTTTAAAATTATAATAATTATCCCCAACATCTATGTTTGAACTAATGGTGGTTCATTCAAGATTGGTATATATGAATTTTTTATAAAACCCACAAGTAATGAATTATATTAAATGGGAAGAAAATTGTTTTTTCATTTTTCTTCCACACAATCTAGATGCATGTCATCATTTTCACACATCATCTGTCACTAGTCATTTTCTTCCCCAAAAACATAATTATATGATTACAAAATCAAATAATTGGCATCATAGTTCAGTTTCATAGGTATATACACCTTATTTCAGTAAAATATTTAGATATATTCCATACATATCTATTTCAAAAAGTTCATGTATCAATAATAAAATAATTATTTCAAACTATTATAACCAGTTATGACAATTAACCATTCTATAAACAGATAGTTATTCTTGGAATTTAATGTATTATCCACTGTAGCTAATTCATGGTAATGTGATAGATATTTCTTCCCATGAATTTGAAACTATCACAAACCATAGTACAAAACACGATTTCCCTATATAAGAACACAACGGAGAATAGATAAACACATACAAGAATAGACCACATTTCCCTAACCATGTTCTGGAAAGAGTAGGATGGGTACACAGGTAAGAAAATACATAAAATCTCAAAATCATTTCTGATGGTCGTCATTCTATGTAAATGTAACACTCTTCTTTATCTGAGAAGTCATTTTGGATGAAGGTATGGATAAATCAAATAAAAATCAAAAAATTAATCATTATAATCCTAAAAAATGAGAATCTAAATTATTTTTTGGTGGATAAGAAGATATGTATACATAAATATATATTTGATTAACTAATAGGCCCTCTTCAGAAATGAAATAGTTGAGGAAAGAATGTTCCTGTTTCCAGAATCCTCAAATAGAAAACCTATAATATATTTTGTTCACCCACAATGTGATATATAAAATACCTTGTTCTCTTTGTGGTCATTATAGATTTGATAATGAAGAAAAGTGTATTCAAAAAATAAAAATAATATAGTATAATATATATACCTATGTGTTATATTGTTCATTAAGTCTATGAATATAGTTCATTCATTTTTTTAACCAATGGGAATTTAAACATATTTATAATGGTAATATTATGTTTAGAATTATGTCTTTTGAATATCCTGTCTTCTAAAACAAAACTGATGACATCTTAAAAATAGATTAATCTTATAGAAAAAATTTCATCAAATTCATTGATCACATAGAACATCGATTCGAGTAAGTGGATAAAAATATTATTATAAAATGTGGTTTGGATTACGTTAACACAAAAGATGGATTTAACCATCTTATTTCATTATGAATAAAATTGTTCTAGCCCAATGTAATGTGCTAGTTCTAATGAAGACTTTAATCAACAACACTTCTAGATAGAACATCAGTTATCATAATTTATTCAATGAAATTATATAATATTGGAGTAACATATATCATGTTTCCAAGAGTAGATCAATTGAAAATTTGATTTCCCACTTGGGTGGTATCCCAGAGAAATCATTTGTAAGAAAATTATGGTACCGATACACTATGGTAGGAAGAGTAATATTTCATTGTTCATTAGTAGAACCCATGGTATTTGTTGATAATTGGCCTGATATGGTTCTATCCCCTCAGAATAAAGGTTTCTCTCTACCTACATTAATATCCCTTCCCCCTTGAATACACCATGAGACCAATATGAGTATTTGAATATAACTTGTAGAGTGTAATAATCAATCTAAGAATTAAAATGAACTATCAATCAAATTTCATAGATTAGATCATGAATATCCATCTCAACGACCAAAAACACACAATGAAACAACTCCGAATCAAAGGTAATGGAACAAGTTGGAATCTTTATTCCTATTCACTACCATTATTCGATGTTGTCATGATACTCATGATGTGAGATATAATTTCTAGGTGAAATCCAAATTATTTAACCACACGTGAATTGAGAAAATAATGAAATACACTAGAATCAAACATGATATGCATACATGTCATGTTTAGAATTATGTTATCTCACACTACAAAGTTACCCGATTAATGTAAATGGGATTTTGTATGTGGCTCAATTTGGATAAGGGAATGGCTAGTTATTCCCCCACCTCAAATGGATTATTTTTGGGTTTATCCTCTAGGGTGTTACAATGGAATGTTTTGAGATGAGGCTCTAGGGATTAAAATAAAAAATATAGATTTTTGGATCATAATAAAAAGTCAACGATTCCATTTTTTGGGTGTCATCTCTCTATACATTTGATAGAAGTGAAGAGTAAGCATATTATGAAAAAACTATAGAAAAATATTATGCATATATTTAATTTATTTTCACTGCATATTTTCTCACTAGAATGAAATATTAAATTTTTCTAAATTTATAAATTTACCCAAATTGGTCATTCTATCATTCTCATATTGGGACCAATAACATACCCTAACAGACACACCATGTAACAAACATGTTAAAAAATAAAATTATATAATAGAATATTATATATATACTATATAAAAAGAGAAGTATTTTTACACTTCTAACTCTTTTATTGTTATTATTTTTATCATTATCATTTATAAATTTTTAATGCTTCTAGTCAAATGGTTGGCACATTATCATTTCATTTTTCTTCTTCTTCACATATATAGACATAACCCTTCATATTAATTTTTTCTAATTTTTAGATTTGGATATACTCTGTATGAGACTCATTTGATTCACTCTTCTCCCATATGGCATGACTTCCTAGTTGAGGGATTCCTGAGGAAGAAAAGTCACCCTATAATATTTTATTAGTTTCAGGTCCAAAATATGGAATGTGTGATTTTTTAGAACTATGGGAGTACAATAATATTGTAGGTGTACAGTTAAAATAAGAGGTATTGTACCATGATAATGGTTTATGAGTATTATTCACTTGAATTGTAATTTTAGGTCATTTATCTAGTCCATTGGGTCATAAGACCTCTAATATATCAATGCTAGGCCTTCAATATTCATGTAGAAGTAGTTCTATACTAGTGGAGAGAATGAAAGTTCATTTTGTATAGGTTTGAAGATAGTTTAAAAACCAAACACTGCTTTAATTATAATTAATTTTTAAAAAGTATAATTTGAAAGAGGGTACTTCCAAAAGGTGTGAAATTGGAGTAAAAAAACATGTTCAACCAAATTCAAATTTACACTAGGTTGATTAATAAGATAAATTTAATTTCATAGCAATATTTAAAAAGTAAAATCATCTTTAATTACATGCATTAGGAATGTTTCATTTTTGTGGTTGTATAGAAATATTCATAGACTACCCAAATGATTTTGAAATGAGAATGAATAGATGAATGAATAAGTTTGGTTCTTGATGATAATATATAATGATGACATAGTTGAGAATACAGGAGAAGAATTAATCGTGTTGTTATAAATTGTCTTTGAGAATTAATAAGTTATACATGTAAATGAAATAATAATAATTAATGGATATAAATTAATAAATAATGATTCTTGTATGCTTGATTGATATATAGACCATAATAGTGGATGATGGGTGTCATGTGAGATGACAGAGACTTTTTAGTCTAAGTTTATATAATTTATGATAGTGTGATGGTTAGATATGTCTATTTTTTATTTTCTTATTTCATATTCACCCCACCTATATAGAAATTCAAACTTATAGCCATATGTTCTAGGGGTAATTTTCCTAACATTCTAGTTGGTAAGGATATGAATGTGTGACTACCCCCTATCCCCACTCTCTCTTTGGATGTATTATTATTTGTGGGTATGCGTGAAGGTTAGTTCCCATACATAGGTATCATGGGCAGTGATGTCTTGAGGAAAATTTCTATAAATATATTATTGATATAGAATTAGAAAGATTATTATAGGAATCTTTTTCACTGGTTGTAATGACTTGTGTTATTGTACATAGTAAAAAAGTTGTGGAGGAATTGAGAAATGATCCATATTATTATATATTTGATGTGGATGTGATGGTTTTTTGCATGAGGTGAATGGTATGATCTGTATTCCAATGTGTTTTTTGGAAATATTGTTTATATAATAGATGATTTCTCAAGAAATGTGATGTTGGGTCATGAGAGTTTAAAACAAGGGGTAGTGGTTGTAGGGTACCCACATATACATATATATATATATATATGTTCTAAATAATATGTTTATGATTCTATGAGTCATTTAGTAACTGAAACATTTTAATAATGGAAAGGAATATCATACCTATTAGGAGATGAGTTTATTTAATTTTTTCTACTCACTAGGAAACAATATTCTTTTGATACATTTTGAATGAGGTGCTTCATGATGTATCCTATTGAGAACACATTTTATGTTCACCCTATGTATATATAAATTATTTTATGTCATAATGTGCAAGAATATGATCGATATGGACTTTAATTGTTCAAGAAGTTCTTAGAGATTCATGGTCACTTTGGAGGATATATCAATTTTTATTTTTCCATTATGTTGAATCTAGTTATGTATGACATCACACCCTGTATTATGATAGAATTTTTTTTATTATGTGTAGGAGTTATTTGGAGGTTTTCCAAATCATAACTGTTAGTTATCTAATATTTATATAGGTAGTGACTACCATTTATGTTATTATATACCCTCATTGCTAGTTTCCAACTCATGGCCTGTTGAAAGAGGGATTTGTGAATCATTTTCCATGATTATCTATTTTTGGCCCAAGTGGGGTACCATTAGAGTGATTGGATTAGGGGGTATTCTTATTAAATTATGATTTAATCAGAAAAAAACACATTTGAAATAATGACAAAATTTGAAATGCCAACCTCACTAAAACCATTAAATTTTCTTTTAATATTGTATCCAAATAAAACATTACCACCATAAAATTTGTTGGATGATAAATAATTTGTGATATCACCACTCATGTTTTTTGTGGATCTGTATACCATGTGTCCTTTTGTAACATCTTAGGCAAAAATCTTTCAAATAATTTGTTTATGAATATATCGATAACCATACGAATTTGGGTTCAATTGGATTGGTAAAAGAATTCATAGGAACGCATACTAATTTCAAACATGTATTCTAGGATTATATTAAAGACTAATATTTGAAGGTAAAATAAATTGTGTTCCAATTAAATTGATGAATTCTATGTCAACAATTATTTACCTATGGACGTCATATTCTGCATCTAAATGACGTCGCTCTAGACATATTAAAACTTAGAGATTTAAAAACGATAGTTGAATACAATTTTGGTAATTAATAGTGATAACAAATAATAGTCAACATTATATTTGGTTTATTCATCCCAACCAATTTATCGAGATTTTTCCTTCCGGAATAAAATAATAATAGATATAATTTTAAAGATTCGTATTTACATATTATTTTTTCATTATCTTCTAGAATACTACAAGAATTTCTTTCTTAATGCACATTACTCTTAAAAATAATGTACATTTTTATTTTATTTTTCTAATTTTTATTTTCAATTAAAAAATTTTATATTTTTGTTTTATTTGAGATATTTTAAAATCATTATAGGTTCTTTAATTTGAAACATATTTCACAAAATTTAAAATTTCTCTCAGATGATCATTAGGATTAATTTTATGATATTTTTACAAACTAGAATTATTTTATATCTCAAGATTTAATATTTATATTTATTTAAATAAATAATCAATAGATTTCTTGTGATACTCAGATTAAGAAGATCAAAATATTGAACAAAATATTTGGTTTGATAATAACATGAAAAATAAGTTTTCAACTTCCATCTCAGAACAAAGTCATATATTGAATTAGATCTTCTATATCACCCAAACTAGTTTCCATTAGTTTATTTTCCTTCTTGTACAACATTCTATTATTTTTACTATTTATTTAATAATGGGCACCTATATTCGATGTTCCCATTCAATCTATACTCATATAAAATAATTTCACGAGAATCATTAGAGGGGTCTACTACACCATAATTTTATATGTATAATATATATATAATATAATATGGTATTATATATATTAATGAATGTGTTTCATGATTTCTTTGGGAGCTTAAGTGGGTGCGATAGACATGAGTGATTGTTGAAGGTCTGTATGTTATTGGGAAAAAATTTCTCAGGAAAATTGTGGATAGAGAACAAATCATAAACATGATTCCATTAAAATTCAGTCAAAACATAATTCAGAATTACTAAGATGTTGATTTTATCTTATTTGTTATTTGTGATGTACTGAAATTCCATTGCATGTAGTTTACAGGGGACTTGTTATTTGTAGTTGAATTGTTCATTCATCAAAGATTGTTTTTTGTTATGGGATTTTTTTGTTGAATAAACAAGGTGTAACGTCCTGGTTCGGGAAGCCACCCAGAGGCGCCCTGTACCTTGTTGGTCACATGGCCTCAAGCGCATTTCCACAAATTCTAGAGGCTGCTGACTAGCAACGAGGGCCATGGGTGTGATATTGGAGAAACTATTCCTTTATTGGCAGAGTACAGAGCGGATGTAAACAAAACATGCAATAGCTGAAGCAGTAAATACCCAACAACAACAATCGGCGGAAGACTAAAACAATAACCAACAAAAGCACAATGTATATATATATATATATATATATATATATTTGAAATGATGCATATAACATATATAGGAAAACATGAAAACATGTCACAATGCTATAAGTTAAAACGATTTCGAACAAGTAAAAATGAATAGAAAGAAGCAACTCCTCAGCATCGCAAGCCTCAGCTTGGTCCCATGCTCTCCTGCTCCAACGAAATTCAAGTACCCGAAGTCGAAGGGCGCTTTCCCTTGTCTATACCTGAAACAACATAGTATTATTGGGCCCAAAAAAATGCCCAAACAGGGTGTGAGACTAAATCCCAGTAGGCAACCACCCGAAGATCTGTGCCTACCATTCAGTGAGTATATGGTAGGTAAAAGTGCAGTAAGAAGTAATCAGTATCAGTAAACAACAACAGAATGATGTGCAATAGTAATTAATCCACAAAACAAAAATAAGCAGTGAAACAAATAGAAAACCACAACAGGAACTCTCTGGTCATATCCAAAAAGTACCAACAACCCTCTGGTAGTGCACTCAGCCTAACCCCTTTGGTTTGGTCATACGAATTTATAAGACTCTCTGGGGAAGCTCGCTCAGTAAATTCCCCTTATAGTCTATAGAAGTCAGGGACTCTCTAAGGTAGATCATGCGGTATAATCCTCTTATAGCCCAAAGGTCTAGAAACTCTATGAGGAAGCTCACTCGGTCTACCCTCCTATAGTCTATAATATCCAAGACTCTATGGGAAGTTCACTCAGTCTATCCCCCTGTAGTTTATAATATCCAAGACTCTCTGAGGAATCACACTCAGTCTACCCTCCTATAGTCTATAACATCCGAGACTCTTTGGGTAGCTCACTCAGTCTATCCCTTATAGTCTATAGCACCATGTTCTAATAGTCCTTTGCCATTCAGTGCATAATAATTCTATAATGCCAAAGTACAAATATAGAGCTACTTGGTTAACCAGTCTACAAAAAAACAAGCATGTCAAGAATATCATTCCATCCTACAATCATAAGGCATGTAAAATAGGTTTAACGGCCAATGGATAACAAGATCATGGAATGGGTAAAACATCCCAGCACATTAATCATCCACAAAGAAGATCAAATTACCTCTACACAAGCATACATTCATGGCAGGAAAACAACAAGTCAAATAGGTAAACACACAATACCCCATTCAAGGGTATTTGGGGAATTTTCACATAAAATTCAAATAATTCTAATGGTAATGCACAAACCACCAACCTCAATACTAGGAGATCAATATACTTGAACAACAAGGCTTGATTCTCCTTAGAAAGTTGTAGATCTATGAAAACGAAAAAAACGTTCAACCCACGATAACTTGAGAGAGAAGGAGAATCATTGAATGAGGCTCAAGAAGAAGGAATAGCTCACCACTACGGTTCTAATTCAATCGACGGTGGTTGAATCTGAAAACAGACGAAGGCTCGGGGGCTCAGAGGATGATCGTAGCCGTACGGGTGCTCTTGGTCGAAGAACCTGGAGAAGAAGGTGTTTTCGTAGATTAGACACGACCCCGGTCCGTTCAATGAAAAAAAAGTACACAACGTGTACTTATAGGGTACATGGAATGTACTTGGCCTTTCCATAATCAACATTAAGAGACCTCCACATCGCCCCTACGCACCGTGTGTGAGGCCCGGAAACATCCATTACATGTCTTGGAACTGTATAAAAGTACACGGCATGTACTTATAAAGTACACGGCATGTACTATGAAAATTTCCATATTTTCCTCTTTTTCTAAAAATTTACCAGAAAAGGAAATAAATACCTGAAACGAAGATCTGGGTTCTTATAAACTTCCCCCTTAAATAAATTCACCCTAAAATTTCCCTAGCTAGGCGTAGAAGAAGAAACCCCGAATAGCTCCGGCCCCAACAATTGTACATCGGCCTCCCTCTCGCAGGTCTCGTCCGGTACTCACCTGTGCTACTATAGCACCCGTACCAGAGGAATTGACAGGTCACATAGAACCTTCATACTACGATCGACAATCCAGATAGGATGCTTTTCAAATGATGCATCTCCTTCGAGATCAACCTCCTCGGGTCGAAAGACATGAGACAGGTCTGAAAAGTAACGTCGGAGCTGAGAAACGTGGAAGACGTCATGCATAGACTGATACCTCTGAGGAAACTGCAACCGATAGGCAATGGCCCAACTCTCTCCAACACCTCAAACGGCTCGACCTACAGTTCTGAAATCATACCCTATCTCTGAATCCACTTGTTTCCCATCCTCGGATCGACACACAGGAAAACCTGATCCCCGACCTCGAACACCAGAGGGCGTCTCCACTGATCAGCATAAGACTTCTATCGAGACTGTTCTATAGACAACCTCTTCCGAATCAACTCTATCTACTCTAGGGACTCCAAAAAAAGACAAGGTCCCAGAAAAGTTGCATCTCCTATTTCCAGCCAGCACAAATGTGATAGGCATGGCCAACCATAAAAAGCCTCTTAAGGTTCTATATGAATAGTCTCATGAAAACTATTCTTATAGAAAATCAACACAAGAAATAAAATCTTCTCCTAAGAACCTCCAATATCTAGAATGCATGCTCAGAGAATATCCTCAAGCACCTGGATCATAAGCTCGGACTGGACATCAGTCTGGGGATGGTATGCAGAACTCAAAAGTACCTGTGTACCCAAAGCCTTGTGAAGTCCCTTCTAGAACCGAGAAGTAAACGCGCATCCCTGTCTGAAACAATGGAGTGTGGAACTCCATGCTGACGTACAATCTCTCAGATATACAACCACACCAACTCATCAACACTGAAGGTCTGCTTGATCGGCAAGAAGTGAGAAACCTTCGTAAGCCTGTCGATGACAAACCAAACAACATCACTCTCTTGAGGTGACCTCGATATCCAAGTCATGATTTCCATCGCGACATTGTTCCACATCCACTCGAAAATGGGTAACTACTGTAAAATACCTGCTGGTCGCTGATGCTCTACTTTCCCCTATTGACAAGTAGAACATCTCATGATGAAACAAGCAACATCTCCCTTCATACCTGGCCACCAGTACTAGCACTGTAGATAAAAATACATCTTGGTGACACCAGGACGAACTGCCCAAATTGATGAATGAAAATCCCGCATCAGTTCCTCGCGTATGTCTACTATCACCAATACACATCCCTGGAAACACACGATCCCATCATCACCCATTGTCCATCCCAGAGGAGGGTCCTCTCCTGACACACTCTCCCACAGGACTAGGCCTTAAGAGTCTGATAGATTCCTCATCCGCCCATGATCAAGAAGGGTAGAGGTAACAACTACAGAAGAAAGAAAAGTCTGCCCCTGTCTGTCGTGCACCTCTGAATTCATCTTAGAGAACAGAGACATAAGTTGGCACTCACTGCTGGCCTCCTGAACTACCTGAATTTGAGTTCTCTTACACAACTCATTAGCCACTGCATTTCCCTTTCCTGTCGTATAGGCAATCTCAAAGTCTAAGGACTAAGGATGCATGACCCACCTACGCTGTCCCAGATTCAGATCACGCTGAGTGAAGATGTATTTGAGAATCTTGTGGTCGGTGAAAACCACAAAGCGCTCCCCCAGAAGGTAATGTCTCCAATAGTGTAAGGCATGAACAATAGCTTCCAACTCCAGATTGCGTGTTGGGTAGTTTCTCTCATGTGGCCTCAGCTGCCGAGACATGTACACAACAATTCAATCTCCCAGCATAAGCACACCTCCCAAACTGACACTTGAAGCATCATAGTAGACTCTATATCCCTTTAACTACTCTGGAAAGACTGGTATCTGTGCTAACATCAACCTCCACATCTGCTCTTGAAAGGCTGACTCACATGAATCTGACCATAAGAACTTCGCCCCTTTCTTGGTCAGACATGTCAGCAGTGTTGCATGGTGTGAAAAGTCCTATATTAAACGCATGTAGTATCCAGCCAACCCTCGAAATCTCTGAATCTCAAATACATTCTTCGGCTGCTTCCAAGAAACTATAACTCTCACTTTCTCTGGGTCTACTGATACTCTTGTCTCTATGATAATGTGACCCAAGAAGTAAATCTGATCCATCCAAAAGTGTCATTTTGAGAGCATAGCATATAACTGATTATCTCTCAGTGTACTGAGAACAATATCATGATGGGTATCATGGTTGTGTTGAGTGTGAGAGTACACCATGATGTTGTCCAAGAAAACCACCATGAAGGAATCCATGTATGGATGGAACAATCAGTTCATTAGTGCCATAATAACTGATGGCACATTCGTGAGACTGAAAGGCATGACTGTATACTCGTATTGACTATACCTACTCATGAAAGCTATAAGAGGTATATCCGATGGTCTAATGCACAAATGATAATGACCAGACATCAAATCGATCTTCGAGAACACCTGTGATTCTCAAAGAAGATCCAAGAGGTCATCGATCCTCGGTAAAGGCTATTAGTTTTTGACGGTCAACTAGTTCAGCTTCTGATAATCCATGAAAAGCATAAGGGTTCTGTCTGTCTTTTTAGAAAACAGGATAGGCGAACCCCAAGGAGAAGTACTCGGTTGGAAAAATCCCTTTTCCTGCCACTCCTCCAACCGTTTCTTGAGCTCCTTCAACTCAGGTGTAGCAATCATATAAGGAGGAATGGACACTGGTGCCACTCCTTGAACGAGCTCAATCGAGAAGTCTACCTCACGCTTCGTTGGCAAACCTGAAAAGTCCTCTGGAAAGACATCCTTGAATTGATCCACCAATAGAGGAAAGTCTAACTATGAAGTCCCACTGGTCATCCAGATAAAGACTTGCAATCTGGGTTGTAACTCCTCCTAGCACAAGATGCTCTGGTCCAGCTCTACCCACCTGGACATCCCACTCACCTATATGAAGAAAAGATCATCCAACTAGTGATATGAAACTCACCCTATGAAGATAGAAATCCACGAGTGCCTGGAATGGAACTAACCGGTCCATACTGAGAATTACATCATATCCTGTCATCTCATGAACATAGAGGTCCCATAAGAAGTGACAACCTACAACCTCAAGAGAGAACTCTCTGCACTGACGTACACTAGACATCCTTGTTCCCAGCGTTGTATCAAGAGTCAACATGTCAGTAGATGAAAAGATACAGAACCCAAGGCTCTCCACAATAGTAATATAGATAATGCTATGTGAAGCACCAGTATCAAAAAGGGATAATGATAAAACTAAGGCTACTAAGATCATAACTCAAACTATAGAAGGGATGGGATCCTGCTTTGGATAGGTCTTCTCCACTGTGATGGTCTGGAATGTACCATGGCCCTGCGCCCCTGGCCAACCACCCTAGGCTGATCCACTCCGCTGTCGCTAGTAACCTGGGGACTGAACACCACGTTTGCAACCTACACCTCAGCCCGAATGTCCAGAAGAAATCTAGTTCTCGGATGGGTGAGAAACTGCAGATGCATCACCTGAATGAGGTGTCATAGAAGAACCCCTACAATCAGTTGTAGGTGATAAGATCTGACAAAAACATTGAAGATGGCCCATCATGCCGCAAGATCGGAACTCCATCAGGTCATTGTGGCAATGAGTCCTAGTATTCCAACTCCATCCACACTGGTATCATACATCCTGGCTAGCAGAAGATACATTCTGCCTACTCTAATACCCTCATGTAGACCCCCTGCAACGCTTCCTGATATCAGTAGAAGGAACATCGACTCTAGATGTCGAACAGCCCTATCCCACTGCTCTAGAATCTCTCAGATTGCGCTCAATGATCAGCACCTAGTTGACGATGGCAGATATCGAAGTCAACAGGACAATATTCACCTGGTAATGGATCTTCTCCTTGAGTCCATCCTCAATCTTCCTAGCAAGGAACAACTCATCACCTGGTGGAATCGGCGTGAAGCACTCCAGCTAGGTAAAACAAGACGAGTACTCCATAAAAGAAAGAGTACCCTGTTGGAGACTCATAAACGTCCGAGCATGGTCGACTCTCATTGTATCTGGGAAGATGAAATCATAGAAGATGCATGAAAACTCATCCTATGTCACACTCAGTTAGAGCCCTGCCTATGAGATCACGTCTTACCACCGCATGGCGGTCTCTCGGAGCATATAAGTAGCCAGCTTTACCCTTTTCACCAGAGGTATCTCCAGGTGCCCGAAGGTCGTCAGCGTGGCCTCTATCCACGACTCTACAGCCTATGGTACTACATCCTATAGGAAAGTAGGAGGATCCTGCTGCTAGAAATCCCATGTTAATACAGCCATCAACAGTGTAGAAGGTTGTACTCCCTAGAAGGTATACTTCATCCTCAGGATGACCTCCCTGAACTGTGTATCAGTGCCTGCAACAGGTATAACTACTGGTGCCAAGGCTAGCACTGCAGGAGGACCTATAGGAGAATCAGTAGGAGGATCTGCAATATATCCTTGATCGGCCATATCCAATGTCTGATCACCGTCTTGCTGTTGACAGACAACCGGAGGACGTCTAGAAGGCACATCTCTGAATGATCAAAATCACACCTTAGATCCTTATTATCAAGGACAAGAGGACACAAGAGTACAAAACGGGAACATGAGAAGGAAAAACTCAAGTTTTACTAAACATGACTACACGGCAAGTATAAAACTACACGGCGTGTTCCTTAATGCCATTCAAATGGGCTTTTACTTCTACCACCTCTGGTCATGTAACACCCCCAACTACATGACATGTTGTCCTCACACACGACATGTACATGAACTATATTCCCCTTCCCGAGTCTCTATAAACAGCTAACCCATGTGGACTTTTTAATCCTAGACTACATGACATGTTCACTAAGGACACGACGTGTAATAGACAAGGTTTCAACAACCGTGTTGTTAGTTACACGGTTGAATTCAAGGCTGACTCCTTACACTAGGTGTTCTGACAAACACAGTGTGTATAGGAGAAGAAAGCACCGACCCGTGTTGTTCGTGACATGGAAAGGTACCTAAGACAAAGCTACACTGCGTGTTTATACCAAACACGGTGGGTACCACACAAGCTTCCCTGACCCCTGTTGTTAGTGGTAAGGTCGGGTACACAACTCACTACTACACAACGTGTAACGTCCGTACACGGCGTGTTCCAGAAAATTTCTTCACAACTCTGTGTTTTACTCACACAGTCAGTGAATCAAATTAAAACAGCACGACGTGTTGTCAAGTACATGTCGTGTATTCTGGGTTTTTCTAGATAGTAGCTCAAAAACTGCACCAAATCCCCGAAAACACAGAAAGAAAAAGCATAGAGGTACCAAATTCCAATCTGTGAGGTCCCATACTCCCCGCGAATCAAAGAATGACATCATCGATATATCAAATACTTGGAAAACAAGTCAACGATCCACCATGTTCTGATTCATGAGGGCCCATAACACCACCAGAATCAAAATTTGGCATCCATTTAAGTAAAATTACAATACAAACAATTTCACTACCAAACTGCGGGGATTCTATCAAAACATCTAGCACAACAGCATTCATAACCTACACAATATCTTTCACAACAACATGCAATCGCTAATGCACCCTAGATTGCAAGGAAAGAATGCATGGAATGTGATTTTTAACAAGTGCCTATATGATGCAAGAGATTTCATACTCTCATCTCATCGGGTTGCGACAGAAATAGAACTGTAATAGTACAACAACAACAACACAAGGCATGTGAATTAATCTAGGTGAAATCATATCAACCGTAAAATCTCAAAACCAGAAAACTAAAATAAAAGGGGTAGATTGGCTTTTCCTTGTACACGAGTTAGCACTCCCAGGCACAACTTTTTACCATGTACCAAATCCATCCTATCCCTAGATAAAACCTATAAAAATTAAATCAAGAGAAAACAATTCCTCTGATACCAGTTTTTAATGTCCTGGTTCCGGAAGCCACCAAGAGGTGCCCTGTACCTGGTTGGTCACATGAACTCAAGAGCATTTCCCCAAACGCCAGAGGATGCCGACTAAAATCGAGGGCCTTGGGTGTGATAGTGAGGAAACTATGACCTCATTGGAAGAGTACATAGTAGAAGTAAACATAACATGAAATAGAGGAAGTAATAAATAACCAACAATAATAATCAGCTGAAGACTAAAACAATAAAAAACTTGAGCACAATGTGTATATATATATAAAATGATGCATGTCACATATCTATGAAAATTGCCAAACAGGTCACAATGCTAGAGATGAAAACAATACCCAACAAGTACAAAAGAAAAGACAAAAGAAACTCCTCAGCATCGCAAGCCTCGGCATGGTCCCATGCTCTAGTACATCAATGAAAATCAAGTACACGAAGTCGAAGGGCGCTTTCCCTTGTCTATACCTACAACAACATAGTCTGATATGGCCCAAAAACATGGCCCAAACTGGGATAGAGACTAAATTACAGTGGGCATCCACCGGAAGATCTGTGCCTAACAGTCATTGAGTATATGGAAGGTAAAAGTACAGTATGCAGTAAACCATAAAAGTAAACAGGAAGAAGATGATGTGCACCAGTAATCAATTTACTAAGAAACATGTAGTAGTGAAACCAACAGATAACCACAACAGGAACCCTCTGGTCCTATCCAAGAATTACCAACAACCCCTTGGGTAGTGCACTCATTCCAACCCCTCTGTTTTGGTCAAAATAATTTATAAGACACTATGGGGAAGCTCGCTCAGTCAATTCCACTTATAGTCTAGGGTAGTCAGGGACTCTCTGAGGTAGATCATACGGTCTAATCCCCTTATATCCCCAAGGTCTAGAAACTCTCTGAGGAAGAACACTAAGTCAATTACTCTTATAGTTTCAGGTATGTCACAAACTCTCTAAGGAAGCTCACTTAGTCAATTCCTTCTATAGCCTCGAAAATGGTTTTAAAGGAAATAAAAAAAAGTAAAGAATCTCTGAGGAAGCTCACTCGATCTACCCTCGTGTAGTCTATAATATCCAAGACAATCTGGGAAGCTCACTTAGTCTATCCCCCTGTAGTCTATAATGTCCAAGACTCTCTAATGAAGCTCACTTGTCCTACCCTCTTCTAGTCTATAACATCCGAGACTCTCTGGGAAGCTCACTCGTTCTATCACATATAGTCTACTGCACCAGGTTCTCATGGTCCCATGTCAGTCAGTGCCTAATAATGCTATAAGGCCAATGTAAACCTACAGAGCTACATGGTTAATAGTCTACAACAAAACAAGCATGTCAAGAATATCATTCCATCCTACAGTCACAAGGCATAGAAACATGTATAATGACCAAAGGCTAAAAAGAAAAAGGCATGGAGAAAACATCCAAGAACATCAGTCATCCACAAACATGATCAAATTACCTCTACACAAGCATACAAGCATGGCAGGAAAACAACATGGAAAAACGGTAAACATGTAATACCCCGTTCACGGGTATTGGTGAAATTTTCACATAAAACTAAAAGAAATCTAATGGAAAGGAAAAAACCACCTACCTCGATGCTAGGAGATCAATATTAATGAACCATAAGGCTTGATTCTCCTTTGAAAGTTGTAGATCTATGAAAACGCACAAAACGTTCAACCCACAATATCTTTAGAAAGAAGGAGAATCCTAGAATGAGGATCAAGAAGAAGGAAGATCTCACTACTGTGGTTCCAACACAATCGACGATGGTCGATTTAGAAAACAGATGGAAACTCGGGGGTTCAGAGGATGATCACATACATATAGGTGATCTTGGTCGAAGAACATGGAGAAGAAGGTTTTTTCGTCGATTAGACGTGGCCCCGGTCCGTTTAAAGGAAAAAATTACACGGCGTGTACTTCTGGGTTACACGGTGTGTACATGCCCTTTCTGTACTACTCTTTATACGGCTTCCACATCACCCCTACACAAAATGTGTGTGGCCCGGACACGGCCATCACATGTCCTAGTGTTGTATCAAAGTACACGGCCTGTACTTATAAAGTACATGGTGTGTACTCTGAAATTTTTATATTTTCCACCTTTTCTCAAAAAAAAATCAAAAATGGAAAGAGATACCTGAAACGATGAACCAGGTTCATCCACAAAGAAAAAAATCATTTGGCGTGTACACATAGTGTCAGTAACAACCTATTTGTGATGGAATGGTAATTCCATTAAAAATATCCATTCCAATAAGTGGTTTTTTTATTTAAAGGTCAAAAGTACCAATGGGAATAAGGGGTATTTACGACAGATCAATAGAAAATACATTTTTGGCATTAGTTTTTGTGACAAACCGGTCAATCCGAAATACATATTCCATGTTCAAGAAAAATTATTTTTGATTGAAAATTTTTTAATGTATAAATTATTAATCTTAAATAGTCTTATTGGTGGATTTTTTATGAAGAAAATTCCATCACAAAATGTTAAAATATAAATATGTGTTGCCCAAACTCACCCCCGCCCCCACCCACACCAATTGTCCATAAACTCCTCTTAAGATTTATATTTATACAAAAAACTCTATTATTTCTTATATAACATTAATGTTAGTATATTATCGACCAAATATGGGAATTTTTGGGGTAAGTACCAATTTTGTGGTATTTTTTAAATCATTATTTTTATTTATCATTAATTAATTATATTTAATGGTTTTTAAATTTGTATAGATTTTATGTAATTTTAATTTGATAAATTTTAATTAAATTTAGTATACATTTTTATTATTTACAACATATTTTTATAATTTTTTATAAATTTCTATAAATTAATTTTGAATTCATATAAATTAATAATAAATATAATAACTTTATAAAAAATGATAAAAATTCTTCTAAATTTATAAAAATTTATATAATTTGATATATGTTAAGAAAATATATATATAATTGTATAAATTATTATAAATATTTATTAACCATTATAAAAATACTATAAATTGATATAATTTAGTATAGACTGATAATTTTTTAAAAAATTAGTTTAAATTGATATAAAATTTGTATAAATTATTATAAATGACTATAACTTGATATAATTTAAAATAAATTATTATCACATCGTATAAATTAATAAAAATTTGTATAAATTACTAATGATTAATATATATTACATTAACTTGAAAATTAAAATTAAAATTATTATATTTTAATATAAATTAATAAAAATTAATATATATTATTATAAATTAATATAAATTACTTTCAATTTAAATAAAAATTTTATCAATTTTTTTTCAATTAGTATATACTCTTATATATGTATTTAATTTAGTATAAATTATTTTGATTTCTTATAAATTATTAAAAATTTATATACATTAATATAAATTATTATAAATTCATAAAAATTAGTATAAATTCATCAATTCCATAAATAATGATAGTGATTTTTTCAGAACAAAGAGAATGATAATATATTGATAATGGACATATTGTATCCAAAATTAGACCTTCAGAATGTAACATCTTCTAACAATAAAATGATGATATCCTTAGAATAGATCAATCTTTAGAATCCACATGTATCCATTTAATTGAAAAAATAGATCATAGTATTGATGAAATGGATTCTGATTTCGTTAATGGATCATGAATTTTATTATGATAATCAATACATAAATGGTGAGAACAGTTTACAATCATTATGAATAAAACCAGTCTAAGAAAATCCAATGTTCTAGGTGTAAGGAAGCCTTTACCCTCAAACTCTTATAGCCAGACCTTCAATTCTTGATACTCTATCTATAAAAATTCAATAATACATTTTCAAAAGTGAGCTTATTACCAAGATAAGTGTTGGTTGGAGTGGAACCTCAAGTGGGGGGTGAATTGAGTTCCAATTAAATTTTCTGTTTAGATTTATTTCTATAAAAATCCCCAAATTGAAAAACAAGCTAAATTGTAGTGAATTTAGATAGATTGTAAAAGTTCAATTAGTTTCTCAAATATTGATTAGGTTTCTGTTAAATTAATCAGAAGATTAAATCAACTTTTGATACTAACTTACTAGTTCACAATAAGTATAAACACTTGCTAATTTAACTATCAATGTAACTTTAAAACAAATTTTATTTCAATGTAATTAGCAGCGGAATATAAATTTGATATATTATACATTAAACTTAAACAAAAATGAACAACAGATATAACCAAGAGGATCATTCTCAAGCAGAGACTTAGTCCTCTCAATCAATTTATATAAATTTGATCCACACCATGGATCAGGGTTAACAACAGTTCAGAAACTATCTAGGTCCTAAGACCTCAACCACTGTTCTTCGTGGGAAAACAAAGACAACAACACATAGGCTTTCCATGTCCTACTTGACGTCTACCACTATCCTTAGTGGGACACAAGAAGGTGTAGAAATCTTGGAATGAGGATTTAGTATCCTCCAGTTCAGTACAAGAGACAGGGTGTGTGTAAGTTATATAGAGTACACAGACTGCTCAAAAAATTAAATAATGAATCACTTAGAGAGACTATATGAGAGTTATGAAAGCACTAGTGATTTTAAATGTAGCTCTGGACTATTTTGATTGATCATGATTTATTCTGAGTCTTCTCTTGTTTTGTCTGAAAAACAGGTAGTCATTTTCTTATCGTTCAATTTGATCAGCTTGAGTGCATGAAGCGTTTCGTTGTAGTTCTTCTCTCCTTGACTAGGATGCAGCTTGTGTTCACCTCTAGAGAATGAAAATGGTCATGTATGTCCAGTGCTCTTCGATTATCGATGTTGTCTTTTTGTATTCACTGATTTACACCGCTCTATTCCCTTTCTGTGCACGTCTTTATTCCTTCCTTTTGTCTGGCCTTTTTCCTTCCATTTATATCATTCATCTCACGTCAATGAGAATGATTAATTTTACATGGGTACTAGGTAAGGTTCCCTGAAATGCAAAAAAAAATTCATAAATAACCTTAATAAGATTAAAAACATCAAGAATAACTGTTTCATAATAAATAAATAATACTGAGTGTATAGAGTATAGAGTTCGTCTATTCGGTCTTTCATTAGTATCCCTCTATGTTGGTAGATGTGTAACGGTGGACTTTATGTAGTAGTGACCTTCTATCGGTAACTCTTTGATCATGTACTATTAGCTCCTTGTATCGGTAGCTGTTACCCCGTGTATTAGTAGCTCTTTGTACCGGTGACCCCTATCGGGTTCTTTGATTCTATTGGTATCTTGGAAGACTTGTTCTATCAGTAGCTTCTATCTGTAGCTTCACATTGGTAGACTTACTTATATCGGTAACTCTGGTGTACCAGAATGTAGTTAGTGTATATCGGTATCTATGATTTGTTCCAGTGATTGTGTATATCGGTAGGCTTATTCATACTGGTAGATTTTTTCTATCAGTAGTTGTCTTCTTCTATCAGTACACATATTATCGGTAGCTCTACTTTGTTTTAGTGACTGTCAATTCAGTCTATCGGTAACCTTTGTTTATCGGTAGACTATGTACTGATAGATCTTTTTGTCTGTATCAGCAGCTAAGATTGTATCAGTGACTTATACTTATATGTTTTATTCAAAACATATTTGATTAAGTTAGAATTGCTCCGAAACTCATATAATCATAGTTGAACATTGATTAACATATTTCAAATATTATTTTAATATTATTGTTAAATAGAATAGATTGAAAGAATTAAAATATAGATAATCATTAATTTGTATTATCAATGTATGTGAACGCATAATTGGGATTATCAAAACAGGTGAGGCCAACAATCTCCCCCTTTTTGATATTCACATCTTATGATATTATAGTCTCAAAATAATAAGTAATTGTATTTGAGGATATATCATTAAAGGTAAGAAGAGAAAAGATAAATGTATCAGAGGTAGAATTAAATGCAATGGAATCAATGTTACAAGTTAAAAAACATAGTATTGTCCCCAGATATGTCCTATAGTACATATTATTATTCCTAGATATTTCCTATAATAGTTCACCCACTTTTTGATAATAAAAAAGTGGGAAACAAGAAGAAAAGGAACAAAATGGGAAAGGCAAGAAAACCATTTTTATTTCAGGTTACAAAAGGTACAGGGAAATAAAACAAAATACAATTGATTCCTATCAAATATCATAGACACTTATTCAATCCACATATTCAATTTGAGATTTTCCCTTGGGATCAGAAAAGGATTTTTTATGTGTGGATGAAGGTGAAGTCTTAGGAACATCGAAGATAATCACAATAGGCTGATCCGTTGAAACTGTTCCTAGTCTGTACTGAGTATCCCTCTGAGTGATCATAGGAGTAAGGCTTCAGATGGCTTGGGCTGGAGTCATTTGAACAGGAGAAGAAGTAGAGGTAGACGTAGGTAAGGCTGGAGGTAAAATAATTGGACTAGCATCGACATGCAAGAAAGGAAACAAAATATTTTTGAAATACATAATTATTCCTCCTCCTCTCTCCATATACGATATGAAATCATAGTTATTTTCCATCAATTTGTCCAAAGCTGGAGTTAGTTCCCTTAGCTTTCTTACTTTCTCCCTGAAGGTTTCATTGACTAGTGGAAGCATCATATTTTCTAGCATGATCATGAAATGATTGTTGAGCTGGTGCTTGGTATACACCCTCTGAAAATAGTAGTCTAACTTGTGTTTCACCTCTTTTTGAGAAGTAAAAGATTATCTCATATAATCCTGCGCAATCTTAATTATTTCCCTAGTGGTATCTCTAGTAGATGTCACCACTTTCCTAAGATCTGATGAGTCCACAGAGCCACTGGTTGATGGTAAAACAAGCTCCTCTTTCATCACAGCTCGAATCTGATTCAAATCCACATAAGGTCTAGAAGAAACAAAACCAATAGGGAAGGATACTATTTCCTTGAAGTTTTTGGCCAAACCACTGATAAGAGTTTTGACAATGGAATCATGGGAGGTGAAATGATCTTTCATTGAGGTTTTAAAACCTTACAACACTGATTCCATTTGTCTTACAACACTTTTGAATTAAGATAATTCTTTATAATCTTGGGATTTAGAACTAATATAAGATTCTAAAGAAATAATGGATTTCTTTAGAGCATCAATATCCTTTTCCAGTCTAGAGACTTGAGCCTGGAAAGCTGAAAATTCATCCACTATTTCTTCAACAATGGTAGAGACATTACAGCCGAGAGAGAGTTAAAAATACTTTTCCAAATTACTCATCTCTTCAACAAAGCATCTCTTTAACTCAGTAATAGAAGCACTCAAAGACTCTTTCATTTCATCTTTTAAGGATGCGAAGTCATCCTCAGTGATCATATTAGAAGCTGAAACTGCAACAGGTACTCATTTAGATGCTAAATTGTCCACTCAGTCAGTCATGATCGATTGAATTATTAATACCTATGAAGCTTCCATTCATTTGACATCCTCAACAAAACTGGCCTTAAGATCATTCTTCAAATTATCCAGGTTATGCATTCTAACCACATCCTCATGTAGAAACTTAGTCAGAATATCATAATTGATTTTTGGTCTATTGAGGGATACCTAATTATCAGAATCAGGGTAATCCAATCTACAAACCACAAAACCTGGATCTTCTTCCCAATCATCAATTTCAACAACCACTGAATCACTGCCAAACCTGGATTGATGCTCCCCCTTAATGGGTGCATTCTCTTGTACAACAATAGGGTTCTCAGAAGGTATTACTTACTCAGATGAATCTTTTACTATTAACTCCATCTCTGCAACAGTAGGAGGAACCTCTAGATTAGGCACATGTCCTTCCATTTCACCCATTGTATCCTTAATAAGCACAACTGAGCTTCCAATTAATGGACTCAGACTTAGGCAGACAGAATTTGAAGCTTCAGATTAATTTTCTTTTTCTTCATCATTCTCAGGGCCTGGCCGGTCTTCCTCATCAGCAGGAGATTCTTCTTCCAATAAAACATCCTTTCCTAATGATACAATTTCAGCAGCAAGACATGGGGGGCACGTCTGGATCCCTTCCATCTTCCATAGAAGTCTCCTATTCATCAGTCTCATCACTGTACTCAGGTTCTTCTTCATGAGGTCCTAGACCTGGATCCCTCACATCCTTAATCCTCGAGGGATGATCCACAAGATTGAACTTATCAAAAAACTTTTTATCATCATTGTCCCACTCTCCTTTCTAGGGGTTCTAGTTTATCTTCATATACTTGAAAACTATGCTTGTGATACAAAAATATTCCTTACTACCACTGTCTCATCTTGAGACTCAGCTACTCCTTTCAATTTGTTCATTACTGGGATCAATTTGGCAAAGAATAAGGCATTGGTTTTTGACTTAGGTCTGATCATATCCTCCATTTGAATCATTATCAATCTGCACAGATTCCCTTTCACCCAACATCATAAAATATGTAGCAGATAGATATCCTGATATCTTAAATTGGGAAAGTCTCCTCTCCTTGTAATTATTACATGCTGAAAAAACATGAACACCAGTCTGTTCTCTCCATCCGATTCTGTATCCACCCCTTGTCTTTGCTTGCCACTATAGGTGAGCTCCTTTAAGGGAGTCTCATAGTCAAATATATCACTTGTAGGTGGTATTTATTTCGAGAAATATCCAGAGACAACTTCATGTGGAACCTTCAGGCATTCATCAAATTCATTAGATGAAAAAGATATCTCCTTTCCATTCAAAAAATAAATCACTCGGTTCTCATCTACTGATCTCTCAAAACTCACAAACTCATAAAACTGTTTTACTAGCTTCTTGTAGTAGGGGCCATTGTTGGTTGAAAAGAATTCTACCCACTTCAGATCTTTCAGCTCCTCGAGAACTAGCGACTTACTGGCCAACAACCATTCCACGCATAACTCTTTTTTGATCACAATAACTCTATTCTGCAAATGAGGATTCACTGGTCTCCTCCCAAACCATGTTCTACCAGCACTACCACTTGCTTCTGGTTCAGACATCTACTTATTCACATTCGTCTCTTCAAAGTCATCTCTGACAGAAGGCATTTTGGACTTTTCCATCTCTGATTCGAGGAACATAGGGTTTTTGATAGGTTCTGGAGATAAGGTTTGAGGGTTAATGGTTTGAGGTTTGGTGGATTGAGAAGTAACTAGGACATTGTTTAATCATTTTCGAATCATAATGTAAATAAAATACAATAAAGTAAAAACGATTCAGATTCTGGAGGAAGACAGAAGTTTAAAACCACACATTCATCAGTAGGGTTTATCGGTGAGGTTTATCAGTGAGGTTTATTGGTGTGGTACATCATTGAGGCTTATCGGTGAGGTACATCTATGTGGTTTATCGGTGTGGTACATCGTTGAGGTTTATCAGTGAGGTACATCGGTGAGGTTTATCGGTGAGGTACATCAGTGAGGTTTATCAGTGAGTTACATCGGTGAGGTATCTACCGATCAAGGTTAATCATTCTTAATTAATATCTGATGTAACATAGCCTATCCGAACGTAAAGGTTTGGTGAAAATTTCAGCTAATTGATGTTCAGTACCTACAAATTCAAGAGTAATATCACATTTTTGGTAGCGATCTCTAAAAAAATGGTGACTTACATCAATGTGTTTGGTCCTAGAGTGAGATACGAGGTTCTTTGAAATGTTGATCGTAGTGGTGTTATCATAGATAATTGAAAAATGCTTATAATCATATCCATAGTCCAAAAGAGTGTGTTTCATCTGCAGAATTTGTGCACAGCAACTACCAGCAGCTATATACTCTACTTCGGCAGTAGACAAAGCAACAGAATTCTGTTTCTTACTACAATGAGATACTAATGATTTACCTAATAAATGGAATGTTCCAGATGTTCTTTTTCTATCAAACTTGCAACCATAAAAGTCAGCATCTGAATAACTCATTAATTAAAATGATTGTCCTTCTGGATAAAATGATACTAAATTTTCAGTACGTTTAAAGTACATAAAAATTCAATTAACATAAAGTAAATCTGATTCTTTTGGATTAGGATGAAATCTTGCACACATACACACACTAAACATAATATCTGTTCGACTAGGAGTAAGGTAATGTAAGCTTCCAATCATACCTCTGTAATTGGTTTGATCAACTGGTTTCCCAGTTTCATCTGCATCCAATTTACAGGTAGTACTCATAGGAGTATCACTTTCCTTAATACTATCTAAACCAAAACGTTTTAAAATATCCTTTGTGTATTTATATTGATTCAAAATAATACCATTTTCATTTTGAAGAACTTGAAATCCAAGAAAATATTTGAGTTATCCCATTAAACTCATTTCAAATTAATTTTGCATTCTTTTTGAAAAATTAGTACATAAAGAATGTTTATAATAGCCTAAAATAATGTCATCTACCTAGATTTTTACTATCAAATCATCATTAGAAATTCTTCTAATAAAACGAGTTGGATCCGCAATACCTTTTATAAAACATTTGGAAATAAGAAAATTGCTAAGTCTATCATACCATGATCTTGGAGATTTTTTTAAACCATATAAAGATTTAGATAATTTGAAAACATGATTTGGAATATGAGGATTAATAAATCCAGGTGGTTGTTCAACATAAAAATCTTCAATTATAAAACCATTTAGAAATGCAATTTTTGAATCTATTTGGTATAACTTGAAATTCAGATGAGCAGCATAGGTAAGTAAGATACTAATAGATTCTAATCAAGATACTGGTTCAAAGGTTTCCTCATAGTCTATTCCTTCTTTGTGAATATATCCTTATGCAACTAACCTAGCATTGTTTCTAACTATATTTCATGATTCATCAACCTTATTTCTAAAAACCCATTTAGTTCCTATTGTTAAAGTGTCCTTAGGTCTTTCAACTAACTCCAAGACATTGTTTCTATAAAATTTATTTAACTCTTCTCGCATTGCCATTACCCAAAATTCATCATTGATAGCATCATTGACATTTTTAGGTTCTAGATGTGAAAGAAAGGATTGATGTTCAACCTGATATCAATGAAAAGCTCTAGTTAGTGTCCCTCTATTAAGATTACCAACAACATCTCTAAAGGATGATTCTTTAGAATCCTAGATGATCGAGTAAAGGTAAGACTAGAAATTTCAGGCTCTTCTCTAGGATCTTGTTCTATAGAAGCAGATTATTGATGATGTCCAGAACTGGATGTTTTTACAGAAGGTTCTTCAGATTTATCATTGAGGTCCATAATAGACAGATCTCTTTCACGATTTTCAAGAGAAATCGTAGGTTCATGTGGATCAGTTTCATCAAATTTGATGTGAACAGATTTTTCCACACATTTGGTTCTCTTATTAAAGACTCTATAGGCATTGTTAGTTAAATAATAACCATGAAAAATCCCTTCATCCCTTTTAGAAGCAAACTTGTCATGATTATCCTTTGTATTGATGATAAAGACTTTGCAGCCAAATACTATAAGGTAGCTAACTTTAGGTTTCCAATTGTTCCATAGTTCATAAGGGGTTGTACCCAAGTATATTTAGAAAAGTCATATACTAGTACATAGACATAGTGCTTACCATTTAAAATAGAAAATCTAGAAGGTCCAAACAAATCCATGTGAATGAACTCGAGAGGTTGAGATGATGAAACTTCTTTCATTGATTTAAAAGAAAATTTATTTTTCTTTCCCTTTTGACAGGGATTACAAACATTGTCAGTTGGGAATTAAAGTTTAGTTAGGTCTCTAACTATGTTATTCCTAGCCAGTTTTATATGTGAATAAATGTTGTAGTGTCCTAATCTTTTGTACCAAAGCAAATATTCATTATGAGAACCATTTAAACAAGTAATATTTTTCTTAGCTAAAGAATTTAATTCAACACCATAAACATTTTCATTTCTCAAAGTAGAAAATACTGAATTTTTTTTGGAATTAAAAAAATTACAAGAATCATATTCAAATTTATCATTAAAGCCATCATCACATAACTAAGAAATACTTAACAGATTATACTGAAGTCCATCAAAAAATAAAACATTAGAAATCAAAACTGAATCAGTGTTACCAATCTGGCCAAGGTTGATGATCGTTCCTTTAGAATTATCACCAAAAGTCACATAGCCTCCATCAACATTTATTAAGACTTTAAAGCATGAGTAATTCCTAGACATGTGCCTTGAACATCCACTATCCAAGTACCAAAACATCATAAGAGATATTTTCAAGCAGGTATCCTACAAAACAGATTTAGATGGAAAATGATTTTGGTACCCAGATTTTCATGGGTCCAGACAGGTTAGAAAGTAAATCTTTAGGTACCCTAATTTCCCTTATGGGTCTCATATAATTAATAGATTCAGAATATTTTGAAATATAATAATTGTTTGATTTATAGCAATGTAAATAACGAGTGGAAAAATATGAATTTCCAGAACTGGAACTAGCAGAATTTTTTCCAGATTTAGGAATAAATCTATTTTTGGTAAACTGACCCTGTCAAGGTTGGTATCCCAAACCAGAAGTATACTTTGGTGCAAATTGTTTACCTATAATTTGAGTAATAGTATCTTTTCTATTTGTGAATTTTTCTAAGTCCTTTCTATGTTTCTCATTAAACATTTTATGTTCAGTATTTTCCATAAGCAATTGAGAATTGTTTTTATATATATCAATGGTAGATTTAACAGTGCTAGATAAAGCAAGTTGTTTATTTAAGGATTTTTACTTGTTCATGAGATCATTACATGTCTCTTCTATCATATTACAGTATTGAAATAGTCCTTCACTAGACATATTTTCAGATTCATAATCAGATTCAACTCTAGAATAATATGAATTTCAAGCATGAGTGTCCAGTGTTACATCAGATGTGTTTGTCATGAAACACATGTTTGATCGATTCATTTCTGAGTCAGATACTTCAGATTCACTTGTTTTTCCTTATTAAGCACTCTAATTTTCTTTCATTTCTATCTTGTAATTACTATCCCTGTAGTCTTGTTTCTTCTTGAAATTCAATTTTGGGATGTCTGCTTTAATGTGACATTTCCTTTTGCATTCATGGAAAATAATCTCATCACCCTTATCAGTTTTCTTCCAGTCATTTTTCTAATGACCTCTATTGTCATATATACCTTTTTAGTTTGATTTTCTGAATAATTTCTTTGTCCTATAGAATTTCTTAAATATTATGGCTATTTGAGCCATCTCAGCATCACTATCAGAGTCTGAATATCCACTTGTTGTGATTTCGGTTTGTATGTGATCTTTCTCTTGTCCTTTCTCATTATGCCAGTAGACTTAAAGGCCACTGACTTCCTCTTTGGTTCATCATCTTCTTCCTTTTTTACTTTATTCTCTTCCTCATACATCATATGATTTCCAATTAATTCCTTAACAAGAAGTGCACTGATGTCGCATGATTCTCTAATGGAAACCGATGTGCCTATCCAGATTTATGGTAGACATCTTAATATACTCATGATTTGTTCTTTTTTAGTAACAACATTACCATGAGATCAAATAGTGTTGACAATCTCATTGAACCTGAGATACATGTCAAAAATAGGGTCAACAGTATTCATTTTGAATTTATCATATTTAATAGTATAGGTATTCAGCCTCATTTCTTTAACATTGGTTGTTCCTTCATGGGAAATAGCCGAAGTGTCCCAGATTTCATAAGCAGTTTTACAAGAAAAAATTATATTAACCACTTCATCTCCTAAAGCACAATACATGGTATTCATAGCTTTGCTATTATTATAGTAAGAATTTTTCGTAGGTTCATCCAAAGTAGTTCTTTCAGTTTCTAGAATTTTATATTAGTTCTCTATAGCAGTCCAGATATCAAAGCACATAATCCCTAAGTGAATTTTCATCTTAAGTTTCCACTGAGCATAATTTGTACCATTAATGAAAGGTGACCGGTTGGTAGCAACACCTTCTAGTGAATTGTCCATAACAAGATTTTAGAATATATATTTAAAGAGATAAAATTTAGAACTGGCAGAAATTTAGGATCTTTAAATATGCAACTAAAATCACAGTTGAAAAACATTGTGATTTGAAAAATATTTAATAAAAACAAATCCTCTGATACCAAATGTTGGTCGGAGTGGATACTCAAGACGGGGGTGAATTGAGATCCAATTAAAATTTCTGTTTAAAATTATTTCTATAAAAATACCCAAATTGAAAAACAAGTTATAGTATAGGGAATTTATACAGAGTGTAAAAGTTTAATTAGATTCTCAAAGATTGATTAGGTCTCAGTTAATTTAATCAGATGATTAAATAAACTATTGAAACTAACATACTGGTTCACAATATGTATAAACACATTATAATTTAACTATCAAAGTATCATTAAAACAAATTCTATTACAAATTAATCAGTAGCGGATTATAAATTAGATACTATATACATTAAACTTAAACAAAAATGCACAGCATATAAAAACAAGAGGTTCAGTCTCATGATATGACTTAGTCCTCTCAAACAATTTATATAAATTTTATCCACACCTTGGATCGGGGTTAGCAACAGTTCAGAAACTGTCCATGTCCTAAGACCTCTACCACTTTTCTTCGTGGGAAAACAAAGACAACAGCAGACAGGCTGTTCAGATCCTACATGACCTCTACCACTATCCTATGTGGGACACAATAAGGTGTAGAATGTTTGGAATGAAGATTTTGTATCTTCCAGTTCAGTACAAGAGACAGTGTGTGTGTAAATTATACAGAGTACACACACTGCTCGAAAAATAAAATAATGAATCACTTAGAATGAATATATGAGAGTTTAGAAAGATCTAGTGATTTGAAATGCAACTCTGGACTCTTTTGATTGATCAGGAATGCTTCTGAGTCTTCTCTGGTTTTTTCTGAAAAATAGTGAGTCGTTTTCTTCAAGTTCAATTTGATCAGCTTGAGTGCATGAAGAGTTTCATTTTAGTTCGTAATTCTTTGACTCGGATGAAGCTTGTTTTCTCCTCTGGTGAATGAAAATAGCTTTGTATGTCTATTGCTCTGTGAGTATGGATGTTTTCTTTTTGTATTCACTTTTTTACACCAATATTTTCCCTTTCTGTGCACATCTAGATTCCTTCCTTTTTTCTGGCATTTTCCTTCCTTTTTATAGCTTTCATCTCCGGTCAATGAGAATGATTACTTTTACATGGGTACTAGGTACGGTTCCCTGACATGCCAACAAATTTCATTAAATAACCTTAATAGAATTAAATACATCAAACATTACCATTTCATAATAAATAAATAATATTGAGAGTATAGAGTATAGAGTTTTACTGGTCACTCATTCATTAGTAGCCCTATGTGTCGGTAGATGTGTACCGGTGGAATTTTTGTAGTAGTGACCTTCTATCGGTAGCTCTTTGATCATGTACTGGTAGATCCTTGTATCAGTAGCTATTAATTCGTGTATTGGTAGCTCTTTGTACCAGTGACTCCTATCGGTATCTTGGCTTCTATCGGTAGCTCAGAAGACTTGTTCTATCGGTAGCTTCTATTAGTAGCTTCATATCGGTAGACTTACTTATATTGGTAACTCTGGTGTACCAGTAGGTAGTCTGTGCATATCGGTAGCTCTGTTCTATTCCAGTGATTGTGTATATCTGTAGACTTATGCATACCTATAGATTTGTTCTATCGGTAGCTGTCTGCTTCTATAAGTACACATACTATCGGTAGCTCTACTTTGTTTTAGTGACTGACCATTCAGTATATCGGTATTCTTTGTTTATCGATAGATTATGCCTATCGATAGACTAGGTATCGGTAGATCTTTTTGTCTATATCAGCAGCTAAGAGCGTATCTGTGACTTATACTTATCTGTTTTATGCAAAACATATCTGATTGAGTTAAAATTTCTCCAAAACACATATAAGCATAGTTGAACACTCATTAACTTATTTCAAAGAATATTTTAATATTATTGTTAAATAGAATAAATTGAAATAATTACAATATAGATAAGAATTAATATGGATTATCAAAGTATGTGAAATCATAATTGGGATTATCAAAATAGGTGAGGCCAACAATAATATTGATTGAAAATTTGATTTATCAATCAGTTGTTAACCTAGAATAATTGTTGGGAATGTCATCCAGCTATCAACACACTCTTAAAGGATGATTCTTATTTATATTTTTTTATGAATTTCCCATGGACATTACTACTAACTAACCAGATTTTGTTTTATCCACTAAGACTAAAGGTCATGCTCGATCCCCATTTATATTCCAACCCCCTATGAATATATGAATATATCCATATGGGGATATTAATGGGACTTTTCAAGAACAATAGTCAATATGGGATTAATATTCCATTATCCATAAAATTAAAAATATTAGATGAAAAATATCCATATCTAGGAATGTTAACTTCTAGAGAACTGTACTATAATAATGTCAATCGAACATGTTGCTAACATTAATCCTCTACACTCTAGTTGTCTTTGGGGTGTCTTGAAACACATGAGGTGAAACATAATTATCATATTTTATCCGAATTATTAAACCACATGATACAAATTAAATAATGTGATACAACTATATCAAAGAATAAGTGCATAAGGGTAGAGTTCAAAAGGATTACACCTCACATTATAGAGGGATGTGGTAAAAGAAAAGGGGATTTTGGATGTGGATTTATCTAGATAATTGTATGGGGGTTCTTCCTGCACCTAACAATGAAGTTAGTTGGGTTGTGACTCTATGAGTAAAATGGAAGGTTTTTGGTTGAGAGTATATGTATTAAAAATTCGAGTATAATGATTTCTAAATCACCATCAATAGTCATGTATTTCATTTTAGTGGGATTCAACACTCTCTATGTTTGAGATAGGTGTTGTGGAAACATAAGATAAATTTTATCTGAACAACTATTAATATATTATAGTCATGTAAATAATTTATTTTCACTACATATTACTTTTTACCACTGATAAACATTTAACATTTTTAAATTATTAAATTAAACACTATTGGTCATTTAGTTTGCCTCATATTGGGACCAACCACATACCCTCATAGAAACATCTTGTAACACACACATTAATATATAATATAATATGATATAATATTATTACAATATATATTGAATATGTAATGAGTGGATGAAATACCCCTCTATCTATATTATTATTATTAGCATTATTATTTAATATTTTTACTATATAGTGTGACATTTTTTTCATTTAATTTTTTTTTCTTATTCACATCTCTAGCATTGAACCTTATCATTATTTTTCTAGATTTAGATTTACTCAGTCAACCTAATTGAGGCTTTTATGCGATATTTATCTCTAATATAGGGTTCCTCTCTTGTTGGGGGCATTCCTAAGTTGCAAAGTCTCCCCATGATATTGCATCTAACTCTTGTTGAAAATTAGTTAAGGGAAAATTTATGTGGTGATATAACAGTTCTAAAACACAATAAGAGTTAATATAATTTAGGTTGTATTTTAACTAGGTAATTTAAGAGTTGTATTCTTGACATAAATTGGGTTTTTAAGTTTCATATATCATCCATTATGCCATTGGGCTTCCACCCCAACAATGGTTTGTCTTCAGGCATCGTACTGAAGTAAATCTTGACTCGTGGAAAGAATGAGTGTGAGAATATTGTCATTGGTGATTAGATAGATATGATGGTTCATTAATCAAGATTCTATCAAAAATGTGTTCATTTATCAATTTGTGAATATAGGGATGATGGGCCACAAATATGATTTTCAGAAAACAATCTACAATAAACTAATATTGGATTGTGAAATGGGTTCTTTTAGTGTGGTGTCATTAGGAATTTGGAATTTGATCCAAGTAATAGGCCATTATGTTTCTTGAACATTAGTCCATGCAAGGAATCTATCTCAACCAAATTTAAAAGGGGTATCAAAAGAAAACAAAAATATTTTATTTTTATGGGAGTCTCCTTTATCTCTCCCTAAGCCATTTGGTTTAGTATTTTAATGTCTTTTTAACATTTCAGAATAAATGTTGACAAAAATGTATACCCATGTTTGGTTTCAAATAATATATTATTTGGTAATAACACCACAAAAAACAATATAATTTATATATTATATAGTTTTACTTTGTAATAAATTTTTAATAATTTTATGAATTAAAAATAAAATAGAGGATGGTGTAATTTCATTCTACCTATGCATTCACCAATTACTCTTTCCATTGAACAAAATTTCCCCATCATCCATCAGCTTTAACCCGTATTGAAATAAAATATCTTCTCCAATATTCACAAGTAGGTTCTTCAAGAAATAATGATTCGAAAATTGATTTCCATTCATTATAAATAAAATATTATGACATATGAAATCTAGAGAGAATTTGATATTTAAACAATTTATTTCACAGATTTCTCCTAATCCATATGTCTGATCATCTAAATTATAGTGTTCATGAATTATTTTCAATGATATGGTCATATATATATATATAAATATTTATTTATGAAGAAATGAATTAAACTATTGGAAATTATATTTAAACCCAAATAAAAATTTATAAAATTTATATTTTGTAAGGGTCATGGTGTTGAGATAAATGAACCACACCTCGACCAATTTTCATAGCTTACCTCAACCCAAACTAACTACCAACATCATAGAATACAAATTTACAATTACATGAACGTGATAGATGGAGAGATAGATTGTTATAGGGAGGTAAATTGTGATGTCCTTGAAAAATATTATATATTATTATCAAAATATGATTTTTTTTCAAATATCTCATATTATCATGAAATTATCCACTATATAATACATATATGTCCTAAAATCAATAGGGAGGTATATTTTTAAATTTAAACTCATTTTCAAAGAATTATTAATCATTATCTCTTTTTAAGATCTATGATTTTGTGTTGATATGTCCTTGTTTAACTTTTGTTTAGTCACATATGATTGGTTATTTAAATGTTCATATGGTGTTTGAGGTATCTTAAGGGTATTTTTGAGTGTTGGGTCATTAAAATAAGGATAATAGGGACAACCAGTTCAAGACCATGATTAGTGTACCATTAAGTAAATACTGTGGACTCCCCAGGAAGAAAATGAATCCTTATTAAGTGGAATATGTCACATTTGGGGCTTAGTTTGTCAAAACATATGTCCATCATCGGTAACCATGTGACCTAACTCCCTTATAAAAGTTGAATGAAGATGGTTTGTTCATGGTTTGGTAAACCATGAAATAAAACCATGTACACCATTAATAATTGAAAACATATAGTTTCACAATTAGGTATTGTTAGATCTCCACCTTATTTTATTCCCCATTTCCCCTTGCAACCCTAGGGACAAATATTCTTCCCCAAATCATTCTGTGGGTGGTTATCATTCATTTCAAGCCCATTTAGATCACCATTGGGTGAAAATCAATGCTCCTGGTAAGTCTAATGCAACCCTTTAGATTCTTTATTATATTAGTGCTCCTAGTTTTTGTTATCTTCTTTTCAATCCTCTAAAACCACTTTTTAATGTGTAATCGATGCTTGGGATAAAAAGGGTTTTTAATCTGGATCTATGGTGGTGATTGAGAATGTTATCATTAATGTATTTGAAGTAGGTCTTCTAAATGTTATATCTTATTGACATTTGGTTGATTAGTGCATGTTTGTTTATGTTCAGGGTTATCTCATGGATCATTTTGGATTCCATTGGAATGATTTAAAAATATGGCTATCATAATGACGAATTGAACCCCTCATGATCCATATCTAATTAATTGTTGATGATTTTAACTATTTAGGGCCACCCATTGGTTGCGCTGACATTGGGAACCCAGAAATCGTTATGGTTATGTGTACAGTTGACATTTTATAATATAGAGCACATGAGGAACTTGTTAATATTCTTGTTTGAGTTGGAATTGGTATAATGGGAATTTTCTCAGGGTCAATAATGGAATCAGGGGTTGTTTTACATTGAATGAAAATGGGATAAGTGGGTTAATTGGGATTGTTTCATATTTCTTATAAATTACATTAGAAATTTCTAATGGACATAATGCATACGAAATGATGAAAATGTAAAACTATTAATGCCTTGTGAAATGATTAATTTGTTAAATGGATTTCTATATGGAAAATTGATGAGTATGTTAAAGGGGTTGAAAATAGGTAATTATTGAATGTGCCTAATGGGTTCGGGCATGATAATGGGAATTTGGACTAAATGGGATATGTAATGTAATTTGCTAATGTGTTTATAGGAATTTGGTCTAAATTGTATATCTAACTTCCATGGTAAATGTTTCTTTGGGTTATGTCATGATATTTATTCTCGTATTTTTTAGTGGATTGTGATTGATATATTTATTGATTTTAAACTATTTGTTATATGGTATATGTGGAAAATCGATACATAATATTTTGAACAGGGCTTGGTGTTGGGATAAAGGACTGAGGATCCTCCCATGGGATGGGTTAGACCGATGCTCAAACCCCACCGTTGAATTCAGGGGGTTTGGAGTCATAATAATGCTATGTGCCCTTAATTGTTTCATTAAAAGAGGTTACCTAGATTGTGGTTGTGAGATAAGTTGTGATTTCTTTATCCAAAATGAGATACAGACATGACTCATTCCCATTTACATAATAGTTATAGGCATAAACCCTTTTATAAATTATGTAAAAATTCATAAAACATGTATCACATGATGATATTGGATAAAGAAAAGAAAATGATAAAATGTATGAAATGTGACAAATGGTATAATTGTTTATGGTAAAAATGGTCACATAATAGATACATATTTTATTATATTTAAACAACTCTTATTTAGTTGTTTTATTCAATATCTATTTATATAGGTAATTTTGTAGAAACCATTTTTGGTGGACTACTGAGTTGTACTCAAACCAATCACAGGATATTATTGGGTACCCAAGAAGATTTCCTTTTTGTAGATTATGACTAGGGTAAGGGAGAAATGATAGTTGGTTGAGTTAGGATTAGGATATGAATATATGAGGATCCATACATGGAGTCAGAAACAACTTTGAGTAATTTGGTTTCCCTTATTTTTAGTATTCCTACCCTTTTTGAACGGTTATCATGGACTAACATATTTATTGTTGGATTCTAGTTTTTACCCCATTTTCAATGATTTTTTATTTTTTATGTTCGTTGGTTATCCAATATTTTCTCTTCTATTTATATTTTTAATTATCTGGAATACTCTGTTATGGATGGTCCAATCTACCCTTGCAACTTATTAAACACTTGCATGATATGTGTTGTCACTATAGAATGATATTATTCCTTTAGTCGATACACATGTTGTGTGGTGAGACTATTTTATGATTTTTTTTCTTATGGTGAAATGGGATGAGGTTTTTAATTCATGCATCATTTAAGGTACCTAGGGATAGAGGTGGAATAAGTCGTGATATAAGTACACATCATGAATTTTTCAGACATGAAGGGTATGATGCATTTTTTATTCATAAAAATTATAGTATTATGGTGTCTAATAAGGATGATAAAAATTAGAAAATATAACAAATATAAATTAAAAATATATGAATATCATGTTTAAATAAACATTATAAATGAGGTAGAATAATGGTTGAAAAAAGTTGTAAAAAGGGAATGATGTGAATTGTGAAAGTAGGAATTGGTTAAGAAGGGGTGTCTAATTAAATACTTATATCTAAATTTTTTGGATTAACCAATCTCATCCATGACTTGTGATAGGAATGGTTGAGGGTAGTATTTGATATTTGATTATGTTCATTGGGATAGTTTCTTTTGATTGTGTTGAGTGTAGAATGTAGTTTATCTTCTATTGTGATCAAAAAATATTAGAATTTCCTCTAAAAAATGGTTGATGTATATGTTTTTAAGTAAAAATATTAATAAGTAGGGATCTTTGGAAGGCTAGGTAAATAGCACATTATGTGGTGTGAGCCTTTGGGTTTTCAAAAAGGCTTAATTAATTATGAAAAAATGTTTGATGGTGTAATCTTCAATGTATAAGGTTATTTTGTATTTTCTTGTTTTTATTATTTTTACATTGAATGGGTTTTTTGGGATGTGAGAGTTTCCTAGGATGTGACCTCAATTATTTTTCGGGAGATCTTGATGAGCCACAGGGTGTTGATAATGGGTTCTTGTTATGATTTTTTGGGGCTGTGACCTTGAGTTTATGAGATGTAGCCTAGTAATGTGACGATTGTAAGACTAGTAGGTTATAGGTGTGTGGTCCATATATTGGAAATAAGATATAATGATTTGTTTTGGAATCATTAGTAATGGGTGTTTATTATTGGTGTGGTGACTTGTGGGATTTCAGACCTTGAAAGTTGTGTTTTGGATCCTAGAGTGGGGGATTGGTCTCACAGTTCAAATTTTTGTTAGATAATATGTTTCTAGTGAAACATAGAGTGGATATTTTCCAATGTGTGTTGAATGAAGTGTTCTATAATAGGGGTATGAGATGCACCCTTCATTATCGATTTGCAAGAAGTCTGATGTATGTGACATAGAGAGAGGGTATGTGGATTTAGGTTTTCATGATTCCATTTTATATTGTCATTATAATTCATCCTTCATGGTGTCTTATGATATTGTTTATATGAGGTTACTATTTTTATAAGGTTTGTAATACACAAGTGTATGATTTGAACATTAGCATTGGAACATATAGAGTGTCTCCTAGTGAGAGTTTGGCCTAGAGCGATATATAGAGAGGTTGATGGTTTTGGAGGACGTGACTCAAAAACTAAAAATGGGATCAAAGACATGGATGAAATTTTGGGTGACCAAACGGGAGGCTTTCTTAGAGTTTTAAAGGCCATGGAATGTGAAACATGGGAGATGCATATGAGGTGGGATTAATACATAGTGTGTACCATCTTGTATTGGAATATGGTAAGGTTGTGTCTCAGTTCCATTAGAATGTCACCGGAATACTTGAGGTTGGTTTTAAGGTTAGCATCATTGTTTATTTTCATCAGGTTGAAAAAATAATCTGTTTGGATGATGATTAAGCGTATCACTGATGTTGATTTTAGGAAAAAAATATGATGATGATTGAAGGATGATTAATTTCTTCATTATTATGGTGATGCCAATGGTGAGGGAGATCACATAGTTCATCATTATTTTAAAAATGGTTTTCTTTTTGGGCGAAATGTTTATAATTCCTTAAGGCTGATGTGTATGATGGGTTGGGAGGGATTGATAGGTAAGGTAGAAGTTGTTGGGCTAGACTCTGGTGAAGTTCGGATTGTGTGATCCAAAGTTGATATAAGTTGTGATTGGAAGATAGTGCGAGACATTGAGGGGCCTCTTAAGGTGAAAATGTGGGCATAAACATGTAATCCATGAGTTTTTTAGGATGGTATGACAAGTGTCTCCTGATATGTGAATTTCAATCATTAAGAAAGAAAAATAGTAATGATGGATAATTGGGAGACTGTTGGTTTTGAATTGGCATGGTGGACCGTTATGTTTCGATTGATGATAGACAGGGTCATGATGAATGGACATCGGTGGTGATATTTCTGTAGTAGCATGTAAAATATCAGTTCACAGCTTCTTGGAAGGTGATCATAGTGGGGTGGTGAGTATTGTCTAGAAATAAATTATGAGCGATTGTGGTTATGTACTGGTTAGATGTGTACAGTAGGGGAATCCTGAATTCATGGGTAGTTTATGATGTCCCACAGTGGGAAGTGAAATCAGTGGTAGATAATTTGGTGTTGGGGTACATCAAAAAGATCATTGAAAACATTTATCTTTTAAAAATCATGCAAAACATATTGACATCATATTCCATACACTGAGAGAGCCCTGGAATTATCCCAAGAGACATGATTGTATTCGATGATTGTTCAAGAAGATCATGTATTTTTTCACCCTTGGAGTAGTATATGTAGAGCTAGATGGTGGGGTTTTCACCTTGGATAGTTTACGGGAGAGGTCATTGGTATGGATTAGGTGTCGAAAAATTATACAAGTTCATTTAACATAAATAGAAATAGGAATCAAATGATGTTTATTTTTTGGATCAATGAAAACCTAGACAACCCCATCCATGTTCTGGGGTATAGCTTATAATCATAGCAAGAACCATGGCTGTTTGAAAATCAATGAGTAATGAGAAGGAAATTCAACTCCTATGGAGGGGAGTTTAATTTATTCCTTTATGTGTGCAACAACGAGTATAATTGTTATTGTGTAATTAGGATTCTAGTAGAAACTTGTGTGGTGAACATTGGGTTTCTCAAAATAGGGACAGTGCAGAATTATGTGCAGTGGTCAGTCGAACCAAGCATTGTCCATGACCATTGTTTATCTCTAAGAGGAATCAGATATGAATGTGTCGTTTGATTGTGTGATAATTAAGGTCTAGTGATTAAACTCAAATTCATATTGTGAATGGACTCTCTTAGGTTTTATTGAGTTACCATGGAGTTTTCACAGGGAGGAAATAATCATGGTGATGTTGGGTAATGGAATTCCAATAAATAATATAAGCATTTCCCGGTTGAGTCGTCTAGGAATAGATTGAATAGACTAAGAAAAGGGGGAAAGATAGGTGAGTTGTGAAAAATCATCGAATAGATATTTTGGAGTGGAATGTATGTTAAAATTTTGGAAATGGTTTCTATGTTAGAACAAAATTGTCTTTAGTCATTGTGTGGGTGGTGGAAGTTTTTCTATTGGGAATGTCTATGTCTGCATGGGTAATGATGGCAGTTTTAAGAGTAGTGGTTGTTGTGGTGGTGTGGTTCTACAAGAAGTTAGGGAGTGACATCGATAGGTGAATTGAATGGTATTGATCGAACTCAAATTAGTAAGTTCCTTGGTATGGACAAAACAAGGGGTACCATTCTAACAGTAAAAACTGAATTCTCTTGATAAGAAAATTGGAAGTAGTCTTACATGATATGGAAAAAATGTATGTGAAGTGGTATATTGTGTACCATATATAGGATAATATTTCTAGAGGGGGTGACCAACATTAGGCAAGTAGTTAGTTGATATTGGAATTTAGTTTTTTGGTTTAATGGATGTGATTAATTACAATCCAATTGTTTTTCCCATGATAGGAATGATTGGATCAGGTTTGATGAGTTTGGTGTTTTGAGTGTTGCCATTATGTTTTGGATGTATGAGTATCGAATGGGAACATTAGGACTCGAGTGGTGTGTCTGCATAATTTAGGAATTTGGGTTCGAAATAATATGTGTTACATCTATTTTTGGGACATTTGGGACACTTTTTGAGTTTTGAAAACAATAAAAAATGTCGTGAAGTGATTTGGGCCAGGAGTTGTGAAGAGGATATGGCTAATGGATTACTGATTTGATCATCTACATTTTAATGAAGTAGGATATTATTCATATATCTATATTGAATTAAATATTTTTATCTTGGATACCCATAGAGGGTTCTTATATTAGATAATTGGTATGTAATTGATGAATTCTTTGTGGATAAATTAGGTTTATTTTTGTATTATAGTGAAAATGTTCCTTATGGTACGGTTATACCCTCATTTCAAGTGTTATGACTACATGGTTACACGCAGGAAGAAATATTCAGGGAGAGAGATTAATATGAGAGCCCAGTGGGCCAATCTCTATTTCCCAAAATCTCATTAACACATGGATATATATCACGAGGATGAGTTGTTGTAAGGTGGGGAGGTTTTATTATCCCAAAATTATTGGATGCATGTCCTTGTTTTGTTTTGGTTTGAATCCCTTGGTTTTTGTTAACTAAATGTTCACCAGGTTTTCAAGGATGACCAGGGGGTTTCATGTGTTTGAGAAATCTCAGGATTGATTCAGGTGTTTGGGGTATGGAAATTAGGGAAAAAATGCCAATGTGTTCATGGTATGAATTGGGCATACAATTATTTCAATAGTGAAGACTCCTCAAGAGAACCATGTATCCATGGATAGAGGCATATCACAAAGTTGTATCATGATTTGACAAACTCTATGGAATTACCTGGTAAATGTGAGACCAAAATCCCCTTGGATTGAAGAATTCACATGGTTTCCACAAGGTTTGATAAACTGTGCAGACAAACCATTTTCCCCATTAAATGTTGGAATAATTACAGGTTTTCTCTATCTATATTTTATGTTCTCTACATGATTTTATTCCCCATTTCCCCCTTGAAATACATTTGATGAATCTCCTCCCACAATTCATCCCAAGGTTGGTTCACCCTCATTTCTAGGCCGTTTTGAGCACATTTGATAACAAAATTAATATTTTGGTTTTTCTAATTCTTCACTTTGATTATTTTTTTGGGCTGGGGATCTTAGTTTGGGTTGTATTCTACTGATTCCCTAAAACTGACTTTTATGGTGGAATCTAGATGGGCAATTCATGCTGTGTCTGAATTCTGATATAATGATATAATTGATAGTGTGTCTATAAATGGATTCAAGGTATGTGGTGTACAACATTTTTCCCATATTAGTTGAGTTGATTTGTCGGTGTTTGGTGGAGTTCATGGTTATCTATTGTTAATATTGTGATTCAATTTGTATTCATTGTTAAAATGGGTCTCAAAATGATGAATTGAACCCCTTGTAATCTCAATGGAATGCATTGAGAATGAATTTTCAGATTTAGGGCCACCCTAGTGTCTGTCGACTTCCCGAACATAGAAATATGTAATGTTATATATAAGGTTGACATGTGATAACATATATCCTATGAATAACATGTTATTGTGGTTTTTTATTTTTGAATGTAATAATTGTTATTATGGGTAGGTTCAATAATGGAAAAAGGGGTTGTGTACCATGGCATGACAACATGCTTTGTGGGTTTATTGGGGTTGTGTCAAATTTCTTATAAATTATGTTAGAAATACCTAATAGAGTTAGTGTATATGAAATGATGACTATGTTAAATTTTTTATGGATTGTGAAACGATAAATATGTTAAAATATTTTCCATACATAAAATTGATGAGTATGTTATAGGGATTATTAATTGGAAATTTTTTAATATGGGAAATTGGTTGGGGCATTAAACTTGAAATTTTGGCCTAACAGGCTATGAAATGTAACAGTAATGGTATTGATAATTATTTTTGTTCAATTTTATGTGTATTGTAAAAGGTAAAATGATAAATAGGTTATTGGATTATATTTTTCCTATGTTTTTGTCATAGATTTTTATTGATAGGTGTACTGATTTGGAATGGGATGTGATAGGGTATATGTGGTAAATGTCTTGGTTGTGGTATAAAGGACTAAGGATCTTCCCATATGTAGAGTTGGGATGATTCAATGACTCCACCAAGTAATACATGGGATAGGGAGTCAGATTAATGATCTATACCCCTGGTGATTTCATTTGATGAGGTTACCTCTATAGAGGATCTATTGTAATTTTTGACGTGTTTACACTGACTGAGATAGGGACTTGACTCACAACATTATGATTAATTTTGACAGGCCTAAACCCTTGTGTAAATGATGTCAAAATTCCAAAACAATGGTTAACATGATGATATTGGATAATGTAAATAACATGATGAAAATGATGAAATGAGACTGATGTCTGAAATGGTTAAGGTAAAAATGGTCAACTGATGGCACCATATTGTCCTTTATTTACTTTTCATTTATTTAGTACATCAGTGAACTATATTTCTAGAATTAATATAATGAGGAAACCATTAGTGGTGGCCTAATAGGTTGTATTGATAGCCTTCTCAGTCTACCAAAGGGTACTTGAGCTGATTTCATTTTTATATGTCTACACTAGGGCAAGGTCAATGATATAGGGAGTTGAGTTGGGAATGGGATATGCACAGATGAGGATATGAGATTGGAGTTCAGACCCTCTTAGGGGAATTTTTTTCTTTATATTGGGTTTCGCTATACTCTGTTAACTATTATCATGAAAAACAATATTTACTGTGGGTTTGGGGTTTGTAACCTATTTTGGGATACATTTGACTTTGAAAGTTCATTGGTAATTACATATTTTTTCTATTATTTATATTTTTATAAACTATGGAATACTCTATTAAAGAGGGTATAGCCTCCCCAAAATACATGATAGATCCTTGATGCTATTTTGAAACCTCTCGCATATGGGGAGTTGTTCTTGTGGTCACGTGGCCACCTATCTCGGAGTACCATTTATTAGCTTCAATGTGTGGGATGTTACACCCTTAATCGTTTCATATGCACAATGATAATATTTCATTTAAATGATCCACATTATCCAAAAACAATCCATTATGAATCCCAATTTAACAAATACGATGGTTATATAATCTATTGAAATTGATTTTGGTAGAAAATGAAAAGGACCAGATAAGTCATTCTAAAATCTAATCCAAGTCATTATCCTTTTAGTGGACCCATGTCCCAGTAACATAATCCATCCTAACATCTCATGGTGTATAACTAAATCATATCATGGAAACGTTAAATAAATATTTCAATTATTGAATTGTATTCAATAAAAAGGTGGAAATGTTCAGTTAAATTCACATTTAGAAACAAATATGTAGAAACAATATCCAATAATGTTATTTTGATTCATTTTCTCTCACTTTGAACAATGTTAATAAAAACAAAAATCTATTTGTTATTATTTTTATATATTAAAAAATCAATATAGGGGTTTTTTAATGGTTATATATAGTAGTGGTATTTGACAAATAAGTTCAAAAAATAAACAATTAGATTGGGATGATAAATAAGCTAACATTAAATTCACATCTCTACGTAAAGGTGTAAAACAATTATTAATTTATAAAAAAACAATGTGTGATACTATTAATATGAATCATACGAGTCCCCTAAATTGATATGTGTACATATAAATTTCCAATCATTTAATAAAATAACACATTCGAAATAATGAAATGAAAATTAATGGTGTAGATTTTTATTTTAAAATTATCATCCAATATGCTCAAATCATATTCAAATCCCTTATAGAGGAATAAAATCACCATGTTTGAATGAATATATAAATTATTATTAATAGAAATTATCATTAAATTTAATTTTTATTTCCAATATAAATATTTATTATCGTATATTGTTTTAATGTCACATATCATATTTAATAGGGTGAAAATATATTCTTTTATAAAAAAATTATACATTAATATGTTTAATAATGAATTAAAATGAAAAAAATAGATGTTCATAAAAATAAAACAATTTAATTAATTTATATATGATTATTCCTTATCTTATATAATTTCATATAAAATAAACGGAATGATCTTTTAATCTTGTTCGTTAGTGAATTTTTTTCACACCCAAGTAATATGATTAGTAGTTTCAATTTGTTTAATTATCATTTATAAAAAATCCTCAACATCATTCCATCATATATAATGAAGTGTTTTTTGCTTTTCATACATCATACATGAGTCTATATATGATTCAATGAAATCTGATACGATGTGACCATAGTAAAACTATATTACATGCATGTAACCTATTAGTTGTGGAATTATCCAGGCTTCATATGATCATGGGATATAAATACTTCAATTTAAATTAGTAGTGTATTTTATCCTAGGAATCATGTCCATTCATAGTTGTGGTAAGTTGGCAATAAAATTCCAACCCTTTAAAACATTTAAGATAAAATTAACATTATTTACATGACATGATATAATTTTTGTTAATACATTTGTTCTTCTAATCATTATCATATTGTTTTATTCAATTTTTTTAGGGTTTACTAGGATATTCAATTCATATAATTAAATCTAAAGAATGTAATTTCTTCTATGGATCTATAAAAATGGGGATTAATTGTGGAATATGGGTGTTTATGAGTTTCTATATCATTGGATGACATAAAAATATTATCTATACTATTATCCTATCTTATAATATGATGTGAGGCATCCTAATTGCCCGCAATAGGGTTTTCATTGAAATAAAACTTCTAAAATTTCAAAGAACTATAATAAATCCTTAATTATATAGTTTATCAATGACGTGTATGTATGTGTATGTGATTCTTATTTTCTCAATATAATAATCTTGTATCGGATGTGTTTAACACTCAAAAAGGTTATATATTCCCACCAAGTCAATGGATTTCCTTCTATCTCAACTTAATAAATAGCTAAATGAGTCTATTCATAGTGAACCAATATAAATACCATATCCAAATAATATTCTCACACTGCACTAATTTGTCTTTCATGGAATGATATAACTCATTGTAAATAGAGATTCCCCCTTTCTTTTATTTCAGAATGTGATCAATCACCCATCAATGTATCACCTCGTAATGCCATTACAGTTGTGGTATGTATAAGTGGTCATGAGTCAAGGAATTACTATGGATATGGGTTTTCATTTTTGGTATATTACTTCATATTTTAAACCATGTTTCACATTTCACGTGGGTTATTAAAATAGTGTGCTATGAAAATATTGAAACGAAATCTATTAGAAGATCCGACCATGATATTAAACTTTATAAATATTTCTAATCTTATTAACCTAATAAAAATATTAATGGACTGGTAATTGTTTCTGAAAATATTTTTTGGTGGTATATCTAAGAATTGATTATATAGGTAATGGACTAAGTCACATAAATGTAAAAAAACAATGTTATTTGAAAAAAAAATTATATTTTCAACAATAAAAACATAGTTTGTTCACTTTTCTACCAATTACTCATTCCCTTCAATTATATTGCATCCATTTTTCTTTTTGACATGAATTATTCTTTGGATTGAAGGAAAATATTTAATGATTAAATCATTTAATGATTATTTAATACATTTTCAAGGATTGATGTTATTCATTTAATTCATTAATTTTATTTTTATTGTTCGTTGAAGATTAAATGATTCATGGTGATGTGCAAGACATAAATGTATCTCTTATATATCAATTATTATATATTGGTTATATATTTCGTATATAATTTTGGAGTCCATGGGTTCAGCATTCTTTTATTTGATATATTTTATTTTATTTAATCATTTTGTTTTTCATATTGAAATAATTTTGAATGAATTATTAGTATACGAGATTGTTGATATAATGTTTTGAATTTTAATGGAAATTATGTTTGAATTGGTGAGAAGTCATTTCCCTCAAATGTGTGAATCTATGGGTATTTGAGTATTATAATTAATCTAATGATTGTTTTTTATATTTCTCTTTCCACTAATCATACCTTCTTGGACAAGAGAATCTGTATATTCTTTCCTGAGGATGGACACCATTCCTCACGACACTACTCTTCACTCTGTTTCAAAGAGTATTCAGTTCAAGGATTCCCATAGTGATATAATTTTTGCATCAATTATCACATGTATGAGTTGTTGAACCTATTCACTAGAGTACATTGTTAGTAGTACTGCCAGAAAATCATTAATAGAAGTCTATAAGCTCATGTTGTAACCAAAAAAGTATCCTATGTATGACCAAAGAAGTTTGGATTTGTTGCATTTTAGTAAAATGCGCTGCATTGTCTCTTTGACACACATAGGTAATTGGAATATCATGGCCAGGTGAAGGCCAATTCCTTGTATTTGTATAGATAGAGGGAACAGCCTTTCCAAATCCTCCAGAGTATCATGAATCTAGAAGGCCAAATACACTTGATTTTGAACCTCATATTCTTGGCAGGTGGGTGGGATGAACACCCACATTAAAGGAAATAATAGTCATGATAGTTAAAGTTTCATGTTTTTCAATGTTTCCCAATCCATGTGTCACAGTCAATGATGTTGCAGGAATTTTTTTTCTTCTTGTCAGGCAATTATAATTTCATTAGATTTCAATTGAAATTAGGGTTCAGAAATGAAAATTCATGCAATATAACGTGTCATAGCCATCTCTTTAAGAGGATACTCAAGGCAGATCATATTCTAGAAATTAATTGTGGAGTTCATATATGCCAACCATTAGTTTCATTAATGATATTCACAAAATCATGTTTAGGGGCTGACCAGACCGAGGAAGCAATGTAATATTTGTACCCATCACATATCCTTCGTTAAAATATATTTACGAGAAAGTAAACTGAATAGTCCTCAGATATCATCCCCCATGTAAATTTCCCAATCATGACATCATTGAAGGTTTTGAGGTCTTTGAGATCATGGCCCCCCAGTTCAACCAGTTCGATGCACTTTTTCAATGGAATGATGATCAATTTCCTCTAAAGAACTGTCCTTGTACTAATGAATTTATGAATCATGCATTGAATCTATTTAATGAGGCATCTTGGACATCTATATAAAGAGAAATAGTAGACAATTTTGGAGGAGATCACTGATTTGACTAGGCAGACCCTTCAATCCATAGGCATGGCATTTCCTTTCCAACTAGAAAATTGACTAATGATTATAGAATATATACCCAGAAAATATTTCCTCTACATATTCCCCCAGAACAAGGGAACACTAAGGAATTAAAATTTCAAGGACCCCTCTTCACTCCATGATAATTCATGATCATGTTTCTCATCCATACCATAACTCCATTACCTAATACAATGAATGATTTGTCCCAACCAATTTCCGATCTAGCCACCTCCTCATAGTGATTGATTAAGACATTAATTGAGAATAATATTCTTTTTGGGGCTTGACCAAAAAACAGGATTACATCCATATACAAAGGTTGATATGGATCCTGATAATTCCTTACATCCTGAATTTTATTATAGAGGTCTATGTGAGCAAGGTCATTAATTCATCTTCTTAAATAATTGTACACCAAAGAAAAAGTCTTCCAGATAGTGGTTCACCTTGCCTCACACACCTAATCCAAGGAAACCACCTCTGGGAACACCATTGATGAGAATGGACAACCTTGATGATTCAATAATGCTGTTGATTAGGTTGATGAATGCTAAAGATAAAACATATCTTATAAGAATAACAATTTGAAAGCACCATTTTAGAGTATCAAACACCTTGGAGATGTCAATTTGAGGGGAAAAATTTACATCGTTTACATTCATTCCCCTTATGTTGACATGTTATGAGGCCATGAAAAAGACACCTTTGAATATTTCTCTGAGGTAAAAAACCAAATTCATTTGCGGTGATCATTCCATCGACCACTCCACCAATTCTATTCACCAGAATTGTACTAATAAGACATGGCATAGAATTGCCAAATGAAATTGGCCTGAATAATTTGATCTGAAGGTTATTTTCTTTCTTAGGAATGAGATCTAGGAAGCACGAGTTCATTGAATGTGTTTCACATTAATAATGTCCAAATCTCATTTTGGGAAAAATTTATGTTATGTTTTAAAATTTAGTATTAGTGAGATAATAATTTTGCCTTTTTGATTTTAATGAAACTCATTGATTTATTCAGTTTTTATTTCTGAATTTTAAATGTTTATTGTCATTGTTTATTTTGGATCCTTAAATATTTAATTATAAATTATAAAATCATTGAATTTTATTATTTCTCTATTGGGTGAGTAATTTTTTTTTAATATTTTACATAAATTTAGCTATTCTTCTCTTATAAATTATTGAGTTTGATCAGAGATTCCAATTCAGAAAAATATCAATTTGTATTAAAATTTAAACATGACACTGTGTATATTGGTTATCATGTTCATCTATGGGTGTTTTGTCAAATTGTTATTCCCCATTATATAATGTTGGTTGACTATATATATTCATCAATATATGAATATTATATCCATCCCCTATTCATATGTTTTCAATATTAGGTTTCCTTATATCGAAGATGATTAATGGGGATCAACCCATTTGGATCATATTTATCTTATAGGGATAGATGAAACAACAAAAAAATGTCCTCATTTTAATGTCTTAAATTATTAGTGGGGAAAGACATTCTATTAAGAAGACTGACCTAACTTGAGTTTTTTTGGCTCATTGGTAAAGAAAATTTCATTAAATTTTTATTGTATTAATTTCATAATAAAATTTGTATATTAAAAGAGAAATATACGCATAAACATAATTCTATGAAATAAATATATGTGTTTAATAATTTTTTTTTAAAATATGTATTTTTAATTTTAATTTTTATGTATAATTCAAGCTAGGTTACCCCACATTCAAAACATTAATAATATAAACGTGAAATAACTAATTTTTTAATCCCCATTAAATTTTGGAATAAATGAACTTAATAAATATTGTATTCACCTAGTCAAATCCATTAATAATTCATACTCATTTCATCTTTCATCAGTTGTTAAAAAAGACACTATTTACGAGATATAAAATCAAACCTTTATTTTTATTTGTCATTTATACATTAAACTTGTTTATGTCATGATTTTTATTTACCAAGTAATATGTAATTTTTTATTTCATTAAAAATATTCAAAATTTATTATTTCTATGAATTATTTAAAATATATTTTATTACCAATTATTCACACCTTAAAATAATATTCAGTGCATGTAATTCATTTCGTAAAATAAAATTAAATAGATGGAAAAAAATTAAAGAAAAAAACATAGAAGATAGATTTTCATTCCACATATATTGTGTTTCAATATAGAATATATTAATATTTTATTGATTGGAATATTAATGTATAAGACCATTAGATAGATTTTCTACTAGAAATCTTTTTTTCCTCTTCATTGTTAGCACATCCCATTTTCTATTAATATTGTATCATTAACCATTTTCATTTTCTTAATCACTATGTTTCAATATTTGTATCCTTTTTTAATAATTATATTGGTAACCTCAAAGGTGATTTTATCTAGAAAACCATAATCATTACATTATTATACTATCTCACCATTTTTTCCTAGATGTGATGGGTTTAATAAGCTTATGATATAACCCAAATGAATTGAAATTAAAAAATAGATTCAGTGTATTTGTGGGTAGCTAGAAATTTCCCTGACAAAGAATTGGATGAACACCAATATCAAATGGTTGTAGAACTAACTGAACTTGTAGGGTTATTGTGGAATACATTTATAAATAGATGGAGGTGGGCCACATTCACAATGATTGATAGTTTTTATTTTGATTTTCACGAACAACAACATATATATCAAATTTTATCCTTGGAAGTGTTGCAGATTGTGTTCTTGTTATAAAATGATGTTATTATTGTTTTATTTTATGGCTATTGTGATTATGAGGAGTATGACCAATTACTGACCAAGAAAATTTATGTTTTTCTATGTTTTTCATTCTCATTATTTTTGGCTTTGTTCCACTTCGTGTGTGAGTTGATGGTTTTAATGAGTGTATATTTAGTGTGGGTATGTGGTATTAATCATGTCATTTTAAAAACAATGACTCCAGTGTTGATTATTTCAGGTCATCTAAAAACCATGTTCCTTTTTTTGAGAATGTAGATCGATGGTTTCAATCCCAAAAGATGCTATTATATATTATTGCAAAGCTATGTTGTGTACCATTGTTTGGAACTCATTGGAAGTGTGATTATAATAATTTATTATTATTTATTAAAATATTAATGACCATCGAAATTGACTCCTCACAATGGTCCCCTTGAAGGAGTAAATTAGGGAAGCTTTGTTCACATTGAACATGGAATGTACTGCTGGACCAGATGGGTTCTCCAACAAGTTCTTCATGTTTTACTGGGATCTTCTTTAGGATGACATGGTGGCTGCAATTATGGTGTTTTTTAGACATGCCTCTCTCCCTCATGGATGTAACTCAAATTTTATTGCGCTCATACCTAAGAAAGATAATGTAGTTGATATCAGGGACATCAAGCCTATTGCTATTGGAAACACGATTCCCAATGTTATATGCACGATATTGGTGAACAGATTGGGTCGGATTATAAAATCTCATATTACCCCAAACTAGTATGGGTTTGTTCCCGGTCGGAGCATCCAAAATTGTTTGTGACTGCTTCTGATGGTATCAAATATTTGAATCGGACCTCACAGGAAAAGAGATTTACCATCAAGATTTATATCTCTAAAGCATTTGAAAATGTCAAATGGAGTTTTCTATTTAAAGTCCTCAAGAGGTATGGCTTCTCCACTGGCTTTACTAAGTTGATTTCAACCATTCTTAACTCCGCGCAGGTGTCTGTTCTGGTTAATGATTCTATAAGGGGATACTTCCCATGCACAATGGGTTTTCGTCAAGGGGACCCCCTCTCAGGACTTTTATTTTCTCTTTCTGAGGATTACATGAGCAGATGATTCATTGAGGTAACTCATATTGGGATTTATAAAGATGTACCAGCTGGTCAGAACAATTTTATTCCCTCTCACTTATTATATGCTGATGATTTTCTGCTATTTGGACAGCCCTCCAAGACCACTATTGGTGCCATTAGAGCACTCATTAATCACTATGAAGAAGATTCTAGGCAGGTCATCAGTTGGGGTAAATACTTTATCATTTTTGAAAATGGTCTCACTATTAGGAAGAAAAACTATATTGCTAGAACCCTTGGATTGCGTAAGGGATCTCTCCCCTTTACTTACCTTGGATTTCCCTTATTCTAGGGAAAGGTCAAGCACCAATACCTAGAGAATATTTTTTCAGGAGTCATTAATAATCTTGTAAGCTAGAAGGTCAAGACAATGCCATAGGCTGGAAGGGTTTGCATCATCAACTCGGCCATTACTTCCAAGCTTGTGTATTCTTTTTCCCTCTATAGATGGCCCAAAAGCATGCTGAATGATCTTCAACGCATGGTCAGAAACATCTTATGTTCAGGATCAGTGCATGAGTGGAAACTCATAATGGTTTCATGGAGGGATTGTGTCAAACCTTTTTTAGATGGGAGGCCTGGGGGTCAAGCACATTGAGACTTTTAATGATAATTTGATTAATAAGTTCACTTGGAACCTGTTGTCTTCTAATGAGGCTTCAGATGGTTTCTTGTCTTGTGGGTTCAAACAATAGTTATTTAGTGGATATAGACACTATCTTCTATCCTCTGTTTGGCCCTGTATTCAGCACCCCTTTCATGAAATTATGCAGCACACGAAGTGGCTGGTTAGTAGAGACTACATGCTTAATTGCTGGTATACATCTTGGTTGGACATCCCTATTGACATCACTACCATCCCATCCACCATGGCTTCACTGACTATGTCTGATGCCATGAACCAAGATCATACCCTTGCTGATGTTATTTCCATTCAAGCTGTGCAAGAAATTCAGTATTACGTTTGCATGGAGGAGGATACCTTGATCTGGAAGCCTAATACACATGGCTGCTTCAACACCAAAGAGTATTATTCTATGAACGTGGTGGGCTCTCAAAGACCACCCAAATGGCTGCTTCAATTTAACATCACTTTTTTTCATCCATCTAGAATGGTTCTTCTTTGGAGGATTTGGAGGAACCGACTCCCTACACACGACCAACTATAGAGTGCCGGGAACCATCTTGCCTCTGCCTTCCCTTTATGTATGCGGGATGAAGATACTGTCCAACACCTCTTCCTGGACTGTTTTTATACTTAGGATCTTTGGAAATACATTGGTTCTTTGTTCTGTTTTTATGTCTATCACTACAAGAAACTTGAGGAGCATACGTCGCGACTCTGTGAGGATGGGAAGAGTGGGATGGTCTACAATCTGATCGTTGTGGAAGCTACATCGGTCATTCATGTTATTTGGGCTGTACAAAATCAGGTGATCTTTGAGAGTCAACCTGCTTGTTTTCATGCTGATTCCCTTGCCATACATAGGGACATTCATGCTGCTGCGATTGTACAATTTGGAACGATGCATAATTCTTTCGAGGATCTGCGGAATCTGCGGATGCTTGGTGTTGCAGGAAAGTCGAAGCCGCCTCATGAATTCATGTACATTAGATGGATTCCACCAATCTCTCCTGGCATTAATGTCAACATTGATGGTGATGATTTTGGATCACCTGGACCCTCAGGATGTGGAGGTGTGTTCTGTACTTACTGCAGCTTTGTCAAAGGATGCTAGCACACATTTATTGGAAAAAGTACTGTGTTTGAAGCTGAACATTGGGTTGTGATCTATGATATAAAATATGATGTCTATAACAACTGGTAACCTCTTTGGATCGAATCGGACTCTGAACATGATGTGAAGGATTTTGGAACACGCACTAGAGATGTGCCTTGGTGACTCCTTCCTCATTGGATGGCATGTCTCTACCAGGCCAGTCGCCTTTGGATATCCATATCTCATGTTTAGAGGGAGGCGAATTAGATTTTATGATGCCCCCTCGAGGGAGTCTATTGTGGGGAATAGCACCATGTGGTAATTCAGGATCCTTGATGCATGTGTTAGCATGATGGATGATGATATGTGGGGCGTGACTTATTCTCGTTCTTGTAATTCCCCCTGTTAGGCCTAATCTCTAGTACCTTAATTTTTGTTTAATAAATTTAGGTCCGGCTTGCTCAGACCCTGGTTCTTCATGGTATTATTTAGTCACATGGGTGTTATGATTTAGATGGATGGTATTAGAAGATAAAAAGGTGCAACATGAAAAGTTCTACCAACAAGATTACATATTTTAGAGGATGAATGTAGACGATTATCTATTCAAGTGAGATTTGGGGATTCTATTTATTGTGGTGAAGTCATAAGAAATTGAATATTTCTAGTCAGAAAGACTCTACCAAAATTCAATAGGTTTTATTTAGATGATTCTGGCCCTAGGGATTTTGAAACATAATCGAATCTAGTGGGATCTGATTACACACGAGATGTGGATGGGTAAGGATAATTTGGTCCAAGTCTTGACATGGTTGGGTTGGGACAGGAGTTTGAAAAATAGTGATCCAACTCAACCTAACAAATCCAACCAATCACTAATTTATTTCAATTTCAGTTTAGTCCCTCTACTTCCCTTTTGTTACCTCTTGGATGATTGAAGTGACATAGACATTACATTTAATTTTTATTGAATTTAATAGCTACCTATAATATTTTTTCGATTGACTAGCATATCATATTTCCAAATAAAATAATTTTGTGTTCAAATTAATCCAATAAATTTTAATTGAATATTAGAATATGTTATTTAATTTAATTACTTATTGAATTGTTTTTGATTCATGTTCATTTGAATATATTTTTTTCTTGGCAGAAGATTAAACTAATAAGTCCATTTGTTGGTTGGGATTAATTTATTTAGACATTATAGGAATTAATATAGTGGAAAATAGAAATTTATTGGGTGGTCAATGTGTTGATCTATTTCATGGGTTTTTAGGAAAAATAATTTACATTTTTAAATTGATGTTAATGGGAGTTTTTCTATTTGTATTTGAAAGATTTTAAATTTTTTAAATTTTTTAATTTATTTAATCGATAGTTTTAATGTATTTTTTTGAATTTTTTTTTGTAATTTTTCATTACCTAACCCAATAAAACAAATCATACCCAATCCAACCCACCTTATGTCATGTTATCTCATTTCACTATTGAATAATGTCTATAACCCAACCAGTACCAACCATAAAACTTTTAATTTTTTATGTAATAAATTTGATCAATGCCATTCCAACCTGACCCATAGACACCCCATGTTTCTTACAATTTGGATTTCAATATCTAGGAGGTGAATACCACTATAGAATTAATTTTCATTCTATGAAATATATATGATATGTTAACCATAATGAATATGTTATTTTTGATGTGGTGAATTTTTAGCATGAAGATGTAAAAATTAATGTCAATGGGGGATCATGATATTTAATTAAATTTGATTTGGATACAATAGTAAATTTTGGACTTAATGTTCATTAAAATATTGTTGTTGTTGTTGATCCTTCTTTCATTTATTCTAGTATCATGGGTTGTGGTAGTTATCATGATGAAAAATGTCAATGTTAATAATGAATTAGTGTTCATGGAAAACTAATATCTTATTATTATTAAATATATTCCAAGGAAGGAGGGACCAAATGATTATATATCAATATTCAACTGGGGAGTAATGGTACATTCCACTCAAAGTAAATGATTGAAGAATTGTGAAGGTAGGAGAAAAAGTGGTCGTGCAAATGGGTTGGTCCTATTGATTCTTTATTTAGGTACAATAGAATGAATGTAAATTTATTTACAGACTGTTATGATAGATGATTCAATATTTACAATTGTGATTCTATTTTTGTCTTTAAACTCTATATAATTGGAGTATGACACTAGGTTTCATAGTTACTCTAGTTTTCTAGAGTCGTGGATTCTTGAATCTACACATTTATATCATTCTATGTCTAAGAAGGGATGTATGGTAAATTATTTATCTATAATCCTAAAAAAATGCTTGTTAATATATAAGTTCTCAATATTATTGGAAAATGATTTTTAAAATTTTAAATAATTAATGAATTCTTCCTATATTATAGGGCATTCATCACATACTAGAAATTCGGATAAACTTCATTTAGTAAGATATGATAGATGATTGGGATTTCTTTATTTAATTTTTGGATGGGGTATAGAAAATCACATTAGGCTACATGGTAGTTGATCATTGTGTTAAGATAAAAATTCATATCAGTCCAATAATTCTTTAGTATAAATATATAGCAAGAATTGGAAAAAATTTATGTTTTTGTCAAGAAAAACTCTATTTTTTTATTTTCATACCACATCCTCCTTCCCCTATATTATATTACATCTTGTTTTCTTATGATTTTCATTATACTTTGAATTGATGGAAAATTTTGAATTATTTTATTAATATGTATTTACTAATGTGTTTTAAATGTTTAATGTTATTCATCATATTCATCGATTATGTTTTAAAGTATCATAGAAAATTATTGGATGCATGTTAATGTGTAAGTATTAAATTTATCAACTATTTTTTATTTCTTATATATTTAGTTTGTATTTTAGTATATAAATTTAGAGTCTATTATTCCTACATGGTTTAACTAATTATGATATTGAAATTGTATATGTAATAATTTCATGGATTCATATGATATATAATTTTTAATTTATTCATTTATTTACCTTTTTCAAATATGATATAATACATTATTAGAATGTAGGATCCTTGATATAATATGTGGACCTCCCATAGAATGTATTTTGGAACTAAAAAGATGTTTTTTCTCTCAAATTTCGGAATTTATGACCCTTTGTGTATCAAAATTTAACAAATGATTCGATAGGTTTAAAAATCACAATGATATAAAAAATCTTACACTCTGATATGAATTATTTTAAATTTTTTGATTTCCATTAATAATTTAAATTATTGTTTTTAATTTTTTAAATATTTATATGATTTTTTAAAATGATATTATAATTATCTTAATTATTCAAAAAGTGAAAATAAAAATATATTTTAATATAATACCTCAATATTAGTAAATTTAATATGGTTTTTTAATATCTAGATCGATTATTTTTTAGGAAAATTGAGAAACAAATATTTTAAAACATAGAGAAGAATTTTTTTTAATACATATAACCATGTTTTCATGATTACTCTCAACCATATGTCATAAATAAATAGTTGTTTTGTGGTAGAAAAAGCATGAATAATTTGATATGAAACATGTCAGAGTGGAGAATATTTAATTAAATGGTCAAGGGATATCATAAAAATTAATGTGTTGGAACTATTGAGAGATCCCCTTAATCAATTAAATGCATCATTGTATATATATCAACCAAATGAACCCTCTATTTATCTTATTATGGTCCAAAGAAAATAAAACACCATGAAATATATGTATATCTTATTAATAAATATTGAAATATTTTTTTTCAAATTAGCATGAAATGTATTCTATGATTGTGAATGAGACTAAAAATTCAATTATGGTAGGTCAAGATAACAATGTCATGACTTATATTCTAAATCCAGGATTTAAAAATTTCTTAAAGTCCAAATCAATATGTGTTAACAATATACATAAGGTATTAAAAGTTAAAATTGGTGTTAATAATTGTGGATCTTGTTTGTTAAGATAACTAATGGTTTTTTTATTTTTGACAATAACAATATAAATTGTTACTGCCATTGTATCTTTTGGAACATTTATTATTTAATAATTAATTATAAAATCTTTCTGAGTTTTTTATCCCAATCACATATGTAACAATTTTAATGCTTTTATGAATTTTATTTATTCTTGTCTTATCAATTTAATACTTATATTACTAATAAAAAATAAAAAACATCAAAATTCATGACCTAGCCAGAATTTGGTTTCTGTTAGTTCTCTAGAACCCAACAACTTTATTGTTTTTTAGAAGAATATTAATAAATAACTTAACACTTGATGATTGTTACTCACAACATAAATGTATTAATTTCATTTGAGTATTTTTATATTGAAAATATATAGTAGTCACATGATATAATAGGAATGTATAATTGAAATGATAATATTCTTAAAAATAATCAAAATATTATAGGAAAAAATGATTTTAAAAATAGAAAAAATATTTTATCATGAATAGGTGTGGGAGGCTTGGAACACTATAAGAAATATGAGTTATTTTCACACTTATACACTTAGTGTTTTCATAAACTATGGGTATATAGGACCTTATACCAATTTTTATACAAACCATTGGTATGGTGTTGAATTCAATATCCTAATCCAATGGTTTTAAAATTTAGTTGGCCAAAGGTTTTCTATTGATATCTTAAAATCATTGGTATAGAGTCTCAAAAAAATGTATTCCATGAACTCTCCTACCCCATATTTCGTAATCCACCATACTTACACATCATTTCCTACATATCCCAGAGTTAATATCCCATAATTCATTCATTTTTTGATTCAATTATTCTTTAACATTAAATTGGGGAGGTTTGGGTCCTTTATTTATTATAATTAACATATGTTTCATTTTTATCTGGGTATCAAAGAACAACAATGATCCTATTATGAGATAATTATTTTTGATTCATTGATCGATGTTTCATTTTGATTATGTTTTTTAAAGTATTTTATAATAAATATAATTTTAATGATTTATTTTTTTAAAAAATTTAATTACATGGAGCATTTAACTAAATTAGATGTTAATTTTTTTGGTAATATATAATAGAGTATTATTTAAAAAGTTAATTATTTTGTTTATGTATCAAGGTGTTATAAAATAAGTCATTAAATAGTGGAATATTAATTAATGAATAAACAATATTTTGGTAAAATATATTTCAATATGATGTGGTCTGAAATGATAGAATAAGATTATTTGTAATTCAAAAAATTCTCTGAGAAATAATGTTAAATTAAAAATGATTATATTTATTATATAAGAGAATATTGAGATTATAAATGATATATTTTGGTTGTTATGTTCACATGATGGTCTGAATAAATTTGATTATATGAATTATGTTGCACTTTTACCTATTGGGTGTTATATGAGTTCATTATTTGAAATGGAGTAGTAATAGAATTGTTTTTTCTGAGTGTTTTTTATTTTTAATTGTATATTGCGATTGAACAATGTTTAGAAGTGATTTTAGTTTTTTAAATAGTATTTAAATAAGTTATATTGTATATTATTTCATGTAGTATATATGAAGATAATATGTAATATAGTTGTTGGTTTATTCTCGAACCGCAACTCGAATAAAAAATATATTCATAGATTAAAATATATCCTCTATGTTTTTATTATTTATTATGAATTCAATCCCATTTTTCTAATCTAACCCATACATGGGTTATTTGGTATGTCTTAATCTGTACCCATATTTTCTAAAAAACACATAATTATATGTTAAAATGGTCAATGTGAGAAATTATTTTTCCTTTCATTGATAATGCATCATGAGTCAACATTATTCCAATTAATACACTTCGTCGATTGGGCCTCACGGAACATGACTTAACTCCATCCAAATTAAAGTAAAATGGTTATCAGAAGGTTGAGAAAGAACCTATGGGTGAGGATACAATCAGAAATCAGTTTGGAGATCTAGTGTCTAATATAGATTTTATGGTTGTTTGTCGGGGCACAACCCTTATCATTCTTCTTGGAAGGCCCTGGCTACATCAACATGCTGTCATTCGTTGGCATTACCACCAATATCTCAAGATTCATTTCAATGGTCAAATTGGTACATTTTATGGTTACAAGGCTCCGTCAAAAACATATGAATTTCAATATATTGAGTCATAAATTTATCACACGATGGGAACAAGGCCCACAACAAAGGACGTAATTAGAATCCTTGCTCCAAAAGGCCTGAAAAAGATCCCAAAAATCCCATTAGAACATTTTAGTAAAAATTATGTGTGGAATATCAATAAAATATAATAGATTTACCCAAATCCAAGCACTCATCCAATGAGTTCCATAATTTCAATTGCGAAAATTGCTCCTTAAAACATGGGAGAAATTGTTTATTTACCATGTTTTAATGAAAGCATAAATGGAGTTGTCTTCATTTCATCCATAGAACATTAGTAAGAATATGGATCACCAATTAAATGAAAATAAGTTGTGGAAATTCTATAGGAATATAATGTTTTTGATTCCTAACCCATCAAATTCACTTCAATTCTCCAAGAATACCCTTTATCATCAATAGCTTCAAAAATGGTTTATTCATCTTGAGGATGTTAAAATACTGACTCCTCCCCTAGATTTGAATGTTTTTCTTCAACACTTACTATGCAAGTAGAAATTGAATATGTGACACATAAAAAAGAAGAAGAATATAAAGATATAACGGGTCCTCCTCCATATTTTGAGAAACGAGTCTCTGTCACTATGAATGAGGTAAAAGAAATAAATCTAGGTATGGAAGAATATCCACACCCCACTATAATTAGTGCAAGAATGACTTCTGAAGAGAAAGAGATGAAAAATTAATTTCTAAAGAAACACCATGAAATATTTTCATGGAACAAAACAGAAGTGAAAGACCTTAATCCTAATGTATCCACTCTTCATTTAGTTTTTCCCAAAGAGCATCGAGGATTTAAGCAGGAAACACGAAGAACACACCCAACTCATGCCTCTAAAATTGATTTTGATGTCAATAAGATTATCTAGGATAACTTTTTAATGATGTTTCAATATCCTTAGTAGATTTCCCACATTATCCCAGTGAAAAAGAATAATTGTACAATTAGAGTTTTCATTGATTTTAGAGATCTCAATTAGCATTTGTCACCAGGATGACTTTATAGTTCTGATCACCGAGCATTTAATTGATACAAGACCTTTCTATGAATTTCTTTACATTGTGGATGTATACTCTATATACAATCAAATCGGCATGTCCCTGATGATGAAGAGTCTACAACCTTTATATCCCCTCATGGTGTGTTTTTCTATCGGGTAATTTCCTTTGGCTTATAGAATGCAGGTTCAACATATCAACGTTCCATCCAACAAATCATCAAACACTTATTAGAAAATGTTTTCTAATGTTAATTGTATGATTTGGTATATAAATCCAGTCAATTTAACGATCACTTGGTGGATCTGGAGACCATGTTCAATAATCATTGGCAACATGATTTGAAGATTAATCCCTTGAAAAGTTCATTCGGGGTAACCTAAGGAAAATGTTTTGGATTCGTTGTATTCCATCATGGCATTGATGTTGATATTTGAAGACTAAATCAAACCTTGGAAGGTCACCTGCTTGAAATTTGAATGAATTAAGTGGACTCCTAGGACAATTGTCCTCTATTTTTTCCTTTATCGTGAATTAGGAAGGCCTGTGTTTACCCTTCACCGGATTTATGATGAAGGGAGTCACCTATCAGTGGACTAAAGTCCTCCAAGAGGCATTTGATACCCTCAAAATATATCTCATGAATCCACCAAAATTATTTACACCTATATATATAAGACCACTTATTATCTATGTGATAGAATTAGAGTTATCAATGGGTGCCATCTATGCCCAAAATAATGATGCTCAGAATGAAAACAATCTTTACTATCTCATTCCAACTATGTTCAACATAGAGACTCAATATTGATGTATCAAGAAGTGATTCATGGAATTAATCTTCTCAGTTCAGATGTTGAGGCACTATCTGCAACATCATGAGGTCCAATTGGAATCTCGAAATAAGCAGATCAAATTTATCTTTAGTGTTCCTATCCTTACAGTGCATTTGGCATAGTGGGAAGTCATTTTTAAACTGTTTGATATCCGGTTTGTGACTAAAAAAGAAATAAAAGGACAATATGTGGCAGATTTGTTTTATAAACATCCATCTATAATAGATAAATCATTGAATTCTGAACTTCTGGATGAAATGGAGTTATCTATTCCAGATAATACCCCAACAATAGAAATCTACATTGACGGTGCTTCCATAAGTACAATGGGAAAGTGAATGGAAAACAATAAAATAAACAATGTTGGGATAAGAATTTTACTTATCCCCCCAAAAAGGAAATGTTTCCATATTCATTTCTGTTATTAGAAGGTGGTACTAACAATGTCGTAGAATATCAAGCTCTCATTGTAGGCCAGTAATTATCAATCTAGGTACATGTGAACGACCTGAAAGTGAAATGTGATTCAGAGTTGGTGATCTGGTGTTCTTTTGGTCGGTTCCAGTGGCATATAGAGGGGGACTATCATTTTGTTCTTTTGTAAGATGTTTCCATATTCTGATTTAGTGAAACTGGGTTTATATTTGAATGGCTATGAATTTGGTGGTATTGGCTGCTCTTGGGATGAGTTACTATAGTTGAATTGGATGATCTGTTGGGGAACCCAGACATTCTTCAAGGCTTTATTCAGATGATAATAGAGCTGGTCATCTTCACCGCTCATTAATTTTAGGATTTGTATGATTGGGAGGGTATGTCGTTGCCATCGGTACCGTTCCCGTGCACTCTGGCATGGGACTTCTTGTTGAGAAGTGATGCTTTGTTGGAGGCATTTTTTATTGATGTTGATGCCGGGTTGAATCATTGTCTCGTTGTTTTGTTTTGGGTTGTAACCGCCTTGCTTCTTTATTTTGTTAATTTCATTATGGGTTTGAAGTCTTGGTTTTCTCCCCTTTTACCCTTAAATGGGGGATTATATAAAATCAATAAAAATTTCGCCCTTTGGGACATTTAGTCAAAATAGATATTATTATATAAGAAAAGAAGGGTTAATACCTTTATGTGATTATGTCAGAGGGTTAATGGGTGAATTTTCCCCATACACTACATTTCCATATTTCCCTCGATCAGAAAATGCCCAAGATAACACACTAGATAATGCAGCCAAAACCCATGAAAATCACAATCAGGATTAGACCATCATTAGTATTTCCCATCATCCTATGGTCGCATTTTCATTAAAACTATAATGGAGGAAATTAATTAAATTAGAGATATTTTTGAGCCATAAGGTCACCCCAGAGGATGGATGAAACCCACCATGTAATTCCTTCAAAATGGAGTACATCCACTAGATAGAGTTGAAAAAGAATTGATCAGATGGCGAATGTCAAATTTTACTCGTTATGATATTCCAGATCACCAGAAGTTCCTCTACAATCATGGCTCTGATGGAATCATCATCTGCAGTATTGATGGAAAAGAAACAACGGTTGTCATGAAAGAAGTACTTGTAGGATATTTTTGTGCTCGCTACACTGGGAATAGTCTTTCTGATCAAATTCAATGGCTTGTATACATGTGGAATCCAAGGAAGCAGGATTTCACAGATTTCACTAAAAAATGTCATCCCATCCAAGTGCATGCCAACTTTATTCATCAACCACCAGAGTTTTTTCATATATGTAAATACTCGTGGACCCTTTTCACATGAAGAATGGATGTAGTAGGGCCTTATCCTCCTAAAACAAATAAGAAGTTCAATTATATTATTACTGCTACTAATTACTCATCCAAATGGGATGAGGAAATACCTCTCATATAAGTTGGTGGGAATATAATTATTAGTTTTGTAAAAAGAAACATCATTAAAAGATTCGGTGTCCCTCATTCTCTATTTATAGACAATGACACCAATTTCGATTATTTTAAGGTAAAAAAGTTATATCAGGAGCACAATATCAAATCCAACAATTAATCTCACTATCATTTAGTGGCAAATTGATAGATCGAGGCTTTAAATAAGACACTATGAAATAAACTCTAGAAGATCATGGATTATGATATTATATCATGTCATAATAAACTTCTCCATGCTTTATGGGATTATTGGAATACTACATATACTTCCAATCAGGAAACTCTAAACTCATTTGTGTACGGAAAAAGTAACTTTTCCAATTGTAATTCAATTTACATCACTCTGAATTTAAATTTGTTATTTGTTATCTATATATGCCATGTCCAAGAAATGGTTTTATGATCTAGAATGATTAGACGAAAAGATGATGCATTATTTTCATCATTTAAAACTATATAATAACAGAATAGTGCAGTCTTTTAACAATAATGTTCACCTCCATTAATTTCTTCAAGGAGAATTGTTATTGGTCCACAGGAATCCAATGATAAAAGTAATGAAGTCTACAAATATTGAACCAATGTGGGAAGGACCATATTATATAAATAAGTTCTACTCAAATGGAGCATATTCCCTAATCTCAATGGATGGAGAGATTATTAAAACTCCAACAAATGATAGATTTCGGAAGAAATAAATTGTGAAACTGCACTTTATTTCCGTACTGCATTACACAAAACTACACATCACAATGTCATAGTTGAAGGAAACTAAACTACATAACAAACATAATCATCGATGATGCAGGACAATAAAATGCACAACATCATTGTCCTTGTTGCACAACGTTAAACTGAATGACATCATTTGCCTTCATTACATGACAATAAACTATGTGGTATGTGTCATATAGAAATTTTTACATTATTTGCATCCATATGAAAGCATCATTAACATCATTTCTACACCTTTTCTGTATCATGAGTTCCATTTCCCCCAATATATGAATCAGATCTACAAAGGAGCCTCATTTCAATAATCATGTGTGGCTTGATTCTCATTTTAAATGACATATGTAGAGACGCATGGATATCCAATCTTGGGCCAAGCCACAACCACATATAAAATTATTTCCCTTTTCTATTCCTCTATATGAATATGATCTATAAAACGTTCTCTTTCAAGAAACATGTTTTTATATTCATACCATGTTGTGACTAATGTTTAATCATTCGTTCGGCAGAATATGTTAAAGGACCCCATCTCCCACATCAAACTCAATTGGTGTGGGAAATGAATTTTAAAGAACTATGTTTGGATTGATTATCCTCCAAATGAGATACATATAGATGCCTAAATATCCAATCTTGGGCCCATCCATGATAAAACCGCCTATGTATGAATAAAACCTGCATTGGTAATGTTTAATAAACTATGTATGGCTGGATTATCATCTATATGAGATAAGTTGTGAATCCTGGGTTGGACACCCTGCTCCATCCACAATATTTTCTTTTTTATGTCGGAATCACTTAATGGCCTTATTGAATGACTCTAAATTGAATAGCACAAAGTCCTAGCCACATGACATTAAAATGATCGTCACTAAAAGAAATACATTTAGCTTGATTCTCATCCCATTGAAATACGTACTGAAATCTAGTTCATTGATCCTAGTCTTGGTCACATGATACATTTTTATCTCTCTTCCCCATATAATTGAAAATAAATATGGGAGTCGTCATTTTGGGTTTTCTCTTTAGAGAGACCACTACGGAAAGAAGAATATCCGTATTTTACACATGAATCATGTCTATGTAAAAAAACTCTATACTCATGGACAATATTGATTCAAATAATTCTCATGTGCATTGAGTGTTACCTCCCTTTAGTATTTCAGACTCTTGATCATGAATATTTATAGATATTCATAATCTTTCTTACGGTTTATGGTGATCGACTTTCTAATGTCTGAGAACTCTTTTGCCTAACTATGTAGTATCTTTCCCTAGGTGGAATTGGATATGTTTCCTACATAATAGTCTTGTCAATCACAAGATACCACTACTTGGTCATGCACCATTTTCTCCATCTAGCCCTGCATAATACTGTCACCATAATGGTTTTGTCAAATAATAGTAATTTTGTTCATTGTTAAAATGTATTTTCCACCTTCAAACATTGATAACAATATACAAGAATGTGTATTTTAAATAATTCAATAGTTTATATTTTTCCCATTACCTTTCTCTCAATCTGAAAGTCATCAAGACTATGGTTTAAACAGTTCTCTCTCTACATATTAAAATCAATATGAAATGACCTTGGATCTATAGACCACATATCATATACTATTTCAATTTTTTCCCTAGTCATATGAACAAAAATTATAGAAACCATACATCCTATGTTTCAGTCAGACCTTTATATAAATACTATTCCTCTAATTAAAAGAAATCCATGATTGGATCTGCTTTTTCTGTATTTTTGTAACGTTTTCATAAACCAAACTCTATGCTTTAGAAAATTTGAATGATCATAAACATTCATCATGTTTTAGGAATATAAAGTCAAAATTTTGATATCACTTTTGATTGAATATGATGTGCGTTCCCCTAAGAGTCTGTGCATAACATTTTCTTACATAATGAGGCAGTTAGTAAAATGGTACCACTATTTAACTATGTTACATATTACCCAGTCAGCCCTGCATAATATAGCCCCCATAACAGGATTGTCAAATTATGGTAATTTATTTCATAGAAAAGACATCATCTAATACCTTTATCTCTTTTCCCATATCATTATTCAGATCCAAAAATTCACAAATCATAGTTTAAAATTATTCTCTTTGATACATGAACATGGATGAATGTTTCTAAACAAATTATAAGAACATTGGGAGAGTCTCAAATCTTTTTTCAAAGCTAAATACCTTAAAATTAATTCCAACCAATGTCCTCACCACATGACTTAAAACTACATATTAAAATGTCATCACTACATGATATTAAAATACAATGTACAATGTCCTCACTGTATTCCATAAAACTACGTAGCCGAATATAAAAAATTCCCATTTCTTTCAAATTTTAACCATTTCATATAATTATTTTTGTTGAAGTGGTTTTCCTATTCATGAAATTTTTTTGCATAGAAAACCCTTTATTAATAAAATCCATTCCCTTGAAAAATCCACCTATTGTGGTCTTAAGTCACCCAAATATTATTTTCCCATATCTCTCAATAGTACAATTCTAAATTCCTAAGAACTATATTTCTTATCTATGTAGTATGTTCACCTAAGTGTCCTTGGATAAAATTTTCCTACATAATAGTCTTGTTAGTCAAAAAATTAATCTATTAGGCGATAAAGAATATTCCCTAGTCATCCATGCATAACATAACTTCCATAATAGGTTCTTCAAATAATGGTAACTTTATTCTTGGAAGACACTTCCTTAATGATTATACATGTTTAATATTTGGTGAGAAAAAAAATAAATACTCTTGATTCCCCTTGGAAACATTTAAATAATGCTAGAGAAATTCTTAGCCATTTGGCCTTTTTGGGATCTAGTTTCAAAATTTATTGTCAAACCTATTTGACTATAAATACAATCCCTTTTTAGTCTGACATGCATGAATCTAATCTGCCAATAACCGAGAGACATAGTACTCAACAAATTGAAAACCCACAATGGGAAACCTGGAACAAATTTGAGCCTCAGCTTTGAAAACCTACATTTTGAATGTTTTATAAAAAAATTAGAAATAAAAATTCAAAGGATAAAAATTTAATCAAGGTTTTTTGTGTAACCGTATAACAATAATCAAACTATGCTCGCTTGGTCCCCTAGAAATGGAAAAAATTTGATCATTCATTAAATCATGATGTAGCTCCAAATCTAACATTATGATTTTGGAATGCATCAATGTTCCCGACTATTACCTTAAGAATATAATTTTTTATTTTTCACAAATAAAAATCTACGGGGGGGGGGGGGTGAATTTGTAGACACCATGAAATGTGTTCCATGCACTTTTCAGAAAAAATTGTTCAACAGGACTTGAAATGTTTGTGGTGTGACTTTTCATTTTTCATAGGGTTCAGTGATAGTAGTGAAGCCACTAGCATGAAGGGATGGGACCACAATTCAATAGTGATCCCAAGTTGGGGTATGGTGGTGCTTCTGCCATGGTATAGAAAAATAAATTTGGTCAAGTCCCCCAAGAGGATCCCAAGGTACATATATGCAAAAACCTGCGTGGTACCATGTTGAACCTGAATAATGCTATTATTTTGGATAGGTCCTCAAAGCGGCGGAACAGTTAAGTCAAATCACCTATGAAATGCAAGCCAACTTGGGAACAAACCATATTGAAAAATGTGACATGTGTGTCACAATTTTGGGAAGCAACCCACTTGCGCTACAAAACTCTTTTCACCCAGGGTCCTATTTTTTCCTATAAATAGATTGTTGGGGTCTTCATTTGTATGGAAATATTTCCCTAAATCCAATTTTCATCTTTGGTCTCCCTAGTTCTTCTCTAAAATCTTCTGAAACCTTTAATGTAGTTCCATAACAACTAAAGTGGAGTATTTGAAAGAGGATCATATGAATTATGTCCCATTAGTGTTTTATATCCATAACACTTGTGTTCCGGAGGTGCCCAAAATCTTTAAATAAAAAACACTTACATGCCACCTATTCCTCTCACATGAAATTGAACGCCCACTTGTGGTAATAGTAGTGAATACTATTGATGGATTGAGTCAAGTCTCACCCAAGTATTAACATACTGGTTTTTCATCACGTAAGTCATCATCTGGTCACCAAAACATACTTTCACACACATACTAGCATGACGATATTTACATGGCAGCCCCTCATTGATTAACATATTCTTTTCAGTCTACAATCCATCAATCCATCATCAAATCCATTTAGGGTATGGTTTCTTTTCATTTTCTCCATTCTCTAAAAGGGGTTGTGTTGAAAATTCCCCTAAAACCTCCTGACTTATCAAACCTTTGGGAATGACATGTCAGTGTGTCTCCTATTTGGATTTTTGTATCTGCAGGTAGAGGTTTCCCACATTTTCATCACAATGGGGTTAGGATTCATAGAGTGTTTTTGGCACTTTATATCCGTAGACACATGGACCTCTCTCATAGGAACGATGTTGGGATGTTCTAGGTTTGGAGTATTAGGGATTAGGTTCAGCCCTCCCCTTCACATCTATAAAACCTGGAACCTCATGTCTCTTGTTGGGAAGGTACAGTTCACAGTTTCTTATCCATTCAGGAAAATGAGAACTCTCCCTCCTCTACCATGACCAATTCAAGTGTAGCAATCCTGGTTTATTCCCTTAACCATTCATGTATGTGGTTTACATCTAGATTTTATCTACATCATTCACATTCACTTCGTCCTTACATTGGGCATTTTTTCAATGTAAATATAATAGAGAGAAGGCTTTTTCCTTGACCAGTTCCCTAGTTGCCTCGCCGTCATCCACCTTCGCAGCCGTAGACGTTTCCAATTCCACCAGTGGAGGAGGAAAAGTGTGGGCACTTTTTTTGAATATTTTGCATCCTCTTGTATCTCAAACCAAGAATGACTCATGTGGACTTATAGATTCATGATGATTACAACATTTTCACAAACACCCATGATAAATAAACTAAGGGAAATCTGATTCCCACTATAATTGTGATATGTAGGAAGCTTTCTTTTATCCCGAGATCACTTGATATCCCCTTCATGAAATCAGCCATAATTCCTTTAATCCGGTAATCCTGCTTAGGAAATATCCCCAAATTAAACCCCTAAATTATCGAGGCATCATTTTTAGGAAGTAATCTCAAACTCATATCTCTCAAAGGACTGAACACTCTTATGAGACTCATAGAAATACGCGGGATTTGATTCAAATCCAAATGTGATACATTGGATGCCTCCTTGAGGTTCAATCAAAACACTCCAAATCAACCCTATTATCCGTGAGTTATATTCCCAATAGGGTCTAACCTTAATTTGAATCCCATATTCTTTCTAGGTTACTTGGGTTTCTTAATTATAAGTACCTCACCAAACCTTGACAAAGAACATTTCCCATAGATGTCATAACCACATGACATTAAACTGTATTGTTAAGTCCATATAACATGACCATAAAATGTTTCATGTGTCCCTTTAAGCATTACCGATCTACGAGGGTTCTGATTCCTATTATAATGATAGATAGGTATCCCATTTTATGGGTATAGTACTATCACCAAAACAATCCTTCATCTCCCTGGATGACAATAAATTAACGAGTGCCCCACATAGTGGCTTAAAAAGCAGTATAATCATAACGATGATTAAAGTAATCTCTAAATAGTATATGAGAAGATACCATTGACAGAGAACGTCGAATAAATACATATATCTCCATTAATTATGATCTTTGAATACGTACTGTTGATTCTAAATTTAACACATGCTAATAATTGATTGTAAATTACAAGGAAAACCTATGTTATACATGGTGAAATAAGAAGGATTCACAAAAATATCTCATCTCTATAAAGAGGGTCACATAGTAGACAATAATTCCCCCAAGAAGGGTGTGATGAGTCCGACCTCTCATCCTCTAGACCACTAAATTTTATTAAGTATCATAAGTTCAGAATTGATGAATGTCTGCCTTTGAAAAGACAGTCCCTTTTCGATATAGAACTGTTGGATATTTCTAGTACCATGAATAAATCCAATTGAAACTTCCAGGAATTAGTGATTCTTAAACTAGAACAAATGTTCCAAGGAACTACGAAACAATAGCACAACGTCGTAACATATAACATAAAATAAGCATAAGAGGATCTAAATCTTGGAATGAATAGATTGGGGTTTCCATTTTTGGGATATCCTATCATCAATGAAACCAGGACACACATATAACATGGTTTATCGAAAATCGCTGATAAAAGACATCCATTTAAGGAGATAGATATAAAAATATTGGTTGACTCATTTGTAAAGGAGTTTATTTTTTGTTTTTTATTGATTTTTTTTAAAAAAATATTTTTTCTAATTCTGTGGGAAATGTATAAATTAAATGATATCTGTAATATTTAAATTATGCATTTTTGATGAATATTTAATGAAAATTAGTCTTTATTTTTAATTTTTATGAATAATTAACTTTAGGTCATTGAACATGTCAATCTATTTATTATTTAAATTATCAATAACTAAATTATGGAAATACTAATTAAATTTAGATAAAAACAAACATATTGTAACACCTCAAGATTTTAAAATTGGTCTAGACATAAATGAATACATTTTCATTGATATCTTATTTTAAAAAACCGTTTATATATTAATATTGTGATAAATTAAACTAAGTTATTGGAATGACAAGAATGAAATGTGTTAATTAAAATAATAATATATATTTTAGATATGTTTATAAAATTTATCCACTCTTTACCAATTATTTAAAAATGAAAATAAAATCAAATTGATCATATTGGGTGTATTTTCAAAAAATAGTATTTTGTTTCTCAAAATGATATTTTTTTTGAAAAATGAAATATTCACTATTAGTGAAATATTGTAATGAAATTTAGATGCATTATTTTCCCTAAAATGTTTTTAAATTCTTAAAATATATTTGATAGATGTATGATAAGAATAAATGCAATTTATGAATAAAAAGATATATAGTTCTAATGATGTTTTTCCGACATTTGATGGAACACGTGTTTAAAATATAAAATTTTAATTTTTGTTGAGTATTATCTAAAAAAATAATTTTCATTTTTTAAAAATAATAAAAATATAATCCTAGGGTATTTTTTTATTTTTCATAGAAGTAACAATTTTTATCGAACAATGAAAAATATAAATTTTTAATTAAAAAATATTTTTTCATCTAATTTATTTATATAGTTAAATTATATTTTAAATTATAATTATAGTATAAGTAGTAAAATATTAAATAAAAAAACTATTTATTTCATTGGAATCAATTTCACATTGATATTGGGTATAAAAATATTTCAATATTATGAATTTTCACTTTTAAAACCATATCTTTCATTGTGTTTGCATAATTGACATAAAATCCAATTTCTCTAATTTTGTGAAACGAATTTGGGAAAATGGATCCCATTTTGGGAATAATAATGTCCAAATTAGGTTTTATGGTCACTTTAAATTTAATGTATGAAAAAATTTAAATGGTCCAAAAATATTTAACAATGTATAGGTATAATTGTGTCAATGGTTAATTTTAAATGGTAAAAGATTAACATGTCCAAAAATTGAAACATTTGATGAGTAGTTTATTAAATTTTCAAACATATACATCCTCAAAAAAATTAATTATCAATTTAATTTTTTGAAATTTATTCGACCACAATGTTGATGACTTTAATTATAAAATATTCGTCATTTAATTAATTAAATCCACATCTCCTAAAGAAACTATACCACCCCTCACCACAACATATCAACCCAAATAACCTTGTGACTCATATAATATCTACCCAAAACTATCATCCCCACACTCACAACATCCATGGGTTGCATTTCTATCCAAAATTCTAATCATAGATAGTTTAAGAAGAGATAGAAAATAAGTTCACCAAAGAAGAGGTAACAATATTTAACGAGTTCATTAGTTTTATTTAATTCTAAAAAAGTTAAATTATTATTATATATATCAAATATAATAACCTCAGTGTTCTAAATATAAAAATATGTGGTTATATCAATTGTACTACCTAAATCATCACACACATCCATTAAAAGATATACACAATCATCACTGGTGTGTACGGTAGACCAATGCCTCACGAATCAATGTCGTTCTTTATTCAATTAACACCATTAGTAGTGGAGAATAATGATTGATTTATATTTTATATATGATATTTATGATACCTATAATGCCTTTATTATTCATTATTTATTATATAACTCATACAACCATGATTTCCATTTGGAGGGAATGTGATAACATCGTTTGTGGATGTCAAGACTACCGCCTCCTCAAAGTGATGTGATTCATTCAAAAATTACATGGAATATATTAATAATGTATTTTATTAACATATATGTCATATATGAAATATTGTTTTTCAATGTATTTATAATATGAATATTGAAAATGTACATTCTTTTTTTAATACATAATGAAAATGAAAACAACGTTCACTCATACATAAAGCATACTATCCACATGAACTATGTATTCCATTTCAAATCCATATATATTTTGGATATATATATATATTGAATATATATTCTATTTATATCATTTTTTCAATTCTTGAGATTATTAATTCAATATATATATAATAGGAACAAAAAATAAATAGTCAAAACATACTCGAAATGAAAAGCAGTTATTTGCTGAAATAATGAAAATGTTGAAAGATCGTAAATGTACATGTAATAATAAGATATAAAAGTAAAATATATATCACTACTTAAATATTTATATGGTTCTATTATAAGTCAATAACATGCTTACAATAATTATATTGGATGTTAAAGAACGTTCATCCATAAGGAAGTGTGTATAGGGTTTCCTGATATCACTTTTATATTTATTATATATATATTCTTTGTTAACCACTTATACATTATGTGTGATGTATGCACTAAAAATTCATATATTATTTCATTAATATCCTTAAATTTATTTTTTAAAATTTCTATTTTGATAGTTTTTAATTATAGTGGACATAATATTCAACTTATTAAAATGTAGTATGAGATTTTGTAACTTAGTATCCATTAATTAGGTTAAAACACTACTTCATTCATATATTCATGCTAAAATAATGGATGGAATGACTATATATTAGATTATGATGTATTTATACATGTTTTAAGTGGTTATATAGAGAATATTCATAAATTATTCATTTGATTAACAAAATGATATTTGTTAGGGACTCCATCTCATTGTCAATTCATTGGGGAATATATTAATGATATTAATGAAGATATTTTATATGGTGTATATATAGACACCTAGGCATATAATATAACACCAAAGCATCCATGATACGTTTTTCCTTCGAATAATACAATAACTTGTGTTGTACGCAACTTCGACTTCGAACACAATACATCCAATCAAACTAGAAATTATGAATATTATTATGCACTTATCAAATTTTATAAATTTTATCATTCAAAATTGTCATCATTTTTTGATTTTTAATATCGAAATAATCTTAGGGTGAATTTTTGGTATTTTTCTGAAAACTTTTAGTTGTTGATGAAAAGATAAAAAACACTACATTAGTGGTTAAAACCAGTTTTTTATTTAAATAATTATTTATCATATTTTAATTTTTTAGGTCAAAATTTATATATAATACCTATATATGTTCAACGTAATTCATTTGAGTCATTTTATACTTTGTTTATATATATAAAATTTTATCAAACTTTTTACCATCTTTTGTAAAGACCTGTAAAATTCAAGGGAAATTTTTTCTTAACTTTCTTTGGAATTTTACAAGAATGCGGTTTCTGACGGTAGCTGATTCCGAGGCCCGGAGTGCCCGGAATCAATTTCCGAAGTATGGCTCGGGTACGTTCAGTGACCGAATGAGCGGGAATTTCTAACTATTGAACAGGTGCCCGGAATCAAATTCTGAGGGCAACGATGAACTCGCAGCGCCGATTTTTGCTTAAGGAGACATTTTCCGAGGTTGCGCTTATTGCTGGTTGAGAGTTAGTTTTTGGGAATTTAGAATACGTTAAATAAAAATTGTGGAATACAAATTTTTATTTTAAATTGTTGGTTAACTTCTCCCAAAGGGAGTTAGAGGTGGGACCCACATCCACTTAACCTCCCTTGGGAGGATTAAGTGTGGTGGATCCCACACGAAGCATAATTCTTCATCTTCTCTTTTTATACTCCCAATAACCCCTCTTTAATTTACTTGACAAGTTGGGTCATTAAATGGGTGGAGTTTGTTTAATTTCAAACCTTTGAATTTCAAAATGGATTGGTTGAGTAAATAAAATAAGACCTTAGCTTATTTTATTTGGGTTAGAATTCTCTAGACAATATTGAGAGAATTTGGAGCCTTATTCTTCTTCTTCTTCAAGCTTTGACGAAGAACGCGAAGGACCTTCGAACATCGACGAAGAACGCCATGTTCTCGGAAATCGTCTACCGCGACGCCATACCCGCAGCACCGACGACGTCTTCTTCCGCGTCATCTCTTCCCCGACGATTTCCCGCGACGAAATCGTCGTCAAAGTACTTCGAATCTTCGCTTCACGACATCGACGTCCTTCTTCCGTGACGCCGACCACCGCGACGCGTCTTCTGCGGGTCGTTGACGATCATCGTTCTTGAAAACGAGGTACGGGTTTGTTGTTGATTATTTATTTACTCCCGTTCTTGGTTCTAGCATTACAATCATGTGGATAAATATTTAAGTGTTATCGTCTAACGAGAGGGGGGCCTAACCGCACAAACACGGCCGAATCCCCCCTCCTTTGTTCTTGAATATTAATATTTTATAGTGGATGAACGATATGGCGTGGTGTCGTCGCATCACGCGGGAATCACATGGAAAATATTGCGCGGTGCCGTCGCACCGCGCCGTGGAAAGATTATCATGAACGCGACGCCGTCGCGCCGCGTCGAAGGAAACCGAAGGTGCCGCGGCTGGAGCGGGGCCGCAGTGGAGGGGCGCGATGTCATTGCACCGCGTCGGACGACGAATACTGTGGCCGATTCCGGGCCGCGGCGGAAACGGGAAGACCGGCGGCCACCCGGGCCGCCGGTGTCGGAAGCCGGAAGGGGACCGGCATTGCCGGTCCAGTTGAAGAAGAACCGGCCGGCCAGGTCGGGCCGGCCGGAAGGGGAAAAACTGGGGGAATTTAATTCCCCCGGCCAACATAAATGGCCCGCCATTATGAGGGGGGGCCGGTTTCACAATGGGGGGCAGGCGGCCCCCCATTTTTCGCAAAAGTAGGCCCCCACGTGGGGGGCCGTTTGATCCAAGGCGCGGCTTTCAGCCGCGCCGCCACAGAGGAGGCGGGGGCATTGCCCCCCGCACGTGGCACCCGAGCGGCGCCCCGGCCGCACCGTCGCGCCGGACTGCGCCGCTGTGCTGGGCCGCACCGCCGCGCCGGACCGCGCCGTCGGCCGGGCCGGGCCGGGTCGGCCCGGACCCAGACCCCCTGTTTTCGAATCGACTGCGATTTGTTTCCCATAACATGAGCTACAGACCTCCGTTTGACGAACCGTCAGTGGCGATGTGATCCTTTGATCGAGACGGTCGATTCGGTATATCGCACTCAAAGTTTCGTAATACATTGAGTTCGGCCGGGTTGGTTCGTTCACGAAACCAACCGGGCCTTCGGAGCGGAAACGCTCATATCATGAACTACGGACGTCCGATTGACGTACCGTCAGCTTTGTTGTGTTCCTCTTCGTGAGACGGATCTTTTGGCATACTCCGCTCGAGGTTTGGACGCAGGTGGAGTACGTTCGGGTTGGTTTTGCCTTAAAAACCAACCGGGCCCCTGGGACGAAAAAGCCAATAACTCTCAGACCGGGCGTCCGATCGACGCGCCCTCTGTTGCATTGAGTTCCTGTTGGCGATACGGAACTTTTGGATACATCAGCTCTGGACTTTGTGACAGTTGATGTATCAGCCTCTCGGCTCGTGGAGCGGACCATCCCGAATGAGCTTGTTGTGTGCGGGAACCCTAGTGCTGGCTGCGGCTGTGACTGCGACTAGTTCTGCTACTGCTACTACTACTGTGACTGCGACTGCTACTGCTACTTCTACTACTACTATGACTGCGACGACGAAAGTACAGAGATCCTTGGTGGGTTCGACGACGACTGCAACACTCAGCAATCCTACGTGGATCAGTGCTACAGGTCATGTGTGGGCCCGATCCTGTGTGGGTCCGATCCTGTGTGGGTCATTGCGCTCAGCAGTCCTGTGTGAACCAGTGCCTACAGGTCCTGTGTGGGCCCGATCCTGTGTGGGTCTTTGCGGGGGTTAGTTACCTATCGATCCTTCGTGGGTCCGACGACTTATATGGATCAGAGATCATCTTTATCGTCCTTTGAAAAAGTATACCTATGTGAGCTGAATCCTGTTGCTTTCCTGTGTGGATTGTGTTGTGCTATCCTGTGTGGTTTTTGTTTTGCTTTCCTGTGTGGAATACGTATAATTTCCTGTGTGGACTGAGTTGTACTTGGGCTCAGAGGTTGGATCGTATTGGAATTGATGACTTAGGTATATGTATGGGCATATACCTAAGCAGTGTCGGTTGTTACTTCGTGTTTGTATCTCACCTTTGTGGTTTATCCTTTGTGGATTTTGGGGGACCTTCAGGGGTCTCGGGGTCCCTAATGAGTAGCTTATACTCACCCCTGCATGGGCTATGCCCGTACTACGTTCTGTTGGTTGCAGACGACGGACATCATTGATCGTGGTTGAGGCTTGCAGAGCAGGACGGTACCAGGAGGTGGACCACTGGGCGAGACGTACTCGGAGCAGACGGTGGGACCCATGGAGCAGTGGAGCTATCTGTACCCACCCTTCAGGTGGGATTTCGAGTGGACAGCTCGGTGTAGAGGAATTTACTTTACAGTTGCTGTTTTCCCTTTAGAGTTGTACTTTACTTTCAGTTTGGGTTTGTATACTGGCCCATTTACTTTACAGTTGCTGTTTTCCCTTTTTGCTGGAAATTACGCCTTGGTGCTAGTCGCCAGCCCCTGGCCTATGGAAGGCGGGCTTGGGGTAGTCACGGCACGGGCCCCGAGGGCAGGTCGTGACAAATTGGTATCAGAGGAGTTCGGTTCTACCGCAAACTCTGATCTTTTCTATGTGAAGCAATAATGTTTAGCGTATTGAGTGTGGTTATTAGTCCAGGGAGTCCAGTGTTGGTGCGGCGGCTGACGTATCCGTACACCAGGACCCTGACTACTGATTTCCGACTTAATGCACGAAAACATTGATTGTGTGTGTGTTTCAAAGTTTTCTTTGTGATTACTTTATATCAGCTCACCAGGTATACTGTTCCAACCGTGGCGCACCTGTTTCCTTTTCAGGATGGCCCCACGACGGCAGCCAACTAGGGTTCCGAGAGTCGAGCGTGACGACAACCCACCGAGCGATGAGGCCTCGGTGCAGGGCCCTTTGTCAGCAGTGGCACCGGTGGTAGTACTACCTGTCGAGCCACCAATGCTTCCAGCACCAGCCGCTGACGATGCATGTCTCCTTAGAGCTCTGCACGAGCACCAGTGCCAGCGACCGCCTAGGTTCCATGGGGATACGGACCCCCAGGCAGCAGAGGACTGGCTGGAGGCAGTGGTACGAGTTTTTAGGCTAGTGAGGACACCTGCATACCTCATGCTGATCCTCGCTGTGAGCCTACTGCACGCAGCAGCGGCCCGATGGTGGAGCATGATGCTCCAGGAGCACGATGAGGCATCTCTAATATGGACGGACTTTGAGAGCCTCTTCCGCTCGGATTTCATCCCAGCCACCCTTCGTGCGGTGCGTATCCAGGAGCATCTTCAGCTGCGGCAGGGAAGCATGACGGTTGCTCAGTACTCGGCGAGATTTACTGATCTCTCGTGCTACTCGACCGACATGGTACAGGACCCATTCTTCCGAGCCCGGACCTTCGAGAAGGGTTTGAGACAGGAGATCATGGCATCACTGATCTCCCTGAGCATACCGACTCAGACGGGAGTGCTGGAGTGGGCCCTTTTGATCGAGACCTTCCTTGCTGAGTCTACACCAGCGCCGAGACCCACCGCAGGGCGGCACGTGGCAGAGTCATCTGCAGTAGGCAGTCGTCGGATGACTCAGGGGTCCAGGAAGACCAGACCTTCAGGCAGACGACTTCAGAAAACTGGCTCAGCAGTGCAGGGCATACAGCGCGGAGCCAGTCTTTCGAGAGGCAGGAAGTGCTACTCGTGCGGCGAGCATGGCCACATGGCTCGTGACTGCCTGACCCGCCGTGCCGAGGAGCAGCAGACGGTTGAGGGACCACCGTGGCAGAGGCAGAGGGTCGACCGTGGCGGTCCGCAGGGAGGAGGCGGACGAGGCAGAGGAGCTGGCCGAGCAGCAGGTGGTGGACGACGCTTTGAGGCTCTGCCACCACCACCACCAGGAGGTCCACCCCGACCACCTGGAGCTGGCGGGCAGAGACAGGCACAGCTCCAGGCAGCAGAGGCCTACGATCACTGCGCGCCAGAGATGATTCGAGGTACTATCTGTGCCTATTCCACCCTTTCTGCAGAACTTATAGACACATGAGTGAGTCACTCTTTCATAGTCGATGCCCTTGTTCGGAGCTCGGAGATTCCGACAGAGCCGTTGGCTCGATCCTTATGGCTAGAGACTCCTATGGGAGCAGACTCGACAATTACGCACTGGTTCCAGTAGTGTGAGCTTACTCTAGGAGGCGAGAGCTTCGGCTGTAATCTTCTTGTAGCAGCGTCGAGGCCTTACGACGTCATCATGGGAATGGATTGGCTATCTACGGTCCATGCGTAGATTGACTGTTTTAGGCGCAAGGTGCGATGTTTACGCACCGACTGGAGAAAGTTAACCTTCACCGGCGAGAAGGGAACCTTTTCAGCACAAGATGGACTTCCGCAGAGAAGAGGATAGCCCATCACTCATCAGTTGGCGAGCCTCATCCTTGGAGCAGATGACGTGCGGAGTCCTGGTTTTCCTGCAGTGGTGGATCAGTTTGCGGACGTTTTTCCCGACGACCTTCCAGGGCTACCTCCTCGCAGAGAGGTAGACTTTTATATTGACTTGTACCCCGGGAAAGCCCCGATATCCACTCCAGCATATCAGATGGCCCCCGCCGAGCTTCGAGAGCTACCAGTACAGTTGGAGGACTTGTAGGGCTAGGGGTTCATCCGACCCAGTGTTTCACCCTGGGCTTCCCCGATATTTTTCTTCAAGAAGGCGGGCGAAAGCTTGCGACTTTGTGTTGACTATCGTCGCCTGAACCAGGTGACAGTGAGGAACAAGTAACCGCTACCAAGGATTGATGACCTCTTTGATCAGCTCAAGGGAGCACGGTGATTCTCGATGATAGACCTCAGGTCAGGCTATCATCAGCTCATAGTTAGAGACGAGGACGTGCAGAAGACGGCCTTCAGATGCCGGTATGGCCACTATGAGTTCTTGGTTATGCCTTTCGGAGTAACCAATGCTCCAGCAGTGTTCATGGCCCTCATGAATAGGATCTTTCAGCCATACCTTGATCGGTTTGTCATGGTCTTCATCGACGACATTATGATTTACTCTACGACTGAGGAGGAGCACGCCTATCACTTGCGAGTTTTACTAGACACACTCCGAGAGCACCAGCTTTATGGTAAGCTCTCGAAGTGCCAGTTCTGGATACGTGAGGTCCACTTCTTGGGACACGTTATCTCTAAGGCGGGAGATTCAGTGGATCCTGCGAAGATCGAGGCTGTGTTAGCATGGGAGCCACCCAGGAGCGTGACTGAGGTTCGGAGTTTCTTGGTACTAGATAGATACTATCGGAGATTCGTTCCAGACTTCTCTAGAGTTGCAGCACCACTCACAGCTTTGACGAAGAAGGGGAAACCCATCGTGTGGTCAGACAGATGTCAGCAGAGCTTCCAGGAGCTGAGACAGAGATTAACCAGCGCACCTATCTTGAGGTTGCCTGAGGAGGGAGTTGGATACGTAGTTTACTACGATGCATCAGGGACCAGACACGGTTGCATCCTGATGCAGGAGTGGGCAGCGATCCTCTATGGATCACGACAGTTGAGGCCGCATGAGCAGAACTACACTACCCATGACCTGGAGTTGGCAGCAGTGGTCTTCGCTCTGAATAAATGGAAGCATTACCTGATGGGTGAGCGCTTTACAGTCTTTTCTGATCATCAGAGTCTCAGGTGTATCTTCTCACAGAAGGACCTGAACCTGAGACAGCGGCGATGGCTCAAGTTCCTGCAGGACTATGACTTTGAGATAGTCTATACTTTTGGGAAGGGGAACGTAGTAGCCGATGCCCTCAGCAGGAGGACGAGCATTCAGCTACTTGAGGAGGTGACGAAGCAGCTTGCCTCTTTGCAGATATCCTTCGTGGATAGAGATGGATCAGCCTTCCTTCAGTCTCTCACAGTCACCCCTCCACTACTGCAGTGGGTCAGAGAGGCACAGCGTGAGGACTCTGACTGTGAGACACGGCGTGCAAAGATATCCTCGGGACATGCACCTGATGGTTTCTTCCTTGGAGCAGAGCACGGCATCCTTTTCAGAGGACGTACCATGGTAACAGTCGATTTGCGAGAGGAGGTGCTGAGAAATTTTCACACTTCTCCTTTGGCGGTACATCCAGGAGTGGCGAAGATGTACCAGGATCTCAGACAACAGCACTGGTGGCCGGACATGAAGAAGGCTGTAGCAGAGTTTGTTTCTCGATGCCTCACCTGCTAGCAGGTGAAGGCAGAGCATCAGGTACTAGTAGGCTTGGTACAACCCTTGGAGGTTCTGGAGTGGAAGTGGGATGACATATATATGGACTTCGTGACTGGACATCCACGCACTTCCAGAGGTCACGACTCCATTTGGGTGATTGTCGACTGACTCACGAAGTAGGCTCACTTCTTACCTATCAGAGAGCAGGGCTCTATGGAGAGCATGGGGCATCTCTACGTTCAAGAGATTGTACGGCTTCACGGTGTGCCATCATCTATCGTCTCCAACCGAGTTGCTCGCTTTAATTCCCGGCTTTGGAAGGGGTTACAGGAGGTGTTCGGGACGCATCTATGTCCGAGCACAACCTTTCACCCTCAGACGGATGGTCAGACGGAGAGGACCATTCAAACTCTCGAGGACATGCTCCGCGCATGTGTCCTCGACTTTGTTCGTAGATGGGAGGACCACATACCCTTGGGGGAGTTTTCGTACAACAACAGCTACCACTCCACCATCGGGATGGCACCGTACGAGGCGTTGTACGGACGACCTTGTAGATCTCCTTCGTGCTGGACAGACCCTGGGGAGTCAGCACTTGTGGGACCGAAGATGGTCCAGGCCACGACAGAGAAGGTCCAGGTCATCAAGGAGCGGATGAGGACAGCTCAGAGCCGGCAGAAGTCATACGCTGACAGGAGGTGGAGGCCACTAGAGTTCAGGGATGGCGACCACGTCTTCTTGCAGGTCTCACCTCGACGTGGTATACGGAGATTTGGACGAGGCGGCAAGTTATCTCCGCGCTTCATCGGACCCTTCCAGGTCCTCAGCAGGATTGTTGAGGTGGCTTATCGCCTGGCTCTACCACCTCAGTTGCACCGGGTGCACAACGACTTCCACGTATCTCAGCTGAGGAGATACGTGCACGAACCGACACACATCATTGACCATGGGGAACTTGACGTTGACGATGGGGAGACTTTTACGGAGGTCCCGATGGAGATAGAGGATCGACAAGAGCAGGTCCTATGTGGGAGATCGATTCCTCTTGTACGCATTAGATGGCAGCACGTGAACCTCTAGGAGAGCACATGGGAGCGGGAGGCTCAGATGCGTGCTCAGTACCCTCATTTGTTTTTTCCTAGTTTTTGATGTATCTTTACGGGGACGTAAATCCCTGATGTGGGAGTAATGTAAAGACTCGTAAAATTCAAGGGAAATTTTTTCTTAATTTTCTTTGGAATTTTACAAGAATGCGGTTTTTGACAGCACCTGATTCCGAGACCCGGAGTGACCAGAATCAATTTCTGAAGTTTGGCTCAGGTACGTTCAGTGAACGAATGAGTGGGAATTTCTAACTTTTGAACCGGTGCCCGGAATCAAATTCTAAGGGCACCGATGAACTCGCAACGCTGATTTTCGCTTAAAGAGACCTTTTCCGAGGTTGCGTTTATTGCGGGTTGAGAGTTAGTTTTTGGGAATTTAGAATAAGTTAAATAAAAATTGTGGAATACAAATTTTTATTTTAACTTGTTGGTTAACTTCTCCCAAAGGGAGTTAGAGGTGGGACCCACATCCACTTAACCTCCCTTGGGAGGATTAAGTGTGGTGGGGCCTACACGAAGCATAACTCTTCATCTTCTCTTTTTAAACTCCCAATAACCCCTCTTTAATTAACTTGACAAGTTGGGTTATTAAATGGGTGGAGTTGTTTAATTTCAAACCTTTGAATTTCAAAATGGTTTGGTTGAGTAAATAAAATAAGCCCTTAGCTTATTTTATTTGTGTTAGAATTCTCTAGACAATCTTGAGAGAATTTGGAGCCTTCTTCTTCTTCTTCTTCTTCTTCAAGCTTTGACGAAGAACGCGAAAGACCTTCGAACATCGACGAAGAATGCCACGTTCTCGGGAATCGTCTTCCGCGATTCCATACCCGCAGCACCGACGACGTCTTCTTACGCGTCATCTCTTCCGCGACGATTTCCCGCGACGAAATCGTCGTCAAGGAACTTCGAATCCTCGCTTCACGACATCGACGTCCTTCTTCCGTGACGCCGACCACCGCGACACGTCTTCTGTGGGTCGTTGATGATCATCATTCTTGAAACTGATGTAGGGGTTTGTTTTTGATTATTTTTTTACTATCATTCTTGGTTCTAGAATGACAATCTTGTGGATAAATATTTAAGTGTTATTGTCTAACGAGAGGGGGTCCGGACCGCAGAAACACGGTCGAATCCCCCCTCCTTTGTTCTTGAATATTATTATTTTCTTGTGGATGAATGAGATGGCGTGGTGCCATCGCACCACGCGGGAATCACATGACAAATATTGCGCGGCGCCGTCGCGCCGCGCCGTGGAATGATTATCATGAACTCAACGCCATCGCGCCACGTCGATGGAAACCGAAGGTGCCGCGGCCAGAGCGGGGCCACGGCGTAGGGGCGCGATGCCGTCGCACCGCGCCGGAAGACGAAGACCGCGGCCGGTTCCGGGCCGCGGCGGAAACGGGAAGACAGGCGGCTAGCCGGGCTGCCGGTGTCGGAAGCCGGAAGGGGACCGGCATTGCCAGTCCCGTTGAAGAAGAACCGGCCGGCCAGGTCGGGCTGACCGGAAGGGGAAAACCCAGGGGAATTTAATTCCCCCGGCCAACATAAATGGACCCCCATTAATAGGGGGGCCGGTTTCACAAAGGGGGGAAGGCGGCCCCCCGTTTTTCTCAAAAGCAAGCCCCCACGTGGGGGGGGGCGTTTGATCCAAGGTGAGGCTTTCAGCTGCGCCGCTAGCAGAGGAGGCGGGGGCTTTGCCCCCCGCGCGTGGCACTCGAGCGGTGCCCCGGCCGCGCCGCCACGCCGGACTGCGCCGCCGTGCCGGGCCGCGCCGCCGTGCCTGACCGCGCCGCCGGCCGGGCTGGGTCGGACCCGGGTCGGGTCGACCGGTTCGGGCCGACTTAGGGGGGTCGGGCCGGGTCGGCCTGGACCCGGACCCCCCGTTTTCGAATCGACTTCGGTCTTTTGCCCATAACTTGAGCTACAGACCTCCGTTTGATGAACCATCCGTGGCGATGCGATCCTTGGATCGAGACGGTCTATTCGGTATATCGCACTCAAAGTTTCGGAATACTTTGTGTTTAACCAGGTTGGTTCATACACGAAACCAACCGGGCCTTCGGAGCAGAAACGCTCATATCTTGAACTACGGACGTCCTATTGATGTACCGTCAGCTTTGTTGTGTTACTCATAGTGAGACGGATCTTTTGGCATACTCCGCCCGAGGTTTGGACGCAGGTGGAGTACGGTCGGGTTGGTTTTGCCTTAAAAACCAACCCGGCCCCTGGGACGAAAACGCCAATAACCTTCAGACCGGGCATCCGATCGACGCGCCGTCTGTTGCGTTGAGTTACTGTTGGCGATACGGAAATTTTGGATACATCAACTCTATACTTTGTGACATTTCATGTATCAGCCTCTCGGCTCGTGGAGCGGACCCTCCCGAACGAGCTCGCTGTGTGCGGGAACCCGAGTGCTGGCTGAGACTGTGACTGCGACTACTACTGCTACTACTACTACTACTACTGTGACTGCGACTGCTACTGCTACTGCTACTACTACTGTGACTGCGACGACGAAAGTACAGAGATCCTTGGTGAATTCGACGACGACTGCAGCACTCAGCGATCCTACGTGGATCAGTGCTACAGGTCCTGTGTGGGCCCGATCTAGTGTGGGTCTGATCCTTTGTGGGTCATTGGGCTCAGCGGTCCTATGTGAACCAGTGCCTACAGGTCCTGTGTGGGCCCGATCCTGTGTGGGTCTTCGCGGGGGTTAGTTACCTATCGAACCTTTGTGGGTCTGACGACTTAGATGGATCAGATATCATCTTTATCGTCCTTCGAAGAAGTATACCTGTGTGAGCTGAATCCTATTACTTTCCTGTATGGAATGAGTTGTACTTGGGCTCGGAGGTTGGAGCGTATTGGAATTGATGACTTAGGTATATGTATGGGCATATACCTAAGCAGTGTCGGTTGTTACTTCGTGTTTGTATCTCACCTTTGTGGTTTATCCTTTGTGGATTTTGGGAGACCTTCAAGGGTCTTGGGGTCCTTACTGAGTAGCTTATACTCACCCCTGCACGGGCTATGCCCGCACTACGTTGTTTTGGTTGCAGATGACGAACATCGTTGATCGTGGTTGAGGCTTGCAGAGCAGGACGGTACCTGGAGGTGGACCACTGGGCGGGACGTACTCGGAGCGGACGGTGGGACCCGTGGAGCAGTGGAGCTATCTGTACCCACCCTTCAGGTGAGATTTCCAGTGGGCAGCTCGGTGTAGCGGCATTTACTTTACAGTTGTTGTTTTCCCTTTCGAGTTGTACTTTACTTTCAGTTTGGGTTTGTATACTGGCCCATTTACTTTTCCGCACTTTCAGTTGTACTCTGTTTTTACTTAGTGTTTACTTTTCTGTTTGCTTACTCTGTGGTGTTTGTTTACTTTTCAAAGGCAATGCCTTCCCTTTTTACTGGGAATTACGCCTTGGTGCTAGTTGCCAGCCCCTGGCCTATGGAAGACGGGCTTGGGGTAGTCACGACACGGGCCCCGAGGGTGGGTCGTGACATCTTTTACCCACCTCCTAGGGGCATTTCAAAATTTGTATAAAACATAATTTTACCACATCTATGTGTTGAATTTAAAAAATCCGAGAGACATTGTTAATATTAGTATTTAAAATGTTGTTCAAAAAGCTGAAAATATTTTTTGGTGAATAATAAATCTCAACTTTTATTTACCAGGGATAAAAGTAAATAAGATAATTAACAGTAGAAATGATATCATAATTATCTAAAAACATGTCATAATTCTATTGGATAAGTATAATTCAACCAAAAAAACCTTAGGAATAAAATATGATCCTCTTTTTTCCACTTTGATTAGATTGGGATAGTGATTATTATTTTATTTAAAGAACAGTTAAACGAGTTAAAATCAATGTTTAGTAAATAAACCATTTTTAATATTGTGATATACATTAGTTAAATTAAACTATAAATATTCATTATAATGTTAACAATATTTACTACCTAATGGTATTTTATTTATTATTTTTAGACCTTAAATATTTGAATTTATTTATCACACAATGATGATGAAGTAATTACATTATTAATGAAAGATTAAAATAATTGATATTATAAATATAAAAATAAATTTAATTTGAGACATTTAATGAATACCACTAATTTTATAGGTTAATATGACATTTTGGGTTTGATTAAATGAAATTTTTCCTATGTCATAACATTGTTATAAATTTAATAAAAACAAAATACCCAATAGTGACAAAATTGAGATAAAATAGTTTTTAAATCAAATAATATATTACTAATTGATATTCTATTTTTAAAGATATACAGGTTAGAAAAAGTTATTAAATAATATTATATATGTTATTAATGAACCACTTGAGGTTTTCTTGAATGATTATTGTATGTTTATTAACCATATAATATAAAAATATAAAGAGACATTGTAAATTATAAATTAATTAAATAAGAGTTAAATCTAAAAGATAAGGTTAATATAGTAACCCTAACCTGTCTAAAACATATTGGTTCAGTTTTTTTCGACGCATCCCAAACCTAGCCTAGAAATATATTATTTTGGTTCGATTAAAAAAAGAAAATGATTTTATTAAAAAATTTGATTTCAATTTTTTCCTACGGTGCCCCTCACCCCTCTTATAAAAGGGCACTTCACCTTCAATCAAGTTCACTCCTTTAATTCCATATGGTTTGGAAAAAACATAACCAATTATCCTCTCAATTTTCCTCCAATTATCATAGAGGCATTTCATTAGACATAAAGCCAACCTATAGATCCCTTTAGATATAATCAAATGGCAGAACCCGAAGAAGAGGTAAATATTTCATCAAATATTTCAAGTACTTTTCTTCTTCCACGTCCTCTTTTGGTCTTGTTTCCATTCTAAAATTAAAAATCCAGTATCTTCTATATACTTTGATGTTATTATAAAAATGGTATAACCATATTCACTATTCAATCCATCCTATAGATGACAAAATCAACATATGTGTGTACGTACGGATTACCATCTCCACGTCATGGTGTAGTTTGTTATTCAAACACTTCATCATTTTTATGGGTGTAATAATGATTATAAATTATGTTAATAAAAAATATAACAAGATAATTACTCTTTATATATGATATACTATCCAATTATATACAATTATAACAAAAAAATGATACTGTCGCTCGTGCATACGTACAGATTACCGTCTCCACAGACACGATGGGATTCATTCCACATCATATCCTTTGAAGACTAATATTAATTTAAAAAAATGTTTAAAGAATTTATATCATTCTTAATATGAATAAGATACATGAAATACATTACAATCATTACTTACGTGACAATTTAGATAATGGAAAATGAATGAGTTAACACCAGAAACGATGATACTACTGAAATATAATTAACAATGCAGTATTAGAAGATCATATATGATATCATATTAATGTATATGGTTCATGTATAATTTAATAACAATTATTTCACAATTATACATGAGGTTAACCTGACCTCAACCAAGGAAATGTACAAGCAAAGGGTTAATTTTACAATCTCTTTATTATCCGGGGAAGTTTTATACTTGAGTATCTACTGGGAACTCTTTATCATCCACATATGTGTTTCTTATAAATATATTTCAAAACTTTTTTACTATTTAATAGACATTGAGTTAAAGTATTTTATCCCATTTTTGAAATTATATGTTTTGTTAGGGATCTTTCTGTAATTTTCCGAACAAGGTACTTTATGACCTTTTCAACAAAATTATGGTAAGAATGTTTTTTAAACTCATACAGAAGGTTAGGATATTTCCTCTTTTATAACATCGTCTAAGATTCCCTTACAAGAAAATAAAAATATTTTCAAAATATATGTTTTCTTTTAAATTATATGAATTTAAAGGATTTCAAAATTGAAAGTGATATTTCTCTAAAAAAAGTTTTTATTTCATCTATGTCAAAATTCATTGATGGATTTTAAGCTTATTTGAAGTAAATTTATTATGATACAAAATGTCCATATTTCATTGAAGTTTTTGTGATATGTTTGACTATGGATGTTTTATTTTGGTACCATTAATGGGTTATGGATAATGTACATACATTTTTTATGATAGTTTTCATACAAATGTTTATGTTATGTTTAATCCTTTTGCTATGAAGAATGCATTGGAATTTTTATGTGAAGGGTGGAGCCCGATATAGCTCCTTGATGCATCTATAGGTCTCAAGAGACAAAATAGTATCTTCAAAGAAGGCCTTGACAAAATCTTATATGTATTTTTGGCACAAGGCCTTGACTATGTGGTTATAATGTCTTGCATTACGCATTCCATCATTATGAAAGTGGTTGTTGATATTGAATGAGATTATTTGACTAGTAAAATGTCCATGTGAATAAGTAAATGGAATTATTTGTTTTTATCTTTTCCATATTATACTAAAGTTCAGGTTTAAAAGGATTTTGTTTTAGTCTTATAAATTTTCTTTAAATGTTTATGCATATATATGAAATTTATGCTATATTGTTATCCATACTGAGCATCTGATCTCCCGAATTTCAATGTTATATTTTTCCCAAGATTCAAATAAGTATTTTATTACTGACCTATATGGATAGTATAAGGTATATGTTTGTAGATTAAGTAGACTATTTTGTTCTACATTTTCATTTTATAATGTAATGTAAAACTTATGAATGTATCTAGTATTTCCAATTCTACTAAATTGATCATATTTCAGGAAATGATTTCTTTTATCATGCGAATGTAATATAATATTGAACCAACTCTGGGTAACTGTGGTCGGGGCATAGCATTTTGTATCAGAGAATTTTTAGTACAATCCTTGGATGATAGATTTAGAAAAACACTGATTTTAGAACATTGCCCTAAGATAGACATTGAAGATTAGGATAGAAGAACTTCTTTAAATGGTATTGTAGAGATGTTTTTAGTTATACATGAAATACATCTCTGTCAGGATATGAGCTGGTTGATGCGGGTCTAGAACAGATGTACCTAGGGGTAAAACCCGAAAAGACCATATTGAGCTAGACTCGAAAAGAAACTGGTTCACAACAACGGGCCTTGCCACACACTTGGTTACGACAATCCTGGGAGATATGCTTAGGATAAATCTTATTTTTATTACAAACCATTATGAAGGGTTTATGTGTATATACATCCTCAAATAAATTTTTTCATTATTATGGATTATATCCATAAAACTATTCAATACATGTTATTTGTTTTACAAGTCATGAAATATGTATTGCGATTCATAAAATAATCTAGTTTATGCCATTGATTAGAAATGGAACTGAGTGGAAGGAATGTAAATAGTATAAATGCATGTAATCTATGAAGGGATTTCCCTTCTACTCAAGATTATTATAGTGGATCTGGTGAAGAAACGGGTTCTGATCAGCTTATCACCATACTGGGACAACTCACTTAGGTTATGAATAATAACCATACCCATATGAAACACCCTGATCCACAATACTGAGGATCAATGTTAGACCAGTTCATGAGGCAACAATCATCATCATTCAATGGGAGTTCATATCCATTAGTATATGAGAAATGGATAAATTCTATATAGAATATATTTCATGCTTTGGGGAGTAACAAAAGGGAGAAAGTTGTTATGGCAGTTTATAGACTTGTTGGAGATGCTGATCAATGGTGGTTATTGAATAAAAACTCAATGGAAGATTATGAAATATTAAATATCTAACAGATGGGGTTTAATGAGATTTTCATAGAAATAGACATTCCTCATGACCATCGAGCAGATATTGAATGACAATTTCTGATTCTGAGGCAAAAGGAGGATGAGAATGTCGCAATGTATGAGGATAACTTTACAAGGGTAGCATGTCATGATGCAGATTATATACATAACCCATGAAGTAATATTGATCATTTCTTTGATGGGTTAAACCCATTTCACCTTCGAGAATTAGTCTCACAATCCATCTCGTCGTACGAAGATATTGTCTCATGTCCTATCAAGGCTGAAAAGGAATTCTCCAAGTCTTACGACTTTAATGAATATAAAGAGAATATATGTTATTATGAACGCATTAAGAATGGAAATAATGGGAGGAAGTGAAATGTTTAATATCCAACCTATATTAAATAAGGGAGTATCCACATCGGTACATTCCGGAAGGGAATAAGAGTTTGTTACAAGTGTGGTGAAAAAGGGCACCATGCTCTTGATTGCAAGGGGAAGAAAGTGTGTGTCAATGTTGAATGATACAACTGTAGAGAAAGGGGGAATTTTGGAAATGAATTTCCTAAGCACCATATAAACATATCATAAAAAAGGCCAAGTGATCAAGGCCAAGCTTATTCAATCACTACTGCTGAGGTTGAAGCTCCGAAAGATGTGGTGGCAGGCAATTTAATGGGTTTCTCATGTTTAGCCAATGATTTATCGGATTCTAGATCATCACATTATTTCATATCTTACAATATTTCTATGAAAATCAGTTATATTTTCAATTTTATTTAATAAGGTAGTTTTCAGTCAAAACTCTTAAGGGAATTATCATTGAATCAATGTTTTGTGAATCAATTCCCATTAAGGAATATAAATTTTATTTATCCGTTGATCTCATATTCATACCCATTATTAAATTTTATATAATCCTTGTTATGGATTGTATTTTTTATAACGAGGTTAAAATTTATTTTATAAAGGAGGATACAATTTTCGATGATGATAGTGAGTATATTATCTTTAGAGCAGAAATGTCACCTTCTGATTCTTATCTAGATCCACCACAAGTAGTTAAACTAAATTCAATTATTGGGAAGGAAGAGAATGAAATAACTGTGATTGATGAAAGGAATGGTCAAATATAATATGTACCTATTGTGTAAGAATATTTTTATGTGTTTCCATACGATTTACCTGGACATCCTACAGAACAAGAAGTTGAGTTTTTTATTGATATAAATCCTGGTTCAAGGCCCATATCGAAGACCCCTTATAGAATGGCCACTGTGGAATTAGTGGAACTAACGAAACACATAGAGGAACTATGTTACAAGGGATTGTTTATCCCTAATGTTTCTCAATGGGGTGCCCCTGTCCTTTTTGATAAAAAGAAATACTGATCTATGAGGTTGTGTATTGACTACAGGAAAATCAATGTTATAACAATAAATAACAAGTATCTCATACCTCACATTGATGATTTATTCGACCAACTTTATTGAGCTCAATATTTTTTAATGATTTACCTTTGATTTGGATATCATCAGTGTCATGTGAATAAGGATGAAATTCCAAAGAAAACATTTCGAACTGGGTATAGGCATTATGAGATTACAATAATGTGTTTTGGGCTAACTAATGCAACCTCTATTTTAATGAATCTAATGAACAGAGTTTTCAAGGAATATCATGATGTAATTATAGTGGTATTTATTGATGAATTCCTAGAATACTTAAAATGATATGATGGTCATAAAAATCACATGTGCACTATTCTGAAAACCCTCAGAAGAAATGAATTAAACGGGATGTTTTGCATGTGTAAATTTAGAATTCAAGATATTTCTTTTCAAGACCACATTTTCTCTAAGGATGGAATATCTGTTGATCCTTTTAATACAAGAGAAACACCAAAATTTCCAGCATTGATGAGTATAATAGAGGTATGAATTCTTATTGATTTTTCAAGTTATTATCGGAATTTCATCCATAATTTTTCCCATTTGGCTAACCCATTAACCAAGCTCACTCGTAAAGTGGTTAATTTTTTTTGGACAAATGAGTGTGAAGAATATTTTGAATAATTGAAGAGAATAATAGTCAATTCTCCTATCTTGACTCAACCATTGGGGAATGATGGATTTGTTATTTATAGTGATGCATCAGATAAAGGACATTATTGTGTCCTTATGTAGAATTATATGGTTATTGAATATGCATCACCGTAACAAAAAATTCTTGTTCAAAAATATACTACTCATGATCTTAAGTTAGCAGCAGTAATATTATATTTGAAAATATGGAGACATTATCTCTATGGTGAAAAATGTGAGATATATACTGATCACAAGAGTTTGAAATATATTTTGTCACAGAATGAACATAAAATGATGTAAAGAAGATGACTTGAACTACTCAAGGATTATGATTTCACAATACACTACAAATCGGGGAAGGCCAATAAGGCGGTAGATGATTTGAGAAGAATGGATCATGGAGTTTTGAACAAGATGAGAGTTGAAAGGGATCCTATTTTCTTGGATCTAGTGAAAATGGATATGGGAATAATCAAGAAAGATGAGACATTAATACTTTTTCAAGTGGTTTCCAAACCATCTTTACTAGAAAGGATAAAATGTAATCAGACAGATGATGAATAATTTCAAAAGAAGATTAAATCTGTGAACGATGGGAGATTGATCTACATTGTATATGAATATGGAATTTTGAAATTTGGTAAGAAAATTTGTGTTCCAAAGATACTTGATATAAAAATGGAATTGTTGAATGATGCTCATAGACGCAATTTCTCTATACACCCTGGGAGCACAAAGAAGAATAGAGATTTGAAGCACATTTTTTGTGGGACAACATGAAGTGGGAGATTTCTGATTCTGTGTCAATATGTATGGTTTGTCAAAATGTTAAAGCTGGAAGGAAATATCATAGAGGAGTCATGCAACCTCTTCTCATACCTGAGTGGAAATGGGATAATATTACGAAAGACAATGTCCTGGGACTTCCAAATACTCCTAGAAGGATGATGCAACATGGTTCATTGTTGATCGTCTTACATTGTCAGCACATTTTCATTGTATAACAGAAGACTTACAACTTTATTGTTTATCATGACTGTATATTAATGATGTTGTAAGACTTCATGGAGTACACCTATCGATTGTGTCTGATCGTGATCCCCGTTTTACTTCAAGATTATGGAAAATTCTACAAAAATCCTTGGATATAGAACTTCGTTTGAGCACTTCCTATAACCCTCAAACTGATGGACAATCAGAAAAAAGTATTCAAACCATATAATACATGATGATATATTTATCACACGACTTTCAAGGTATGTGGGATCATAATTTTCCTCTAGTAGAATTTTTATATAACAATATCTTCCATTCATGTATTCATATGGCACCATATAAAGCGTTATATGGAATGAGATGACGCAAAACATCCTATTAGGATGAGGTTGCTTAATAAAAACTTGTAGGCCCAGAACATGTTGAGGAAATGATGGAAAAGGTGAAGGTAATCCAATCCCACATCAAAGCCTCTAAATATATGCAGAACATAAATGCTTATAACTGAAGGAAGGATTTGGAATTTTATGTAAGAGATCATGTTTTCATGAAGGTATCTCCATTTAAAGGAATTATATGATTCAATAAGAAGGTTAAATTGAGTCCTAGATACATCGGACATTTTGAATTCAAGAATAATTGGGGTTGTAACTTACCGTTTGGAAATACCGCCAAGTCTCTCCAATGTTCATGTTGTGTTCCACGTATCACTGTTGAGAAAATACATGCCTAACCCAACGCATATACTAACCTATGATGAATTAGAATTGGAACCCGATCTGCTTTATTGCGATGATCTTATAAGGATTATTGATACACGAGAACAAGTTTTGAGAAATCGGATGGCTCGTCTAGTAAAAGTTCTATTGAGAAACCATAAGATGGAAGAGGCAATGTGTGATTCTGAAGAACATATGATAAAAAACCACCCGAATCATTTTATGCAGTGATATTCTAGAAAATTTGAGGATGAAATTATTTTAAGGAGGAGATAATGTAACACCCTATGCATCCATAATACTTTTCCCTTTTAATAATACAAATCCTTGTGTTGTAGGAAATTTCATGTTAAAACACACCATAACAAATTAAACTAGCTGTTATGAATCGTAATACCCACTTTTTGAAATTTTTTTAATTATATCTTTCAAAATTTACTCCATTTTGGGATTTGGAATATCAAAATAAGTGTTGGGTTAATTTTTGGAATTTTTCTGAAAACGTTAAATTTTTTATTATTAGTTAAAAAACACTGTGTTATTGGTTAAAACATACATTTTATTTAAATAATTAGTTATTTTATTTTAAATTTATTTTAGTTCAAAATAGATATATAATATCTATATTTGATTAAAATAATTCATTGGAGTAATTTTATAATAAAAGTAGATATATAAAATTTTATCAATCAATTTACCGCCTTTTACCCACATCCTATTAGCATTTCCAAATTCTTATAAAACATAATATTACCGCTTTTGTGAGATGAATTTCGAAAATAATAGAGGAATAGTTAATATCAATACGTAATGTTTGGGTAAATAATATGAAAATAATTTTAGTGAATAGTATCTTTTGACATTTATTTACTGCGGTTAAAAGTAAATTGGGTAATTAAGGGTATTAATGATATCATCATTAGCCTAACACATGCCCTATTTTATTGGATAAGTAAAATTAGACCAAAAACAACCTTAGGAATAATATATTATTCTCATTGGTCCACTTGGAATAGATTATGACATTTGTTAATATTTTATTTAATGAAAAGTTAAAAGAGTTAATATCAAAGTTTATTAATTAAATATTTTTAATATAGGGTTATAAATAATATAAATTAGACAATAAATATTAATTATTAATATAAAAGTATTTCATATATAATGGAAATTTATTTATAATTTTTAGACATTAAATATTTATATTTATTTATGATAGAATAGTGATGCAATAATTACGTAATTAATGAAAGATTAAAATAAATGATATTATAAATGTCCAAATAAATCTAATTTTAAAAATTTAATGAATTAAACTAATTTCATATGTTAATATGACATTATAGGGTTTATTAAATTAATTTTTTAGATGTAAAAATTTAGTTATGAAATGAAAAAAAATAAAATACCAAATAGTGTCAAAGTTGACATAAAAGAGTTTTACAAACAAATATTATATTCCTAAAACACTAAGGTTATGCCAAATGGATTAAATAATACCATATATTTAATTAATGATCCACTTGAGGTTCTCTTAGACGTTTATAGTATGTTTATTAACCATAGAATATAAAAATACAAAGAGACATGATAAATGTCAAACTAGTTTACTCAGAGTTAAATCTATATGATAAGTATAATATAGTAACTCAAACCTGTATAAAACAAATTGTTTGAGCATTTTTCAACCCATCCCCACCTCATCCTGCAAATAAATTATTTTTTATCCATTATAATTCGAAAATTATTTTATTATAAAATAAGATTTCATCCTTTTCCTAAGGTGCCCATCACTACTCTTATAAAAGGGAACTTCCCCTTCTGTCAGATTCACACCTTCAAATCCATTTTTCTTGGCGAACCCCTTCCAAAATATCCTCTCAAATATCTTCCATTAATCCTATAGGTCTTACTTTTTCCAGAAATCCATCCTATAGAGCCCTTCTGATAAAATCAAAGTGAAGAACCAGAATAAGAGGTAAATATTTAATCACATCTTTCAAATACGTTTATTCTTCCACATTTTCTTTCTTTATTGATTCCATTAAAAAATAGTACCTATAGAATCATGTATATACTTTAATGTTATTATAAAATTGGTACAACCCTATTTATTTTTCTATCTATCCTATAGATGATAAAGTCACAATACATGTTCATGTACGGAATACCATATCCACGTCGTGTAGTTGTTTGTTATTCAAACACTTCATCATTTAGATGGGTATAATAATGAGTATAAATTATGTAAATAATATATATAACATGATAATTAATCTGTATATATGATATACCATCAAATTATATACTATTTTAATTTCAATATAATGACATTGTCGCTCGTGCGTACATACTGATTACCGTCTCCACAAATGCGATGAGTTTCATTTCCCATCGTATCAATTCAAGAATAATATTCATTTAAAAATAATTTTTAATGTCTTAATATAATTCTGAATTTTAATAAGAAACATCCTATCTATATAAAACATTACTTACGTAACAAAGCATATAAAAGAAAACAAATCAGTTAACACCCTAAACAATGATTCTATAAAGTATCATAAACAAATAAATATTAGAAGATCAAATATGATATCAAATATATGTATATGGTTCTTGTATAATTTAATAACAATGATTTCACTATTATACAGGAGGTTAACCTACCCTCGACCAAGGAAAAGTACAAGGTAAGGGTTAATTTCACAATATATTTATTATGTGATGTTGTTTTATACGTGAGTATCTACTGGGACCACTTTATCATCCACATCCTTGTTTATTCAAAATGTATTTAAAACATTTTTAATTTTTAATAAAAAAATGGGCTAAATTCATTTATACCCTTATTTTATATTGTATGATTTTGAAGGAATCAATCCAGCGTTATCAAGAGAAGGTACTTTATGACCTTTTCGACAAAATTATGGTAGGAATGTTTTTTAACTCATATGGAGGGTGTGGCTATTTTCCGCCATTATAACATCGTTGATGATTCCCTTAAGAACATATAATAATCTTTTCAAAATAAATAGTTCTTTTATAATTATATTACTATAAAATGATTTCAAAATATAATGATATATTTCTCTACAAATTGTTTTGATTTCAACTATGTCAACATCCTTTGATTTATTTCAATCATATTTTAAGTTAATATATTATGATACAAAACTTCTATATTTTATTGAAGGTTTTGTTGTTTGTTTGATTGTGGATGTGTTATTTTTTACACGATTCATGGGTTATGGACAATGTATTGACATTTCTTATGATAGTTTTAATACGAACGTTTAGGTTATTTTTAAAACTATTAATATGAGGAATGAATTGGACATTCTAAGTGATGTTAGAGCCCGCTATAGCTCCATGATGACTGAGAAGATCTCATGAGACAAACTAGTTTATTGAAAGAAAGCCTTGAAAAAAATATTATTTGTAGTCTTGGCACAATTCCTAGACTATTTTGTTATGATGTTTGGAATTATGAATTTTCTCATTATGAAAGTGGCTATTGATATTACATGTGATTATTCAACTAGTAGAATATCTGTGTGAATATGTATGTGGAATTATTCAATTTTATCATTTCCATATAATTCTGATGTTCATGTTTAAAAGGCCCTTGTTTTAGTCTTATACATTTCTTTAAATGTTTATTCTTATTTATGATAGTTTCCACTATATTGTTATCCTTACTAAGCATCTGAGCTCACCCCATTATATGTTTTATTTTTCATAGGATATGAAGATGTAATTTATGACTGACCGGTAGGGATAAACTATGGGATATGAGTGTGGATTATGGAGAATATGTTGTTGTATAATTTCATTTTATAATATAATGTAAAACTTATGAATGTATTTAATTTTTCCAAGTCTACTAAACTGATCGGTCTTTCAGGACATGATTCCTTGTATCATGTCGTTGTTTTGTAATAATGCATCGACTCTGGGAAACATGGGTCAGGTCATTACATATAATATCATAAATTTATTTATTCAGATGTAAATAAATGTAATTTTAATTATATTCCTTTATAGGGATTATAATATGGTATGAGACACATTGGAATGATTTATTAATTTTTCTTAATTAATATTTAAATGATCCCATTTAATATATTTTATCTATGTCAACATACTTAATTTAATTTGGTAATTTATTGGGGATTTTATCTTATGATTCCATATTATATACTTTTTTAAAATGATTGTGTGGATTCAAATGTTTCAATGTTGGATGGGACAGATTTTATTAAAAATTTATATTTAAAACCTATTACTCAATATTTGACTAATTATTTGGACATGAAAGGTGTGGGTTGGGCACTAGTTAATAAAATCCCTTAAATGAATCAATAGTCTCTTTAGATGAAACTAGTTAGTCAAAAAAACACCACATTTGTTTCAAAGAATAATCTGAGAGGTTGATAACGACAAACATAAACTAGAAATAGGATTTATCATGACAGAAACTGTATATTGAATATATCTGGATAGTTGATATGTCCGACATTATGAATTCATTCAATTCATTTTCTACAATCTAGATGATTTTCACCATGTAAAATATATGGGTTCATTTAAATTTTATTTTTATTTATTACATGGAATTATTTTTTATTTATTTACCCTATGATGTTTATCCTTTATTGATATATGATCAATTCCGTTGTACTTTAACATTTCTAAGAATTTGAGGTAACCCATTTCAAGTGTTTTATTTTCCCCATTTTTACATGTTGTTTATTATGATTGATATAATGGGTTATTATATGGGGAATTTTGGTCCTCTCAATGAAAATAATTTCTAAATTCTCTGTACAAATTATAATTTTAATTTCATATATTTACCTAGATTACAAAGACTATTTTTTATTTAGTATTTTGGGATGTGATTTGTTATGTATCATGCGAATGTAATAGAGTAATGAATGGACTCCAAGGTACTGGAGTTAGGGTCGTTATGTTTTTAATGATATTAAATTTAGTAGAATCAAAATCAACTAGATATTTAAGATCATTTATCAAGAAACATAATCATAAGATAAAATTTGAGAATAATTATAGAAGAACATCCCAATGAAACTTCATTAATGACTATTGGATTATCTAGATAAGAAATTTTCATTTTGTGTTAAGCATTTCACATGTTTTGGGTTTGTTCTTGTATTTTAAAAATGATATGATCCAATATAGTTCATGTATTCATTTATAAATAGAACATAGCATAAATAATGCTAACATCACCAATGAACGCGTTTAGAATAGTATGAATGATAACATCATTTTTGAGATGACGCCATTATTTTGATGGGTGTTAATCTCCTAAATTTTCTCATCATATGAAGACAAAATTTCATGTTCTAAAATGGAAAAGAAAATCAATATAAGTATTATGAATTTAATGAAATGAGTGAGATGAATAATATGACTAATCAAGATAAGGATAAAAGGAAAAAGGTAATGTAGTATTTTCCCACATTAAATAATTTTGGAATGAGACACCACAATATATGATTCAAAGTAAAATATGTTTTCTTTTATAATGGTTAAAAATGATGAAACTCGAATTATTGAATGATAAGTAACTAATTTTCCAAAATTCAATTATTCATATATAAGGATATGGGGCACTATAGAAAATAATTCCATCAGCATCAAGGGAATATTCATCAAAATAATATAATGTATTGGGGTTAATATAATCATAATAGATTAATGTTGTTTAACATATTCATAAATTTTGGATATGATAATTATAAATACAATATTCTATCAAAATATTATGTTGATTAGATTTTTGAAATTTGGGGATCATCATTCTAAATTATTGGTCTTTCATTTTTTAAACGCATAATTTGGATGATTCTTTGACTTAACTTCTTATGGAAAGGATTAAAGTGAATTTTGGATATTATTTTCTGAGGATAAATGTTTAAATATCATATTGTATGATATTTAAAAACCATATTTGTATGAGTAAATATTTAGAGGCTATATTAATTAGTTATGGATCCTAACATTCATTAATTTTGCTTCAGGTTTGAAAAAGTCAACTTGTATATGCATTTCCTATTTTAAGGGATGAAGTGAAAGTAGATCGAAGTACAACCAAAGATGAGATAATTATAATGACATGAAAATTAATAAAATGAGATTATATTATTCAATTTCTTATCTAAATAGTAAATTAATACCATAACACTAGGAAATTAATTTGAATAAAAAACATGATTTATTTAATTTTCATATTAGGAAATAAATGGCCACTTTACCATATCCTAGATTTATGGTTTTCATATGGTATGAATTTAGATGATAATATTATCCATCAATATACATCATAAATTTATGGTTATAATTCTCTAAAATTTCCCATTGTTTACTTCAAACTAAGGATTTTGTTTTAGGAAATCATAATGTCATGGCATCCTTCACATTTTCCTCACCCTCTAATTAAGGGGATGTTATACTAACCCCATTACTGATGTGAGTTTTCGAAAAATTAATTTCAAAGTATCAAACATTATTTCTACATTTAAAATCAAAAATTATGCAGTCAAAATTTATTATTTTATGGGAGAGTGTAACAACCTAGTATTATATGGTATGACTTTTATTAAAAAAAATCAATTTCATTGATACCTTATCTGAACGAAATAACTAAATATTATTATTTTGATAATTATCACTTATACTTATGAATATTAGTAATGAATGTTGTTAAATAAATTATTAAATCATGGTTTGAAAAAGTTTATAAAATTAATTTGTTTATTACCAATTAATTATAAATCAAAATAAATACATGTGAACAAAAAAATGTTTTTTAAATATTATTTTTATTCCAATAATTACATTTTATGTTACTAAATTGAATTAGTAACTATTAGTTAATTATCATAATCAAATATATATTTCATATATTCAATAATATGTTTTTAAATTCATCTATTTTTATAGGATTATGATAAGAATAATTCAAATCTTAATCATAAAAATCTATGTATTTTTATGAATAGTTTTTCGACCTTATGATGGTTCACTTGTTTTTAATAATTTTTTTATTATTTTATAAGTATTATCTAAAAAAACATTTCCTTTTTTAAAAATAATATAAAACTTACATTAGGGTACTTTTTTGGTAAAATTTTAAAAAGTTTCATTTTTTTATGAATATGAAAAAAAGTAAAATTTTATTTAAATACTCAGTTTTCATCCAAATTATTTATTGAGTTGAAATATATTTTAAATTTTTTTTAATGTTAAGTAATTAAATTAGACACCAAAAAAAAATTTAGGTCGTTCAAATCAATTTCACAATAAAATTTGGTATAAAAACATTTCAATTTTTAAACTTGTTTCTTTAAAAACCTTCTCATTCGTTGTGTCTGCGGAATAAATTTGAAATCAAATGTTTCCAATTATATGAATTTAATATCGAATAATGGAACCATTATTTTTAATTATATGGTACAAATTATTGTTTATGGTCAATTTCAACTTTAGGTATAAAAATTTTACCTAGGTTAAAAAATTATTTACCGCAGTATAGGCACTATTGTGACAAGAGTTATAGTTAAAAGGTAAAATCCGGACCTACATAAAAATATCAACATTTAATGGGGTTTTTAGGTATTTAATGACAATTAATATTCACCTTGTCATTAATTAATATTAATATTAATTGAAATTAGTTCATCATAAATGTGGTTGGCTTTAGTTATAAAATATTTATTATTTAATCACATTAACTCACCTCTCCTCAAGTATAAATACCCCCACTAACCACCCCATTTATAACCCAAAAATAAGTTTACATTCTCAAATCCCTAACAAAACCAATAATCCTCACTTTACCAATATCCAACTACAATTATTCTAACTAAAAGGACAATCCAAGACCCTTTAAGAAGAGATTTAAACGATGAATTTCGAATAAGTGGTAATGTTCTTAAATGAGAACTATTATTTTTTTCATTCCCCAAAATAGTAATTATTATAATACCATGATTAAATACTAACAATTTTATATTAAATATAGTTGTATGTTGTCATGTTAATGGTATGGCCCATATCTTCACACACTTCTATCCCACAATATACACAATAATTGTTCGTTTGTACAGAGGACTACTACATTGAGAACCAATTTCATCCATTCCTCTATTAAATACAATAAATTTTTGGAGTAATGATGAATTAAAAGTTTACAGATGATATAAATAATATTAATATTGTATTATGATTCTATAACTTTTATATAACACAAACCATCTTGCTATATATTTTCTGGGAATATGATAACATCATTTAAGGACGTGTGGGCTACCGCCTCCTCAAAGCGATCTAATTCGTTAATTCGTTTCATGGAATTTATTATGGATTGAAAACATAATCACACATGTCATATATGACATAAAAATGATTCAATAATTTTAATTTACCAATAAATTATTTATATTTCTTTTTTCAATATCATAAGAAAATGGAAACAACATTAATACATACATATAAACTATCGTCTAAATGAATGGTAGTCTCTTGCAAATTTATTTATGTTATTTGGGTTAAGTGGTCACTTGATGTGTATCTTGGGTTTTCTAATCATCAGATACATAAGAAGAAACCTAAATACATGTATATTATATATATTTTTTGGATATAATGTTGATAACTTTTGGTTGACTTTAGACGAGATTAAATGATCACTGATAGATCAATTTAAATTCAAATTATGAGAAAATGAGTTTGTCCTACATTATCTTTTGGGGTGTATTGGATATATCTGGGTTTAAATTATTTCAATTTCATTAACTGGAAAAGTATTCATTCAATTAAAACAATATAACCTCATCAATTACTAGTTTAACACATTCACATTAACATGTTAATCAATTATATAGTTGGAGGATAATTTTCTTGAGAAATTCTGGGTAAATGATCTTATTTGAACAAGAAATATATGGTGATAAAATTCAATAAGGAATAAAAAGATATAAAATTGGTTAATTAAAATATTAAATAAAAGAAATTATAAAAAATTTAATGTGTGAGAAATAGCCTTTAATCTATAACCATGATACTACCATTGATCAACCCAAAAAAGTTTTATCCCTCCATTGATTCTATAATTTAAATGTATGATAGATATAGACTCATGAGGGGTGAATAGATGATGGAAAGCAATGAAATAATGGCCAGTCTACTACTGTGTGATGAAATTCAAAGGTGTTGGAGTGAATAAGTTCACACCTTGGAGAGACCATATCATTATGATATGAAGAATAAAAAAATAATATAAAATGTGGAAATTTAATAAAAAATAATCTTATTTGAACATCATAAATGTTAATGAAATGCGACTAGGAATGAAATGTTATAAAATCACATTGATATGATGAAAATATCGAATCCCTATAGATACTCTGAAACTACTACCATAAATATGCATTTTGGAATTCTTGGGTCATGAATCCAAGAGTGAATGTCACACCAATTAATTATAGTAGTCCTTGTTGGGTTTAATATTAATAGAGAATGGAATTTTCCACATATGGAAAAATTACGAGCCAACTTGCATCTACAAACTATAGGATATGAATTGAGATTCTTGATGGCCAAATTTTAGTGGTGCATAGAATAATAAATATAATTCTAACACCCTGACCCAAAAAGACCGATGCCAATGCATTCTTACATTACATTTTCATTATTACACAGAATAAATTCCCAAAGGACTGTATAGTTTACTATTCTTAGAAAGCATGATTATATAAATAATACCCAAAATACATTAAGAAAATAGAAAAAACATTCTAAAAAATAAATTGAAATAAAACCCATCATTTGATGCTTATTAAATGTTCTCTAATTCCTATCATGGTGAATGAAAAAAAAATGTTGTGATTAAATTCTAAGTAAGGTTATGTACAAGGGAAGAAATAATGACTAAATATATATAGACATTAAAATATTTGAGTACAATATTAATAAAAATACTATATATGGAATAAATAATGTTGTAAGTATGAAAGTGAAACACATTCCATATAATAATAAACTGAGAATAATATATATATATATATATATATATATATGTCGATGCAAAATCTCATCATAAAAAAAACTGACACTATTTGAGGGAAATTTATTTCTTATTGGATGTCATGTCTTCGGAATAGGAAAACCTATTATCATCATGGCGTTTAAAACACAAATAGAAACCCATATAAATTGGCCAACTTATTTCCCTCAAGAGAACCTGTCGATGTATCGACAAGCGATATAATGTATGGGATCTTCCCATTACTTCCATTTCAAATAATTCCTTATAATTAGAATACTTGATAACTATTATACCATATCAAATATATTTATTCAATGTGAAATAATTATTTAACAATAATTCCAAAATTAATCAAATAATTATCAAAGTTACCACTGTATGATAAATGGTATACGGTTTAGGAAATACCAGTATAAATTGAATAAGGATATTAATATTCATTAAATTTATAATTTAAATGATTAAAATATAGTGATTGTTTCCATGGAAAATTACATAACAAAAGGAAGTTAGTTTAAGAACATCTGAGGCAAATAATCTTTCAACATTCCAAAGTGTCCAAAACTACTATGAAACATTTAAATATTAACCACCAGAATTTTATGAAATTAAATCAATGATATGACATAATTATTATAAGATTATTAATGACATAATATATTATTATGGGTTGTAGGTATGGTAGGAAAAATAAATATTCATTGAAAATGACATTAATCTCACAGATTAAAAATGAGAGATTAAAATCCCTTTTCATAGCCATCCTTTTGTTCTGTGTTTTGTAACCCCAATTATATTGGTTTAAATTATTTTAAAAACTAATACAAGAACCAAAAAAATTATATAATATCATATATTAACTTATTACAGTATTTTATTACCCATTTGATATCACTATATCATTATTTTAACTATTTTGGATGTTAATTGCTCAGTTCTCTCAAGTATGTCTTGAATTATTATTTATTATTTTATTAAATATATCATGGTTTAATAATCTACATAATTTAAATCATGACTAAATTATCATATATATTCATTAAATATGTATCTATTCTAATCAATAGCATTTTGAGATTAGAAATGAAGTGCACTGTTCTTGGAGATGGTAGGTCGTACGTACACATGAACACTACTTCCATTTTTTTATTAAATTAAACCAATTAAAACAATATGATACATAATGATTATATAATTTAACATATAATATTTATGTTATATTTTTTTTATATTTTTATTATAATCATTTTTTATACATTACATGTATGTAATGCACAAGTCATTTTTCTTTGAGTGGGCGGTAGTCCACACTTCATCAAATGAAACTACGATATTTACACATTCTAGGATCATAATTGTATGTTATAAATAAAAATTATAGATAAATGAATAAATTATAAATTAAATATATATTATATATAAATAGAGTGTAAATTATAATGTCCAACATTAGAGTCAGTAGGGATAGTTGAACAATCCTTATTTCGTGATACAATAGTTCACCATACATAGAAATAATAAGTTCTTTACCCATTAGATGGAGGTGTGTGTAATGGTAAGTAAAACCCTTATAATAAAAAATTAATAGTATTTTTAGGATATTGGTGATTTAATTTAATCATTGAATAAAAATATTATATGGAGTGAAGAATGGAAATGAAATTAGAAGGCATGAGAGAATGTGTCACCTATTAATCAAATAACCTATTTTGTTTTTCACCAAAAGAATAATTTCATTTGTTTCATCCAATGGGAATAATTATTGGAATAGATAAGGGATGTTTGGAGAAAAATGGGATAGTTCATGGGAGAAATTATGTGGTTTTATATGTGATATGAAGTGGAAAAGTCGGTGGGATTTTATAGGTAAGGGGGAGTGGACCTTTTGTAAATGCCAAATAGTATTCAAATAATGGTTGATATATCTTTCCTAATGTTCCTCCAAAATGAAAAAATGGATTAAAAGAGTACAATGGTCTAGAAAAACCTCATACATAGAAAAATATTTTCATTTTAACAATTTTTGTACCTTAACATCTATGATTCCCCAATATTATCATTTTGGATTTTATTAAAGAATCTCATTTTCTAATCTAATTAATTTGATCATTAAGACTATATTAAAGTGAAAATTAATATAAAATATAGAGAAACTGAATTATCGACATTATATATAATTTATTTATTAATAAAACCATTTTTTAGGAAATTAATTTTAATACAAGCGCATGTTATTAGATAAAATGATGCCTGAACCCGGACGGTGTTAACAACATTTTTACAGTATATGGTTCAATAATTTTATTATAAAAGTTCAATTAATTGATTAATTGAAATAAATAATATTTATTAAAACTTAATAATCACATGGTAGTGTATTGGATTTTTATTAATTTATAATCATATAATAATATTCATTTGTTGTAAAAAACAATAATTTGAATTTAAATATTAATTATTTAATATTAATTTCGAATTATAAATAATAATTTTGAATTGAAATATATTAGTTTTACAGATTTTTAACATTAAATATTAATCTGAAAATTATAATTACCATAATTCATTCAATTATCTACACTTTGAATATTTATTTTACTTAATTATAAACTAAATAATCACTATGTCGATGTTTCTTAAGAATTTTAAGTACCTAAAAACATATAATGTTTACTTATAATTTATTAAGGTATAAATAACCCATATATAATTCAAAAGGTTATCGGTAACCGAAAATATGACGTTTTATAAAAACCTTAATGTTTTTAAAAAATTTAAATGGAATGAAAGTTCACTTATGTCTTTTTCCTTACATATCTTTTTATATTGATCACTTCCATTTAATAATAATAAAATAACCCAAATATTTCTAACAGTGTGGGGAAGTAGTAAAATAATTGGTATAAAATTTATTTTTGGACATGTTTCAAAGTCATTTTTCCTTAATATTAATGTTTAGACCCTTATTAAGCACAATCCTACCTTAATCTCTGTAATTAATTATAATCACATTCACTAATCATTTTGGTCAAAAAAATTATATTTATATTATTAGACAACAAATATATTACTAAAACAAATTTCATGTCATTTTCTCAGAATTCTAATCATTTGACTTGGAATATTAATAATAACGTAGAATCAAGATACGGGGAGAAAAAATGGGGTTTTCTGGTGGAAAAACATTCAAAGGGTTGTTATGTTTTCATATTAAATTTGAAAGTAAAATTAATTCTAATGAACATTATTGTATAAAAAGGTGTATAATTGATCAAATGTTACTCTGAATCAAATATAAAATATAATTTATCATTAATGGTTATTTAAACAAAAATGTTGTTTTCACTAAATTGCAACAACTTTCACAATTAATCAAAAAATGATGTTTCACAAAAAAATACAAAAATTTCATTCCAAGCAAATATCAACATTCTAAATTCAAAAATAATGTTTATTTCTAAAAAAATATATTCCAAATTGTAAAAAATTAGTTTTAATATAGGTTCTCCATTAAAATGTGGTAAAATATAGTATCGTGTGTAACACAAGCTAATTCAAACTCACATGTAGCATAAAATTTACATTGTGTATAAATAATTCCAACTACATGATGATATTTATTATATAAAAAATATTATAATGTCTTGGGGTGTTACATTATAGAAACCATAATTAGTTTGTGTGCTCGAAATTTAATCATGAAGATTGTAATCTAGGGATTGGAAATAAACTATTTTTGAAAGTCCCAAATCATAAAAGGGTAAATATCACAATTTATTAATAAAATAGAATAAAAAGTACAATTGTAACGCCGTGACCCTAGTTACCCAGAGTTGGTCAATTTTTACATAACATGGGCATGATTACAAAAGATTATGTCTTGAAAGACCGATTAGTTTAGTAGCCTTAGAAGAACTAGATACATTCATACAGTTTACAATACATAATAAAATGAAAAACTACAAAAACATTGTTTCCATATAAGACACTCATATCCCCATAGACTATCCTAGAAGGTCAGTCATAAAAAACTTTTTCACATCATGAGAAAAATAATACATAGAATGGGGTGAACTGATATTCTCAGTAAGGATAACAATATAGAAGAAACATTATAAATAAGCATAAACATTTAAGGAAATGTATAAGACTAAAATAATAGCCTATTAAACATGAAAATAAACATAATATGACAAATATAAAATCAAATGATGCCATTAACTTATTCACATTGATATTTTACTAGTCTAACAGTCACATGCAATATCAATAACCACTTTCATAATGATAGAATGCATAATTCCAGACTTTCATAACCACATAGTCAAGAACTTGTGTCAATACTACATATAAGATTTTGTCAAGGCCTTGAACCAAGACAAAAGTTTGTCTCATGAGACCTACGGATGCATCGAGGAGCTATAGCTGACTCCACCCATCACATATTTAGTCCAATGCCTTCATCATATGAAAAGGCTTAAACATATCATAAACATTCGTATTAAAACTACCATATGAAATGTCAATACATTGTCAATAAACAATGAGTGGGGTAAAAATAAAACATCCACAGTCAAACATATAACCAAACCTTCAATACAATATGGATGTTTGGTATCCTAATAAATCAACTTCAAATAATCTTAAAATCCATCAAATGATGTTGACATAGATGAAATCACAGCCTTTTTTTAGAGAAATATCTCATTCTATTTTGAAATAATTTAAAATTCATATAATTATAAAATAAAACATTTATTTTTTAAATATTATTATAATCTTGTAAGGGAAGCTTTGATGATGTCATAAATGCGGAAAATAGCCACACCCGCCATATATGTAAAAAAATACATTATTTCCTTAATTTTGTCCAAAAGGTTATAAAGGACCTTGTTTGGAAAACTACGAAATGATTATTTTATAAACATCATATAAAAGTCAAAAATGGTATAAATTACTTTAATTATAGTCTATAACATATTAATAATTGTTTGAAATATATTTTTATGAAACATAGAGGTGGATGATAAAGAGGTCCCTGTAGATACTTACGAAAAAACAACCTTAGATAATAAAGTGATTGTGAAATTAACCATTACATTGTAATTTTACTTGGTAGAGGGTAGGTTAACAACCTATATAATGGTGAAATAATTGTAATTAAATTATACTAGAATAATATACATCAATATAATTTCATATATGATCTTTTAACATTGCCTTATTAATAATTTCATAGTATTATCGTTGTTTCGGTTGTTAACAGATTCATTTTATTTTATATTATTTGTTATGTGAGTCATATTTTTTGTAGATGGGATGTATCATATTCATATTATGAATTATATCATGTCTTTAAACATTATTTTTAGTCATATATTGATAATTAGTCTTGAATGGATATGATTGGGAATGAATCTCATCGCATTCGGGGAGACGTTAATCTGTACGTACGCACGAGCGACAATATCATTATTTTGTTATTAAAATAATATATAATTGAATTGTATATCATATATACAGAATCATTATCATGTTATATTTTTTATTTACATCTATTACACATCATTATTATACCCAACCAAATAATAATGTATTGAATAACAATTACACCACGACGTGGAGACGATAAGTCGTACGTACGCACATATGGTGAAATGTCATTCAAAGGATGGATAGAATAATGAATTTGGTTACAACATATATATAATAACATCACAATATATATAATATACTGATGTTATTATTTTATAATGGAAACAACAAGGAAAATTGAAGTGGAAGAAGAAAGGATCATGAAAGAGGTGATGAAATATTTACCTCTTATACGAGTTCTTCCTTTTGATTTGATCAAAAGGGCACCATAGAATGGATTTATGACTAAAGGAAGGCTACTAGTATGAATGGAGGACAGTTTAGATGATATTTGGGAAGGGGTTGGCCGATCCAAATGGATTTGAATGTGTGAATTAGAGAGAAGAGGGAGTGCCCTTTTATAAGAGTTGTGACGGGCAGCTTAGAAAAATATAGAAATATTATTTTATAATAAAATCTTTTTCAGTTTATAATTGATCCAAAATGAATTATTTAAAGGCTAAGGTGGTTATGGCTCTAAAAACACTCAACTAAAATGTTTTATAGAGGTTTGGGTCGTTATATTAACTTTATCTTTTTGATTTAACTCTTAGTTAAATAGTTTGACATTTACCATGTCTCTTTGTATTTTTAAATTATATGGTTAATAAACAGACTATATACTTCCAAGATAACCCCAAGTGGTTCATTAATGACATATATAAAAGTATATAATCCCATTTCCCACACCTTACATTTTTAGGAATAGAATAAAATTTATTTATATAATATTTGTTTTTAAAACTCTTTTATGTCATATTTGACACTCTGGTATTTTGTTTTTTCTAAATTCATAACAGCATTATTACTTCGAAAAAAATTCCTCTAACAAACCCCAAAATGTCATATAAAACTAGAAAAGTATTCTAATTCATAAAAACGCTCAAATTACATTTATTTGGATATTTATAATATCAATTATTTTAATCATCCATTAATACATTAATTTCTGCATCATCATTGTGTCATAAATAAATGTAATAATATAATGTTTAAAAAATATATAAATAAAATACCATTATGTAGGAAATATTTTAATATTTATAATTAATATTTATATTCGAATTTATCTTGTGTGTAACCCTATATTAAAAATGTATTAGATATTAAACATTTAATTGAACACTTTTAACAATTCTTTGAATTAAAGAAAAATAATTGTCCTAATATAATCCAAGTGGACCTAAAAGATCATATATTATTCCTAAGGTTGATTTTGGTGGAATTAAATTTATCAAATAGAATTAGGACATGTTTTAGGGTAATAATAATAACATATTTACCATTAATTACACTATTTACTTTTAACCGTGGTAAATAAAAGTAAAAAAGCTACTATTCACCCAAAATTATATTATTCTAATTTAACCACATTTTACATACTAATATCAACCATGTATCTCATATTTTTGAAATTAAACTCATAGAAACGGTAAAATTATGTTTTATGTAAATTTGTAAATGCTCCTAGGAGGTCGGTAAAAGACGGTAAAAAATTCAATAAAATTTTTATATATCTAAAATTATTATAAACTGACTCCATTGAATTCAATTGAACTTATATAGGTATTATGTATCTATTTTAAACTAAAATAAATTTATTAATTTCAAAATAATTCTCGTTTTCAAAACCAAAAAGAGTGTTTTTAAGAAATAATAACTAACAACTAATTGATACTTGTTAATGTTAAATTTCAATGTGAAGTTATTTCCAATGAATAAAATTGGATTAAATGGTAAAAATATAATCTATTTATACTTACGGACCATTAAAATGTGTAATTTAACACTACAAAATTTTGTTGATTAAAAAATTTGTTTTTAGTTAAAATATAGTATATTTCACTATTCACCCAAATATGAACGTTATCAGAAAAACATAAAAAATATATTGAAACTAAATTCTTATGTCCTGATTCTAAATAAGATGTTTATTTTATCCAATTGATTATATAAAAGTTTCAAATATTTGATTTAAAAAAAGGGTTCTCCCTTAAAAAGTGGTTAAATTTCATTTTTTAAAATAAAATAATTCTTTTATCTGAAAAAAATGATTTTATGTTTTCATTATGTATAAGAAACTCATAATATAGAATATAAAATTATAAGGATTATAAAAATTTAAAATTTTAGTTAATATTATTCATAACCTCTTTTGAACGGTTAGTTTGGTAAGTCATGGTGTGCTTGAACTTGGCATTTCGTCTAGTGCAGGTTATTAAATTACATTGAATAAATAATGTACTATGAAATCTTGGGGTGTTACATTCCTCCCTCCTTCAAAAAATTGCATCCTCACAATTTGAAATTTTTCTTCAAAAATAAAATATTGAAAATAGAAAATACCTTTTTGGGAAAACCCACATCAGAAATTGGGTGAATACAATTTTTTCTTAATAAGAGGAAAAGGGGAATGAAAAAGACACCACCAAATTATGATCTCAATTAGGAGAACATTTTTGAAATTAGAGACACATAATTGGAGGAAAAACGTAAATATTTATAGGGAGTTATTGAGGCCATCAGTCCCAAACAATTGTAGAATTGAGGGCCTCAAAGCCATCAATCTGTGATGATTTGAAATACCATCGGTTCAACAGAACATAGTGTATTTGGATAAAACATTTTTGATTTTAGGATATGTTCCCTAAATATTAATAATTAATTTACCCATATAATAAGAGGGGAAAAATTATATATTTATATAATTGACAAGTAGAGTTTCATCATTCCACTCATTTCTACCACAAACTCATCATTCATTGTAAAAGATAATAGAACCATACCAAATATTCTATTTATCCTATTCGTATAGGGTTCCAAAAAATGAATTTATAATTCATATAACAGACCTTTTAAAAAAACTACATTATTCAATCTAGTACATCACGTGGGCCACTGGTAGGTGATACACCTTTGTCGCCTTTCAGTTGTGTGTTCAAGTCTTGCGGCCTTGCCGAACGTGACAAGTTGTCGCCTGACCTCCGGGTTGTCCATTTTTTTCAATAAAAAAATAATCTCAAACTAGACTTATCCAATATACTTCTATCCAAACACACAGTCCAAAATTTAAAAGAATGATAAACACAATGTAGATCATTTTTTCAACGTAATAACATGTGAACACCTTCATCATGTATTGTTTTAAAACATGGTAACTCGCTCAATTACCATAAAACCATATTAATTACATTCATGCTCCCTTATTCCTTATAAAATACTGGATATACTCATTCTATCCAAAAATGTAGTAAACTCCATCAATGATGGAATATAAAAATCATTAATCAGTTTCATGGTAGTCCATATTATCCAATATAATTTATCCAAATCAATCATGTATTATTCCAAAATCACAAGCTCAGTATCAGAACCATATTATGGTTTATCTTTCTCTCAAACCTATATTTTCCAAAAATTTAACCTGTTATTGAGTAATTTTTCTTGGTTCCAAAAAATCTCAAGTCCTTAATGAAATAGTACTGTAGTACAATCCTTATATACAATATAATTCTTCTAACATGAACATCATTAATACAATACTAAAACGACACAATACTTTAATAACAACATAAGAAATATAATCATTCCTCTTCATCATAGATAGTATCAAAACTTTATTATTACCCAATATCATCATTTGGGGTATACTGTGATTATATAGACATTGATTCCCGTAGTGTCCCAAATCCTTGGAGATGATGCATTGTACATTTGAATCTTTATTCTTACCCTTGAAATCAAGTACATGGTGACTTTTTTCTCCACACTTATAAAAAACTCCATTCTCTTCAAGAATTTACCAAGGTGATCCTTTCCACAGTTATCACATATGAGAAAATCCTTTTTTCCCTCATCCCTGTATCCATCCTTTTCTTCTCTTGCTTCCCTTTAAATCCATATGACTCAGAGAATTCATTACATTTCTTATTAACATAAGATATTATTTCTTCATATGTTCATAATACATGGGAGACTATATCCCTCCTAAATGGAGGCTTAATACCGTGAAAGATATGACCATTCTTACACATTGGATCATACTTATTACTGGAGTTCACATTCCTTCTACTGGGCACCATTTCAATAATATGGCATACACTAGGATAGTTTATGAATTGCAATGAATAATTCTGAACTTGTAAAATACCTAACATAAATTGAATAGTTTATGGATAAAATCCATATTCATAAAAAACGTTTTCCTTGATGGAGTATATACCCATAAACCCTTCATAGTGGTTTGTAAGGAAAATGTGAATTATCCTAAGCATATCCCATGGGAGTGTCATAACCAAGAGTGCAGTAAGGCCCATTGTCATGCACCAGTTCTTGTTTGAGTCTAGCTCAAAGTGGTGTTTTCGGGTTTTACCCCTACGTACATCTGTGCCAGATCTGCCTCTACCTGCTCGTATCTAGACAGGGATGTATTACTTGGAAAACTCACAAAATATATTCAATAAAAAATTTAGGATTTTCTTGTATATTAATCCTTAGATTCTATCTTAGGGTTATGTGATCTAATCAGAGTTTACCTAAATCTAGTTTCTATGTTTTGTACTAAACATCCAATGTTACTAACCATAACACCCTACCCTAGTTACCCAGAGTCGGTGAATTTTTACATAACATTGGCATGATCACAAAAGAACAAGTCTCGAAAGACTGGTTAGTTTAGTAGTCTTGGATGTACTAGATACATTAATAATGCTTACATTACATCATAAAATGACAAGGTACAACAACAATTTTTCCATAGACCACACTCACATCCACATAGACTATCCTTGTAGGTCCGCCATAAAATACTTCTTCGCATCATGGGAAATATAAAACATAGAAAGGGGTGATCTCAGATGCTCAGTAAGGATAATAATATAACAGAATCTTTTATAGATTAACATAGACACTTACGGAAATGTAAATGACTAAAAAAAGCCTTTTAAACATGAACTTAAGAATAATATGGAAATGATAAATCAAATGATTCTATTTACATATTCACATGGATACTCTACTAGTCAAATAATCACATGAAATATCAATAGCCACATTCATAATGACGGAATGCATAATTCTAGTCTTTCATAACCACATAGTTAAGGCCTTGTTCCAAGACTACAAATAAGATTTTTTCAATCCCTTCTGCCAAGACACTAGTTTGTTTCATGAAACCTACCTATGCATCGAAGATCAAAAGCAGTCTCCTCCTATCACATACTAAGTACAATGTATTCCTCATATCAAAAGGTTTAAACATAAAATAAACATTCATATTAAAACTAGCATACGAAATATTAATACTTTATCCATAAACCATGAATTGTGTAAAAATAACACATCCACAGTCAATTATATCACAAAACCTTCAATAAAATATGGATGTTTTGTATCATAATAAATCAACATCAAATAAGATTGAAATCCTTCAATGGATGTTGACATAAATGAAATCAATGCATTTTTTAGATAAATATTTCTTGATATTTTTAAATTATATAAAATTAAACTAATTATACAAGAAAACATTTATTTTGGAAATATTTTCATATGCTTGTAAGGGACGCATTGATGATTTCATAATGTCCGAAAATAGCCGCAACCGCCATATAAGTTAAAAAGGGCATTCTTACAATAATTTTGTTGGAATGGTTATAAAGGACCTTGTTTGGAAAACGAATGAATGATTTATTTAGAAACATATTATAAAATTCAAACAAGTGTATAATTGAATTTAAACCATAGTCCATAAAATAGTAATAATGTTTTGAAATATATTTTTAAGAAACATAGATGTGAATGATAAAGAGGTCCTAGTAGATACTTATGTAAAAATAACATCGGATAATACAGAGATTGTGAAATTATCCCTTACCTTGTAAAGTATCTTTGGTTGAGGGTAGTTTAACATCTTGTATAATGGTTAAATAATGGTTATTAAATTTTACATTTATCATATACATTAATATGATATCATATATGATATTTTAACATTGCTTTGTTAATAATATCTTAGTATTGTCATTTTTTCGGGTGTTAATGGATTCGTTTTCCATTATATTATTTGTTATATGAGTCATATTTGTTTTGGATGGGATGCATCATATTCATATCAAGAATTATATCAAGTATTTAATCATTATTTTTAATCATCTAATGAAAAGTAGTCTGGAATGGATACGATGGGGAATGAATCTTACCAAGTCCATGGAGACGGTAATCCGTACGTACGCACGAGCGGCAATATAATTATTTTGATATTAAAATAATATATAATTGGATGACATATCATATATAAAAAAATCATTATCATGTTATATTTATTATTTACATCTATTACACATTATTATTATACCCATCCAAATAATAATGTATTGAATAACAATTACACCACGACGTGGAGACGGTATGCCGTACGTACGCATGCATGGTGAAATATCATTCAAAGGATGGATAGACAAATAAATATGATTGTATTATATTTATAATAACATCACATTATGTAGAATATGATGGAGTTATTATTTTATAATAGACACAACAATGAAAAAGTTAGTGGAAGAAGAAAGAAACTTGAAAGAGGTGATGAAATATTTACCCCTTCTACGGGTTATTCCTTTTGATTTGATCAAAAGGGATCCTTATGATGGATTCATAACTATATTAATGCCACTATGATGAATTGAGTACAGTTCAGACATTATTTGGGCAAGGTTTGGACGGGAAAAATAGCTTGGAAGGAGTGAATTATAGAGAAGGGGGAGTTCCCTTTTATATGAGGGGTGAGAGGCACCTTAGGAGAAGTAAGAAATATTATTTTATAATAAAATCATTTTCGGTTTCTAGTAACTCCTAAATGAATTATTTAAAGGATAAGGTGGGGATTGGTCTAAAACCACTCAGCCAATATGTTTTAGACATGTTGGTGTTACTATATTAACTTTATCATTTAGATTTAACTCTTAGTTAAATAGTTTGACATTTACCACGTCTCGTTGTATTTTTTTATCATATGGTTAATAAACAAAATATATAGTTCCAAGTTAACCCCAAGTGGTTCATTTATGACATATATAATAGTATTTAATCCCTTTTTCCAATCCATAGATTTTTAGGAATAGAATACCAATTAATAATATAATATTTGTTTTAATAAAACTTTTACATCAATTTTGACACTATTTGGTATTTTTTTTTTCTAAATTCATAACATCATTATTACATCGAAAATAATACATCTAAAAAACCCTAAGATGTCATATTATCCTATAAAATTAGGGTAATTCATAAAAACTATCAAATTATATTTATTTGGATATTTATAATTTCAATAATTTTAAATATTCATTAATACGGTAATTTTTGCATCATCATTGTGTCAAAAATAAATTTAATTATATATTGTTTAAAAAATAAAAATAAAATACCATTAGGTATTAAATAATTTTATCCTCATAATTTATATTTATAGTCAAATTTATCTTATGTGTAACCCTATATTAAAAATGGTTACTTATTAAACATTGAATTTAACACTTTTAACTCTTCATTGAATTAAATAATAATAAATGTCCTAATCTCTTCCAAGTCGACATAAAGGATCATATTTTATTCCTAAGGTTGTTTTTGGTCGAATTCAACTTATCCAATAGAATTAAGACATCTGTTAGGGTAATAATAATATCATTTTTACCCTTAATTACCCTATTTAATTTTAACAGTGGTAAATAAAAGTAAAAAGTTACTATTCACCAAAAATTATTTACATAATATTAAACAACATTTTATTTATTAACATAAAACGTTTCTCTTGAATTTTTTCAATTAAACTCACAGAAGTGGTAAAATTATGTTTTATATAAATTTGCAAATGCTCCAAGGAGTTCGGTAAAAGACGGTAACAAGTTAAATAAAATTTTTATATATCTAAAATTATTATAAACTAACTCCAATGAATTACATTAAACATATATAGGTATGATGTATCTATTTTTACCTAAAATAAATTTTAATGAAATATGAAATTATTTAAATAAAAATTCAGTTTTAAACAATAAGTCAGTGATTTTCACTATTCATAAAAAATTGAAAGTGTTCAGAAAAATAAATATTTTTTACCCTAAACTAATTTTAATATTTTGAATTAAAAATTTAAGTCTATTTTACCAAATTGAAAACATGAATGTCTCATTTAATAATTTAAAATTAATTCTTGTTGTCAAAATAAAAATACCATTTTTAAGTAATAATAACTAACAAAAGATTGACAGTTGTTTATGATCCATTTCAAAGTGAAATTAATTAGAATGAATATCCTTGTATTAAATGGTAAAAATATAATCTATTTATACTTCCAAACCAATAAAATTTATAATTTAACACTAAAAAATATTTTGATTAAAAATGTTATTTTCAGTTAAAATAAAATATTTTTCACTATTCACACAAATATGAAAGTTATCTAGAAAACACCAAAAAATTATTGAAACTGAAATCTTATGTCCCAATTCTAAAGAAGAAGTTTATTTTGTCAAATTGAATAAATAAATGTTTCAAATATTGGATTCAAAAAAAGGGGTCTCCATTAAAATGTGGTAAAATTGTAATTTTTTTAAAAAATACTTCTTTTATCTGAAAAAAGTGAATTTGTTTTTTCATTATGTCTTAGAAACTCATAATATAGATTCTAAAATTTTAAGAACTATATAATGTTCACATTTTTTATAATACTTTTCATAACCTCTTTTGAATGGCTATCTTGGTACGTCGTGGTGCGCTTGATCTTGGTGTTGCGTGTAGTGCAAGTTATTGAATTACTTTGAAGAAATACCATACTATTAAATCTTGGGGTGTCAAAACAATGGTATCATAACAAGGTTCCCTTGTAAGAGAACAACCATGGTAAATGGAAGCATGAATACAAAATAAAAAAATAAGCACCATGTTCTAATGGAGATTTCTAGATAACCTTTTCAGATAAAGGTTGTTGACCACAAAACCATGAACCATAGGTATGAGTAATGGTCATTAATATCATAAAGATTGATGGTAATAAGAGAAAAAATTGTATCAAAGGAATTTTTTCTAAAGTTAAGGGATTCTTTAAATTTATAATAATATATATACATATATGTGATCACAATATTTTTATTTTATTACACCTGGAACCATTTTTACATCATCTATATTCAAATTATACGACATATAGTGAAATAAGGAATTATGATCTAATGTCTCATCAAGTGATTATCATAAACTATTTTATCATAGGTTATCTTTTCTAACATATTATGGTCCAATATGTTCTAACTGAATGTCATCAATGTTCCAAAGTGACCATTTCATTATCCTTTAATAAAAAAGAAGAATCATTTAATTTTCACATTCCATACATGTGAATTACTTCATCATGTAACCTTTTTAAATATGATAATATCTAGAATTACAATAAAACATTATTTGAAACATTCATTCTTACTTCTTCCTTAAGTAAGAAACATGTTATTGGATATATTCCTTAAATCTAGAAGTGTTGTATACTCCATAAATGATATCATATAAAACTTATCGACATTCCAATAATCAGTTCCATGGAAATGAAATCTTATCCAAATAATTAATATCTTAATCATTATCTAAACATTAGAAAAAAAACATGGCTTTTCCTTCCCTCAATACCTTTTTTCCAAAATAAATTAACACTATACTAAATATCTTTTCATGGAACCATTAAACATATGGTCTCAATTCCTCAAGGAAAAATTATTGTATTACAATCATCATGTATTCCATAATTTTTATAACCTATATATTTCTGATAAATTACTTAAATGACATAATTCTTGAATAAGAATATTACAAATTACTCTTCATCAATGGTAGTAGCATAACATCATCACTATCCAATAACATCATCTGGGGTATATTCTATTGAATCATGGGACATTGATATGCATTGTGTCCCATATCCTTTTAATGAAATCATTGTATGTTGGAAAAAATTTACTTTACCATAAAAGCATACCGTTTATTTAATTTTTCTCCTTAGTTTTAACAAACTCCCATTGCCTTCTTGAAATTACCTGGGTGATTCATTTCATAGTTATCACTTGTGGGAAAATCATTCATTCACTTATTCCCTTTATATATCATTTTTCTCTACCTTACACTTCGTCCCATTTAATCCACTGGGCTTAGAGATTTCATTACTTATCTTGTTATCACATGATACAATTTTCCCATATGATGAGAATACATGTGAGACTATTTCCCTTCACAATGTAGGCTTAACACCATGAATGATATTGTCCTTCTCACTCTTTGTGTCATGTGCATTGGCCGAGTTCTCAGTTATTATACTAGGCTCTATTTCTAAACATTTCCATACACTAGTTAAAATTTGGAACTTCCTATAACTGATAAAAAAATTATGCATCATAAATCCATGAACCATAAACATTGGGTTTTTTGGGATATTTTTACTTCTAAATCCTTTATAATGGTATGTAATTAAAATATGAATTATCATAATCATATCCCACATGAGTGTCAAACTAGGTTTTTATTAAAGACCATTTTCATGTAATAGGTTACCTTGAGTCTATCCCAGTACACCTTCTCAATGTTTTTACTACTAGGTACATATGTTCCAAAACCACATCCACTTTTAGTATCTAGAAATGGATGTATTTCCATGAATACCCTCATAATCTATAAATTACCCAAATTCTGGTATGTTCTTATTCTCTGATCATCAATGTCTATATTAGGGTTTTGATCCCTAATCTATGTTTTTCAAAATCTTGTTTTCAAATTTCGGTCTCAACATCTTTTGATGCAAACTGTAATTCCACAACCCGATAATCCCAAAGCTATTACATTATTAAAATACATTGGAATTATTACAATAAATAATATCTCAATGGTCGATATAGTTTAGAATTAATATAATGCTAGATTATATAAAAAAATATCCATAATACCTTTGGAATACTAATTAAAACATTCTACACAATAAATTGAAATAAAATCCATCTTTGAATGCATATTCAAATTTCACTTCTTCATAACCAAGGGAATGAAACATAATAAGGTTGAGCTAAAATTCTCAATAAGGGTATGAAAAATGGAACCAATAATGAATCCATATATATTGAAGGTAAAATAACTCAGTACAAATTCCATTAAAATATCTAGATAAGGGATAAATAATGTGGATAGTATGAAACTGAAACACCTTCCATAAATCAATAAATTGAGAATGAACTACGTCTATAGATATGTGGACGATAAATATCATCGACAAAAAATAACTGATAATAAATGAGGTAAATTTTTAAATTATTATCCTTCTTGTCTTAGGATCATGAAAACATATTACCATCCTAAGCTTTCACAAGATAGTATAAACCATGGATAGGACCCCATATAATATGGCAAACATATTTGTCTTGTGAGAACCTGTTGATGCATCAAGGAGTAATATAAATTCCATGCTCCACCAGTTATTTCCAGTACATATAATTTCTCATAATGAATAATCATGATAAATAAAATTTCTTTTCAAATATTCATATTTAATATGAAATACATATTTAACAATAATTTCCCAATTAATCAAATAATTATCAAATTAACCACCATATGAAAAATGGTATACAATTTAGGAAATACTAATATCAATTGAAGAAGGATATGTATAATGAAATATATTTTCATTTAAAATGATTACAATAAATTTAGTGTTTCAATGGAATTAACCTTCATGAAGGAAGGTTAGATTAATAACATTTGGGGAGAATAATCTTTAAACATTCCAAAGTGTCACTTACCACTTTGAAACATATAAATAATAATGAAAAAAATGGTATGAAATTAAATAAATCACATAATATCATGAGAATATGATGACTCAGGATATAATATATCAAAATGGGAAATATTTATGTCACACAATAATTATGTAGTGAATATGACATTAATCTCATATATTTAAAAAGTTATCTAAAAATAATGTTCTTCAACCTTCCTTTTTTGTGGTAGTTAACCACATATATAGTGTTCTAAAATATGTTAATAACTAATACCAAAAAGAAACTCCTTTTTATAATATAATATATTAACAAAATAAAATATTCTTTTACCTATTTGATACCACTCGTTCATTATTTAAACTGTTTTGGATTCTAATTGCCTAGTTTTCTCCACTATGTTTTGACTTATTTATTCTTGTTCTAATTAAATATATCACAGTTTCATCATCTACATAATGTAATAAATGATTAAATTACCATATATATTCAGTAAATATTAATTTAAGAGAGTCTATATCATTATGTGATTAGAAATGTAGTGCACCGTTCATGGAGACAGAAGGTCTCACATTCACATGAACGCTACATCCGTTTCACTGTTGAATTAAATGAATTTAAACTAAATGATACGTATATATATATATATTATTATTTAATGTAGAATATTTATGTTATATATTTTTCATATTTTTCTTATAACCAATCTATGTTGGTTCCATGTATGTAATGAATGAGTCATATCGCTTTGAGGGTGTAGTAGTCCACACTTACTCAAATGAAATTATCATATTTACACATGATGGAAGCATAAATGAATGTCATAAATAAAAATTAATGAATAATAATTTCATTATGATAGACATATATATTATATATAGAAATAATTTCCATTTTAATGTCCTCCATTAATTGTGGTAGGTAATGTTGAACAATTATAATTTCCTGAGGTAGTAGTTCACCGTAAAAAAGCAGTATGTTCATTATCCATTAGATAGTGGTGTGAGTATGTGTAGGTTGAAAAATAATTATTAAATAAATCATAGTGTATTGAGGATAGTTGTTTTGATATGTAATCATATAAATGTAGATTATAGGGAGTGGATAATGGAAATAAAATTAGAAGGCATGGGAGAATGTGTTTCCAGTCAATTTGATAACCTCTTTCGGTTTATACAGAATGCATCCTTGAATTGATTTCTGACTAATTTTATTCATATAAGTAATAAATAGGGATTTTGGGTAACTATTTGGGTATGGAATGTGTGATCATATATGGTTTTATATGTGTTTGGAATGGGGAGAGTTAGTGGCCTTTTATATGTACTGGGGAGAGGAACTTTTGTCAATACCAAATAGCATTCAATAAAGGGTGGACTATCATACCTAATGTTCCTAAAAAATGGAAAAATAATAGAGTAATAGAGATTAATTATAGATAATAACTTAATACAAAAAAAATATTTTCATGTTATTAATTTTTATACTCAACTTCTATGATTCAACAATTTTATCATTTTGTTTTTTATTAATTCATCATGTTTTCTAATCTAAATGATTTAACAATTAAGAATATATTAATGTTATATTTTATATAAAATCTAGAGAAACTGAATTATTAATATTATATAGACTTTATATAATCAAAACCCCCATGTGTTTGGAAATTAATTTTAAAACAAGTTCATGTGACGTGCTAAACCATTACATGAACTCGGACCATGTTAACAACATTTTTACAGTATATAGTTCAATATGACTATTATAAAATATTAATTGTCAGATTAATAAACTATATTTAATGTTTAATAACACTTACAAATAAATTGGAAGAATATAGAATTTTATTTAATTTTAAATCAATTAATAATATTCATTTAATGTAGAATAACAATATTGTCAATTATGACATTTGTTATATAATGTTAATTTTAAAATATAAATATTAGGTTAGAATTTAAATATATTTGTTTTACATGTTTAATTCATGATATATTAATCTAATAAAATAAATACAACTATTCATCAATTAACAACACTTTTAATATTTATAGTATCATTTATTTTCGTTAATTAATAACTAAATAATAACTATGTTGATGTTTCATAAGCATTTAATGTACATAAACTATCTCTAAGAATTAATGATAATTTACTATGATAAAAACAACCAATATGTATTTCCAAAGGGTATGTATACCTGAAAATATGTTTTTTTACATATCTCAATGTTTTATAAATGTAAAATTTAAATAATGTTACCTTTTTGTATTTTTTAAACATAACATTTTATATAGGTAACATTATTTTATTAATTTCCCAATAACATATATATTTCTAAAATAGGTAAATTGTCATATATTTGGTACCAAATGGATTTTAGAGCAGTGTCTAGGTCATTTGGGTCCTTATTATTAATGTTTAGTCCATTATTAAGCTTAATTATACATTAATCATCGTTATTAATGTTAATCAAATTCACTAATAATTTTGGTCAAAACATTATGACAATCTTATTAGACCATAAATATCAATTTAATATCATTTAAGTATGTAGGATTTTCAAAATTATAATCACAAAAGTGTGGAAATTAAGATTAATGCTAATCCCCCACATGGGGAGAAATAACTGGTTATTATAGTAGAAAATCGTCCAAAAGTCTGTTATTTTTGTATATTCAATTTGATAGTAAAAATATTTTAAATTAACATGATTGTATAAATAGAAGTATTATTGAAATAATTTGGCCTTAAAAATAATCTAAAATATATTTTATCATAATTATTAATTTAAATGAAAAGGTAGGTTTTGAATAAAGCACAGTACTTTTCACTATTCATCAAAAATTGAGGTTTCTTAGTAAAATCCTAAAAAGGCATCCGAAGATAATTTCAACATATTTAATTAAAAAATGATGTATATTTCTTAAATTAAAATTTACCAAAAATAGTTTTATGATAGGATCTCCATTAAAATGTGGTAAAACATAGTCTCACATGTAACACAAGATAACTCAGTTTCTTATGTAGTGAAATTTTAACATTATGTATAAAAATATCAACAAAAAGATTATATTACTTCTAAAAAGAAAATATTGTAAGGTCTTGGGTTGTCACATGAATACCCGGATGTATCCAAATAGCCTGTATAATTTAATCCCAATTGGATCTCAGATTACCAGGATATGATCAAAAGGGTGGGCTATTTTTCGTGGCCATAGAATCTGGCCTGAATATCATCTTCAAATTCTTGCACCAAAATTTAACACAAACAATATAATTAGCTTCAGAAACTATTTAATTAAATGTTACCCATTTTTTCATCTATTTAAAATTCATATTTCGGCATAATCGATCTTGGATGTTGGTTGATATAATCATTTTATTGGCATGTATCTAGTTTAGTTCTCCAAGAATGTTTTAGGTTCAAGGAATACATTGTCCATCTTCATAATTGAATATTCAAAATCTCTAAAACGATATAATATTTCCCATATCATGGTATATTTTTAAATTTAAATATCAAAATAAAATCAAGTCTATTATGTGATATAAGATGTTTTCAAAAATATACTATGTAATAGCGAACCTTAATAAACAATTAGAATCATGACGTGAAATCATGTCAAAATTGAAAAATTCACTATAAATGTGGTTTATGAATAATGGATAACATTAAAATAATATATATATATATATATCCACTTTAAGTGGCTAATCAAACCATGAAACTCATGTTATACACGTCTCTAGAAAACTATATCTCAAAAAAAAATTGGTTTCCCTTTTCCCAAAACCATTTTAATATACAATGCTCACCAAATGGCCTCATACTATTCAATTACGATACACATAAAAATATTTTAACAAAATATCAGTTAAAAAAATTGTAATCTCAAGATGATTTATTTTTTCAAATTCATCTCCACATTTCATCGAATTTAAATTTAGTTTGTTGATGTCGTGTGAATCACAATGAGCATGGGAGATCTTGTTTATTCTTGGGGAAAATTTGTTTCACATGGTGGACTCACATTTTAATATTAAGATGAATATTAATTGTTTTTTTAGTATTTTATCAATTTTTAAATGGTAATTGAAATTTTAGTCAATCAAGTCAACCCCTATATCAATACATTGTAGATGAATCCCAAACACAATAACCTTATGGAACCAAGGGAAGCTCACATACTCAAGAATCATCTCATGTTGACTCAATGATAAAAATTCAAATTACCAAAAATAAATATAAAATTCCCAACATTGGTCTAGAAAACTATATATTCATGATCCCCAACTTCCAAAAGCCATAAATTTTGTAATTCCATTGATCTATGCACAATTTTATTATTATAATTTTGTGACATCCTTTTAATATTTTTTTCAATACTCGTATTTAAATTAAAATGATCAGCCAACCTACACTATTTATTATGAGACCCAAAAAACTCCACTAATTCGCAATATTCTTAAGGATGCATGAAGTTATTTTTTATTAATTTGATGAAAATATAAAGGGTTAAAAATCACATTAGATAGACACGCCTTCCAAAAAATATACCATTGATCTTAATATTTGATTAAAATCATAATCAATGAATAAATTATATTCAGATCCAATGATTTCATTTTGTAATGTTTTTTTGAATGTTAAATAAAATTTTCCTTCTATTTATACACATAATAATTTTCCTTTCTTTTAAACCCTAAACATTGAATAACACTATCCATAGTTTTTAATGAAATGACAACTTAATATGGAGTAGTGGTAGAGGAGATGAGTTTGTAAATTAAAATTTGAAAATGATTAATGAAATAATATCACCTTGTTGTATACTGAGGAAGGTCATTCCACAAAATAATTTACACATGATCCCCATGTAACCCATATAATCCACATAGTGGATGCTAGAATTGTGTCAAATATTTGGATGTAGGTGATTTCCTAGAAAAAACATCAACCAAAAAATCCATTTATTCTCACACACAAACTAAATTAAAAACCACGGAATCCCCACGTTTTACCCTTGAAAAAAATATCCCAAAAATACACAAAATTATAATAAATAAAATAAATATGTAATCTATGTTTACTTCGTTAAAGGGTTTAGTTTAATTCCATAATCATGAAATGAAATCCCAAAATTACCCAACACTAACATTATTCATCTATGGGAATATATTTCTCATCACATCCATTAGATCATTATTTTGTGTCTAATAGGGTTTTTGGGATGTTTTCAGAATTGATTGATGAAAAACAATATGCCCCATTGAATGGGATAATTCCATGAATATTGAAAAGGGTTATTCCAATATCCTTTTTAATCAGTAATGATACATCAAGGAGAGAATTATTATCATTAAAATTGAGATTTTATGGAATTGTAAATGACAGATTTTTGTTATCCACTATGATGGAATACTTGGGATAGGAAGGATAGAACATTAGCTTGAGATTCAACTAGATACATATTTTAAACAGAAGATGATATATTGAATATATCTTAATTTCATTTTGAAATTTGTAATAGAATTGGTTCCTTTGGAATAGATGATTAGATTGAAAAATTAGTAGGTTCATTGTTATAAATTTTTATGAACATAATGATTGTGATTTATCCCAATGGTTTAGTCATTGGTTGTTACAAAAAACATTATTAGAGCTATAACTGAGACACTTAATCCCGGATGTTAAATTACCCAATTTTTAGTACCTGAAATCAATCTCCTCCTGATTTAAATATCCTTCTACAATTCCTCAATTATCTACAGTTACCCCAAATCAAAATTTTTTATCTTCATCTAATTAATGAATGTTTTATAAGAAACTATGAAATCCACATAAGGTTATGTAAGAGATATTCAATGTTGGGATGGGTTGATCACAAGGGGATATTATTTATAATTCTAATATCATTTATGGAACCTCAAAATACAATATCTTATTTTATTGAGATATATTTTCATATAATGGATGTGGATATGGTTTACAATGTGGTGAGGTAGAGGGTCTATTCTTTAAGGATAATTAGTTTGTTGTAATTTCAAAATTGGATTATTACATTGTATTATTGGGATTGTAACACATTATACGTTTGAATGGTTTTTGTAGTATTGGATTTAAATCATAGTGGTTTATTTCACTATATATTATCACACAAATATAGAAAATTATATTAATCGTACATCACATGTGGTGTATGGTGGTCAAACTAGGAATAATTTTCCTAAATATTGATTTGTTCAAAATGGAATCCCATTTGAGTGAAATCAGGGTTGTGAACAGAAAATATATTAGAGAAAATTAATCCAGTTTATATGATATCATACATAGGTACCCGTAAATGGATCCAAAAATTAGTTTCTCCCCTATTTACAAATGATTATAAGGTTAATAGGTCACTTGTAGTCTGTCTTGGGATCTTGAATACACAATATCCTAAGAATAAAACTATATACATGTAAATTCTGTGGACATTTTTCTATATTAATTAGGCAACATTGGGTTCATTTTAGATGGTTTTAAATGAGAACTACGAGATCATTTTGAATTCAAATTAGGAGAAAATGAGTGGATCATATGAAATCAAATGGGGGAAGATTTGATAAATTCTATTTTGAATTATTACAATTTCATTAACTATTGATGGATTATTTCAATGAAATCAATAAAACGTCATTAATTACTAGTTTAGCACCATCACATATGCATGTAAGTAACCTATACACCTGGATAATCATTTTCATTATATCTATTGGGTAAAATATTTTATTTGGAAATTAGAAGTTTGGTGATGAAAATAAATAAGGAGGAGGATGATAGAAAATCATTGAATGATAAAATAAAATAAAATAATTATTAATAATTTATTGAAATTGAAATAACATATAATAAATCTCATTTCTATTATCTTGGATAAACCCATAATAGAGATAGTTCTCCATTGATGATATGTTCACAATTGAAGTTTGAAGTAGACTAATGGGGGATGAATTGAAGAAGAAAACAATGAGATAATGATCACTCCACCATTCTGTGAATAATTTCACAAGTGATGGGGTGAATAAGATAACACATTGGGGAAATGTAATCAATTTTATATGAAAAATAATAGAATAATATAAAATGGATACATTTAATTAAAACTAATGCGATTTGAACAGCATAAGTGAGAAATAAAGGTGATTAGAAAGAAAAATTTGAAACATTACATTATAATGAAAAAAAAACAAATCTATACAAATACCCAAAAACACCACCATAAAAAGAATTTTGGAATCCATGGGTTGATACTAAAATAGTGAAGGTCCCCCCAAATATTGATGATATACATTGTTGGATAGAATTTTAAGGGAGAGTGGATATTTCCACCAAGGATAAAATATGATCCAACTTGCATCCAAGAAGAAGAGGCACCGAAATTTTTTTCTATATTACAAAAGTAGAGTTTTCCATAGAATATTATTCTGAATCTCACAATTTCAACTAATATCCTATTAAATTTGAGGTCAATTGAATGTTAGTTTAGCAATAGATTATCAAAATGGTGGCATATTTTTCTAGGACATTGAACCCTGACCCAAATTTCATCCTTATATTAGGATGCCAATAAATCCACTTGACGATTAGAATTATCATAGTCCATGATTTAATTTAATATTACTAATTATTTCCAAAATTTCATGTTCAAATTTAACTATCATTTAGTATAGATTGTGGCTTCTGAAGTCTTTGTATAGGGGTGTTATCTTGTTCGTGTATCCTAGAGTGTTCCTTTTTCAATTACCACATTTTCCATCATCTTGATTGAATATTCATTTTATCATGAACGATATATTGTTAATCATAGAATGGGAAACCATAAATTGAAATAATAAAATAAAATCAATACTATTGGGTTTTTTGGATGTGTTAAAAATGTAAAATATAATAGTTTACATTATGAAAGAATTTAAATCACAATGTGAAATAAGGATCAAATTATTAAATGATCTAATAATAGTGTTTATGAATAATTAAACACATTAGAAGTAAGACATATACAATGAATATAATTCTTTATGTGGGCCATGAAACAGTGTATTACATTCCATGTTAATAAGTATTATTGATTACTATAAATATATACCCAAAATATATATGTGATATTTATATCATGGATTACATTTTGGAGACTATTAAATCATTATATAAATAAGAGGAAAAAAATAACTAGTCAGAAAAAAATCAAAATGTAAAGCAGTTATTGCACGAAACAAAGAAAATAATGAGAGATTATCGATAATGGTGTAATAATATGATATAAGATGATAATATATGATATGATAAATATAAATATGGTTCTGGAATAAGTCAATAACAATTATAATACAATTATATAGTAGGATAAATATTTTTTGCCCAAAATTATGTGTCATGTAATATTTTTCGCATCAGACTATTACTTTTGTGAGTTATATTCCATATTAACAACTAAATCCTTCTATATAGGGTATCTAATTCTGTTTTATATATCCTATAATGAATTTCATTATATTAATGTTATTAAATATATATTTTGATAAATATTACTTTTATAGTTAACTGGACTCAACTTATTATAGAGTTGTAAGGGATTTGTTAACTCGATTTCTATGCTTTGGGTTAAACATTAATTTCATTGATTTGGTCATGCTCTAATTTTCGATGAAATAAATTTTAATGGATGTATAAATTGTTTCCACTTTTTTATGTGGATGTATTGTGAATACACATGATTGGTCCATTTGATTAACACAATGATTCTTGTATGGGACTTTAACTCAATATCTTTTCATTGAGTCATATTTTGATTATAGATACCCACAATCATTTATTAGGTGAATATATATCCACATGGTCGTATCATATCACGGTTTAAATGATTTTAATGTTATTTAATGATTTATTAAATTGAATTCCTTAATGTAGCTTATAATTAAAAATTTTCCATGTAGTATGAGACACTAAGGAATGTTGTAGGATTATTTTCCTCATTAATTTTTCAATGATCTCATTTAAATTATTTTACACTATATCCACATTCGATTTCGAATCATGTAATTGATTAAATCTTATCTCATATGATACAATCTTATATAATTTTGTAAATTCTTTATGATTATTCAAATGTTACAAAGTGTAATGAGACACATTGATTTGAAAATCACTTTTAAAAATTGATTACTCAATATATGATGAATTATTTGGGAATAAATGTCATGGGAGGAGGACGAGTTAGTGATATCCCCTTGATGCATCAGTAGTCTCTTGAGACCAAATTAGCGGGGGAACCTCTTAATGCTGGTTTCTAAGAATAATCATAAGGGTTTCATCCCATAGACATAAACGAGAATAATTATAGATCTTGAATGTAACTATCTAGAAGATATATCATTGTAGTTCAAACATATAAAATTATTAATTTACTTCAATTAAATTATTACAATTCAACAAATTTTCTCTAGGAAAAAATTATATGGATTAATTTACATTCTATTTTTATTTATTAGAAGATATGTTTTGTATTTAATGAACTTTACATGATGATTATCAATTATTTATATAGGATTGCATCTAATGTATATAACCATTACTGCGTATTTCAGCTCTCCCCATTAATAAGTTTTATTTTCCCCATGTTTTGATGATTTTTATTTTGTTCGATATGAAAGGTTGTAGTATCTGGAAGGATGGTGTTCACAAAGAAAATACATATTGAATTTTTTAATTATATATATTGTTTACCAAGAGTACAAAAATATTCAGTCCCCTAGGATGATATATCTTATATCGTATACCAATGTCATAAAGTAATGTAATAGTTATAAGGTACTGTATTTAGTATTAGTAATCCTAATGTCTATAGTCTGGACCTCATCATACCTATTAATTATTTATACTACTTTCATCTCGTATAGGTCTGTATGAATGATTCTGTTTATGTGTAATAAAAATATTACAATCATTTTCATATTCCATGACACATTTAGCTTGTTTATGTGTTATTTTTCACTAAGCAGGTAAACAATATATCGGTATTTGATCGATGTCCTTTAGAATTTATTATTTTTATGAATTATCTAAAATATCTAACATAACCAATTCCTCATGGTTTAAAATTTTATTCTGCATAAGAATTTAATTTCATGAAAATTAAATAAGATGAATTTAAAAAACTAACAAAAAAACTCTAAAGATACATTTTTATTCCAAATGTTCTATTTTAAAATTTTGAGAATATTAATTTTTTCATTGATAGGAATATGAAATAAGAAAAAATATTTCATTATTATAATAACATTGTCATATCCTATTGGTTATCAAAATATCCAATTTTCAATTAATATTAAATCATTATCCATTTTTATTTTCTTAATCAATACTTTTTGATATTTGAATATTTCAATAAAATAAATTTTTAGCCTCACTAGTGATTTTATCCAAGAAACCACAATCCATAATTGATCTTCACATTTCAGCATTTTCTCCACACATGTGTTCTATTTAATATGTTTTTTAAAAAACCCAAATACAGTAAAATTAAACAATAAAATCCAGATATGATCCACAAAGAGACTAGTTGTATATATTTAATAAAATAAAACTATAAACAATTTTTCCTTGACCAATATTAGTATCTATTATTCATATATTCAATTTTGTAATTGATATAGACCATAAATACCGGAAAATATATGTATTCCCTCTCATATAATTCACTAAATATTTGAATCTTGGATCCAACTTGGATTAATTATCCAAATTTTGAAATTATTTTCAATAGTTTACTAATTTTATATTATATTTGATGTTTTATTTAATCATTTGATTTCCATGATCAACTGAGCTTGAATTCATTATATGATTATGAAAATACTAGATATAATACATGGATCTATCAAGGACCATAATATGGGATCAATAAGAATATGTCTCTGAAATGTTGGAAATTGTGACTATTTGAGTATCAAAATTCATTTATTAATTCAATAGGATTAAAAATATCCACTATTTAACAAAAATAATGTGTTGAAATTTTAATTTCCTTTAGTATGTTATTATTATTAAATAAATTGTGCTAAATTGTGTGAATTTATGGTAATATTTATAAAAATATCTAATGGTCATACAATTCAATATATACATCAAAAACTAATGATTGAAATAATTTCATGAATAATATATAAATTTTTTATATTGATTTTGATACCCATACCCAATAATGATCGACCTAGTATAGTTATGAAGTTAGCAGTGATCCTCAATGATCAATAATGTTTGGATGGTTCTGATGTCATAATAATAATTTTTATCACAAAATTGTAAAATATTGGATAATTGAGTTTGTATCTAGAGGTGGTCTCATGAATAGTATTTCTTCATGGGAGTTGTCAATTAATTTATATTTTTTTCTAGTTTAATTAATATGATAACCAAAGTAGAGTACTTTGGTTATCCATGTTATGAAATAAAATAATTAAATTGAAAAAGAAAAAGTAAAATAAAGAAATTAAAATAGATAAAAATAAATTCATGTGTTCTATGAAAAAATTATCTATCCAAATGATATGTTTAGTGTCATGGTAATCATTTATTAAATTATATTTCATCCACATCAATGATCAGATTATAAACCATTCCAAAAATTATATTCAAATATTTTATGTGAGAGTGGTGAGCGTTCTCAAGAGCCGTTCAAAGTGATTTAACAACCAACCTTATCCATCAATATTCGGAATATAGTACCCCTCTTCTTGGTGTGCAATATTATATAAGTAATGTATAATTATTTCTTGACTTTAAATGAAATTATGTGCTTGAATAATCTATATAATTAGTTCTTTAGTAGTAGGGATCTAAAAATTGATTTATTAGTTGCATAAATTTTTGTTTTTTTGTCCTAATTCTAAATATTTTTACATTTAAAACATGAATATTCAATTCGTTGAATAATAATTAAACATATAATTATATATTGATCACTATTCAGAATGGATTTAATATAATAATATTTTTGATCATTTTTCATATTTAATAGTTCATAGCAGTTCCCCACTATGATGAGAACCCTGAAGTGCTATGAAAAATTTATTAAAATAGTTTTTTGGTTCAATGATATACAATAACAGGACACATAATATTTAAACTGTTAGGTGTGAGGAATCATCAATGGATGATGCTTCCTATCAAGAATTTTACACATAGTAATTCCAATATTGGATATTATAAGAACATACATGCCAGTAGAAATTATTCATGTTTTGGAGTCATCAAATATTCTTATCTTCGTGTGTGTGTGTGTGTGTAATGATCCTTATAAATTAATATTATAATTAATGAATGAATGACTTGCACACTTATATTTGATGATGAAAACGTTCACGACATATGATTGCGGTGAGGTAGGGTATGTTGGGTGCCCAATGATTGAAATGTAATTAATGGATTTGTTGAGGACATATTTCTCCCTTGTATCATAATGGATGCTGTTATATTGGACCTTTTAATGGTATTGAACAGTCACCCTAAATTCCAAGGTCAATGTGTACTGAAATGATTCTTCCAAATAGTTTTAAAAAGTTTTATCAATCATATAAGTTATTGACATGGATGTGCACCTTGTTTGACGATATGTTATGAAAAGGGTATTATATTACAAAATGAGGGTCTATATGTTGTTATCATCATTACAACATTAGTTTATTACACTCGGGTTCCGTGACCATTTTATAAACATTACTCTTTGACTATACAAAAGCTTGACTAATGCCAATGGCAATGATTCATAGAGGGCCAGAAACTATGGGTTTATGTTGATCTTAATTAAAATCTATTTATTTTTAAATAATAGATAAAATAATAATCTTATTACAAATGAATAATTTTATTCACATTTTATTGATTTATTATATTAAATAAATATTTATTCACCATATTGTGAATAATATATATATATATCTTATTTTATTGAATATTTACTAAATATTTATTTACTAGTCAATGAATATAATATTTATATAATAGATTAATTCAATTTTTTTGGTAATCAATAAAAGGTAGAAATGATTCAATGGTCCAAGACCAATTATGGTAACAAATAGAAATTAGGATGTTATTTAAATAATATCTGTTATTGTGCAAGATGGAACTCACCACAAAATAACAATTAAAATATTTTATTATTAGTCAGGGGGTTCATTAATGGATATTATATTATATAAAAGTTATAATTAATTAAATAATTATTTTAACCTAAAACCTAGCTTGATAACTATATTTTTATATCAATTGTGTTGAGTATTGATCAATACAATCAAAATAGAGAATTCTTGCGCACAATGAATTATTTATCAACTCATTATCACTCCCACTCAAAAATGTGTAACACATTGGATATTTCATAACAATCGAAGAACCAGTGATCAATAAAATACAATGCAAGAAATTTTATTAACCATTTTAGCACCCGGTGATCTGTTGGTGTTTCACAAGGATATTAGGATCATGAGTGGATCACTTATAGAAGCATTCCTTCCTTTCATAATCATAGTGAAACAAATGAAATTTGAAAGGGTTTTTTAGATGATCCCCAATAATGATGAATAATGGTCCCAATCCTAGGTATTCATTTTATTATATATTAAATTGAAAAATAATAAATATTTTGTGAAGGATCATTTCTCTGGTTTTCATGTAATGATAACTAAGAGAAATATTAATAAATCATTCACTTACGCATGCTTCTGCTATTCCCAGAACAATCAATTGGTATTAGAGAAGTAATATTTAAATTTATATTAATTTATTATATTTTTGTTTATGTGAAAATGAGATTAGGTTTTCAATTAAAGTTATTTATTCTTATGTTTGATTTAAATTAACATGATTTGACATATTAGTTATGATTTGTTAAGTTATTAAATTTCGTAAAGGGTTAATAACCGGTGAAGAATGACCAAAGATGCTACTAGTAAAATGCCAAAAAGAATTTAGCAAGAGAGGTTAACACATATTGTAATAAAAAATACAATCCTTGTACCAATTACAAAGAATCTGGATTCGCTGAGAGATACACAGTATTCCACTCAGTAATTTCAGGCGTTGTACATCATGTGTTAACATGCCTACATGGAGCCTGATTCTCAAATTAAAGTTCATGTATTAGTATACAAGTCGTGAAGTATGCCAGGTTTACCATTGTGAATCATATAATATGTGTGGTCATTGCACATGTTCAAAACCAGTTTACATTGAAACAAATGGAATTTAAGATATATAAAATGTATATATGGAATATAGTGTATGTAGTTCATCAAATATATGTCTGGGGAAAACAGCGAAGACCCTGTCATTCATCCCAAACACACGAAAAGGGGAAAATATAATTGTAGCAGGTCTGTACATACCATTTAGTATAGAAGAGGTACACATCGTAGACCCATGTGTGTACCTCATTTACATGACAACCAAGATACAAATTGTGTAGATATTCTGTACACACTATGTAGTCTCCCATTTGATGAAAAATTAGTGATCACATTATATTAAAATTTTCCACATTAAAACCTTGTTTAATTTAATACCACACTAATGTGTGTTGACAATTTTAATAATTGTTTAAATAATATTAATTACTCAATTAATTTATTGTAATTATTATTTCATTACTAATTTTAATATTTATTTTTCATGAATTCAATATTTTTTGGTTATCTCAAATTATGTTAAGACTATCATTAAGATAAAACAAAATTAATTTATAAATTAATGAAAGAACATTCATTTTAATAATAATGAATAATTAATAAAATTAATTATAGCTATTTAAATACACATATTCATTGAATGTTTGATTGTTCATGATTTTTTTGAAGAATTCTATATGAATTGGATGTTATAATTTAACTTATTTAATAAGTTTATATTATTTATTATTAAATTAAATATGATGGAAATTTTTTATCCCTCTCTCCATTGTTATGAAGGAACCATATGTTCATGTATATTTATATAATCCTTATATAATCAATCCATTGGATCCCCCACCTACATTTGAGTCATAAATACAAGTAATTAATGGTGTATTCTTCAGTGCATAGAGGTAGTTCAAGGGTAACAATTAGGATTCCAACTCAAGTGATACACTAGTGGACATGTAGTCTTTTCTACTTATTTTCAAGACTGAATATAGGAGTAACTTCCCCTAGTGAATGTTTATTTAATATCATATCATTTAATCAACCCTTAGATAAAGCTCCTAAAGGGTCAGTTAAATAATTATTTATTTCTATTTATGCAATTATTAATTTTGGGGATTCAATGCCTTTAACAAATAAAAAATGAATTAATGTTAGAAGGTGGAAATAAAATAAATTAATTATAGAAAAATGTTTTATCTATCATGGGTAATTAATTAAGTATCTTCAACCTAATATTAAGATGATATGTAAAAATGAAAAATAATATCGAAATAATCATAATTAATTAACATTCATCATTTTAGTATTCAATTATACGTGGCCATCCATTACATGATTATTAATGAAATCCTAGAAAAAATGTTTTTAATAAAACCTTATTGGGACACATGTTCCTAGTGTGGAGTTCTTACAAAATATATGTGTTGACATAACCATATTAAATCATGATAAGTATCCCTCACATGATGTGATGTAACATGGAGGCAAGTGATGAAATAATTCCATGTTAGGATTCAAGGATCGGGGAGTCCAATCAATGATTCAAGGAGTTATAATCCCAAATTTGGGAAATACATGCCAAACTACAAAACATAATGTATCTTGAAGAACCCTCATTGGGGTTAGGGGAATGTGTATATGGGACGATTCCACTATAATTTCATAGTAACTATAAATTCCATGTTCAATGGTGATTTCTGTTGCGAATCGATGAAATCTTGGAAAATTTAATAAAATTTAGAAAAATGTAATAAATTAATTATTCATCACATAATATTCAATCAATCATTTTACTAATAATATCATATTTTTAGAGATGAATAATATGGAAATATATTTATCCAATATATCCCTATTAACAATTTTAGGGAAATAAAACCTTCTAACAAGCATCAAATTATAGGAGTGTTTTAGATACCTTTGTGTTGTGGAGTTCTACGAAGGTAAATCTTACCTACAAGAATCCTCAAGGCCTGATCCTCTAGCTAAAGAGTAAAATTATAAAGAGTTACTAGTATATGGAAAATATTTGAGTGAAACAGTCGTTGTTCAGTGTTTAACACCTTCAACTGTGTCTAGAAAACTCATGAAGTCTCCTGAAATCATGGATGTGTATATCATTCTTATAAAACTGTATGGTATTTATGTGGAGAGAGGTTAGACGGAATAGTTTGAGATATCCAAGTAACTCTTTTTCAGAAATCATGTACTGGGTTCCCCATGTGAGCCTCACATAATCAATTACATTGGCTACATTGGCCACCCAGAGGTTATAGTGTATAAACTCCCTATGGAATTTGGCACTTATCATATTCTAAAATCAATCCCTCATATGTTCTCCTATTTTTTTTAAAAAAAATTATTTGTTCAACATGGAAATGTCTCACCAAGATAATCTTACATTCCTTCTCAATGTAGATAAGGTTAGGAAGTGTGAAAATTCATTTGGCCTTCTAGTGAAAAAATAGGAAGGAAAATTGAATATCATTAGTCACAATTCTTCTTCACAGAATTATAAAAAGAATAAGTTAATGGGGGAATGTAAGGGAATAATACGATACCAATATTTCATGTGTTATGAAGGGACATTGCATGAAAATATCACAGCCCATCCTAATGAGTAACATTTCATGACTACATAAAGCGATCCTCCCATAGGGTTAGGGATGGATACTAGCGTTGAGTAGGAATATCACTCACATGGGAGACCATTGCCTAAAATAACAATACACACACACACACACTCATTCAAACCTATAATATGCTGAAATGTAAAACAACTTATAAACCATGAATGCATACATTTAAATTTATCCATCAGAGTTTGATAGCAAGTACATGAATGAAAATGTTCCAAATAAAATCTGACAACAATGAATTTGAAAATCATCCCCAACCTAAATTTTTATAAGGGAGAATCTGTTAATGAAACTATAGGAACACACCTCATTCAATCAATCTAACTATTCTCCGCCCTATTTTGGTTCCTCTAGGACTCTGTCCAAAAAACAATCATATGTATATGACATCAAACATGTTAGAAAATTACAAGTCTTGGGGAGTATAATAAAACCCAGTTGGGAAACCTAAAATTATTAATCATTTAACGTCAATAAAAACAGTAAGCTCCTCACTTGTATTTCTCTATAACTCATATTACAAGAATATCCATATATAATTAATAGAGACACAAAATTTCATGGTATTGTACCATATGTAAAATTAGCCTAGGATTTATGATTGATGGTTCCACTAAACAACCATCTAATAGAAAACACTCCTAGAGTCTAATAGCATCGAAGGAATCAATCATAGATATAATTCTCATCATGTATCACCATAAAAAGTACACAACGTACATATGAAGAAAATGATGCACATATGATGATCACACCCAATACTATAGGGTATACCAATAACTCAATCTGTAGTAAATGGATAATTATAGTATTAAAACATGCATTGTGATGGTATTAAATATTTCATGGACTCCTCCATGGAAAAAGTTGATGATAAAGTATCTAACTCTGGGCCTCATGAAAGGATTCCTACAACTCTATCCAAAACTGAGGTCAATCTGAAAGGATCACAATCCTATGTAAAATATGTTATTCTATATTTAAACTATAAGGAATGGATCATGGAAATTAACTATAACAAAACATGTCCAAGATAAAGAAGAAAAGGGTTCTAGGCCTCTTATAAAAGTGTACACAAAATATATGGGTACTACACTGAATGCCCCTTCATCACCGGGTCCTACTAGTGTATCATGACCCATGTCCATGTTTGTGTCCATGAACATGGTGTGCCTAACCTGTGTTCTCTTGACTATGTATGTGTTTGGATGGCCATGTCTATTTATGAATTTCAATGTATATTTCATAGTACACATTATGTCTCAGCCTATATACTTATTTTTTATGGTTGTTTCTCTCTGGTCATGCCCATGTTTTAGTACATGGCATTCCTGAACTGGTGTATTGTTGGCCATTTCTATGTACCCTTAGTGGTACACATTGATCCTCCTGTTACTGGATAAAAAAAATCTGAGTATAGGTACATTCCAGCTGATATTTATCTAATCTATAAAACCCAAACTCTGCTTTGAGTTTGGGTCACATGGTGAGTATCTACGAAATAAATTTCATGTACTATGTGATTTTCTTGAACTATCAGGTTCTTATTCCGCATATGATGACGCCATTGTCACTTATTATACCACATTGGATATCTCTAATAATAAAGGATCGAGTATCATTCAATCCTTGCAGATACCACATAATAAAATACTACAACTAAACCCGTGAAAAAACCATTTTCCCCACCCCCACCACGTGTCCCTCTCGAACCAAGGGTCTCAAATACATCCTCAATCTACAGGATTCCTAATCGCAGCTTAAACCCATCATCAATTTCAATCTGGATATGAAATATCAATCTGCATGGAATATAAATAGGTGAACAATGATTTATTATACATTACTGATTTGATTCTGAGACATAGGAATTTCTGGTAATGATTGAAGAACATTAAGGGAAATATATGACATGAAAAAATCATAATGAACATCAATCATGTTTGGATGGACTTTAATTATTTTCATTATAATGATGAAAAAATATCAAAAAAAGTAAAATCCTTGATGATAATCCCATATGTGCAATATTATCAATCGATGAATCAATTAGTTGTTCTATTGATTCATGTTCGTCGCATGATTAATAAATCAGTTATAAATCCAAATATAACAACATCCTCCCGTGATCTGGATTAATAAATGGTGAAAAAATAGTTATATGTCATTGATGATTGTGATATCATCAGGGTTCATCGCACACTAGTCGATGATCCATGATCTGGTAGTCATTCACCAAATGAAGCTTCACCAACTCTCTCCAATAGATATTATTAATTTTTAGGGTTTAACAGCTCACCCTTGAAATAAGACACATCAGCATATTTATTTAAAGAGATAAATTTGTGGAATAATGATAAATTATTGTAAATAATTTATTTATTAATTCTCTCATGAAAAAAATCATCCCAAATATCTGACGCACTAGAAGGATATTAATGCATTGAGTAAAACTAGATCTATAATGCCAATGATGAACTTAGATTTCAAATCTGATCCTATGTTTAATTTTTATTCATCTATTTCCAGAAAAATATATGCATGTTCATATAATATATTTAATATAATTAAAAAATTAATTTCACACGCATCGAGCCTCATAATCTCAGGTCTTATGTAATGACCCAAACATGATCGATGTACACATTACATTACATATGGAGAATACTTAAAACATGACACAAATGGATAACCAAATACCATAATATTTAGTGCCTTTGGAAACAGGAAAACATTAACAACTAGATAATAAATAATCTATATTGCCTCTGTATTTATTCTACATAACTAGAACCCCATTTGGACTCATCTTACTAAATACCCTTAATCAATTATTGGGGGGAAAGAAACCTGAATAAATGTGAGATAAAATGCCCCGTAAGGGTAATCATGGAAAATATATTTCAAAACATTAACCTAATAATGTAAAAATATGGACATATCTTTGAAAAAAAGCAGACCCAAATTAATATATACCAAAATATTGTGTCATGGTATAAATCGTAGTAGTTCATATGGAATAAATCATATAGGAATCATGATACTTGATAAAATAGAGTTTGTTTAAAAAAATGTATTTTTGGAAAAAAAAATAAGCACATAATATGATTTTTATAGTAGTCAATGCATTTCTACAAATACAATCATATTGGATAGAGTCTATTACTGAATCGAGTTTACATGTCGTTTTATCCCAGAATTATTGAACCAGATTTTCTTATTGTTCCATCCCTATATTACTGAACTAGATGTACTTGTCATTCTAGTCATGTCTAACTCTTGTCAAATAAATCTTTACCCAGTGCATTTTAAGGAGATATAGGTCCCTCAAATCTAATAATGAAACCCTTCTTACATATGCCACAAAAATTGAAATCAATTATCATAACATACCCAATAAAATAAAATGGGTTTCTTAAACATAATTCAATCATAAGATAATCCATATAAAATATAATTCTTTTATTAACACAATCAAATCACAGTAAAAATAAGGATATAGGCATAACCATATTTAAATAGTTCCATATTAGATTATTTTTTTATTAAACACTTTTACTTATTTTCTGAGGATAATAAACATTACTATTCAAAAACGTTTTATTTTGTGAAAATGATGCACTATTTAAAAAGAAAAATAATTTAATTATAAATAAAAATTAAATATTTTAAAGTATGCTTCATGTAAATATGGATATATGATGATGTGAAAACCTTTTCATGTCTTATAGGTTAATAAAACATTCTCTTTGTTCATTTTCCACGAAAGTCAATAAATGTACCTTGTATCGAATAACGACAAAATATACCTCTCATAATTTTTATTAAAAATTCACCAATGTTTAATATTGACATTAAAAAATTGATGAAAAACTAAAATAGTGTTACATATATACAGAACAAGGATGTGGATGATAAATATATCCTATTAAATAATTACGTATAAATAATTTTGGATAATAATGAGATGGAAAAATTAACACTTACCTTAGGTCCTATATTCATTATATGGTTCCAAACCACCTGTATAATGATTTAAATAATTTTATTCACTTATTATAGAATCATTTTAATTTTTCTAATACCATATATGACCATATTATCATATGTTTTTTAGTAACATCTCATCGTCACCTGTTATTCGGATATTAACTGCTTTTTGTTCTTATGCTTGTTCTGTCCGATAAGTTCAGGTAAACCATCCTATGTTATAGTTATATAATTTAATGAATTATATTAGTATAATATATATCATATTTATTAATTTAATTCATCTATATAAACATGGTTTAATTAAAAACATGTAAAATAAATCACACTGCATCGTGGAGACGGTAGGTTGTATATACACAAGGGCAACGATATTATTTATTTAATGGTCAAAAGTTATATAATTTGTTGTTATAGTAATTATAAAGAATAATTATCATGTTATGTCCATTATTTACATCAATTATAGTAATCATTATTCCCATCCTAATTACGTATTGTTGAATAACAATTTACACCAATGTGTGGTGACAATAAGCCATATGTATGCACACATATTGATATTGTTATTAGTAGAATGGATAATATGAGGGATAAGGTTGTACGATAATTATAAATAATCTCAGAATGTGTAGGATACAATATTTATTAAATTATTATGGAAACAACATTAGAAGTGGAATTAGAATAAGAATAGAATTTTAAAAAAAGTTATAAAATAATTACCTTTTTTTCATGTATCTCCTTTTGATTTTCTCAAAAGGTCTCTAATGGATGGATTTATGCCCAATGTGTGGCCCCCCACGATAAATTTATGGATTTTTGGAAAGGAAATGGAAATTTTTTGTCCATTAAAAATGGATAGGGAGTTGCAATTAGAAGAGAATGAGATGTTTCATAAAAAAAGTGGGGAGGGGTGCCTTTGGAAATACAAAGAATTATAAATTAATAAAAAATAATTTTTTAAATTAAATTGACCTAAAAATGACTATTGTTTAATATATTATGACTTTGTGTCAAAATAATATCAAAAAATAAAATTTAGACATGTTGTGATTTTATTTAAATCCATAATAATTTGATTTATCAGTATTTAATCAATTTAATTTTAATTGTGGTCATAATATTATAAATATTACATGGTTACAAAATTTACTTATATGTTTTCATTTGTACATAATTGGTTAATATATGAAATTTTAGACATTATAATTTTAAATTTGAGATTTAAAATATTTTTGTGATTTTAAATGATTTAATAAAATTTTTTGTTTATAAAATGTCAATAATGTCTATTTTGAAACTATTCATTTAGTTTACATTAAATAACATCCACAGAAAACATAAATTATTACCAAAATATTTAATACAAACCAAAAATGTCATAGTTTCCTAGAAAATATTTGTTACACATTAATTAGTTCATATTATACTTCTTTTAATATATTCAAAACCATTTATTTGATATTTATATTAATAAAATAATATCCACATCAATATTGTGTCATCCTTAATGGTAATTTTTTAATATATAAAAATTTTAAAAAAATTTACATTATGTATATAATGTAATTATATTTCTATAGACTATTTTTGTACTATGTTGTATTAGGTTAATCACTGTATTAAAATTATCATAATTATAAGATATAACATGGTGAAATGTTTTCACTTTCATTTGATTTAGTTATAATTAAATCAATTTCTCGGAAATAATTCCATTAAATTAAAAAATTATGACTCTTATATGTTATTGTTATACTTTAATTCATCTAATAATCATTTGGAAGGTTTCAGGGTATATATATCATCATTATCATATTATTTGTTACCCTCATTTACCCAATTTACCTTTAACTATTGTAAATATTTACCATAGTTACAATTATTAATATACAAAAAATACATATTAAAATTATATGGACCCACTTATTACAAATATGGAATCCAATTTTCAAAATAAAAAACACAATATTGTAATTAAGTAATTTAAATTAATTACCACTATTAAAACAAGGAATCACTATTTTTAGAAGTAAAAAAGTCTAAAAATATTGACATGGTTTATGTAAAATGTATATGTAAAATTACTCACAATGAGAAAAATTTGATTAAATGATAATAAATAAAATTACACATTAAAAGAAATTAAAAATATATTCAAACTATATAAATAAATTACATGAATTGTTAATTTTGAATTTAAATCCACTATATTCACTATACATTAAAATATGAATTTCATTAGAAAAATATAAAAATTTAATCCAATATAAATACTGAAGTCCCTCTTCTGAATTAGAATGATATTATGTCAAACTGAACATATAAAATTTTCAAAAACTAGATTTAAAAATGTTTCACCGTAAAAATGTGTTAAAATTGTTTTTTTAAATACTTCTTTTATCTGAAAATTTAAATTTGTTATATATCATATCTTGAAAGCATATAATATGATTTTAGAACATTACAGTGAATATATTACATATATAGTTTCCTCATAAAATCTACAAATTTTTATTATATTATTTTATTTTCTTTGCTTATTTTCACTTAAATATTATTTTTAGATGAATTTTAATACTTTTCATACACGCCATTATCATGACTAGATTAAAATATTTAGATATCACTTATAAATTTTTTTTTATGAAATGAATTCTATCAAAATAACATGAAATATTGTGTAACACAATCCATGAATTGTATTTCGTATACTGCAAGATAATACGATGTTGCGTATAGTGAAAGAAAATCATGTTGTAGCATACAACACAAGATATAAATGAAATTAAAAATAATCCAACTCATAAAATATATGGGTGATACATTCTATCCCCATTAACATAAATTTCTCCCTTTAAATTCAACAAGGTTGTAAAAGTATTACTAATTGAAATTTTCTTTCCTCGAAACCCACATCGTTAAAAGGAACACTAAGACATCATTTTATAAAATCAATATTAGAAATTTAAAGGTTAAAAAAGTAAATCACCACTAGGTTTCCACATAGGAGAACACATGTGGGATAGGAAAACATGGATGTGTAAGAAAAATAAAACTATATTGTTCCATTGGATAGTTATAGAGAACAAGGTTTTGAGAAATATAACAATCAAATATCAATAAATCTACAATGATTTAATGGATAATAAGATTCATTAGATATTAAGGTACTCAGTTAACATTCATGGTCTTAAATATCCTTTTCCTAAATTTGAAGGTCATTAGAAGAAATACTTACAAGATTTCAATACCATCTCATCATTGGTCTTTCCATGAACAATTTTCAATTCATATCTTATTTAAATAAATAGAGCTGAAATTTTCATTCCTAATGTGTTTTTAGATCATGAAAACCGTAAATAGAATTATAATTCATTACATATTTCATTATTAAAAAAAAGAATAGAACATGTTATCAAATATAAATAAGTCAAAATGTGTTGAGATTAATCATATAAGGTTCCAAAAATAGACTTATACTAAATCTATAATACTGCTTAAATAAAATAATACTTATTTATACTAACCAGGGGCTTCTCATAGGCCAACAGTAGGTGATAAAGGCTTGTCACACATCTGTTGTAGGCATGATTCCCATAGCCTTGTCTCACACAATTAGTTGCCTCCCATCCTATGGGTTGTCATTTTTCTAAAACTATACTATTATAAAATTTCATTATTAATATTAAAAAAATATTTCATCCTTAAACAATATTATCTAATGTCCAGCTTAATCCATTCCAACCATTAGGCTTTTCCAAAAAACAATGTCCAATCCCACATTTCAAAAATCAATTACTTGAATGGTAATATAAAAATATTTTGATTAAAATTATTTATCCTCCTTATATTGGTCACATTACAAAAATTTGAATTACTTCATCACTCATTATATTTAGTTAGTTTAATAACCAAAATTACCATATATCTTTCTTTAAAACATGCATTTTTCCTTATTCCAAAAATTATTGAATATATTCCTTATGTCCCAAAAAGTGTCATAGCTCATCAATGATAGCATATTCCATTTTTCAAAAACTCCATAGTTAGTTCCCAAGAAACAAGAATCATCCAATTTACTTAGTCAAATAAAATATACATTTATCTAAACATCATTATCTAAATATATGGGACATATTAATGGTTTTCATTACCTTAATCACGTGTTCTCCAAGTATAACACCTTATCCTTAAATCACCTTTTGGGCTTCTTTGAACTATCCAACGTATCTATTCCAATCATTAATTAAAATCCAATAATAAAAAAACTTATATATTTCATGATTCATATAACATAATCGTTGAATTATTTAACATATACACCTTAAAAATCTAACATTATTCTTAAAACATTACACAAGATCCATTATCTTCATCTTTTCTAAAATATGAATCATGTGTTAAGGTTTATAAAACTCAAGAATATTATGTTTAATTCAAAAAATACTATAAGAACATCACATACCTTTAACATGTTTATTACAATATCTTTATCCTCCATGGTATGACCAATAATCATACCCTCATCATGATTATCATCATTATAATTCAAATAATGAAATATATCATTATAATTTCCTTAATATCCACATTTGAAACATTCTAGGGTTATCTATGTTCTATATTGTTCAGGCTATTGAAAAATATTAGAATTAAATTTTTGAGAAATATATATCAGATATTAGAAACACATAAGTATGGTAAATGAAATATAATATTTCAATCTTTTATATCTTCGGTTTTACCCTTGGATTATAATGATAGTCACAAAAACCATCGAACTATAACTAATAATTAGACTTATCCATCGGAAATTACTAGAACTATACTTATAAATATCTATAGGGATATAACTAATGTTTTCGAATCCTTGTTTACAGTGTTTGAATAAACCTTCACTCTCATACAAATAGTAAAGCCTGAAGATTGACATACATGGACATTACATTACTTTTTAGGAATACATAACACATGAGATAAATAGATTCGAAAATTCTTTATTAGTTTAGTTCTTTCTGAAATTAGAAAACATAAAAAAATGTTTCATTAAACATCTATATCATCTATTGATTTATCATTCATAACAAGAACCCCGTTTAACACATCTTAATTAATACCCTTCATCAAATCATGGGGGAAAAGAAACATTTATATGGGTGAGATCAAATGCTCAGTACGGGTAATCATGGGGAATTTATTACAAAAAATAAAAATAATAATTTAAAAAACATGAACATAATTTTTGTGAAAAAACATACCACATTTATCATATACCAAAATCTTGAGCCATGAAATAAATTTTGTTAGTTCAAAAGGAATAAATCATAATAGAATCATGAATCATGAGTAAAAACCATTTTTATAAAACATGGAATTGTGGAAAATAAATAATCACATTCTATGATTTATATATTATCCAAGGCATTTCTTACAAGTACATCATAGTGGAAAATTTTTATTACTGAACAATTTTTACTTGTCGTTCAAGACATGTATTATTGAATAAGATTTACTTGTCATTATAGCCCTATATTATTACCTTAGAATTACTTTTTTGTTCTAGAAATGTCAATATCATGAGATACAAATAATTACCCAAGGAATTTGATGGCGATATAGGTTTTACCCATCTCTTAATGAAATCATTCTTACATTTTCCACAATAACATAAATCACTCATCATAGCATATCCTATGAAAGAAAATGTGTTTCTTAAACAATATTATATCATAACATAATTATTATTAAATATCATTGAATAACTAACACAATCGAATAATATTTATAGTAGGGATATAAACATGACCCTATTTAAAGTGTGTCATCTTAGATGAAAAATAATTTCGATTAAACACACTAAACATAATTATCGAGGATAATATCCTTTGTTCTTACAAAAATTTTCATTTCTAGAATCTCGTGCATGTTTAAAAGAAAATAATTTAGAGGAAAAAAAACATTAAATATTTTAAAGGAATAATCATTTAAATAAGGAATTATGAAGACGTAAAAACATTGTTCATGTCATATATGTTAAAAACAATCTCTTAATACTTTTACCCGAAAAGTAAAAAAATGCACCGCCTATCAAATAACGAAAAAATATCACTTTTATAACATTTAGTTAAAAGTAAACAATGGGTAAAATTAACTATAAAAAACAAAATAATAACAGAAATAATATTACATATTTAGGGAATATTCATGTGGATAATAAATATACCCTGGTAAATAACTATGTATAAACATTCTCATATGATAATTAGATTGCAATATTAACCCTTACATTAGGTCTGATGAGATTCCTATGTATCTGAACATATCGTATATTGATTTAAATAATGTTGTTGGATTATTACAGAATCTTAGAAATCTTTATGATATAATTTATGATAATATTATCATCTGTTTATTAGTAACAATTCATTGTCACCCGTTATTCAGATATTAACTCGTTTATGTTCTTATGCATATATTTGTTAGATAATTTCATCTTCCACTTATATGGTTATAGTTACATAATTTATATAAATAACCTGTTATAATATATATCATATTAATTCATCACATTCATGTATTTATTTGTTGTTTAATGAATATCATGTAGAGTGAATCACATTGAATCATGAAGATGGTAGGTCGTACGTACGGATGAGCGACAATATCATTCACATAATTAAAAAATATTATAGATTTGGATGATATATTAATTATGAATAATAAAATTCATGTTATATTTATTATTTAAATTGAATATACTCATCATTATAAGAATCCAAATTATGTATTGTTTAATAACATATTACACAACTGCATGAAGATTATAATCCATACGCACACACATAGGGTTATACCATTATTAGTAGGATGGATTGAAGGAGGTATAAGGTTTTACCATAATAATAACATTGAATAATGTAAAATATACATGATTTATTACTTTAGAAATGATACAACAGAACAAGATGAAGTAGAAGATGAAAATAACGTTTAATGAGGTAATAAATCAATTTCCTCTTTTTCAAGTATCTCATATTGATTTATAGAAAAGGTCACATTTGGATTGATTTTTTCCCAAATTTTTCCCTCTAGGATGAATATAGTGAAGTTGAGAGAGAAAATGGGATGTTTGTTTCCTAGAAAAGGGCTTTAGACGTGTGATTAAAAGTGAAGGAGATGTTCCATTTTATAAGAGAGGGGAGGGGACCTTTGGAAATACCAACATTATTAAATTAATATTAATTAATTTTTTAAATTTAAAGTCCTATGATGTGAAATATTTAAATGATAAGATGTGTATTAATAAAAATAATCTCAAGCAATAATATTTCAACATGTTTTTATTTTATTTTAATCCTTATAATTTTTATTTACCCTCATTTAATCTATTAAATTTTAGTTATGGTAATAATATTCTAAATTAAAAAATGTTATATATATTTACTTATGTGATTTTAATTGTACAAAATTTAATACTTTATGAAATTTTAGACCATATAATTTTCACATTGTATTTTTTAAAATATTTTGTGTTTTTTAAATAATATAATAATATATTATTTTTATAAAATATCAATAGTTTCAATTTTTCCACTATTTATTTATTCAACATTAAATAACATCCACAATGAAGATAAATTCAAAATGAAATATTTAATACACTCTTAAAATGTCATAATAACATAGAAAATTCATGGAGAACATTAATTAGTTAATACTAAATTTCTTTTAATATTTTTAATACCATTTATTTGATATTTCTGTCAATAAAAAATTTCAACATCTCTATTTTATCCTAATTAATGATAATTAAGTCATCAATAAAAATTATAAATAAATTTAGAATACATCTATAATTTCATTAGATTTATGTATACCAGTTTTGTTCTATGTTTTATGTATTTTATCATTACATTATTATTATTATATTTATAATATATAAGAGAGTGACATGTTTTCACTTTATTTTGTTTTAATAATAATTAAATCACTTTTATGTTTGAAAGTCCATTAAATGAATCAATTCGGACCCTTAGGTTATATATGTCAACATTAATTCATCTACTAGTATTGTGGCAGGTGTTATTGTATTTTTATTATCATTATCAAATTGTTTGTTACCCAAATTTAGAAGATTTACCTTTAAATTTTCTAAAAACAAATTACCAAAGATACTATTCATAATATCCAATAAATATATAATTAACATAGTAACAAAATGTGGAACCACTAATTCCAAATATGAAATCCATTTTTCATAATTCAAAACACATATGTTTCATTAATTAATTTAAATTACTTCTCATTATCAAGACAAGAATGTGAGTTTTTAGAAATTAAACACTATAAAATGATTAATTAATGTTTATGTCCAATTTAAATTTTAAAATAAATGAAATGAGAAAATTTTGATTAAATGAAAAAAATATAACAAAGTACACATAAAAACCAATTAAAAAATATAATCCAACTATAAAAATAAATTAGACGGAAAGGCAGTTTTGAATTACAATGCATTATTTTCCAATATTCATTAAACTATGTATTTCATCAGAACAAAATACCAAAATTTCAAAAAAGGAATATTTTTATATCCCTCTTCTAATGAATAATTTTATTATCTCAAATAAAACAAATAAAACTTTCAAAAACTCGATTTAGAAAGTGTTTTCCATCAAAAGGTGTTAAATCTGTATTTTTCTGAAAAATATTTCTTTTATGTAAAAAATAATTTTTTTTCCCAAATAATTATAATAATCATTTAAAAAATTACAGTGAATATATTATATATATATTTCACTAATAAGATCCATAAATAGTTATTTTATTTTTTTAAAGATTCACTTATTTTCATTTAAATTGTTTTTTTTAAGATGTTAATACTATTCATACCTACCATTACAATGACTACATTATAATATTTTTTATTAGTTAATCTTGGTTTTTAATTAAATTAATTCTATAAAATAACATGAAATTATGTGTAACCCAAGCCATGAATAGTATTTTGTGTACAAGAATCTAATACGGTTTAACATATAGCGCAAGCTAATCATTGTGTAGCGTACAACACAAGACATTAAAGAAATTAAAAAGAATATATCTCATAAAATCTGAGGGTATCACTTAATCTCATTGTTTAGATATATAAATAATCCGTATAATATTAAAATAAAGTACACAGAGAAAATTATAGATGTTAAATTCTCCCCACATCAGGTCATTACATCCTAAAAAGAAAAAACACTAAACAACAACATGTGGGTTATGAGAAACCTCCTTAGTCTCCCAATCCCAGGTGGTCCCCTTTATATTAATTTTATACCACCACAAATGCACTAGGGAAAATTATAATGCATTAAGTATCATCTCATATTGAACCTTGGTCTCTTCTGGTTACATAGAAAAGGGTTCTCTATCCTCAATGGCCAGTTCTACCAAGTTGATAACATGCAACATATCATGCATTTACCTCCTCAACAATCACATGTGGAAGATGTTGTGTGCCTGTTTTAACTGTGGGGGATGTTCTAAAAAGAATACCACCTATCCGGCTTTATATATTATATAGAACATGACAATGAATCCATGAAATAGCATGTCACCCTGGATAAATCTCTGTAATCCACGTAGAGGTCAGACCAAGGAACACATGTTCTCCCTCTTCAAACTCCAGAGGTCTCCATCATTTGTCCGCATAAAATTTATGATGGCTCTATATAGTTATCATCAACTTCTACATGATCTCTACCACTCATATTTTGGATCATTCCTTTTTTGGTCCCATAAGTGATAGCACTCCATGGTTAGTGTAGTATAAGGGTGACCAATATGGTTGACTATACAATTTCTTGAATGGTGTCATGTAAATGGTGTAATGGAAGCTATTTCTATATACACACTCCACCAATGGTAGATTATCCTCCCTACTATATCCAAATTCTACCATTGAATCCCTTAATGTGTCCTCCAATACTAAAAGGGTCCTTTAAGTATGGTTGTCGTTCTATGAATGAATTTTTTTTCTCAACTACAAATGAGCCCCAAATGAATCATACAATACATTGTCTTACCAAGATGTGTTGTTAATGTCCTGGTCAGACATGAATTTTTAGGGATCTTCATTGTTGCAGACTATCTATTACACGTAGATGCCACCCATTCTCAATAGTAAATTGTGCTCTCAAATATATTTGAAGTGGGATGAATTACTAGGTTGTTATATGATCACCCAGATGGAATCTTGTCCTCTAGATTTATGTGGAAAGTTCATCTTGATTTCTATATATATTCTACCCATATTACACTTAGTAACCTCTAGGGGTTAATCAAAAACCTCTAGAACCATGCCCCAACCTTCACATTCACATAATCTAGGCATCGAGAGATAAACTAAGGAAATCCCATATTGATCCCTCAATACCATAACCAATGTTAGGGGACCTGGAACTGCCTTTCCACACATGTATTTACCACCAATTAAAATATATGAAAATCTCTTACATCCCCCCCCCCCATTATTTCAACTATACCATCATGTGACCTTTAAAAATAATGACAAGATCCCCACCATTATATAATACATTAAGTGCATATCCAGTTGTTATATTAGTATTTAGGGTTGCATATTTAGTATCTCCATTTCATGACTCCATAAATTTTCATAAAATAACATGGGTAACAACCATAGACGTGTAGTATGATGAACTATCTCCATCCACTAAGGATAATTGTAATGATTCCAACTGCTCTAACACCTCACCAACCAATTGTGAACAAGATATCATGTTGAGATCATCTACTACCACATTCACCTACCCATGATTATATAAAATATCATATCCGTCATCCATGAGGAAGTATATCCATTGAATCATTATCACGTTAATATCCTTCTAAGAGAAGTTATATTTGAGACTCTTTTGGCCATAATATATGATAAACTGTTCTCCTATTAGGTATTGTTGACACGTCTTCAGTGTGAAGACATTCATTGCAAACGTAAGACTATGGGTCAAATAGTTCTGCTCATGTGGTATCAACTGATGTGAAAAATTGGAAACCACTATCAGTTACTGCATAAAAACCCAACTAGGCCACATACCTAGTGAATATCAATATATTTCATACCCGATAACCACCACTGAAAATATAATGATTGGATTGCTCATCAATCTCTACCTCAACAACATGAAATCTTATTGGAATCATTAAATTAAGATGGATGGATTTCTCATTTTTGTCAAAGCCTTCAAGGGAGATGATATCCTAGAGAAACATTTTACGAATATATGATTGTATCCTGCAAAATAATGAACTCTACACCCCCTTCACAATATTGGGTATCTCCCAAGATAACACTTCCTCAACCATTTCTGGGTCCATTGTCCCACCATCTAATAGGAAAACATGACCCAGAATGTGGAAATTATAAATACATAACTAGCACTCTGATATCTTCCTGTAATAGTTTCTCTCTAATAGTATGTCCAAAACAATCCTCAAGAGTCTCACCAGCTCCACCTCGGATTCCAACTACATCAGATATAACCAATGATAAATTCCATGAACATTCCTAAGAATGTATGAAGGATTAAAATCATGAGTATATGAACACTAATGGATAATTATTCAACCAAAATGGAGACACTAAATACACATAATGGCCTTATCACCATCTGAATGTAGTCTTTGGTACGTTCTCATCAAATACTTGAAACTGGTGATAGCATGTTCTGTAGTCAATGATAGGGAACAATCATGCACCATTGAGCAAGACAATGAATTCATTGATCCTTGGTATTGGATACTTCTTCATTATGGTAACATGGTTTTGATGATGGAAATAAAAAAATCCTAAGTCTCTAATACTCCTTGTAGAACAGCTGTTGGTATGCACCGAGTGAAACACTAGGTATGAAAAATCCCTTCCTTTGAATATTCTCAAACTATAGCCTCAGCTTGCGAGGATCTACAAGATCCATCCGATATTCATTCATATAAATTAGGTTTTTACCATTGTTTAGATTAATTTATTAGTTTATATCTATGTGAGGAGGTAATCCTAGAACATCCTCAAGATGGACATCCTCATACTCTACTTTCACTATAGGAAAATGAAAAATCATTGAATCTGTTACACTGAGGGACATTATTTCCAAATGATGAGTGATCACTCACACCCTCATGTGAATGATTTAATCTTGATCTACTTGATTTTTCTTATCACCAGCAATAGAAACCTCATGCCATCACTATAGACACACCACATTGTCTACATAAAACAGTCTATCTACGCATGAAATATATAAACAAACTCTATAACTAAGATGATGTTGTAATTCCATGTTTCTACTATAATGAGATCCAAATGAAACTCTCACCTCCAATAGTGAGGTCACATCACATCCATGACTCTAGGATAGATGGGAAAGTTGTAGCTAGAGACTCTATGTGTATGTTCCAAGTCAATGAATCAATTGAAATATCTATTTCCTAAACTAGATAGGAGGAAAAAAGGAATTACATCCACCTACGTGTTTCATTAAAATAGATATTGTAGAAAAGGAACATATAATAAGTCATATCATTCAGGGAGACACTAAATTGTGATCCTCGATTGAATGAAGCTACCCTCACCACTATACCCTAACTCACTGAGCATGGGGTGGACCACTTGGGGGTGGTGGTGGTGGCAAGTCCAAATAGCTTCCACCTCCTACATATCACTCAAATCATATTTTATATACTCCACCCAGTTGGTCTACCTACTCCTACAACTAGCTCTTTCCTAGAATCCCAACCATATCTCTAGGTTAGACATACAATGGGTCAGATAATCCAGTTGGAGGTGACCCTTGTATGAAATGAGTAACATTGAATCTCTCTAAGATGACTAGATCCATCATTTTAAACCTTAACCATTTACCCTCAATCCTAGTATTTCCATTAGAAATGTCTCAAACATCTGGGTCCCTTGGATTGTTGTCCGCTACATAATGGTAATGACTCCGCTTATGTGTTCCAATTTAAGGAACCAACTATTCATTTCATCTTATCCAAGAATCTATCAACCACCATGGAACACTATAGTACCCCATCATTTATAGGAATATATAGTGGTTTTTATGATATCTCAGATTCTTCATCATAGTCCACTTCCGACGATATGAGCCGAAAGAACTGTCCATGCACCATATTCATTGATAACTGACAGAGGTTGGGGAACCACAAGGAATAATCATCCATAGTCATACTGACACACTAATTCTCTATAATATCTATGCTATGCACAAATCTCAATGTAGCTAGATAAAACATCACTATGAAATGGTGCACAAAAATTTCCCAGGAAATAGTGGCCTCATCATACGACCAAGTCACTAAGCCCCACCATCAGATTGTAGTTCCTTGAAGAAGGATCATTTCTAGAACCATTATCTAAATTTCTAGTGGCCTGAAAATATATAAAAAAACATTACTATATTTCAATCTCATTCTCATATTCATGTGGTTCAATCTCTCCTCATAATCAAAGGTGTCGATGTCACTAAAACTCAAGAATCACTCTCATCCCGCACACCTCATCCACCAGTACCACAAGTACCCTATAAATATATAGAGGTGGTGGTATAACTGATGCACCACCTAGAGTTAACAGCGCTTAAATATGTCCCAAAAACGAAGTTGCATCACCAAGGGGAACATCCTCATGATCTTGGTGCAAAATACCAAAAGAAACTGTTTTGAAGGAATCATGAAATAGAAAACATGTACTATTGTCAATGACTATATCAGGAGAGATCACTCAATAAAGACATCGAATCCACAACACATTCATATATGATGTGAGTACTAATTTTTCAAAAAATCAGTGTTCTTATGTACTATTTCAATAATTAGGATACCAAATCCTTGGTGTATGGATACATCACCCAAAAAACCAACACTAGATTCCCTTCCCTGAAATTTGAACCTGAAAAAATTAACATTGTTTCACAAATCTAATCTCATAGACTCTAGTACTTTGGTAGAACTGACAGGTCTAATACCACTCTATCATGACCCATCCCAATGGATCATTTTCTATGAAAACCCCAATCCTACGTCTAATAGTCCTGGGGATGTTACTATCTCTAATTAAGCGTATAACTAACATGGAACGCCTAACTCTAATGTAATTGAACACACACACACACACACATATCCATTCCATCACAATACAAAAATGTTGACAGAAACTGAAAACCCATGCATGTATACAACCAAATCCTACCATAAATGTGTGAAACAAGTACAATAATTCAAAAGGGAAAATCCAAATACCATAACAATGAATCCAAAAACAAGTCCATTATGAACGTATAAAATGGTACTATTTTCAATGATGCCATAGGAACAAACTGCAGTCACATTGGCTCAATAAGCCTCGCCTAGTCCTATTCCTTCTAAAACACTATCAAAAGGTTGGTCATCTCCATATGATGCATCTTGTGTGGGAACAACCCATGAAGGGGTGAGTATCTGAATACATTGTATTACACACCAAAATCACTATTCATATACCATCAATAATAACAATCATCCCAGAAGAGGTATATGTATACTATACATATAATAAAAATATTTAGATATACTCAAAAAAGATAGAATGTCTCAAGGTAAAATGACAACCAAAATATATGCCTATGGTTCTTGATCGAAGGTTCCACATAGCACTCATCTGGGAGAACACACTCAAAGATTCAAATAACACTGATAGAGTCAATTTGAGATGTCTTTCTGACTGGGTCTTGTTATAAGAAGAAAAAGATGGATGTATGAAGAGAGAGATACCAAGATCATGATCACACCCATGTCCATGGGGTATAAAAACAACTCAATATGCGATAGCCCAATAATTAGGGGACCAATATCCTATAGTGTTAGTCATGATGATACCGTGAATTCAGCCATGGGAAATGATAACGATAGATAATCTGAAACTGAACCACATAGATGGATTCCAACACCTCTATCCAAAACTATAATTCCTCTCATGTGATTACCATCCAATGTATAAGATGTGATTATATACTAAACTCTTAGGTAATGGATAATGGGAATTTACCATTATGAAACCTATTCATATTGAATAAGAAATGGTCTCTAATCCTACATATAAAGAGTACAAGGTTGGTACTGGTAGTGCATGGTGTGTGCCTTATTCACTGGATACTTCTCTTGTATCACAACCCTTGATTGTTTCCATATATGAGTACATGGTGTGTCTTATCCCATGTAGTCTATACCATATCCATGACTGAAAGGTCATGTCTACGTATTACTATGTGTGTCCATGATCGTTGTCACGACCCGTCCTCAGGGCCCACGCCGTGACTACCCCAAGCCCGCCTTCCATAGGCCAGGGGTTGGCGACTAGCACCAAGGTGTAAATCCAAACAAAAAGGGAAGGCATTGCCTTTAAAAGTAAACAAGCACCACAGAGTAAGAAAGAGGAAAAGTAAACACTAAGTAAAAATTGTAACAAGCTGTGCTGAATGAAAAAGGGGCCGGAAATACAAGCCCGACTGTAATGTACAACTGAAAGGGAAAAACAACAACTGAAGGGAAAAGACGCAGCTTCGAGCCGTCCTCTGAAGGTCCCACCAGAAGGGTGGGTACAGATAGCCTCCACTGCTTCTCGGGTCCACCTAACCACTCCGAGTACGTCCCGCCCAGTGGTCCACCTCCAGGTACCGTCCTACTCCGCACGCCTCCACCACGATCAGCACTGTCCGTCGTCTGCAACCAACACAACGTAGTGCGGGCAAAGCCCGTGAAGGGGTGAGTATAAGCTACTTAGTAGGGACCCCGAGACCCCCTGATGGTCTCCCGAAATCCACAAGGGATAATCCACATAGGAAAGATACAATTACGAAGTAACAACCGACACTGCTTAGGTATATGCCCATACATATACCTAAGTCATCAATTCCCGTTCGGCTCCAACGTCCGAGCCCAAGCACAACCCAGTCCACACAGGAAAGCACAACACAATCCACAAAGGATAGCACAACACAATCCACAAAGGAGAGTAAACAGTAAATCCACACAGGATAGCTCAACACAATCCACAAAGGAGAGTAAACAGTAAATCCACACATGATAGCTCAACACAATCCACAATGGAGAGTAACTCAAGATTTAGCTCATACAGGTATACTTCTTCGGATGACGATAGAGATGATCAGATGTAGCCACTGATTCATCTGATCCATCGGAACCATAAAGGATCGGAAGGTACTAATCCCCCGCAATGACCCACATAGGATCGATCATGAAGTTGGACCCAAAGATATTGGGAAACTCATTCTCCATCAAGTACAGTGGTTATGCCGCTACAACCAAGCGCTCCTCCTTCGTGGGTCTTCCGCTACAACCAAGCGCTCCCATGTGCCGTTACAACCAAGCGCACCTCTGTCGTGGGTCTTTCGCTACAACCAAGTGTTCCTCTGTGCCGCTACAACCAAGCGCACCTCTGTCGTGGGTCTTCCGCTACATCCAAGCGCTCCCCTGTGCCGCTACAACAAAGTACATCTCTGTTGTGGGTATGCCGCTACAACCAAGCTCTCCCCTGTGCCGCTACAACCAAGCGCATCTCTGTTGTGGGTATGCCGCTACAACCATGTGCTCCCCTGTGCCGCTACAACTAAGCGCATCTCTGTCGTGGGTCTGCCGCTACAACCAAGCGCTCCCCTATGCCGCTACAACCAAGCGCACCTCTGTCGTGGGTATGCCGCTACAACCAAGCGCTCCCCTGGGCTATCCGTAACACACCGAGTCATTCGATCAGCATTCGTCAAATCTCAACCAGCTCTAGGGTTCCGCACACAGCATGCTCGTTCCGGGAGGGTCCACTCCATGAGCAAAAAGTTCAATGCATCAACTGACATGCAGTCCGGAGTTGATGTATCCCAAGGTGTACCGTAGTGGTCATTGTCGAAAACATGGAGGATTCCCGTACTGTTCTCATCATCGTCGTAGTCGAATCCACCGAGGATCTCTGTATAGTCGTCGTCATCGAAGTCGCAGCCAACACTAGGGTTCCCGCACACAGCAAGCTCATTCGGGAGGGTCCGCTCCACGAGCCGAGAGGCCGATACATCAACTATCACAATGTCTGAAGTTGATGTATCCAAAAGTTCCGTATCGTCAACATGAACTCAACGTCGCAGACGGTGCATCAATCGGACTCCCGGTCTGAGAGTTATTGACTTTTTCGTCCTAGGGGCCTGGTTGGTTTTTAAGGCAAAACCAACCCGACCGTACTCCACCTTTGCCCAAACCTCGGGCGGAGTATGCCAAAAGATCCTTCTCACATAGAGGAATCCACCAAAGCCTGAAGGCACGTCAATCGGACGTCCGTAGCTCAAGATATGAGCGTTTCCGCTCCGAGGGCCCGGTTGGTTTCGTGTACGAACCAACCCGGCCGAACCCAAAGTATTCCGAAACCTTGAGTGTGATATACCAAAACGACCGACTCAATCCAAGCATCACGTTGCCGTTGACGTCGAGACGTTTGGAGGCCCGTAGCTCAAGTTACGGGCATTTGACCGAAAACGATCCGAAGACGGGGAGTCTGGGCCCGGGCCGACCCGGCCCGACCCCCCCTGGGTCGGCCGAACCGGGTTGGCCCGGTCGGACCGACCTCGCTCGACCAGCCCAGCTCGGCTCGGCCGAGCGGCCGAGCGATGCGGGGGGGAGTCGCCGCCCCCGCGAGACACCCCCGCGGCACCCGCGGGGTGTCGCCCTGGACGACCCGAGCGACGCGGGGGGGGGGGGGGGGGAGCCGCCGCCTCTGCGTGACAACCCCGAGGCACCCGCGGGGTGTCGCTCTGGACAACCAGACCCACGCAGCCGCTGGTCCGTTGGCCACCGCCGCCGCTGCATCAGCCGCGGAGGCCTCGTCCGGCGGCGCGCCGGGGCGCCGCCGCTCCCGGCTGCCGGCGCCGCCGCGCCGGCGACCCGCGCCGCCGGCGTGTTCCGCGGGCCACCAGAATCGCTTTGGTGGTCCGATTCCATTCCTGTCTACGCCGCTGCTCCTCTCGGGACTCATTCTTCACTGCGGAATCATCAAATTTCCATTGAGGAACGTTCTGTCATCGCCCGTCATATCCGCACAACAACGAAGAACGGAGTAGGGTTGTCGGGCCGTGTTCGTTTGACCCGTACCCTCCGTGTTAGAGATAAACAACGGGATAAATAATATTCAACACATGAATACATATCCGAAAACAATTTTAATGAAATTAAATTGTTTTATGAATCGGGTTCTTCATTTTGAATGGAAACAACACGGGAAATAAGGGAATTTCCAAAAATAAAATCCCTACCTCGTAGTCGTTGTCGTACGCACGTTCTTCGCGGATTTGTTCGTCGCGGAAGGAGGGGATCGTCGCGTCGTCACAGAATGGCATCGCGTCGTCGCAGAATCTGGCGTTGAGTCGGTGAACTCAACGGACCAAGAAACAACAGATTTAATTTGATTATATAAAATTAAATCCGTGTTTTGTAAAAAAAACACAACGAAGATTTAAGAGAAACCCGAAGTCTCTTACCTCAAACAACTGATCGAAGATTTGTTGCGGAGGATGAGACGTCGTAGAAGAACATTGCAGTAAGGGAACGTCGGCGTCACGGAACACGACATCACGTCGTCGATTTCCGATGGTTCGGCGTTCTTCGTCTGAGGTCGGCATTCTTCGCGTTCTTCGCGTTCTTGTCAAAGTAGGATGAAGGCTCAAGGATTCTGTCAAGCCTCTCAACAAGTAATCCTCCAAAAAGACTTGTTGGTCTTATATTTTATTATTACGGCAACAAACGAAAAAGGTATGTAATGACCCATCAATTCGTTAAATTAATTCAATGAAAGTAACAGCTCATTTAATTAACGAAGAAAACCTCCCAATTAAAAGGTCTTTCAAGAATTTAATAAAACGCGTCAGTTGACTTTCATAATGATGGGTTTTCGCGGGTGCATTACTTAGCGGGAAGAAACAGTGGGGCTTGTGTGGGCCCCACCTCACAAATATCCTACCAAGAGGGTAGGATATTTCTGGATAGTACCCTATCCGTTTCAACTCAGTTTAAGCCACTTTTAAGTGGCATCAAGTGGCTTACAAGGGGCAGAAGTTAAATAAAATAAAGTTGTCGAAAAAAATTTTTATTTCTAAACTTTAAGCTCGAAAATTAAAAACCACACCCGAGCAAACACAACTCCAGAAGTGGAGTTTCTAAGAGAATACCGGCGCTGCGATTTCGTCGGTGCCCTCATAATTTGATTCCGGGCACCAGTTCAAAAGTTAGGAAAACCCGCTCGTCCGTTCACTGAAAGTACCCGAGCCAAACTTCGGAAAATGATTCCGGGCACACCGGGCCTCGGAATCAGGTGCCGTCAGAATCTGCACTCTAGTAAAATTCCAAAAAAAATTAAAAAAAAATTCCTTGAAATTTACGTGTCATTACAATCGTATATATTGTTTTTTGAGCGTATATACTTCTTGTTGTTTTTGGGTACATCAGGTTGTGTTAATTCCAATGTACAAGGCATGTCCGAGCCCACATACATCTAGGCATGTTTGTGTCCCAGTTGTGGTACACACATGACCACAATGTAAGGTTCAAGTTTTTTGTTGAATTTATTCTCTCCATGGAACTATAAGGATACAAAGGGGGTCCTACATGTTTTATATTAGTATATTAGGTATCTCTATCATCTTAAACAAAATAAATAATAAATTATCTATTATATTAACGGTGTTGTAATAAAATTCAACCCCAACATCCAACGTGCTCCAATGTTAAGTCATTCCTAAGGTAAAACCCACATTCTTAACTCAAAGATGTCCTTATATTTTTTTTTATCAAAGTCTACCTTTATATGCTATTCTTTTTTTCATGAAAACTACATGCCCATACATTTAATATATTTTATATATTTCAAAAATTATTTATGGGCACACTTGGCCTTAGAGTCTCATGTTCCCTAACTTCCTAGATTAGAAAATAATCCATATAATACATAATATCAATATAGGGAATAAATTGCAGTCATTAAAAAAAAACACCCAACTAAAGAAGCTTGAGAATTATATAGGTTTTTTGGTTATCGACTGAAGTCTATCTATCTCTACAAATTGGTTATTAGATATAGCTTGTGGTACTTGCATATATATATATATTCAAATATTTTATCCATGTATATTTATTAATATAGGAATAGTGTATATATAAATATGAGAAACCAATTGATCTAAACATGTTGAAGTAGCTATCATTGACTACCTCCTCAAATTTCCAACTGGGATGACTTTGGTTTTGAAGAGTTTTAATTGTGTGCCTTTACCTACCAAAACCAATATATATGTATCCAATGTAGATGAAGATGGTATTATTTCAAAATTTATAAATAAATTTTTCTTCTATTATAATTATTTAATTTTTTATGGAATGAAACAATTAAATAAATATCTTTATTTATAAGTTTACACAAACCATGTAATGAAAATTTATGACCCAAAAACATTACATGACTCATACCACACCCACCATTATCATTACTGGATATTTTATCTAAATGAAATGGTTTTAAATAAAATATATCATAATAAATATTTCTTTTTAAATAAAATTACTAGGATTATTTCATGTATGTTTACAAGGTATTGTGAAAAATGTCCCATTTACTAGGAAATGAGAAATGGATAAATAGATTCTCGAATTAGATCATAATGATGTGTGTGGGGTATTTCCTATTGTGGTAAGGGGTGGTTACTCGTAAATTATAACATTTAATGTTGACATAAGTATATTGGTATATGTCTACATAATTATGTATATGTCAAATTATTTTGAAAAATTCACAGAATATAAGAATGAGTTTGAGAATCCAATTTCAATGAAGATTAAGAAACTCGACTCAGACCGTATTACAGAATATGTTAATAAAAATTTCAATTATTATTTATGTGAGTTTGGGATTCTATCTCAATGAAATCCCCACATTTACGCCTCATTTGAATGGTGTATCTTAAATGAGGTTCATCGCCTTGTTGGATATAATGATATCAAAGATGAGTCATGTGATATTTCCATCCTCCTTTTTGGGATACACATTACAAATAAAATAAAAAAATTTAAATTGAGTAAAAACTACTATTGTATATGGTATACCAAAATAATTATAGAATTGGATGAAACCCTTGTTGTCATACTTAAATGTGTGGCTCTAGGAATACTTTTTTATGGAGTCTTCAGGTAACAAACTAGAACATTCAGGCACAGAGTGTACCTATAATGGATATCTCAAGGAAACAAGTGGGTATTACCTAAAAGAACCCTCATAAAATAATGTTATAGTTGAAAAATATGCTATTTTACATGAGTCGGATTACATATCTAAAAGATATATTAGGAGTGTGGATGAATTTTCTGAAGTCGAGGCACATGATATACAAGATTTCGTACATGAGAAAATTCCACAAATCCCTATTGAAGAAGAATCTATTCTGGGGAAAAAATTGTTGTGTATGGGTAAAAGATAGGTTAGAGAACCAAAAAATAATAGTTGTCCAGTCACCAATGTTGGTGACTCATTATTAGTATATAATAATTATTCTGTAATGTCCAAGGAAGTAGTAAGTAATATAGATGTTGCAATGTTGACAGAAGGCATGAATTCTAAAATAGATTCTAGGTTCTCAAACTAAGACTATATTTTTTTACATCCTCTAGTGGATGTAAATATAATTGGATGAAAATGTGTATTCAAGAATAAACAAGATATGGAATTACTTATTTTGAAAAATAGGACTTGAATGATTGTAAAGGGTTCTAAACCACTTCATGGCATTAAATATGATTATAAATCATCACTAGTTTCTATGCTAAAATAAATCAAAATTATACATTACATTTCATCTTACCCTAACTATGAGAATTTTAAAAGGGATATAAAAAATATGCTTCTTAATGGGAACCTTATAGATGATTTCTGTATATCCAAACCTGAACTATTTGTGAACTCAAAGGATGCCGATAAGTGATGAAAATTTGAAAATTTCATTAGTGGATTAAAGAAAGTATCTCAATCATAGATCATTAATTTTGATAGAAACATAATATAATTTGGTTTCAGAAAGAATGAGTGAGATATTTGTGTATACAAATTGTTTAAAGGGAGCATATTAATTTTCTAAAGAGTAAATATTGATGAAATATTACTCATTGGAAATTAAGTACTAGTCCTATAGTCTATTAAGATGCAGTTTAATAAATACATCGCTATGAAGGAATGAGGAGAGACATAAAAAATTCATGGTATTATGATCCATCATGATAGATATAAGATGCATCTAAGACTATTATAATGTATATAAATTGACAACATACTGAATTGATTTAGTTTTGAACAATACAACATCAGATTATTTTAAGTGTCGTATAGAATTAATATTCCCTTGACAATATGTCTTTAGAAACATGAAGAATGAAATTAAATTTAATTGATTCCATATGAAACATATAATGGGTTAATATATAAGATATGTTATATACTCATCCATATATCGCCTCTACATGAAGTGTGGTATTAATATGTCAATCGTATCCAAGTGATAGTCATTATATTAAAATCAATACTAACCTTATGTATCTGAGGAATTTTACAGATATTTTCTTAGTTTATAGAGGATATTAGGAACAAGTCATCGGAGGATATGAATATTAATGTTCCCAAACCAGTCAAGATGACTTGATTTCATAAATAGGACACATGTTGAATTTGAATGAAGGTGCTATGTGCTGAGAGAAATGGAACCATTGTCATAAAATCTATATTAGAGTTCGAGTATATTATAAATTTGAGGAAATAAAAGAAGTTGAATGGATGTGAATCATCATATATGATATTTTCTATGTACCTTGTAGTAAAGATCCTATCAAACTATAATGTGATAATATTGTTGTGGTGTCTATTTTAAAAGACAAATCGTCACATCAGTTGATGAAAAACATTCATTGGGTCATATTTCTAAAATGAATTTTTCCACTTCAAGTAATTGGTTCGCTATTTTCACATATTTCAAAACTGACAATATTATAATTTATTATTTAAGAATGTGGGGTTAAACCATAAAATATTATGGAAAATGTGTGGTCTATAAAAAATAATGTCATCGATAATTGATTCTTGTCCAAGTGGGATTTTTTTTGATTTTGTGTCCTATGGAAAAAAGTTTATACTTTTATTAAAAGTATATTTGATTTATTGAATATCAATTAAACAAATCGTTACATATTGTTAATTTTCCTATATTTATTTAATATAAGAATTTTTTAGAGTATTTTGTTACATTATATGGTAATAGTAGTTCCCCGCTATGATGAAAACATTGAAGTGATATGAGAACATAACCCTACAATTGGAAATCTACATGTTTTAGTGTAATCAGATATTCTTATATGTGAATGTGTGTAATGGTATGAAGACTTTAATATTATCATTAATGCTTGTCATGATATACACTATTAGATTTAATAATAGGAAATGTGATGACATATATTTGCAGTGAGGTCGGGTATGTTAGGATCATCTGGGTTGAAAATTCATTAATTGATAAGTTGAGGAAGGATTTGTCCCTTTGATATTAAATGATGCAAATATTTTGTCCCTTTTATACGAATAGAACATCCACACAAAATTCCATGGGGATGGTGTAACATCATTTTTATTCCATATGATCAATGAATGAAATATCAAGCATATATGTTCATGACATGGATGTGAAACCTATTTGATGATATATGATGTAAAAATGTTTATATTACATTTTGAGTGTTCGTATGTGGTTGTCATTATTGTGACATGTAGTTCTTTCACATAGGTAATTTGATCCCTTTGTAGATAGTAATCATAGGTAATATATAACCTCTAATAATTACAATGAGAATGAATTCTAGGTGGCCACAAACTAAGGTGTTTTGTTTATCTTGATTAAATTCATCTTGAATTAAATTAATGGACTAAATATTATTCTCATGATCAAGTAATAATTTTATTAATTTTTATTGATTGCATCAGTTTAATAAATATTTATCTATCAGATTGTGAATAAAAAAAATATATTTATTTATTTAATACATCAAAAATCATAATTTACTAGGATGTGAATAAATAATTTTTAATAAAAATATTAAAATATTACATTCGTGTGTTCAATAAATGGTAGGGGATTTTGATCACACTAAGACTGAGTTTGATGATAAATAATAATTAACATCTTGGTTAAAAAGAATAATTATTTCACATGTTTTCACACACCTAAATATAGTATTATTATTATTTTATTATATAGAATGTTGTTTATTATTGTTTATTATGTTAATATACAATAAATAATTATTTTAACATAATCCCTATCTCTATATGTAGATGATTGTGTATATAATGAAAAGTATTGATTAGGGAAAAAATTGAGAATTGTTGTTCACAATGAATTCTATCTCAAATACTTCACTCTCCCTCTAAAGACAAGAAATTAAAGATGTATTACTTTACCATTTTACAATGATTGATCATTAATGATCAACACAAGGCATTTGATTCTTCACACTAGTACCTCAAGATTGAGTGGTGTACCTTGATGTTCATAAGTTCGTGTATGAAACAATTCTAAAAGGTATGCATCCAAGGATCCTTTGAGAGTACTGAAAGAAATCATAAAGGTCTTTTTTGATGATCGATATTAATAAAAGAAGAAACATCATATATAAAGGTATTTGTTTGTTCAATTATTAAATAAATATATTATAATTTTGATACGCAAGATCCCCTCTCTTATTTTTCAAAAATCATAAATAAAATAAATATTATTTTAAATCCCACTAATGAAATCAAATATTGATCTTATAACCATAAAATTAATGATTTATGAAATGTAACACCCCAAGATTTCATAGTGTGTTATTTCTTCAAAATAATTCAATAACTTGCACTACACGCAACACCGAGTTCAATCACACCATGACTTACAAAAAAAATCCATTCAAAAGAGGTTATGAATAGTATTATCTAAATTTTAATGTTTATATAATCCTTATAATTTTAGAATCCTTATTATGAGTTTCTTAGATATAATGCAAGAACAAATTCATTTTCAGTATTGCACTTTTATCAACTTTAATAGTGAACCCTTTTTAAATACTATATTTTAATCTTTTTGACTAAATGAGGACATAAAAATTTAAAATGAAACATCCCAAACTTCTACGGTACGCTTCTCTTTGAATAATGTGATAGCGTGTGTTGTACGCAACACCGAGTTCTAACAACCAATTAAACTAGTCGTTATGAATAGTAATAACTACTTTTTGAAATTATATATATTTTATATTTCAAAATGGACTTCATTTTTGGATTCAGAATATCCAAATTAACCTAGGGTGAAATTTTGGTACTTTTTGGATAACTTTTATATTTTGATGAATAGTGAAAATTACTAAATTTTAATTAAAAACAACTTTTTTAATCAAAATAATTAATATTGATAAATGATGAATTTGAGTGGTTTTAAAGTATATTTAGAATATATTTTTACCATTTAATATAATTTTGGTCATTCGACATAATTTTAAAATTAAACCGAACAAAAACAAGTGTCAATCTTTTGATAGTTATTATCTCTTAAAAACACGCTTTTTGTTTTGACAGCGGGAATTAATTTTAAATTATTTTCTGCCACTTCTGTGTTTTGAATTTAGGAAAATGGATTCCATATTTGGAATGAGGATGTTCAAATTGTGTAAATAGGTAACTTTTATTTTTAGACATTTTGAATAATTACTGCGGTAAATATTTTATTTACCATGGTTAAGGGTAAATCCGGTAAATAAGGGTTAAAAAATAATATTATAATAATACTAAATTACCCTAAAACGTGTCTTAACCCTATTTTTTGATACATGGTCGACCATTGGAATATTTGTGTCAATTTGGGGACCCCATGGATCCACTTGTAAGTGATAATGACACTTTATTTTAATTAAGTTAAAATGAATACAAAAATGACACAAGCATATATCGTTTAGTAAAACAATTGTTACATAGGGTTATATATGTTGGATTTTAGATTATAAATATTCATTAGAAAGCTAAAACGAGTTCCTACATAATGATATTTTATTTATAATTTTTATACATTAAATAATTTATTTTATTTATGACACAATGATGATGAAGTAATTACTATAATAGTGAAATATTAAAATAATTGATATTATAAATACTCAAATAAATATAATATGAAACGTTTAATGAATTAAACTAATTTTCTAGGATAATATGATATATTAGTATTGATTTAATTGACTTTTTTCGAAGTAATCAATCTTTTATGAGTTTCACAAAAATCAACTATTGAATAGTGTCAAAATTGACATAAAAGAGTTCTTAAAACAAATATTATATTATTAATTGATATTAAATTCATAAAAATCTAAGTTTCTGCCAAAAGACTTATATCATGATAGGTTCATCATTAATGGACCACTTGGGGGTAGCTTGGATGTATGTAGTAAGTTTATTAACCATATTATATAAAAATACAAAGAGACATTGTAAAAGTAAAACTAATTAACTTAGAGTTAATACTTAAAGATAAGGTTAATATAAGTACAAAAACCTGTCTAAATTCTATTGGTTGAGTTTTTTTCGACCCAACCCCACCTTAACCTTTGAATAGTCAACTTTGGAGCCATTGGAAACCGATTATGAATTTATTATAAACTAATATTTCTAGCTTTTCCAAAGGTGCCCCTCACCCCTCTTATAAAAGGGCACTCCTCCTTCTCATTTCTTCACACCTTCAAAGCCTTTTGGGTCGGCCAAACTCTGCCCAAATACTCTCCCAACTTCCCTCACTACAACCTAGGGACCTTAGTTTGATCATAAAGCCAACCTCAGGAGCCCTTTTGATCAAATCAAAAGGAAGAACCCGAAGAAGAGGTAATGATTTCACCACCCTTTTCTAAGTTCATTTCTTCTTCCACTTCTTCTTCCTTTGTTGTTACCATTCTAAAATAATAAATCCAGTATCATATATATACTGTGATGTTATTATAAATATGGTACAACTATATTCAGTATTCTATCCACCCTTTGAATAACATGTCACCATACGTGCGTACGTACGGCTTACCGTCTCCACGTCGTGGTGTAATTGTTATTCAATATAATATTATTTGGATGGGTATAATAATGATGTGTAACTCATGTAAATAATATATATAACATGTTAATTATTCTGTATATATTATATACAATCCATTTATATATTATTTTAATATCAAAAGAATGATATTGTCGCTCGTGCGTACGTACGGACTACCGTCTCCACGAACGCGATGAGATTCATTCTCCATCGTATCCATTCAAGTATAATTATCATTTGATGATTTAAAAATAATGTTTAAGGACTTGATATCATTCTGGATATGAATAAGATACAACAAACATGGCTTATGTAACAAAACATATAAAAGAAAATGAGTAAGTTAACACCCGAAACGACGATAATTCTAAGATATTATTAACAAATCAATGTTAAAAGATCATATATGATATCATATTAATATATATGATTCTTGTATAATTTAATAACAATTTTTTCACCATTATACAGGAGGTTAACCTACCCCAACCAAAGAAAAGTAGAAGGTAAGGGTTATTTCACAATCTCTTCATTATCCGAGGTTGTTTATATGTAATAATCTACTGGGATATCTTTATCATCCACATCCATGTTTTCTTAAAAATGTATTTCAAAACATTTTTTTTATTTACAAGAATATGGGTTAAAGTCATTTATACCCTTGTTTGACTTTTTATAAGAGGAATCTTTCCGTCGTTTTCAAAACAAGGTCCTTTTAACCTTTTCGACAGAATTAAGGTAAGAATGTTTTTTTTAACTTATACGGCGGGTGCGGTTATTTTCCGCCGTTATAAAATCTTCAAAGCTTTCCTTACAAGATTATAATAATATTTTCAATGAAAATTTTTTATTTCATATGGCTCTCAAATGATTTCAAAAATATAAAGAGATATTTCTCTAAAAAGTGTTTTGATTTCATCTATGTCAACATCCTTTGATGGATTTTACGCTTATTTGAAGTTGATTTATTATGATACAAAACTTCTATATTGTATTGAAGGTTTTGTGATATGTTTGACTGTGGATGTGCTATTTTTATACCATTCATAGTTTATGGTGAAATTATTGACATTTCGTATACTAGTTTTAATACGAATGTTTATGTTATGTTTAAACCTTTTCATATGGGAATGCATTGGACATAATAAGTGACGGGTGGAGCCCACAATAGCTCCTCGATGCATCGGTAGGTCTCATGAGACAAACTAGTGTCTTGGCACAAGGCCTTGACAAAATCTTATTTGTAGTTTTGGCACGAGGCCTTGACTATGTGGTTATGATAGTCTGGCATTATGCATTCCAACATTATGAAAGTGGTTATTGATTTTGGCATGTGATTATTCGATTAGTAGAATATCCATGTGAATAAGTAAATGGCATTATTTCATTTTATTTATGCCATACCATGTTGAAAGTTCATGTTTGAAAGTCTTTTGTTTTAGTTATACATTGCCTTAAATGTTTATTCTTATTTATGAAAGTTTCCGCTAAATTGTTATCCTTACTGGGCATTTGAGCTCACCCCTTTTCTATGTTTTATTTTTCCCAGGATGTGAAGAAGTAAGTTATGAATGACCTTCAGGGATATTATGAGGGGATTATAGTGTGGACGGTGGAAACATTATGTTGTTGTAGTAGTTTTTCATTTTATGATGTAATGTAATACTTATGAAATATATCTAGTGTTTCCAAGGCTACTAAACCAATCGGTCTTTCGAGATTTGTTCTTTCTTGTGATCATGCCAATGTTACGAAGTAATGCACCGACTCTGGGTAGCTGGGGTCGGGGCGTTACAGTTGGTATCAGAGGAAGTTTAGTACAAACCTTGGAAGCTAGATTTAGATAAACTCTGATTTGAGCACGTAGACCTGAGATGAACTTTGAGGATTAGTATAGAAGAACTTCCTAGAATTTTGGTATTGTAGAGATTTTGTGAGTTTTCCGAGCAATACATCCCTGTCTGGATACGAGCAGGTAGAGGCGGCTCTGGAACAGATGTACCTAGGGGTAAAACCCGAAAACACCGCTTTGAGCTAGACTCGAACGGGAACTGGTGCACGACAACGGGCCTTGCTGCACTCTTGGTTACGACACTCCTGGGGGATATTCTTAGGATAACTCTCATTTTTCTTTACAAATCATTTTGAAGGGATTATGAGTATATAATTCCTCAAAGAAAACATTCTTATGATTATAGATTATATCCATAAATAGTTCAATTTATGTTAAGTGTTTTATAAGTATGGGATTATGTATTTTGATTCATAAACTGATCTAGTGTATGCCATTGTTTAGAAATGGCGCCCAGTAGAAGGAATGAGAACTCCAGAAATGCACATGATCCAAAGAGAAGGAAGGATCATATCTTTCATGGTTTTAAGCTAGAATTTATAAGAGAAATAGTCTCCCATGTATTATCATCATATGAAGAAATAATATCATGTGTTGATAAGATAAGTAAAGAGTTTACTGAGTCCTATGGCTTTGAAGGGAAGCAAGAGAAGAAAAGGATAGAAGAGAGAAAGATGGATAAAGGGAAGAGGGAAAAGAAGAATTTTCCCATATGTGGTAACTGTGGAAGGAAACACCCTGGAACTTGCCTGAAAGGAATGGGAGTTTGTTATAAGTGTGGGGGAAAAGGGCAGAAAGTACGTGACTGCAAGGGTAAGAAAATGGTTTCAAATGTACAATGCTTCATTTGCAAGGAGTTTGGACACTACGCAAACCTATGTCCCAGTCATCAGACTATTCCTCAAATGATGCTATTGGATAATAATCAAGTTATGATACTACCACAGATGAAGAGGAATGATTAGAGTTCTTATGTTGATTATGTCAATTGAGTGTTGTATCAACAATGTACTTTTTATAGTAATTATGGAGTATATAAGGATTGTACTGCAGTACGATTTCATTAAGGACTTGAGATTGTGTGGAACAAAGAAAAGTGACTCAATAGCAGGATAAATTTTTGGAAAATATATGGTTGAGAGAATGATAAATCATAATATAGTTCAGATACTGAGGTAGTGATTTTGGAATAATATGTGATTGTTATGGATAAATTATATTGGATATTCTTGAATACCTTGGAACTGATTAATGATTTGTATATTCCATCATTGTTGGGGTTTAAAACATTTTTGGATTAATGAAGTATATCCAGCATTCTATATGGAATAAGGGAGCATGAATGTAATCAATAAGGAATATGGTAATACATGATGAAGGTATTCATATGCTATTACGGGGTAAAAAGGATCTATATTATGTTTACCTTCCTTATAAATGTTGGACTGTGAGTTTGGACAGAAGTATTTTGGATAGTTCTAGTTTGGATTATTTTGGATTGCCATAAAAGGACAACTCGGAGGTCGGGCGGGAACCCGTCGCGTCTGGCAGGGCTGCGAGACTTGAACCCGCAACCGAAGGGCGACAAGGGTGTATCACCTACCACTGGCCCACGAGATATCCTGGATTAAATAATGTAGTTTTTATTAAAAGATCTTTTAGATGAATTAAAAATTCGTTTATTTTGGAACCCTATACGAATAGTGTAAATAGAATTTTTTTTTACATTCTATTATCTTTTAGAGTGAAAGATGAGTTTGTGGTAGAAATTTATTAATGGATAAAAATCTAATTATAAAGTAAGTATATCTCCTTATGATCTTAGCCAATCTCATAAATAAATTCCCCAACATTAATAAAAAAAACATAGAACAAAAATGTTGTCCTAGATGGTACCTTAAATCATCACAAATTTATGGCTTTGGGATTTTTGGCCTTTTCATAGCCATGTTCTCTACCACTCTCCATCAGATAATTGATGGTTAGATTTCTCTTCAATATCCATATTTTCCTACATGGAACCCTATTATCTGTTATTTTCAGTAATCTTCATACTTTCCACTCTTTATTTTAAATAGAGGCCTCATTAATTCATTTTTCGATGTGGGATTTCAACTAAGATATTTTGAAACGTCAAAAATGTGTTATCCTAATACCCTATGTTATGTTGAACCGATGGTATTTCAAATCATCATAGATTGATGAATTTAAGGACCTCAATTTTATACTTGTTTGTGATTGATGACCTCAATCACTACCTATAAATATTTACGTTTTTCCTCCAATTATATTTCTCAAATTGCCACCAATGTTCTCCTAATCGAGATCATAATTTGGCGGTGACCCTTTCATTTTTCTTTTCCTCATATTAAGACTAAATTTTAGTAACCCAATTTCCGATGTGGGTTTTCCCACAAATATATTTTCTGTTTTAAACCTTTTATTTTTGAAGAAGAATTTCAAATTGCGAGGACGCAATTTATTGAAGGAGGGGAGAATGTAACACCCCAAGATTTCATAGTGTGTTATTTTTTTCAAAATAATTCAATAACTTGCACTACACACAACACCGAGTTCAATCACACCATGACTTACAAAAAAAGCCATTCAAAAGCGGTTATGAATAGTATTATCTAAATTTTAATGTTTATATAATCCTTATAATTTTAGAATCCTTATTATGAGTTTCTTAGATATAATTCAAGAACAAATTCATTTTCAGTATTGCACTTTTATCAAATTTAATAGTGAACCCTTTTTAAATACTATATTTTAAACTTTTTGACTAAATGGGGACATAAAAAATTTAAAATGAAACATCCCAAGCTTCTACGGTACGCTTCTCTTTGAATAATGTGATAGCGTGTGTTGTACGCAACACCGAGTTCTAACAACCAATTAAACTAGCCGTTATGAATAGTAATAACTACTTTTTGAAATTATATATATTTTATATTTCAAAATGGACTTCATTTTTGGATTCAGAATTTCCAAATTAGCCTAGGGTGAAATTTTGGTACTTTTCGGATAACTTTTATATTTTGATGAATAGTGAAAATTACTAAATTTTAATTAAAAACATCTTTTTTAATCAAAATAATTAATATTGATAAATTATGAATTTGAGTGGTTTTAAAGTATATTTAGAATATATTTTTACCATTTAATATAATGTTGGTCATTGGACATAATTTTAAAATTAAACCGAACATAAACAAGTGTCAATCTTTTGATAGTTATTATCTCTTAAAAACACGCTTTTTGTTTTGACAGCGGGAATTAATTTTAAATTAATTTCTGCCACTTCTATGTTTTGAATTTAGGAAAATGGATTCCATATTTGGAATCAGGATGTTCAAATTGTGTAAATAGGTAACTTTTATTTTTAGACATTTTGAATAATTACTGCGGTAAATATTTTATTTACCATGGTTAAGGGTAAATCCGGTAAATAAGGGTTAAAAAATAATATTATAATAATACTAAATTACCCTAAAACGTGTCTTAACCCTATTTTTTGATACATGGTCGACCATGGGCATATTTGTGTCAATTTGGGGACCCCATGGATCCACTTGTAAGTGATAATGACACTTTATTTTAATTAAGTTAAAATGAATACAAAAATGACACAAGCATATATCTTTTAGCAAAACAATTGTTACATAGGGTTATATATTTTGGATTTTAGATTATAAATATTCATTAGAAATATAAAAATATTTCCTACATAATGATATTTTATTTATAATTTTTATACATTAAATAATTTATTTTATTTATGACACAATGATGATGAAGTAATTACTATAATAGTGAAAAATTAAAATAATTGATATTATAAATACCCAAATAAATATAATATGAAACTTTTAATGAATTAAACTAATTTTCTAGGATAATATGATATATTAGGATTGATTTAATTGACTTTGTTCGAAGTAATCAATCTGTTATGAGTTTCACAAAAAATCAACTATTGAATAGTGTCAAAATTGACATAAAAGAGTTCTTAAAACAAATATTATATTATTAATTGATATTAAATTCCTAAAAATCTAAGGTTCGGCCAAGAGACTTATATCATGATAGGTTCATCATTAATGGACCACTTGGGGGTCTCTTGGATGTATGTAGTAAGTTTATTAACCATATTATATAAAAATACAAAGAGACATTATAAAAGTAAAACTAATTAACTTAGAGTTAATACTTAAAGATAAGGTTAATATAAGTACACAAACCTGTCTAAATTCTATTGGTTGAGTTGTTTTCGACCCAACCCCACCTTAACCTTTGAATAGTCAAATTTGGAGCCATTGGAAACCGATTATGAATTTATTATAAACTAATATTTCTAGCTTTTCCAAAGGTGCCCCTCACCCCTCTTATAAAAGGGCACTCCTCCTTCTCATTTCTTCACACCTTCAAAGCCTTTTGGGTCGGCCAAACTCTGCCCAAATACTCTCCCAACTTCCCTCACTACAACCTAGAGGCCTTAGTTTTATCAGAAAGCCAACCTAAGGAGCCCTTTTGATCAAATCAAAAGGAAGAACCCGAAGAAGAGGTAATGATTTCACCACCCTTTTCTAAGTTCATTTCTTCTTCCACTTCTTTTTCCATTGTTGTTACCATTCTAAAATAATAAATCCAGTATCATATATATACTGTGATGTTATTATAAATATGGTACAACTATATTCAGTATTCTATCCACCCTTTGAATAACATGTCACCATACGTGCGTACGTACGGCTTACCGTCTCCACGTCGTGGTGTAATTGTTATTCAATATAATATTATTTGGATGGGTATAATAATGATGTGTAACTCATGTAAATAATAAATATAACATGTTAATTATTCTGTATATATTATATACAATCCATTTATATATTATTTTAATATCAAAAGAATGATATTGTCGCTCGTGCGTACGTACGGACTACCGTCTCCACGAACGCGATGAGATTCATTCTCCATCGTATCCATTCAAGTATAATTATCATTTGATGATTTAAAAATTATGTTTAAGGACTTGATATCATTCTGGATATGAATAAGATACAACAAACATGGCTTATTTAACAAAACATATAAAAGAAAATGAGTAAGTTAACACCCGAAACGACGATAATTCTAAGATATTATTAACAAATCAATGTTAAGAGATCATATATGATATCATATTAATATATATGATTCTTGTATAATTTAATAACAATTATTTCACCATTATACAGGAGGTTAACCTACCCCAACCAAAGAAAAGTACAAGGTAAGGGTTATTACACAATCTCTTCATTATCCGAGGTTGTTTATATGTAATAATCTACTGGGATCTCTTTATCATCCACATCCATGTTTTCTTAAAAATGTATTTCAAAACATTTTTTTTATTTACAAGAATATGGGTTAAATTCATTTATACCCTTGTTTGACTTTTTATAAGAGGAATCTTTCTGTCGTTTTCAAAACAAGGTCCTTTTAACCTTTTCGACAGAATTAAGGTAAGAATGTTTTTTTAACTTATACGGCGGGTGCGGTTATTTTCCGCCGTTATAAAATCTTCAATGATTTCCTTACAAGCTTATAATAATATTTTCAAAGAAAATGTTTTATTTCATATGGCTCTCAAATGATTTCAAAAATATAAAGAGATATTTCTCTAAAAAGTGTTTTGATTTCATCTATGTCAACATCCTTTGATGGATTTTACGCTTATTTTAAGTTGATTTATTATGATACAAAACTTCTATATTGTATTGAAGGTTTTGTGATATGTTTGACTGTGGATGTACTATTTTTATACCATTCATAGTTTATGGTGATATTATTGACATTTCGTATGCTAGTTTTAATACGAATGTTTATGTTATGTTTAAACCTTTTCATATGGGAATGCATTGGACTTAATAAGTGACGGGTGGAGCCCGCTATAGCTCCTCGATGCATCGGTAGGTCTCATGAGACAAACTAGTGTCTTGGCACAAGGCCTTGACAAAATCTTATTTGTAGTTTTGGCACGAGGCCTTGACTATGTGGTTATTATATTCTGGCATTATGCATTCCAACATTATGAAAGTGGTTATTGATTTTTTCATGTGATTATTCGATTAGTAGAATATCCATGTGAATAAGTAAATGGCATTATTTCATTTTATTTATGCCATACCATGTTGAAAGTTCATGTTTGAAAGTATTTTGTTTTAGTTATACATTGCCTTAAATGTTTATTCTTATTTATGAAAGTTTCCGCTATATTGTTATCCTTACTGAGCATTTGAGCTCACCCCTTTTCTATGTTTTATTTTTCCCAGGATGTGAAGAAGTAAGTTATGAATGAACTTCAGGGATATTATGAGGGGATTATAGTGTGGACGGTGGAAACATTATGTTGTTGTAGTAGTTTTCATTTTATGATGTAATGTAAAACTTATGAAATATATCTAGTGTTTCCAAGGCTACTAAACCAATCGGTCTTTCGAGATTTGATCTTTCTTGTGATCATGCCAATGTTACGAAGTAATGCACCGACTCTGGGTAGCTGGGGTCGGGGCGTTACATGAAACATTATGTAACGTGGGACAACACTCACAAAACTCCTACATTTTTTGTTGGCTTACTTGAAATTGAACAAAATAATTACCTTTTATAAATGAATGAAACTCAGGCTACACGCCCCCCCCCCACCCTCAGATCAACCATCGTTTAGCTAATAATACACATGGAGTGTGATAGATTTATTAGGGATGATAATATAGTTATATTAGAGTAGTAATTATGAAAAAGATAATAAGGAAGTAGAGTAAAAACACTTGTATCCCTAAAACGAGACAATAACATAATAAAACTATGTAGTTTACGTGTTGTTTAAGTGGAATCAGGATAGAAAAATATGCACATTACTTTTTACCATTTAAATAGTCAATGTAAATCATAGAAATTAGAAAAATAAAATAAATATTTTACCATAATGGTTGAAATCCACCTCCATAAAACTCCACGTGGAAACACCTAATCATCTTTATCAAATATCTGTTACAAAATCAGTTTTTAGAATATTAGATTACTCAAATTTTTGACATTGAATAGTAGTGGAAATATATTGTTCCTAAAGGCCCCACTAATGGTGTGTCTCTGGTAGAGGGAAAAAAGATAAATATCTAGAATCAGTCAAAATTTGGTTTTTAGTCAAATGATTTTTCATCATTGGGTTAGGATTTGTTAAGTTGGTAGTTTTGGTTGGACTTTTCAGTGTGCTTTAGTACTAAATGAATTGGGTGGAAGATGTAGATATTGTGAATTCTATTAGTCATGTCTCTATGGAAAATTATTTTGGGATAGGTGTTTGATATTCTATAAGTTGAGTGTTTGGTATCGTAATTTAGAACCAGTGAAGGTAGTGGAAGGGGATCCAAGGATTCCGAACCAAGAAGCCACAATGGCACTATTAATAGTGGATACATCTATAAGGGAAGATGGATGATTTTTTAATGAATCATTTCTAACTATAAGTATATTGAGACACATTAATAGTGTGTATTTGGAAATTTCCATGACTGATCATTACAAGATTGATAATTTATGATGTTGGGAGGTCTAACTAAATGAGAATGGATGTAGTAGAGATCATTTTTAAATTGATTCATGTTGTCCTCTTTATTGGTGTTTGATTTATTTCATTACACATTGGATTGACGATAAATTATGTTTTCTATTTTCCCTCAGGTAGTGTTCCATATTGAGAAGATGTAACTCAAAAATATATTTCTACCATTCTTGTCTTATTATAAAGTTATATTCCTTTTACAGAGTAGGAATTGTTCCAAACCACTAAAATTCACAGTGTTTCTTGTTGATTTGTCTCTTTCTATATTGCTTCATTACACTTCTGGTGTCATCTTAAGGTTTTATTAAATGATGATTCAGTGCATAGCAAGATTATAAAGCTTTCTAGTTCAGATACACTTAATCTATAACTTATTTTTCAATTCATATCTATTGGATATGTATTTTTGGATAAAATTGCAGAGTCTAAGGTTTCAACATTATTTTATTTATCATGGTAATGGAAGAGTGTGTCTAATCGTTCTTTGGATTAATATGATATATAATGTTTAATTTCTTTTTTTAATGTCAACTGAAATTTGGAATAAATCATAAGTTTTGTCCCTCAAATGTTAATTTTTTTACTATTTTAGTTTTAAAATTCACCAATTTTTTTTGAAATAATCGGTTCCTTTAATTAAATTTATTTTTATTTTTAAAAGGGCATGATAAATTTGGATTATGATGAAAATTTTCTAAAATAAAAATAAAAAGTTTATATAATTCTAATTTTTCAATAAAAAACTATAATATTCCATATATTTAAGAATAACATATAAATCTTCTCAAATTTAATAGTGTTATTTTTTGGGTCTAGATCCATATAATTTATTTTTAAGTAAATTTAAACACAAAAAATTCAAAAAAAATAGACAATGATAAATTTTTTAATGGACTTATGAACATGTTTTAATGATTGTAATCAACTATATTAAAACTAAAATGAAAATTTTTAATTTAAATACAAGAATTAATAATTTGACATTAATCCAATTTTAGTGGGGGACTTGGAATTAATTTCACAATGAAAATTATAAAAAATAATGGTGCAATGAGTTCTTCAATAATTGATGAAAGGACATTACAAAAAATAATATCGTAAATGAGATACTGGATGTAATTTTTTTATTCATCATGGAATGTACATTGGATTTAACATGAACTTGTGCCCATCAAATGAAATAATTTTTTACTATTTCAAGACCATGATTCATCGAATGATTGTTTTTGACATTATAGTTTCCATTAGTTAATTATTTTTTATCATAAAAATTATGTGTTAAATTGTGTATATAAATATTATTATCTTTAAAAAAATTAAAATTTTATATAAATCTCATATTTTTAAAAAATTCAAATATCACATATTATTAAGATTAATATGAAATATTTTTAAAATTTATATTATTTTATATTTTGTCCGGGTCTATAAATTTTATTTTTATATTAATTGGAATATATATATTTAAAAAAATAGTAATAATTGTTTATGTTGTATAAATGTTTTTTGATGATTGTTTTCAAATACATTAAAAAATTCTTTGAAATGTTATGAACATGAGAATCAATTTAAAATATAGTCATTGTGGATCTCTTATAATTAAATGATCATTATACATTAAATAACAATTAATATGTAACGAGATATCATATAAATGAGTTTAACCATATGAAATATATTATTCATCTTATTTATAATTGAAAAAATGGATTTCATTTCATATTAACATGATATATTATTGAAGCCAAAGAATGAGACAGTAAATTCAATTATGGTTGGTCAGGGTAATAAAGTAAAATATGTATTCTAAATCCATGCATTTTAGAATTAGAAAATCCAAATATTTTTTCAGAACAATGTAGTGTATGGTTTAAAAGTTATCATTACTGTTCTAAACATTTTGATTTTTTAATTTTAAGAGAACTTATAGATTTATGTTTTTTAATATTGAATGATAAATTGTTATTGTCATTGTATCTTTTGGAAAAATTAAATATTCCAAAAAGAATTATAAAATAATTTTGAATTTATTCTATTCTAACATTATCACTCATATCTATCGTGAAGATAATATGGTTGGAGATGGCCTTGCAATCAAAGGAGTAAATCCAGACATTACCTTTCATGACAGTCATCCCGCTAATCTTATTCGTCTTTATGATAAATATTGTAATATGATCATGTACTTTATACTCATTCTGTATTATTCTTTTAAATAAATTTAGTTGGACTTTTTAAATAAATTGATAATTTCTTCATTATTATTTAATAGTGTAACATTTTTATTATTTTTAATACATTTATAAATTCTTCTTTTATTCAAAATTAGAATCATATTAATTCATATCCCCACATAGATTTGTTAGTTTATATTGGTTATCGGGTTCATCCATGTTTGTGTTTTCTATATATTTTTTCAGTTTCGTATATAATATTGATTGACTATTTGTATTCTCTAATATTTTAACATTATCCCCACATTGTATCACATGTTGTGAATATCCAGTTCTACCATTCTAGGGATGATTAATATTGGTTGACTCCATTGGTTGAGTTATATCTTATAGGGATTTCTCAAAAAATAAAAATTCATTTGATTTAATGTTTGAAATTATTAGTGAGAAATTACATGAATTTAATTATACTAACCTGAAATGATGTTTATTTAACCAATGTTCAATATGTTTTATTTTCAATTTTTATATCATGAATTTTAAAATAATATATTTTTTAATTACATGATAAAATTATTTTTAAACTGCTGCATATGAAATTAAAATTTTGCATTAAATGTTTAATATTTGTAATAAATATGCATTTTTAATTTTAATTTTTATGAATACATATTCCTTTGGAACCCCGCAAGACAAAATAATTATAATTTATATGGGTACCCAAACATCCATTTATGAAACTTTCTCTTGATCTAATTAAATGTTTTGTTATGGATATATAAAAATTATACACTTCCTTGGTTTTATTTTTTTGGATTTTAATATACCATTTGTTATTGTGATAATGGATAAGATAGACATTAAACATTTCTCACGTGATTAATATAAATATAGGGCTTTAAAAATCCAATTTACTCAGAAAATGGAAGCTATGGCCACATCCAGTAAAATTTCTACCAACAAATCCCATTTTTCAGAGCTTAGAAACGAGGTGGTGTCATTGGGATTCTCTCTTGACCAAGCCCATGTCATACTTCAACACATTAAGCTCGAGTGAAACTTCCTATGATAGATGTGTATGTTGATCAAGATTACAACCCAATAGATTTTATCTGAGCCAACCCAAAAATCTGTCACCATCACACACCTTACCCTTCTGTCTTATGTGGGTGTTATAAGGGGTTATGTAATAATATGCTAGAACTAGGATTATGTACATTATTTTTAATATAGAATATAATGTCATTTTATTATAGTTTATTTGTAAATAGTTTTTGATGAAAAAAATAGAATTTTAAATTAATATTCAATTAAGAAATAGATTTTGATGTATTAATCAATTTTTGAAGTAAATCATAATTTAATGAAATATTTTTACTAAATTAATTTTGTTGTAATTTTTATTATTGTTTGAAATCTGTTTTTTTCAAAACCCATTAATTTTTTATAAATATTGTATTTTATTTTGAAAGTAAAAATTAAAATATTTAGAAAATTATTTAGATAATATGAATATTATTTTTGTAGTCAAGATGTTGAAATTATCCACTGGTGAATTTTTCATAATTTTATGATACAGTTGAATTTATTTGTACAAATTAAGTACCATTTTAAATATATAATGTGTTTTATGACATAAATATGACCCAATAATGTTGCAATAAAATAAAATAAATATTATGTTTGGCCAATATAGGTTTACCATTAAAAAAATTTGATTCTGGGTCTATTTGATTTATTTTTAAAAACATTGTCGGACCCTCCAAAAGTTATAAAACATTTTATCTTTTTAAATTGATTTCTTTGAGAGTGTGACTCACCTCCACATAAGAGAGCCTAATATTTATAGATGTTCGGACATTGTCCATATAAAATAATATTTTTCCCTCTCCCTTGTCAAAAACAATATTCAAAAAACATTGTCTGGTTTGAGGATTTGATTAGTTTAATGTGTGGTGTCCCCAAACTAAATAACAAAGAAATCCCTCTCTTTTACAATATAAACAAACACAAGACCCAACGTCCTCTACACTCAAACTCATTAGATCTGGAAAAACCACTACCATCCTTTCTCTATAATCCTCACATGGGGCTCTAATCTCCCAATAATCCACTCTGAAGTATCTCCCAAGCCTTTGGGATCACACATCCTAGTAAAGGATTCCTACATTTTCTATTTTTATCCACATTTCATTATGTTGTAATACCATTTTTCTATCAATTACAAATGTTGGATTTTAATTTCAAACCACCCTAATATTCCCATCCCTATATTTTAAATTATGATAGACATATTTCTCTCTCATTAATGCCTTCAATGTACACTTGCTTCCACGCCGAAATTTCGTAATGAATTTCTCACTTATTTTTCACATTCAAGCAATTGTTTACTATTATGAATATAATTTACATTACATTTTTTGGGACATGTATCTATATGACCCCACTACTATCCATTTCATTTAAATATGATTAGACACCCCTATATCTCTCATCAACCATTTTTATGAATTTTATGTCTCGTTTTTATGCTACTGAAATTGCACCGTGATTTTCCATGCCAAAGTCATTGGGTAGTGAATGCCATGATCATTTCTCTACCATGAGTATTCACATTTATGCACATTTACTAATTTATTAATGATATTTATATTTTAATTCCACATTAATTTATCATTGAATAAATGATGATGTTTTATGAATCCATATTGTATGATACATGTGTCACACTAATGCATGGTATAAAATGTTTAAGAAGGGTGTACCCTGATAGAACTCCAATGCATTGGGTAATGATTAGTATCATGATACATCATGTTCAATGAGGGTTTACTCATTATAATGCAATTCCAATGATGTTTTACTCATTATCCATGTGCAATTTTTCTTGTCTCATTCTAATACCTTGTTTAGTGTTGTTGTCAAATTTCCATGTTATGATAAACATTCTTTATCATGCCTTTGTGATCAAGTTTCACTTATGCTCCATTGATATGAATAGTTCCTATCATGTATTTTACTCTTCATGTTATACCTTGTTTACTACCATACTGTGCTTTATATCTCACCTTTTATTAGGCATGTCCACAGGTTATCCCATGAAATTCTAAGTACTAGGGAATATAGTGGTCATGTGAAGTGTAACTTCCCAGTTCCGAAAGCCACCTAGAGGCGCCCCGTACCTGGTTGGTCATATGGATTCATGGGAATTTCAACGAAGTCCAGAGGCTACAGACTAGAAATAAGGGTCATGGGTGTGATAGTGGGGAAACTATTCCCTCATTATAAGTGTAACATAGTGGAAGTAAAACAGATAACAATAGAAAAAGCAGTAAACATATCATAAAATAGTAAATAGTGGATGTTTGAACATATGAAACAACTGGAGCACATATATAAAAAATGCATGACACATATGTCTAGGAAAGATTCCAAACAAGTCACAATACTAGAATATAGAAATCACCAAAGAAACAAATAAAATAGATAAACATTAGAAGCATCACAAGCCTCAACATGGTTCCATGTTCTCCAGCATCTCAGCAATCAAGTACCTGAAGTAGAAGGGTGCTTTACCTTATCTATACCTAAAGCAATATAATTTGTTTGGGACAAATCGAATGACTCAAACAGGGTTTGAGACAAATCCTAGTAGGCTACCACCAAAAGATCTGTGCCAAATAGTAAGTGAATATATATGGTATGTATTATGAAAAAGGAAGAAGTAAACAAGAAAGTACTAAAATGTAACATTCATACAGTTTCATTTACAAAAAAATTATTTTTATCTATTTAATCAACCAGAACAAATATAAGCAAACCTATTGGTAGTTCTTATAGCCTAACCCCTTTGGTTTACAATTAATGGATAAAATAGACAAAAGAAACTCTAAGGAATCACTCACCATCAATTCCCCCTATCATCATATGTGATTAATGATTCTATGAGGAATCAATCACCATCAATTACTACTGTTATCTTTTAAGAGAAAACTACAGACACTCTAATAAAGCACTCAACATAAATTCCTCATGTGGTCTTGTAACATAACTATAGACACTATAAGGAAGCACTCAACGTCAATCCCGCAAATGGTCTCACAGCGTGATAATTATAGCAGCCCCACATGGAAATCCATCAACGTCAATTTACCTTATGGTCATACTACACTAGGTTCTTGTAGTCCCATGTAAAGCTAATGTGCACAATGATAATTAGAAGCTAAAGTAAACCTCTTGAACTACTTGTCTAAACAACTACAACATAACATAGGATTTTAGATAAACTATCACTTCATCCTACAAAAATGATGCCTTAGGAAAATCAAGGTTGCCAATATGCTAAGTGGAACCAAACGGTCATAAAAAACATGCATGGGAAAAACATCCAATGCACAAAAATTAACCCTATTCACATTCAATTTAACCTCTATTCAAGAATACAAGAATATCAGTCAATTAACATGGATAAAATTGTAAAAACTCAAAAACATCGATCATGGGTATGGGGTACTTTTTTACATAAAACACAATGACTAACCATGGAAAGGAATAAACCACCTACCTCAGTGTTATAGGATTGTTATACATAAACCTCTATACTTGAATCTCCCAAGAACACTGTAGATCTATAAAAACTCTAAAAACACTCTACCGAGGATAACTCTAGAAACCGTAGAAATTAGTATTTGAAGCTCTGAAGAAATAATATCTTACCATGGTGATCAAAAATGTAATTGAAGGCCTTCGAATCGGAGAACGGATGCTCGATTGGGGGATCATAGAAGGATCATGCCAGCACAGACGCTCCTGGATGAACTAGGTCGAGAAGGGGTGTGTACTATCCATTAGATGTGACAACATTCTATTTAATGAAAAAAATGTACAAGGCATTCACTTTAGAAGTACACGGTGTGTACATGCCATTGTCAGCACCCGCATTAGGCGGTCTCCAGGTCACCACACACAGCTACCCGCAGTAACTGAGTACACAATGTTTACATATAAAGTACAAGGTGTGTACTCAATTTATTTTTTCAGAAACTCCCATTTTTCTCAAAAAGCTAGAAGAAGAAAGACATTCCAGAAACGAAGTTTCGGGTTCTTACAAACATCCCCCCATAAATACAATGATCCCTAAATTTCCCTAGCAAGGAGACGTAGAAGAAAAAACCCTGAACAGCTCTGGCCACTGTGATCTTATATCGGCATACCTCTCCCATATCTCATCATGCACTCACTAGTTATGCCATATCACTCTTACCAGAGGAATATAATGGCCATGTAGAACCATCACACTTTGATAAACAATCCAGATAGGATGATCCTCGAAAATTCGTCAAATTAGTGCTCACCCTCCTCTGGCTGGAAAACATGGGACGGATCTAAGATATAACATCGAAGCTGAGAAACGAGAAAGACATCATGCATATCATGATACCTCTGAGGTAACTGCAATCAATAGAAAATCATCCAAACACTCTCCAAAACCTAAAACGGCCCGACATATCTTGGTGATAGCTTCCCCTGTCTCTTAATCCTGTTCTTTCGTAACCTCGGTGTGATATGTCGGAAAACCTAATCTCTGACCTCGAACTCTAGTGGTCATCTCCATCTATCAGCATAAGACTTTTTTCGCGACTGTTCTATATCCATCCTCTCACGAATCAACTCTAGCTTCTATGTGGCCTCCTAGACAAGACCAGGTCCCAACATAGCTACATCGTCTGCCTCCAGCCAAGATAAGGGTGGTCAACATTTCCTACCACACAAAGCCTCAAAAGGTGCCATCTAAATATTATAATGAAAACTATTATTGTTGGAAACTCCAAATGAGGCATGTGCTAATATGAAGTACCTAAAAAAGCTTGGATTATTTCTTGAAGCATGTCCTCTAGCGTTTGAATCGTATGCTCGGACTAGCCATCTATCTGGGGGTGGTAATCTGTACTCAAAAACACCAGTGTACCCAATTCCTTCTGAAGCCTCTTCCTGGCCCGAGAAGTAAAACGTGCATCCCTATCTGAAACAATCGAGTGTGTAACCCAATGTAGGCATAAAATCTCTCGGATGTACAACATTTCAAACTCATCAACACCGAAAGTATCCTTGATCGGCATGAATTGAGCATCCTTCGTGAGTCTTTCAATGAAAACCCAATCTGCATCATTCCCTCAAGTTGATCTTGGAATCCAAATCACTAAATCCATTGCGACATCATTCCATTTCCACTCAGGAAAGGGTAACTGCTGCAAAAGCCCTACTGGTCGCTGATGATCATCCTTCATCACCTGATAGGTGGAACACATAACGATGAAACCAGAAACAACTCTCTTCAAACATTGCCACCAATACTGATGTTGTAGATCACGATTCATCTTAGTGACACCCAGATGAGCTTGCAAAACAAAATAATGAAAATCTCACATCAGCTTCTCGCGTATGTCTGCTGGAACCCACCCACGCCCATTAAAACGCAAGATCTCATCCTATCCTATTGTCCATATAGAAATATGGTCCTCTCTTTACATACATTCTTGTAGTACTAGGCCTTTTGAATCTAATAGCTTCCTCATTCACGCTTGATCAAGAAGTGTAGAGTTAAAAACATCTGATGAAAGAAATGTCATCCCTTGCTTATCGTGAACCACCAAATGCATCGCATAAAATTGATCCATAAGCTACCATTCACTACTAGACTATTGAATTGCATGTATCTAAGTCCTCCTTCTTAACATATCAGCTACAACGTTTCCTTTCCCATGTGTATAGGCATGCTCATTTTCATAGCACTCAAGGTACTCAACCCACCTTCGCTGTCTCAAATTCTAGTCACACTGAGTGAAGATGTACATGAGGATTTTATGGTCGGTGAAAACCTAAAAATGCTCTCCTAGAATATAATGTCTAATATAGTGTAAATAATTAAAAATCACTGCTAACTTGAGATAATGCGTTGGGTAGTTCCTCTCATGTGGCCTCAACTGATGAGACCCGGACGCAATGAATCCTTTTCTCTACAAAAGAACAACTCACATCCCGATATCTAATGCACCACAATACAAAATATAGCTTGTTCTAGGCTCTAGAAACAATAGAATTGGTGCTAATGTCACCCCCCATTCAGCTTGTGAAAGGCATAATCACATGAATCTGACCACAAGTACTTCACACCCTTTTTAGTAAGACCAGTCAGTGGTGCTTCTAAGTGTGAGAAGTCCTGTATAAAATGGATGTAGTATCTAACATTTCCTAAAAAACTAAATACCTCCAAAAACTCTTCAATAGCTCTCAGTAATCTACTGTTGTCACTTTCTCCGGGTCTACTAATACTCTTGTCTCTAAGAAATCATGACCCAAGAAGTGAATATTGTTCATCCCGAAGTGGAATTTTGAGAGCTTAGCATATTACTGATGCTCTCACAGTGTACTCAAAATGATCTCTCGATGGTTATAAAGGTCATGTCGTGTGTGAGAGTATAACAAGGTATCATCCACAAATACTACCATTAATGAATCCAAGTATGGATGGAACAAATGGTTCATTAGTGCCAAAAAACTACAGTTGTGTTCCTGAGACCGAACGGTATAACCACATACTCATATAGTCCATACCTGCTCCGTAAGATTGTAATAGGTATATTAGATGGTATAACATGAAACTGAGGATAATTGGACCACATGTAAATCATCGAGAACAACCGGTCTCCTCAAAGCTGATCAAAGAGATCATCAATCATCAGCAATGGATATAGCTTCATGACTATCAACTTGTTCAGCTTCTGATAATCCATACAATGTTTGAGGTTATCATCCGCCTTCTATGCAAATAGGACATGAAAACCACAAGGATAAGTATTCGGTCAGATGAAACCCTTTTCCTGCAACTCATCCAACTACTTCTTGAGTTCTCCTAACTCTATTGTAGCCATCCATTAAGGAGGAATAGACACCGGTTCAGCTCCGGAAAAAATCTCAATAGAAAAGTCTACCTCATGATATGGAGCCAAACCTGAAAATTCATCTGAAAGATTTCCCTGAAATGATCCACTACTAGACGAAATTCATTAAGTGAGGTCCCGTAGTCGTTCATATATAGACTAGAAAATATAGGCTGTAACTCCTCCCAACCCATTATGCTCAGATCCCACTCTGCTCGCCTGGACGTCCCATTATCCCTTATAAAGAATTGACCCTACCTCCAGTGATGTGAAACTCACCAAGCGGCAATAGAAATCGACAAATACCTAGAAGGAAACTAGCCACTCTACTCCATGGATGAAATCATAGCATGTAATCTATAAGAAATAGAGGTCCTAAAAGAAGTGAAAACACCAATATCAAGAAAAAACTCTTTGAAATGACATGCAATAGATGTTCTAGTCCCCAACAGAGTGTCTAACATCTAGTTATCAGCAGAAGAAAATATAGAGAGCCCAAGGCTCTCTAGAACAACAATAAATATAAAGCTATGGGAAGCCACTATATCGAAAAGGGAAGAAGCATAAACGGAGGAAACTAGTTTGGTACCTTGAACTGTAGAGGGTTTGGGAACCTTCTCCTGCAAGGTCTTCTCCACTGCAAAATTCTGACCTACACTACTGCCCTGTGACCCTACTTTACCACTCTGAGCTGATCCACCCTACTGACATTGAAAGACTGGTGACTGGATAACCTGGAAAAATCCTCCACCTTGGCCTGAATGGCCGGATGTACTCCAGTTCCATGATTGAGGAGTAATTGGTGGTGCTACTCCTAAATGAGGAGTCATAGAAGAACCCCATCTAGCAGTTACTGTTGAGAAGATCTGACAGAAGTGCTCAATAAGTCCTATATTTCATCAAGAATGGCACACAACCAAACTCCTCGGGCATTGTGGCATCGTATGCCCAACCGTCCCATATTAGTATCATACTACCTATCTACATGAAGGTGCATCCCGCATACTTGTATCTCCTTGTGTAGTCTCCCTACATCCATTCCTACTATCGACCGGAAAATCACTAACTCATGATGCTAATCCGACATGGCCCAAAGCTCTAGAATCTCTCAGATTATGCTCCGTGATCAGTTCCAGCTAGACTATAGAAGTGATGGATGTCAACCTGAATATGTTCACTTGTTATCGGATATCCTACCATATATCATCCTCAAACGTTCTTGAAATTAAAAAAATCATCTCCTACGAGAAAGGATGTAAAGTGCTACAGCTCAGTGAAGAGAAAATAATTTTCCATAACATATAGAGTAACCTACTCTAGACTAATGAAATATTGGGCTCGATCGGCCCTCAAGGACTTCTGGAAGAAGTAATCATAGAAGGTTCACTAAAAATCCTCCCAAGAAATATTCTTCTGGCTTCTCCCATGTGAGATCACATCCCACCATATCATGGTGGAAACTAAATGCATATATGTAGCAAGATTGACCCTCCTCTCTGGAGGCATCTACAGATGCATGAATATCGTCAGCAAGGCTTCTAGACATGAATATGCAATATGGGGTCATGTATCCCCGAATAAGGTGGGAGGATAAAGTAGTTGAAAGAGCCGCATCAATTTTTTCACTGACGGGGCAGGAGGCGGTTCCCCTTGAAAGGTCTGTATCATCCTCATAAATCTCTCTCTAAATTGTGCATCAGCACCTACGTCTGGAATTATTATTGGTGCCAAGACTATCACAATTGGAGGATCTTCTTGTAGTCCTTGATTAACCATGTACGGTGTCTGATCACTACCCTATAACCAGAAAACCAATGGGGGACTTCTTGGTGACATGACAAGGCAAGGTCAAGTGCACACCTTAGATCAAGATTAATAGGGACTAAAAACTAAAAGTGTAAGAATTGAACAAGAGGAAGAAAACATTCATATTTTTCAATACATGGATAGAAGACGGGTATAATACCTAAACCAAATGTTCCCTTAAACCGCCACATGGGTGTGTAATCCTACAAACCTAGTTTGTGTAACACCCCAAACACATTCTGTGTTGTTCTAACACAGGGGGTGTACTTGAATCCTCTTCCCCTGCCTGAGTCCTTCTACATGGCTAACCCACACAGCTCTCCTATATATGAATAGACGGTGTGTTCAATATAGACAATGAAAGTACTATACACGATTAATCGACCTGTGTTGTATGTGACACGACTGGTTAAACAACTGACTCTACACGACATGGTCATGACAGACACGGTCTATACATGGAATATTTTACCGACCCGTTTTTTTCATTACATGAACGGAATTTGGGTTGCACTACACAACATGATCCCAATGGATATGGTGTGTATTAGAAGAGACTCAACTGACCCGTGTTGTTTTCCACATGGCTGGTCATGTGGTCTTACAACACGGCATGTGCCCCTAGTAACCGGTGTGTCCTACCAATGATTTCCCAAACCCCATGTCTCTTCCCACATAGTATAGGACATGGTTAAGAACTACACGACATGTAAATACACTACATAGTGTGTGTTTAAGAAAATAGTTTCTTCCCAAACAGAAGAACACATGGCATGAATTTATCATTACACAGGATGTAATCTAGTTTTTCACAGATAGTAAGCCTTAGAAACTTTTCTGGAACCTATAAAACACTGAAAATAACATTAAAGTTCCAATTTCTAATCCTTGATGGCCCATACGCCCCGCGAATCAAAAAATGGCATCTTATATATGTCATAATCAAGGATAAAAATGCAATGATCCACCAAATTCCGGTCAATGAGGGCCCATAACAAATCAATAACTAATGTTTGGCATTCCTTAAAAAAAACATTACCCAATTAATACCCTATTAAGCAGCAGACATTCTATCAAGGAATCTATCACTATAGCGTGCATATGATGCACAACATCTTTCACAACAACATGAAATCTCTAATTCAACATAAATGGAATGGCAAGAATGCATGACATGTGATTTCTAGAAAGTGCCTATATGATGCATGAGAAGGAATACCCTCAACTAATCTAGTTGAAACCGAAATAGAACCTAAATTACATCAACAATAACAACACAAACCATGTGAATCACCCAATGGTGAAATGAAATAAATTGTAAATTTTCATAACAAAAAAAATGAAATAATGAGGTAGATTGGATTTCCCCTATAGACGAGTTTTCTACTCTCAGACACAGCTTATTACCAAGTACATATTCCTTCCTATTGCAGGATATAGGCTCCAAAAAAAAATTCAAGAAATAAATGAGTCCTACGATACCACTTTGTAACATTCTGGTTTTGGAATCCACCTAGAGGTGCCCCATACTTAGTTGGTCACCTGGCTTCAAGCACATTTCCACAAATGCCAAATGCTGCCGACAAGCAGCGAGGGCCTTGGGTGTGATATTGGGGAAAATACGCCTTTATTGGCAGTGTAACATAGTAGATGTAAGATATATAAAAATAGATGTGTATTAAACATTCCATACAATAGTAAATAGTTGAAGTCTAAAAGTATGAAACAACTAGATAACATATATAAATGATGCATGATAAATATGTCTAGGAATGTAGCCAAAAAAGTAACAATGATGGAATACAAAAATAACCAAAGAACAAAAGAAAAAATATAAACTACAGCAGTATCACAATCATCAACTTGGTCCCATGCTCTACAGATCCTTAGTAATAAAGTTGCTAATGTATAAGGGCACATTGCCTTATCTCTACCTACAGTAATATAATCTTTTTAGGCCCCAAAGCATAAACCAAATTGGGTATGAGAAAAATCCCAGACGGCAAACACCAAAGAATCTATGCCTAACAGTCAGTGAATATATATGGTAGGTAATATGAAAATGGATTCAGTAAACAAGGATGTACTCAAAAGTAATTGTCCCACTGTTTCATTTACAAAAATTTAAATTTATTTATTTAATCAACTAGAAAAAATACAAGAAACCCTCTTCGTACTTCTCATAGACTAACCCCTCGGGTTTATAATTCAAAGAAAATAATAAACAAAAGTCTCTCTGAGGAAGCACTCACTGTCAATTCCCTGTATAGTAATGTGTGATTAAAGACTCTATGAGAATGCACTCACCGTCAATTCCTCATATTGTCTTTTAATGGAAAACTGCATACACCCTCAGGAAGAACTCAATGTCAATTCCTCAAATGGCCTCATAACATAACTATAAACACTCTGATGGAGAACTCAATGTCAATCACCCCTCTCGTCTCGCTGCCAGATAATTATAATAGACCCTCTTCGAATGACATATACGTCAATTTCCCTTACGGTCTCAATAAACCAGGTTCTCACAGCCCCATGTAAAGAAATCATTCCCAATGAAAATTAACAGCCAATGCAAACCTCAAGAACTAATTGGCTAAACATCTATATCTTAACATAGCATGTCAGTTAAACAATAATTCAATCCAACAAATACTTGGCATGGAGAAAAATGATGAAGCCAAGATGATAAGAAGAACCAAATGGTCATAAACAAAACATGAATGGGAAAACACTTACAACACAATGCCATTAACCCTATTCACATTCAATTTATCTTCTATTCATGCATACAAGCATAGCACTCAATTAGTAGGGCTAAAACCGTAAACACGCAATACTGTGATCAAGACTATTGGGCACTATTACATATATAACTCAAAGACTAACTACATAAAGTCCCCAACATGCTACCTCAATGTTTTAGGATCGGTATATGTGAACCTCAATCCTTGAATCTCTCATGAACACTGTAGATCTACAAAAACACTAAAAATTCACATCTTAGGATAACTCTAGAAAAAGAAGAAATCAAGAAACAAATCTCTGGAAGAAGGAAGATCTTATCAGGGAAATCCCAACATAATGAACAGTAGTTGAATCAGAAATTGGATGCTCAATCGGGGGATCAGAGAAGGTTCGCGGACGTATAGAAGATCATCAACGAACTAGGTCGATAATGGGTGTGTTTTATCCATTAGACGCGACCTCAGTATGTTTAATGAAAAAAAGTACACTTCATGTTCTTTAGAAGTATAGGTCATGTACATTAGAAGTACACGACGTGTACTTTCCTTGCTGTCCCCCTCATTAGGAGGTCTCCAGGTCACCACACATGGTCAGGTTCATGGTCGTGGCATGACCAGAACATGGCTATCATTGATAACCAAGTACACAGTGTCTACATATAATGTACACGGCGTGTACTTAAGAAATTTCCAAAAAACTCCCTTTTTTCTAAAAACAACAGAAAACGAGAAACATACTAGAAAAATGATTTGGGTTCATACATAAAATATGTTTTTAATAAGGATGTTGTGTTTCATGTTTTAAGTTGTTATTTATTGTTCCAAATCCCCAAAGACACTAGAACTCTCTGTCTAACTTGTTTTATCAACTAAATATTTTTTGTATAAATCATGTTTAAGTGTGTAATAAAGTGGAGGGTTGTTATAGATGGTATTAGTAGTTAGGTTTAGATATTTTGGGATTAGGATTATAAATCCTTAGTAATGACTTTGAGATAAGAATAAGTATAATAAAAACATACCTTGATTTTGGTGAGTAATTAGTAAGTGGTTTATTATGAAAGTACATCCATGTTAGGATATGAGCAGGTAGAGGTGGCTCTAGCAAAAATTTATCAAGGAGTGAAAACTATGGAAAGGAGTTTCGCACTTGACCCTGGGTATCTTGATACATGAAAATGGGCCTTACTGCTCTATTGGTTATGACACTCCAATGGGATATTCTTTGGTAAACTTGTGATCCTATTATGAACAACTATAATGTGGAAAAATTTCCGTAAGAAAAGAAGATGGGAAGTAGATCATGGATAATATACATTGAATCCTACAGATTCATAATTTATGGAAATAAATGTTATCTATAATTCATCCATTTTTGACTGTGGGTTAGCCTTTATCTATTACCCCTAACATTATATTTATTCCATCCAATGGCCAGTAATAGGAGGACTCGAGCTAACAACTAAAGCGAAGATCAATGTGATGTTGGTTCTAATGATATGACTTATCCAAAGGGAGTAGGAATCATGAACTATGGCATGATACTCTCTTAGTTAACGAAAGATTTTAATATATAAATAGGTCAAGAGGAATTTTCACCCCACCCCCTAAAAAATAAAAAGTCACAATCATTATCATAATGAGACAGAGACCTCCTACATTTAATAGATCATCTGATCCCTCAATTTTTGAACAATGGATTAACACCATTGAAAAGATCTTTTCAGTCCTTCAATGTTCTGAACAAGGGATGGTTCTTATTGCTTCTTATCATATGGAGGGTGAAGCCGAATAATGGTGGACATCGATAAAAAATACAAAGCCTAAAGATGATATTGAGGTGTTGGAATGGAAGGATTTATGAATTTTTTTCGTTAAATATTTTCCTCGCACCCTCTGACTTACGATGGAAAGGGAATTCCATGGCCTCAAGAAAAAAACACAACAAGTCCATCAGAGCATATAAGGAAAACATCACAAGGCATGAACAATACAACTCCATCATTGTCATTACCTCTGATTTCAAGGTTGAATGCTTCATTGGTGTGATGAAACCAAACCTACAGAATGACTTGGAAATCCGTAACATCGATAGCTTTGAGGAATCTGTCCGACATGCCTTCAGGGTCAAAAATGAAGATTGGCGAATTTCAAGTGTATCATAGGGATAAGTAGTATAAGGTAGACATCAATTATGGTGTCGCAATGGATAAATCCCACAGAGCTAAGAAAATCCATTACCACACTTTCCAAATGTGTTGAATGGAGTACCGCAGAAATTTCTTGAAGGGGATATGGAAAAGATTTAGATATTGAAGGGAAGGGAACCTAGAAATGAACCAATGAAAACAAAAACCCACAATTGTGACAGTGGATGGTAATTCTCCATTTGTCCCTCAACGTGTTGTTCATTGCATCAACAACAAAGAACTAGGGAACCTTTAAATTCTATCTAATCCAATGGTTTTCACTGGATACCAACAACCTCCAATGAATCATCGGTGATATTTTTCCATCACTACCACCAATGTGAACCTCGAAAACTATGTGGTGATAGGTACTCTAGTTATTCATTCCAAAATATTGAACATACATTTTTATTATGGTTTTAAGAAATCTTTTATATCCTGAATGATTAGTTGAACAATCCGAATACCAAAGAAAATCATAGAAGTAAAGATGTCAGTGAGTATAGAAAATGGGTAAATCATTGCATCCCATGAATATAACTCCTCCAATATCATAACTTAAATATTGGACATCCTAATGAACCTCTTCATACTCCATCTAGTGGAATTAATTCAATTTTTGGAATTGATTTTTTTTCCTTATATATATCCAAAATAATTTTTTGTACGAGGGAAATCACACTCCATATGGAGAATCATCCCCTGATTCTATACAAGTGCAAGGAGAAAAATGAATATTATTTTGCACCATAATATCATGTGTGGATATTACAGCCCTATGAGAATGCATATATGGATCATATTATTGGGACTAAGGATTCAACCATCCCTGAAGACATGCCTATTTTTTGGGAATTCCCTGAAGTGTGTCTTGAGGAATTGTCTGGTCTTCCTCCTATAATAGATGTTGAATTATCAATTAACCTTATACCTGAGGGTTTCCAATATCCAATACTCCATATAAAATGGATGTATTGGATCTATTGGAGCTGAAGAAACATCTACAAGATAAACTGGATAAAGGGTTTATACACCCATGTTCTTCTCCATGGGGTGAATCAGTTCTCTTCATCAATAATAAGGATGGGAAAATGCCCCTTTTCATTGATTATCTTGATGTCAAAAAATCTCAATAAGAAACATGTATCCTCTAACATTAATTGATAAATTTTTTGATCATATAAGTGGGTCACAATAAATTACCAAGGTGTGTTTGCGGTTAGGATATTACCAAGTAAGGATGAGGAAAGAGCATATCCCCAACACTGCATTTCATACAATGTACGGACACTATGAATTCAAAGTAATTCCTTTTGAACTCACTAATTGTCTAGAAATCCTCAAGGACATGATTAATAGATCAATTAGATATCTCCTCTAAAAAATTTTGTTAGTCTTAATAGATGATATTCTAATATACTCTAAAATAAAGGAGGATCATGAGGAGAATCTAAGAACTATACTAGAGACCTAGCGAAAGGAGAAGGTCTATGCAATGTACAAAAAGTGTGTGTTCTGGTTAAAGGATGTCTCATTCTTGGCTCATATCATCACACGCACTGGGATATCTATGGATCCCACCAAGACAGCTGCAATTGAGGGATGGTCGAGGCTAACATCAGTAACAGATTTCCATAGATTCTGAGGGTTTGCTGGATATTATCAAAGACCTGTGAAGAATTTCTCACGATAGTCTAACCCTCTTATCGAACTAACTCATACAGGAGTAATGTTTTCTTAGAGTGATGAATGTGAAGAGAGCTTTAAATAGTTGAAATGGAGGCTTATCACTGCACCAGTACTCACACTCCCAATAATTGGTGAACTCGTTATTTTTTATAGTGATGCTTCAAAGAGGGGTTTAGGATTTGTGCTAATAAAAAATGATAATGTGGTAGCCTACGCCTCAAGGCAGCCAAAAAACCAATGAAGATGGATAAATCTCATCACAGATTTTGACTGCTCAATCGTCTACCATCATGGTCAGGAAAACAAGTTGGAAGATGATCAATGTAAAAAGGAGTATATCACACTATCAATGAAGAGAATTGAAAAAGATTCAATTTTCTTATATTTTCAAAGGATGGACATTGGAATCATTAAGAGAGGAACATCATCAATATTTTCTCAAATGATTTATCAAATGTCGCTCGTAGAGAAAATAAATGATGCTTAAAGAATGAATGTAGAAATTTTGAAATGGGTGGATACATTCAAAATGGGAAATCCTCATAGTTCATGGTTGAAAATTATGGAATTGATAGATTTGGGACACAGATACATGTACGATCTGATCTAGAGAAAAAGAAGAAGTTTCTTGATGATGCACATTACTTATCCTTTTTATTCACCAAGGGATCACAAATATATATCGACATCTCCAAGGAAACTTTTTGTGGGACAATATGAAAAGGGATATTGCAAAATATACATCAATGTTCCTGGTATGTCAGTAGATGAAGTATTAGATGAAAATGGATAAGGGGATGATGAAACCACTACCCAATCCAATATGGTGGTGGGAGAACATTTACAAGGACATTTGCACTAGAAATCCAAGGTCATTCAGTGGAATAATGATATACGGGTCATTGTGGATCATCTTATGAAGGAAACTCACTTTATCGTACAAGATGACTTCTCATTGGATCAAAATGTATATATTTACACCAAAGACATGGTAAGGCTACATGGAGTTCCAATATCAATTGTATCTAATTGGGACATGAGATTTACCTTGATGCTATGGAAATGTATTTAACATGAACTATGCAATCAACAAAACATCAGTATGGCCTATCATCCTCAAACTGATGTCCAATATGAGAGAAAAATTAAAACACTAGAAGATATGTTAAGATCATGTTATATGGACTTCAAAGGGGTATGGGGCCAATATCTTCCAATGTTTTAATTCTTCTATCATAACATTTTCAACTCGAGAATCCGAACGGAACCATATGAAGACCTTTATGAGAAAAGGTGTAGAACACTAGCATGGTGGGATGATGTCGGTGATCGTAAGCTATTAATACTTGAAATGGTCAAAGAAATTACAGAGAAGGTGAAAACCATTCAGAATCATATCAAGAAAGCCCAAAGTCAAAAGAAGAGTTTTGTAGATAACCATCGACGATAACATGAGTTCAAAGATGGACTCATGGTATTTCTATTCTTATCTCCAGGGAAGAAGTTCATTAGTTTTGGAAATAAAGCGAAGTTAATTATTTGGTACATTAGCCCCATCGATATTCTTGATCATGTCGGGGATGTGGCCTATCAACTAGCACTTCCACCTACCATGTATAATGTACATGATTTTTCTCAGTATCCCTATTAAGGAAGTACATACCAAACCCTTCACATTTACTCTCCTCAAAGGTAGTACAATTAGAGTATGATTGTTATTATGAGGAGAAGCCATGGAAGATCATGGATCAAAGGGATAACGTTCTATGTAATAAGACAACCCACCTGGTCAAGGTACAATGGAGGAACAATAAGTATGAAGAGGCATCATGGGAACTGGGGGAGGCAATGAAGGAAATGTACCAGCACCTGTTTGCGTATTATATTGTAAAATGACATTTTGAGGGTGAAATTTCATAAGGGGGAAGATTGTAATGACCCAAACATTCATTAATGAAAATTTCTATTAACCAAATTAAATGTCTTATTACGGATATATAAAACATAAACACTTATTTGGTTTTATGTTTTTGGATTTTAAAATATTGTTAGGTGTTGTGACCATTTCTAATATAGTTTTTAAATAGTGATCACATGATTAATATAAATATTGGGCTTTAAAAATCTAATTTACTCACGAAATGGAAGATATTACCTCATCCATTAGAATTTCTCCCATATATCCCCATTTTGTAGAGCTCGAAAAGGATTTGGTGTCATTGGGCATCGCTCTTGATCAAGATCAAGCTAATCTTTAACACGTTAAACATGAGCGAAATTTCCTAGGGGTGAATTGAATGTTTATAGAGATTACAACCTGAGAGATGTCATCCGAGCCACCCCATGAATCTATCACCATCTCACACTTTACCCTTCGGTCTTATGCGGGTGTTATAAGGGGTTATGTAAAAAGGTTGTAGCACTATGATTATGTAAATTAATTTTATTATAGAGAATATACATTAGTTTTATTATTATTACGTAGTAAATAGTTTGTAAAGAAAAAATAGTATTTTAATTTAATATTCTAGGAAGAAGTCTATTTTGAGGAAATAATGTATTTTTGAATTAAATAATATTTTAATGAATTATTATTACTAAATTACTTTTATTGTAATTTTTATTATGGTTTAAAATATATTTATGTCAAAACCCATGAATTTTTGACAAATGTTGTTTTATATTTTAATGGTAAAAATTCAATTATTTAGAAAATTATTTAAATAATATATATATATTATTTTTCGAATTAAGATGTCAAAATTATCCAACGGTGAATTTTCCCTAATTTTATGAGACATTTGATTTTTTGTGTAAAAATTAAGTATCGTATAAATATATATAGTGCATTGTGACATAATGATGACAAAATGGTGATTTAATAAAATAATATAATCATTATGTTGGAAAAATATATGTTTTACTATTAAAATAATGTGTTTTGCGTTTTATTTATTTATTTTACAAAACATTAGTGGACCCTACGTGTATTATAAATCATTTTTACTTTTAAAATTGATTTCTTTTAGAGTGTAACTAACCTACACATAACCTAGAATAGTATATTAATATGTTATTCCACTGGATATATTAAATACTTTTTTCCACTACCTTTTCTCAAAAACCTTGACCATAAACCATGGGATGGTTTTTGGTTTGGATTAGTTCAATCTGCGGCATCCCAAACATAAATATTAATGAATTACCTCTATTTTCCTATATAAAAACACCCAATATCCCACATCCTCTTCACCCAAAACCTTTATAGCTAAACAAATCTCTTTTATCTTCTCTCTGGAATCCCCCCAAGGAGCCTAATGCTCCCAAGAATCCTCTCTCAAGCCTCTCCCATGCCTTTTAGATCACACTTCCATGTAAGGTATTCATAGATTTCTTATATTTATCCATGTTTATTTATGTTGGAATACCCTTTTTCATTCAATTACAATGCTTGGGGTATGATTTAGTACCTCCCTTTTATTCACCTCCCTATTTTTGAGATGATTAGTGACCATTTTATTGGTCATTATTTCCTTCCGTGTACACCTATTACCATGATGAAATTCTGTAAGGAAATTTTCCCTTCTCATTCACATTCAAGCAATTGTTTGGTATTATGAATCTACATTCCCTTAAATTTTTTGGGACATGTATCTATATGAATACCTTAATTCCCATTTCATGTACATAATATGAGACACCCCTTTATCTCTCATCAAGTATTTTTATGAATTCTTATGCCACACAGTCAATGTTGCAGAAATTGCTCCATGATTTTCCATGCCAAAGTCATTGTGTAGTGAATACCATGCCCATTTCTCTATCATGTGTTTTCACCTTTATGTACATTTATATATTGATTAACAATGTTTATTTATGAATTACACATTCATGTATCATGTAATAAATAATGATGTATTATGAATCCATGTAGTATGATCAATGTGGAACACTTATGAATGAAAAAAAATGTTTAAGGAGGGTGCACCCTAATAGAGCTTTAATCAATTCGGTAAGGATTTGTATCATGATACTTCAAGTGGAATGTGGGTTTACTCATGATAATTCTATTTAAATGAGGGTTTACCCATTCATCATGTGTAACGATCCTTGGTTCAGGTTAATACCATGTCATGTGTTGTTGCCACATTTCCATGTTATGATAATCATGATTTATCATTCTTGTATGTTCTTGTTTCTCATATGGTCCATTGATATGCCCATTTCCTAACATGTATTGTGTTCTTCATATTATGTATTGTATAATTTCTTACTTGGATTTATAGATCATCCATTTTTAAGAATTTCCTCAGGTCATCCCATTCAATTCTATGTACGAAAGAATGTAGTGGTCATGTAAAATATTTTTTCAATAAAGATGGTGTGTTTCATGTCTTAAGATGTTGTATAATGTTCCTAAGACACAATTACACTAAACCTCGTCATCATCCATGATGTATCAAGTGAATAATTTATGTAATAAATAAGGTTTATGTGTGTAATAACGATCAGGGTTGTTATAATATGGGATATAAGTCTTCTATTGAATTCATAATTAAACGTGTGCATGAAAAAATGTATTTAGGACCAACCTCATAAAATCAATTAACCATTTATACTCTTTTAATATTAAATTGGATTCTATTAAATATTATATCAAAATTAATTAATTCAATCATTTCATTTTATTAATCCTTTATTATTTTATTTTTCTTATGTCTTTTATTTTCATAAAAATTTGAAAATATTTTTCTTATTCGGTGAAAATAATTTGAATTTATTATTTTCATGAAATATTTAAAATATCTCATATAACTAATTATTCACAAAATAAAATTTTATTTATTATATGGAATTAATTTCTGAAATGCCTGGATCGGTTGTGATCACTGAGAGGGGAGGGGTGAATCAGTGATAACTTTTTTTTCTTTTTATGAATTGTTCCCTTTGGATTGTCAATTCAACCTCTGCAGCTGGTTAAAGCCTAGATCTACTCTTTTAGTGGTGCAGTAATAATGAGAGCACAGAACACAGAGATTTACAAGGTTCGGTACAAAGACCTACTCCTTGCCGTGTTGGTTACACCCCCCAACACGGATTCTTCACTATGCCAAAAGATGATTACACAATAACTGGTTACCCCCCAATTACAAGTTGGTTAAACCCCCCAACTCCACAGCATCATCCTCATCATGGCTCCACTTCACTTCTTCAAAGGTGTTGTTCAAAACTTCAAGTAGCTTCAACAGTATTCAAAAGATCTTGTTGGTCTTGCTCACCAAAAACCCAATCACTTAGAATGATTAGTTCTTTTGTATTCACACACATAAGTGTGTACTCCTCTTCTTCTCAAAGTTGATCTTCTTCACATGTGCACACATACACTACTCATTCTTTTAGTGCACACACTTGACTTGTCCTTCTTCTTCAATTTATAAACACACAAAGTGTGGTCTTCCTTTTGCACCCAAAGCCCAAAGGTCCTCGGCCTTCTCCTCAACTTTGCACACCCACTGCCCGAGGTGCTCCTTCTTCACTTGGCACACACCCACTGTCCGTAGGTGGTCTTCTTCACCTGATATCAAAGGAGGCACGCAAGGGAATGCTTGAGCCGCGACCTCCTCTTCTTCAACACTGCCACTCAGGTGTCTTGAGCCGCGGGGTGCACAGGATGCAACACCACGAGGTGCACAAGCCACAAGGGTGCAAGGACACCTTGGGCGCGCAAGTGCCTACCGCGTAGGGGGCGCGGTGCACAGAGGGAGCGCGCAAGGTCGCGCAAGCTCCTCTCCTTCCTGTCGCGCAAAGGATTAGCGTGCAGGGAACACCTTCGGGCCAAGGATGGCACCGAGGACTTCAGCCATGCAAATAGATTGCACGGGGCTTCTTCGCACTAGTGATGCGCGGAACAAGACTTGAAGCCTCCTGTCGCGCAAGTGATGCGCAGGATTTTACTTCGCGAGGTAGAGAGCGCCGCGGGTCTTCACAAATGAACAGCAAACTTCACTCGGCCTCGGACTCCTCTTTATATAGGCAGTGGAGGAGCATGGATGATCCGTAGGGAAATACGTTTTGAATGCCCGAAATCCGCGGGGTCTTTGAAAACTTCAAACGCGTTAAATATCTTCCGCGTATCTCGTTCTTCTTCTCTGTTTTAATGCGGGTTTTCCATTTTTCGGTTTCCCCCACGTGCATGCGACTTAGAACGCATGCACGGCCTTCCTTCGATCCAAACCATGCAGAACATCAACACCGAATGGCCTCGCAGCTTCGGTTTGCTTCGGCCTTCATCGAATTCATCATATCATTGCATGCAAGTATATTTTAAGGCATGGTTGTGTTCAGTATGCTCAGACGAGCACGAGGGTGCCTTCGGCTTCGAGAGAGACAACCGATAACTCAAAAACTTCACTCGGGAGGCGCCTGGTTCAGCGGCGGCTTCGCGGGAGGCTTCGGCTTGAGCTCGAGGTGGAAGACGAGCCACGACCGTCGGATTGGGAGATTTAAATACATCGGACGGCCGCGATCTGGAGATCTCGCGCGGGATGCGATGAGCGGCGGAGATCTGGCGCGCGATCGCTCGGACGGCTGAGATTTGTTCCCGGGAATTTTTCCGCGTCCCACATCGAAACGGCGAGCGGATTTCCCGCTGTTTATTACCCTGGCGCTCACCGCTACTCCTCAGTTGAATCTTCTCCCTCCACGGTGCCGCCCCGCACCGTGTTCTCCCTGCGGGCGCGCTCTGCGCCCACTCTCTGCTCCTGCGGGCGCGCTCCTAGCGCCCACTTTGCACTCCGGGTGCACGGGTTTCACCACCGCGTGCCCTCGGGGGCTTACACACGGCCCCTGCCTCTGCGCTCCTCCGGGCGTGCCCCAGGCACCCATGTGGTGTCCTTGGGTGCGCCCTGCCGCCCTGGCTCGCCCCACGGGTTCCCCCGGGCATGGTGCCCTAGTGCCCATGCCTTGGGGTTGAACCCCCAAGGTGCCTTGGCTGGCCAATTTTTTGGCAAAGGAAAATCTAATGACTTTGTTAAAAACAAAGTTCTCCTCCATATAAAGCATGCCAAGTGCCACTTCTTCCAAGCCATCATTCTCATTTCTCCTTCTTCCTCTCTTCTTCTTCATTTGAAATTCCTCCATTATCTTCAAATTGTATTCATTACTTAGGAGTGAATTCTTTGAAGGTTCTCCATCAACCGAAGCTCATGTTCTTCTTCAGCTCACTTCATCCATTTAGAAGTTGTGGATGGCTCTCTTCATATCCTCATGCATTGTGAAGACAATGCATGGTCTTCTAAAAGTGTTGTGACTTTGTATCCAGTTGATACAAGTTCTTGGAACTTAATGATCAGCTCAACAATCGTCAGATTTTATGCTTCTTTAATCATCAATCTTCAAGATGTACTTCATCAGATGGCACACCATGACAAGTTATTGACAACAAATGCAATTACTCCACTTGGGCACAACAATCCCCCCCCTTTGTATTTTGTTATCAATAATCCGAAGCACACTGAGAGAATGTCGTGTGCCTGATGATTTCTCCCCCTTATTGGCCAACAAATGCAAAGGGATGAATGAAAGCCATACTCATAGTATAGATCTTCTGGAACCTGCACATCTTCAACTACCAATGCTCCCCCTCAGGGGATGCACTCATCTCCTTCAATTCCCTGCATGTAAGTACAAGAATACAAAAATTTAGGGAATAAGGAGGGACCTTTTTCTTCCTCAAGTGAGAGTAGAAGGCTGAACATGAAGTTTCAGCCTCAATTCAACAAATCTTTCCGTAGGCATAGCTTTGGTGAAAATGTCTGCCACCTGATCTTGAGTAGGAATGTAGTCTAGCTTGCTGTCTCCACTGGCGACCCTTTCTTTGATGAAATGATATTTTATATCAATGTGCTTGGATCTGGAGTGTTGGATAGGATTCTTAGACAACCCAATTGCACTTTGATTATCACATAAGATCCTCAATGGTTTTTCAGCTTTAATCCTTAAATCTGATAGCTGCACCTGCATCCAAATCATTTGAGTACATGCATGTGTAGCGGCCACATACTCTGCTTCAGCTGTGCTCAATGTTACAGAATTTTGTTTCTTGCTGTACCAGCTAACACATCCTTCTCCCAGAAAGAAGGTTCCACCAGATGTGGATCTTCTATCAGTGCAATCACCAGCCCAATCAGCATCTGTGAATCCCAACAACTGTATGTTTGCACTGTGTTTGTATAAGAGTCCATAGTTGAGCGTTCCTTTAACATATCTCAGGATTCTTTTGACTGCAGTTAAATGAGATTCTTTTGGATCACTTTGGAATCTGGCACACAAAGTCACTGCATATGCTATATCTGGCCTTGAAGCCGTGAGATAAAGTAGACTGCCAATAATTCTTCTGAACTCTTTCTGATCAACATCGTTTCCTTCTTCATCCTTGCATAGCTTGGTTCCGACAGAAATGGGTGTGGAGACTTCCTTTGAACTTTCCATTCCAAACCTTTTCACTAAGTCCCTTGCGTACTTTTCTTTTGAAAGAAATATGGATTTTTGTCTTTGTTCCACCTGAAATCCTAGAAAATATGTCATTTGACCAAGCATCGACATTTCAAAAGTTCTTTTCATCTGCTCAGCAAATTCTTCACATAGTCCGTCCTTGTTACCAGCAAAAATGATATCATCCACATAGATAATGACTATGAGGGTACCATTGGCCATTTCTCTGACATAGAGGTTACTGTCAACTGTTCCTTTGACAAATTTCATGTCTTTAAGACAACCATCCAATTTTGAGTACCAGGCTCTAGGGGCCTGCTTCAATCCATACAAGGCTTTTCTCAATCTGCACACCATACTACCATCTTTGTCTAGCAAAAATCCCTCTGGTTGTTCAATATACACCTCTTCTTCAAGATCTCCATTCAGAAATGCAGATTTCACATCCATCTGATAGACCTTGTACTGCTTATGTGCTGCAACTGCTAAGAACATTCTGATAGTTTCCAGTCTTGCAACTGGTGCAAAGGTTTCCTCAAAGTCGATTCCTTCCATTTGTGAATATCCTTTGCATACAAGTCTGGCCTTGTTTCTGGAAACTTCTCCCTTTTCATTGAGTTTGTTTCTAAACACCCACTTTGTCCCAACAACATTTTTATTTTTGGGCCTTGGCACAAGATCCCAGGTGGAGTTCTTTTCAATTTGATTGAGTTGCTCATGCATAGCTTGTATCCATTCCTCATGTACAACTGCTTCAGCCACTGTGTGAGGTTCAATTTGAGAAACCAGTGCAGTCTGATCTTCCAATCTCAATCTTCTTCTAGTTCTTACTGAGGACTGTAGGTCTCCAAGGACATTTTCTGTGTCAACATGCTTCTTCAATTTGTTGTATCTTCTTCTTCCATTTTCATTACCTTCATCTTCATCACTGGTATATTCAGAGTTGATCTCACCAGCAGTTGGTGTTGGCTCAGGTAATTCTGCATTCCTCTGTTCCAAGGTTGTGTCATTCTTTGAGTCATCATCATTCACAGTGTATGGTTTGGTGTTGTTTTCAATTATTATGACATCACTGTAGTCAATTATTTTATTCAACCTCTTATTCCAGCATCTGTAGCCTTTTCCATTAGGTAGGTAACCCATAAAGATTCCTTCTTCAGCTTTTTCTTCAAACTTTCCCAGATTGATGTTTTTAATCTTGATGATGCAGGGACTGCCAAAGACTTTGAAATATTTAACAGTTGGTTTTCTGTTAAACCACATTTCATAGGCTGTCGTTTGTGTTTCTGGTCTCAGGAGACATCTGTTCTGTATGTGTATAGCAGTGCATACTGCTTCTCTCCAGAAAAACTTAGAGATATCATGCTCAGCTAACATAGTCCTCCCCATTTCAACTATGCTTCGATTCTTTCGTTCAGCCACTCCATTCTGTTGTGGAGTATATGGTGTACTATATTGATGTTTGATTCCATGCTTGACCAGATAGCTTTCAAAGACATCACCGGTATATTATTTTCCGTTCTCTGATCTTACTTTCTTGATGCAGAGCTCTAGTTCCTTCTCATCCTGCCTTCTGAAAGTCTTGAACATCGTGATTGCCTCTGACTTGTGTTTCATGAACATGACATTGGTCATCCGAGTGTAATCATAAATGAAGGTTATAAAATAGAAATCTCCTCTTGTAGACTTCTGTCTCATCGGTCCACATATGTCTGTATGGATGAGTTCAAGAGGCCTAGTAGACATGATATCAACTCCTTTGTGTGACCTATGGGTCAGTTTTCCCTTTTGACATGTGTTGCAGACTTCATCTCTTTCTCTCTTTAATTTGGGTAGGTCTCGTACAACATTGTACTTCAGAAGTTTACTCATACTCCTTTGACCAAGATGGCCAAGTCTTCTATGCCAGAGGTTGTTTTCATCTTTAGAGCTAAGAAAACAAGAATTGATGGGATCACCAATTTGAAATAGATTTCCAGTGGTTCTTCTTCCTTGAGTGATGATTTTTCCATCCTTTGAACTCTTGATGATGCATGAGTCCTTCTGGAACAACACCTCATGTCCATCATCACATAATTGACTTACACTCAGTAGGTTGTGTTTTAACCCTTCAACAAACAACACATCATTGGATTTTAGATTTGTTGTTGCAATCATAGCCTTTCCAACTCCCTTGATTTTCAGAGAACGATCATTTCCAAACACCACGGTTCCTCCCTCATGACTTTCAATGTTGCTTAGAATTTTTGTATCACCAGTCATGTGGGATGAGCATCCACTATCAAGAATCCATGACTTGGTTTTACTGCTGCCTTTTAGAGCCACTTCAGCAAAGCATGTGATTTCATCATTGGTTTCTTGAATGCCTTTCCCTTTCATGTCTTTGACTTTTTGTTTAGGAAGAGTTGTCATACATTTATCAGCTCTATGACCTTGTTGGTCACATCTTCCACAATCTTCACTCAGGCAGTCAAATGTGTTCTGAGTTGGTGGTTTTGATGCTTTCTGCAAAACACTCTGGGTTTCAGGATGTCTCCCCCTTGACTCATGCCTCATGTTTGGACGAGACATGTTATACCAGCATGCATAGGCCTTATGTCCAAACACACCACAACACCAGTAGTAGCCTCTGAACCTTGACCTTCTTTGTTGATAAGAGTCATGTTGTAATTTTCTGTCCAAGATTTGAGTAGTCCTTCCTGAGGATTTCCTTTCTTCCATTGAAGATGATTTTACACAGGTTGGTTCATGCCATGTTTGTCTCAATTTTATCTTTGAACCTGCATTGTTAGAATTAACAGATGTATTTAGAGATTTACTTAGTGGTAAATTGACCTGCCTCTGAGCACCAGCATAAGATGATTCTGCCTTGACCTCAACAGCCTTGTTGAAGTCTTCTCTCATCTTTGTCAAGCTATTCTGTGCTTCAATCCACTTGGAATGTGTCACTGATTGCTCTTCTTCTTTGAGGTGAAGTTTCTCCTCAAGATCTTTTGCTATCTTGTCCAGCTCAGCTACCTTCAGTTTATGTCTCTTAATTTCGTCAATGTACATTGTCTCTTTCTTCATACATTCTTCCAACTCCTCAGTCATTCTTTTAGTTTCCTTTTCTAACAATTTATTCTCTTTCTTGAGTTTAATGTTTTGCTCAAGGAAAGCCTCTAATTCATCTTTCAATATGTATTCAAGCTCTGTTCGTTCACTTTCATCATCTTCACTGCTGCAGGTATCAAACCCTTTTTCCACATGAGCCATAAAATTCGTTTCTTCTTCTGATTGACTGGCTGAAGTAGAGTCTGATTCTTCCTCTTTGCTTACATAGCTTCTTCTTTCACCTGGAACAAACCTTTTCTTTCTTACACCTGATTTGTTTCCTTCTCTTGGGTATCTACTCCATTTCTTCTTTTGTGACTTCTCATCTTCAACTTCTGGAGCACTATATCTCTTCTTGGGGCAGTTTACAGCAAAGTGTCCGATGTTATTGCAATTGAAACATCTCGATGGTGATTTCCCTTTTCCCCTGAATTTAGTTTTTCCAAACCTTTTAGAAAAAAGAGAAATAATCGTGTTGAGATCTTCATCCTTTTCTTTATTGTCAGTATCACTTGATTCTAGGACTTCGTCATATTTTATCATGAGTTGTCTCATGGCCTCAAAAGCCATCTCATCCTTGATCTTCTTCGTGAATACTGGGATCTTCCTCATTTCATATGCAATGAGAATGTTGCGATGTTCATCAAGAGAGAGATCATCTCTGTCTTCTAATGCTGAGACTTTGGGGTCAAACCTGTCAGGAAAATTTCTCATTAGCTTTTTAACAATAGTGGAGTCCTCCAACTTTTCTCCAAAGCCCCGAATGTTACTGACAATTTCATTGACTCTTGTGAAATAATCATCAATATTTTCTTCTTCTCCCATCTTGACATCTTCAAACTTGCTTCTCCAAATCTGTAATTTGGCTTCCTTGACTTTCATGTTGCCTTCATAACTACTTTCCAATTTGTCCCAAATTTCTTTATCATTCTTGAGTCCCATGACTTTTGTGTATACCTTTTCTGAGAGTGACATAAGAATGGAATTTTGAGCTTTACCATCAACTTCCATATTTCTTTTCTCATCGAGTGTCATAGCAGCTTCATTAGCAAGAGGAGGGAATCCAAATAAGGCTGCATTTCTAACTTCAAGGCCGAGAGATAGAAGGTAGGGTAACATCCGATTCTTCCAGCTGTGGTAATTCTTTCCATCGAATGTAGGAACACCCCTACTATTAACAGAATTCAGATTGTCCATCTTCTCAGAAGTAGATCCTTACCGAGGGAACCTCGCTCTGATACCACTTGAAATGCCTGGATCGGTTGTGATCACTGAGAGGGGAGGGGTGAATCAGTGATAACTTTTTTTTCATTTTATGAATTGTTCCCTTTGGATTATCAATTCAACCTCTGCAGCTGGTTAAAGCCTAGATCTACTCTTTTAGTGGTGCAGTAATAATGAGAGCACAGAACACATAGATTTACAAGGTTCGGTACAAAGACCTACTCCTTGCCGTGTTGGTTACACCCCCCAACACAGATTCTTCACTATGCCAAAATATGATTACACAGTAACTGGTTACCCCCCCCCCCAATTACAAGTTGGTTAAACCCCCCAACTCCACAGCATCATCCTCATCATGGCTCCACTTCACTTCTTCAAAGGTGTTGTTCAAAACTTCAAGTAGCTTCAACAGTCTTCAAAAGATCTTGTTGGTCTTGCTCACCAAAAACCCAATCACTTAGAATGATTAGTTCTTTTGTATTCACACACATAAGTGTGTACTCCTCTTCTTCTCAAAGTTGATCTTCTTCACATGTGCACACATACACTACTCATTCTTTTAGTGCACACACTTGACTTGTCCTTCTTCTTCAATTTATAAACACACAAAGAGTGGTCTTCCTTTTGCACCCAAAGCCCAAAGGTCCTCGGCCTTCTCCTCAACTTTGCACACCCACTGCCCGAGGTGCTCCTTCTTCACTTGGCACACACCCACGGTCCGTAGGTGGTCTTCTTCACCTGATATCAAAGGAGGCGCGCAAGGGAATGCTTGAGCCGCGGCCTCCTCTTCTTCAACACTGCCACTCAGGTGTCTTGAGCCGCGGGGTGCACAGGATGCAACACCACGAGGTGCACAAGCCACAAGGGTGCAAGGACACCTTGGGCGCGCAAGTGCCTACCGCACAGGGGGCGCGGTGGACAGAGGGAGCGCGCAAGGTCGCGCAAGCTCCTCTCCTTCCTGTCGCGCAAAGGATTAGCACGCAGGGAACACCTTCGGGCCAAGGATGGCACCGAGGACTTCAGCCGTGCAAATAGATTGCATGGGGCTTCTTCGCACTAGTGATGCGCGGAACAAGACTTGAAGCCTCCTGTCGCGCAAGTGATGCGCAGGATTTTACTTCGCGAGGCAGAGAGCGTCGCGGGTCTTCACAAATGAACAGCAAACTTCACTCGGCCTCGGACTCCTCTTTATATAGGCAGTGGAGGAGCATGGATGATCCGCGGGGAAATACGTTTTGAATGCCCGAAATCCGCGGGGTCTTTGAAAACTTCAAACGCGTTAAATATCTTCCGCGTATCTCGTTCTTCTTCTCTGTTTTAATGCGGGTTTTCCATTTTTCGGTTTCCTCCACGTGCATGCAACTTAGAACGCATGCACGGCCTTCCTTCGATCCAAACCATGCAGAACATCAACACCGAATGGCCTCGCAGCTTCGGTTTGCTTCGGCCTTCATCGAATTCATCATCTCATTGCATGCAAGTATATTTTAAGGCATGGTTGTGTTCAGTATGCTCAGACGAGCACGAGGGTGCCTTCGGCTTCGAGAGAGACAGCCGATAACTCAAAAACTTCACTCGGGAGGCGCCTGGTTCAGCGGCGGCTTCGCGGGAGGCTTCGGCTCGAGCTCGAGGTGGAAGACGAGCCACGGCCGTCGGATTGGGAGATTGAAATACATCGGACGGCCGCGATCTGGAGATCTCGCGCGGGATGCGATGAGCGGTGGAGATCTGGCGCGCGATCGCTCGGACGGCTGAGATTTGTTCCCGGGAATTTTTCCGCGTCCCACATCGAAACGGCGAGCGGATTTCCCACGGTTTATTACCCTGGCGCTCACCACTACTCCTCAGTTGAATCTTCTCCCTCCACGGTGCCGCCCCGCACCGTGTTCTCCCTGCGGGTGCGCTCTGCGCCCACTCTCTGCTCCTGCGGGCGCGCTCCTAGCGCCCACTTTGCACTCCGGGTGCGCGGGTTTCACCACCGCGTGCCCTCGGGGGCTTACACATGGCCCCTGCCTCTGCACTCCTCCGGGGGTGCCCCAGGCGCCCATGTGGTGTCCTTGGGTGCGCCCTGCTGCCCTGGCTCGCCCCACGGGTTCCCCCGGGCGTGGTACACTAGTGCCCATGCCTTGGGGTTGAACCCCCAAGGTGCCTTGGCTGGCCAATTTTTTGGCAAAGAAAAATCTAATGACTTTGTTAAAAACAAAGTTCTCCTCCATATAAAGCATGCCAAGTGCCACTTCTTCCAAGCCATCATTCTCATTTCTCCTTCTTCCTCTCTTCTTCTTCATTTGAAATTCCTCCATTATCTTCAACATGTATTCATTACTTAGGAGTGAATTCTTTGAAGGTTCTCCATCAACCGAAGCTCATGTTCTTCTTCAGCTCACTTCATCCATTTAGAAGTTGTGGATGGCTCTCTTCATCTCCTCATGCATTGTGAAGACAATGCATAGTCTTCTAAAAGTGTTGTGACTTTGTATCCAGTTGATACAAGTTCTTGGAACTTAATGATCAGCACAACAATCGTCAGATTTTATGCTTCTGTAATCATCAATCTTCAAGATGTACTTCATCAGATGGCACACCATGACAAGTTATTGACAACAAATGCAATTACTTCACTTGGGCAAAACAATTTCATCAAAATAATATATGATGAATGAAGAAAAGACCAAAACTCAACAGATGCATTTTCATTCCCCATGATATATTTAAAAATGATTAGAATATTCACATTTTGAGTGTTCAAAAAAGTAAAAAGAAAAAAATTGGATATTGTTCTTACTCACATTTTTTACCCTCTTCATTATTATAACATTAAATTTTATAGTTATATTACATCATTGACCTTTTTTTTATAAATCTATATGTTTATTTATCTAAATATTTTGTCTTAAATATAAATTTATCCTCACAAGTGATTTTAGAAAATACACCATAATCTTTACATTAATTCTTCATTTAACCATTTTCCCCATGTGTTGGGTGACAAATGAAGATAAGATTTATATATATTAAATAAAATAAAACATTAGAAAATTAAATCTTATCCATTATTAATGTCTTTTGATATAATATTCACTTATGAGTTTGATTGAGAAAACTTGTACTGATCAATATTCTTATGACTTCTTAGAAGATTCTAAACTATATGAATATTCGATCCAACTTGGATTAATTGTACAATTGTTGAAATTATGTGCTATTGATTCCGGGTTTTATATGATTTTGATATGTAATTTTTTCCTTTCATTTCCATGTTCAATTATTCTTGAATTCAATATTTGTATATTACATTATTCATATAATACTTTTATATCTTATAGACCTTGGTATGAGATCAATGATAATTCATCGCTCAAATTATAGAATTTGTTACTATTTTATTATCAAAATTCAACGAATAATTTAATAGGATACATAAAAAATATGATTTTACAAATATATGGTTTTCATATTTTTGATTCCATTAGTTAGTTATTTTTTAATTTTAATTATGATATGATAGATGGTTTGAATGTAGGGTATTTTTTAAAATAAATAAAAAAATATCATATCATATCATTTATCATTTTCAAACTAGAAAATGACAAATTTTTATGAATTATATATAAATATATTTAAATTTAATTCATGAAAAGTCCCCACTAATTCCATTTTTGATATGGATTTGTAGATATGAGTGACCCTTGAACTCAATTGAAATATGCATGTTTCAAGGTCGTTATCAATATTTTCTTCATAATGTAGTCATATTGGATAAAATGGGTTGTATTTGGTGGTTTCCATTCAGTTAATAATTGTTCATGGGAGTTGTCACTTTTTTTGTGGGTTTTATTCTAGATTAATTAGAATGGAAAAATTAATAGTGAAATCTGATTTTGTGTGTTATGAATTAGATAATGAAAATTGAAAAATATAAAATAAAATGGAGAAAATAAATAGAATGAAATGGAAAATATGTTTTAGATAGATAAATTATCGATCTCATAGATGGGTTTAATGTTAGGGTCATTGTTAATTAGAAATCATATCATTCCACTTCACTAGTATGATTATATAACATTACACTAATTATCTACTTCTCTTTGATGTGTAATTCGTATGCGCACTCAAGATTTTATCAATGTGTTATAATAAATCACATTATCCCTGGAAATTAAGAACTGAATATTCCTCTCCCGAATTTTTAATCTAAAAAAACTCATTACTGCATCCCATGTGTCATTCAAAACATTTGGTATTCAAATATTCCATATACAATGTAAAAAAATATAAAGGTATGTTAAAATCGATTTAGTAGTATAAAAATTAAAGATATATGTGACATGAAGTGAAGAGATACAACCATAACTCAACTCTCATATCACTCAATCAATTACTTGAAATAAAAAAATATAATGACCAAATTAAATGAATAAAACTAAGGTGGAAATAATTCCCGTTGATCAACCCTATTTTTGTTCTCTATAACCATGGAGTGTGAGATTTTGATGAGGGATTAAAATGAGGTCACATTAGTGGATGAGTGTAAGAGCTTGAATTTTTTAGAGATGTTTCTATCATGTATTTAGATACACTTTATCCATGATTACAATAATATAATATATTTTAGTATCTGTGGAAGTTTTCTGATAAGTGTTGAGAAATTTGGAAGGAGGTGAGGTAGCTCCTATTTGGAAATTTTTTTCCTAAACTGTGATCCCCTACACAACAAATTGTGTGAACCCTAACGAATGATATTAGCATGGATGACACATTTTTTATCAATCTGTGTTCTCTAATAGGAGAAACAATGCAACACACACTTCCTGAAGAGAATCATATTTATCTAATTTGGTTTGGAAAACCATGTTCCCCTGTCTAGGAAACCAATTGCAGTTATTTAATTGACCTAAAAATTTGATTTAAAATTAACCAACCCCCCAAAACTCACCCAAATAGACCCTAACTAATCCCAATTCAGTTTCTATCCACTTTGGATGTTCCTAGAAAAATTAGTATGCCTCACAACATCCATTATTGGAGATTTGAACCCTCAAATTAATATTTGCACCACTCCCTATAAAAGATCCTTATCCCGTTGGGAATCCTTATTATTTCTCTTACCACCATCATATTTTAGATGTAATTCATCCTCTGTTTTTATGGATCTAGATATAGTTTTATAGCATTTAGATCTATGATTTTTTTATCAACATATATGATTTTTGGATCATGGTCCATTTTTAATCGGGTTGAGGTTCCCAATATAAATCTTATTATTCCCAATTGTTCCCCTCAAATTTAGTGTATTCATTGGTGATCATTTTTCAACAATCATGTGGAAGGTAGCCTAAATTTCAAATCCCATAGCCTTGATTTCATTTTTTTGTAATTATAGAATTGTTATTGAGTGTTTGAAAATTTAATTTCTAGAATAAAATTAATCAATATTTAAAATTACTAATTTTGGTATTATCGAATTCATTGAATAATAAATTTACAAAATTGTTTAGTCAGTGGGTTAAGAATGATTATAATTTTTTCATTGGATTAATTAATTTTGCATTAATTAATGGGATATTTGGATTATTTGATAGAATTAATTAATAGTTTAATAAATTAATGGATTATAATGATTAATAAATTGATTTCTTAATCGGTGAATTAATTAATGAAAAGATGAATTTAATTTAATTGGATTATTTAATTGACGAATTATTAAATTGGTAAATTATTTGATTACAGAATTGATGGAGTAGGACAAATTTATTTATGAATTAGTTGATGGCATATTATGATGGTGAAATATTATGATAGGATTAATGATTATTAATATTTAGTGATGTAATATTTTGATACATGTGATATCATGATATTGTGCCATGTGTCGGATTGACAAATAGGGTGTCGGATAGAGACTGATGATCCAAATACCCATGGTTTATGGAATAGGGACAGGAGCTCCAAATACCCATAGGGTGCTAGACATGAGATTCAATACCCATGATATTGACACCAGAAAATGGTTCAAATTATCATTTTTATAAATTGAAATAAAAGGGATAATGAAATAAAATTAATAATAAATATTTATGACATTAAAATGTTTTATAATTAAAAATCTATCATGGGATGATATTTGTATAGTGAATCAGGTGTCCCCAAGAACCTGAGGGATTATGATGTTAAATAATGGATGATTTAATAAATGGGAACTACATTACTAATTTATTATATTTCATTATTAATATAATTGTGTACGTTTTTATGCACTTGATTTTTTATATGATATTAGTGGTGCATATTATGTTATAGTAACTGTATAATCAGGCTTCTTAATCAGTACTTCGATATACTTCATTCTTTCATGACATGATAATGGAGAATTCCATATGTTAGATTCCTCATTTTAGATATAGTATGTATGAGGGAAGCAGACGTGGCACGTTACCCACTTGGGTGCTTTTAGTGTCTTTGTCATTTTGGGTTTTTTTATATTGATTGTTGAATTGTATTGACATGATATATCTATTGTTTAGTTTTTGATATTGTATTTCATGTTTTGGACATCATGTGATTCTGGTATTGTTTTGGTTATGGTTATATCAGTTGGTTATTATTATTTAATTTTAGTGGTGATATTACTCAAAAAAAGATAGTATATTCTCCCAATGATTGATATTAGACACTCTCACAATGTTGTCATCCTCTTGCATAAAGGGAGGTATTCGTGAGTTCTTGTGACCATCCATGTTGGGGAATTGGTGTGTGGAACTTTGGTTGAGTTATTATAATGGGGTATTAGAGATCAAACATCATTTCATTTATATTATCAATAATGGAGACAAATAATATTTGAGCCTTGGATATGAGCATTTTCCTCAGAATAGATAGCCCATTTATCTGGGAAACACAATGTACCTAGGGTCCGATTGCTGTTGTTGATTTTTGTTGTAATAGTTAGATGTTTTTTCACCTCGAGTTATGAACATTTTGTATATGGTGAATATTGTTAATGATATATATTGGGATTTTACTTGTGTCATGTTATGGAATGAAGGACAAGTTTTATTTATAATTCTTAGAACTCCATATTATATTACGACATGAATTATCTTAGGAATGAACCATATTCTAAATTTTTTGTAAGTTTATGATCTTGAATTTCAATTCTTTTTAAATTAAAAGAAATATGTTCCTAATGGGAAATTGAGAGTAAAAATTAAATTATGTATAAAATAAAAAAATGGGCATCTGACATCAAGCATGAATAATGATAATGAGTTTACATATTGTTAACCATTACATAGACGTGGGTTTATTTAAGGGTAGTGATTGTGCTTCTATTTTGACAGTGTAACAATGTTCAGGAAAATACTTCTTGTGAACAATTTTTTCCCCTCATCTATATATTTGATATGGTTGTGTTATGTGTCCTAAGATGAATTATTTATAATATAGATATATGCCTCCACGATGATGCTTTTTAATTGAACAATCATACATTATGGATGGAAATGATCCTCCAGTAGTGGACCCTGACGCATCAATTGTACAAGGAAAAGAAGTCAGATTGCAGTTATTAGAGACCATTTATTAGTTTATGACATTCATGGATAGATACCAAGAGAGTTTTTTTAAAATAATTTCTTATTTTATGATGTAGTTCTAGTTTCTGCATCATCTAAATTTCACCGTAGAAGGTGGAACATAGGAAATTGGTCTCTAAATAGTGTCTATCCATAAAATACATGACCACTTGGAAACTCATGCTAATAATAGAGTAAAATTAACTGTTTATATGTTATGAGGTAAAGTGAATAGATAGTGGGAAATTTAGAATCAGTATGAATATTCATATTTTATGGTGCTAAAGTACATTTTGGGAAAGTTCGTGGGGAAATTTTTTCTTGATATTCTCATGAAGGGGAGAAGAGATGAATTCATGAGAATGACTTAGGGGAAAATGTCTGTGATGAACTCTACTGAATGTTTTAGAGATTTTAAGTGCATTGTTATTGTGTGGGTATGAGATGAATATACTATAGAAAATCATTTTCATGATGGTATTAAATGTGAAAAAAGTCCCAAGGGAATATATTATGGTTGAGGGTGTATTCATAGGTAGTGAATTCAGATATCATATATGATATCATCTAGAAGGATACATATATTATAGGATAGATAGTTCATTCTTGATGGATAAGAGTTCTGACTTACAAAAGAAGGATCCATTGATATTGATAATTTTAACTAGGGAAGTGAAATGAAGATTTCCTAAACAAAAGTTTCAGTTAATCATGATCTTTTTTGAGTGATTCTCCACTGGTGTGATAGGTTTGGCTACTTTTGGAAAATTTCACCCAACCAACTGTAGAGTGAAGATCCTTTAAAAAGAATGGCAAATCTATTTAATTCCTATAGAATCCATTTACATATGGGTATAGATGGAAGAACATTACAAAAATATATTTATGAAATGGGATCTTATGGACCACATATGTTTTGAACTGGTGTTATAAAAGTTGTAAAAGTATATATAGTAGACACAATACATCAAGTAAAGTGACCTCAAATCACCAGAGTATTGTAGCTTAGGAGGGTCAGACTGCATCAGGGGGTTGTGGCATAGGATAGTTACATGCAATTCGGCTTACATTGGTGGATAGTGATGTTGGTCCATTGATAGTGATAGGTACTATTCCTTTAAATTATAAATTATTAGGTTCTTTATTTGAAACTAGTACAAATAATTATATAATATATTCACAAATTGTAAATGGTTTTAGTATTTCGGTGATGTCTTTGAAAATTGTGATGATCCTGAATACACCATTGGGAGTATTTTCTAGAGATATTTTCTTTTGCATGGGTTGTTCTCTCGAGGTTGGGGAGTATCAATTTATGTCGGTTCATTACATACTTTACAAGTAATATTTGACCTAATTTTGGGTATGGACTCATTAGTATCATACCATGACCACATATGTTGTTACCATAGTAGAGTAACTATTAAATATCCTATAGGTTACTATTACATTCATCATGGAGAAAGGGATATCCAGGAGGGATGTGCATGGAATGTTCTTCAGCAATTGGTGGATCTCACAACCAATGTTTCTTTAATTTTTTCTGGATGATGAGGGTGTGAAATAATATTTATTTCCACCCATTATGGATAGTTTCTTTGGAATAGTTCTTCAGAAATTATCATTTCACCCACCTAATAGATATGTTTAGTTTTCTATTAAATTTATAACATGGGTTGAGGGTGTTTCTATTCCACCATTAAGAATGGATCCGATAAATCATTATTGGATTTTGACTTGTTTATAAGATTTTATTTATAAGGGTATTATCCATCAAAGTAATTTTCCTTTTGGTTCTCTAGTCGATATTGTAATGAAGGTGGGAATAACCGTTCACTTGTGTGTTTACTACTGCATGTTGAACTAGATGACCATAAAGAACCATTATACTCTACCATGTAATGATTATATTTTTGAGCGTTTTAGAGGATATGGTGTCTTTTAAAAAAATTTACTTCATATTTGGGTATCAAGAGTTGAGATTTTGAACTTCTAATATACTGAGGAAAACTATTAGAAGTTATTATGGCCTTTATATGTTTTTAAGGATTCCTTTTAGGTTAATGAACACACCAATAGTATTAATAAACATGATGAAGAAAATCTTCCATCTATATGAGGATGTGTTTGTAGTAGTTTTGTTTAATGAAAACATTTTATACTCCAACACACATGATAAAAAAATCCAAATATCATATCATCATCTTGTGTACACTGAGAAAGAATTTGGTATTCTCCAATATATCTACCTATCAGTTTTGGATTGACTAGGTACACTTATTGTGTCCAATAATCATGGAGGAAGGTATGTCAGTTGACCTATAAAAGGATTAGGGAATTGTTTCATAAGAGAATCCAAATAATGTTACCGATTTCCAAAGATTTATGTGGTTAGTAGGAAATTTTCAGAGGTTCATCCCAGAATATTCATGCATGGAAGAACCACTTTTGGGCCAGAACAAGAGTGGAGTAAAAATTAAATGGTTATAATAATGTGATAATTATGTTTAAGATCTAATTAATCTTTTTAAAATGATACCAATTGTGATCCTAACTGAGCCAGGTGAGGGCTATATGGTGTTTTGTAATGCTTCTGGGATTTTACGTGATGCAGTTTTTGTTAATGGTGAGAGGGTTATGGTGTATTGGTCTCTGTAGTTGGGGACACCTGAATGGACCATTCCTAAACATGACCTAGAATTATCTATAGTGGTGTATTCATGATGTGTAGGTTGAATTATCTTTTTGGTGAAATGTTTTATATTTATAACAACAAAAATAGTTTTAAATATATTTTTTTTAATGACGTTTAGATATTCGTAAGAATATATGTGATGAGTATATAAAATCCTTCTATTTGGATATGTTATATATTATTGGGAAGGGAACCAATTTTGTGGCCACATTAACCAGAAATAATTCGACACGAGTAGTTCAAGAGTCTAGTATTGAGTGGAAGATGACGAATTTACGAGATGAGATTCATGTTGTGGTTTTAGAGAGTTAGGAGTAGATGAATCTCCTATAATTTTTGTTAGAGAATACAATTTTTAGATGGATCGGGGATAGGGGGTTTGAGGATATGGAATGATTGACTTTGAGTGAAATCCTTGAATATGGGGATACACCTTTAATTGGTCAATAGATGAAGATAAGATCATCCATGAGGGTAATCATAATGTTGTGCCTACAAGAATGAAAGTAGATTTGATGTGTGAGTTTATTTCCTCAAATTGTGTGGTGCATCAATGTTTCCCCAAACTTTAATATGACCTATGGCGACAATTTTGTTGTTTGGGAATGATAATGTATAATGTAGGGTTTTTGACATGATTCCACTCCATTCAATTAGTGAAGGTTGAGAATCAATGACCGAATGATTTACTTCAATTATTTCCCATTCATGAATGGGAGTTAGATAATGTGACTAGGGTATTTGTGGTGGTTATCTAGGGAAACCTCCGCAGAATGATATTATTTAGGTGATTATGGACTGTTTGACAATGTTATCACATTTCTTTCCAATATTGTAGGACTTTTGTGTGGATTAGATAGGAGATGTGTACATTTTGGTGATTATCTGTCAACACAGGTTTCCACCAAGTATTGTATCAGATGGTGAGTCAAATTTACATATGGATATTGGTAGGCCTTATATAATGTTATTAGAACAAGGGATTTATTGAGTCCAACATTGAATCCATATACTAGTGGGAAGTAGGAGCATTCTATATAGCTTCCTTGGGATATTCTTTGGGAGTGTGCCCTTGAGTTCAGTGGGTTATTGGAGAAGCACTTGGATTTACTGATTTATCCTAATAAACCAGTATCCCGATACTATATAGATGGAACCATATGATTCTATTTATGATAGGACGTGGAGAACACTGTTATGTTGGATGGAGGCAGCCGAGTAAGAGTTTTTGGGATCGATTCTCGCTTTGGATACATTGTAGCAGGTTCAGATGATTTGTAAGCATATGGTTATGGATCTAATTAGATTCAATTTCTATGTTGATATACATTGATTAGCCATATAGTTTATATTAGGTGATCGTGTATTACTTTAGATATCACCTATATTTGGTCACCATATGATACAAAGGTAGGGAAAGCGATTGCTTAGGTTTGTTGAAATGTTTGAGGTTGTAGAGATAATGGGTTATGTGGAAAATCGATCAGTTTCTCGTAAAGATAATGTTATATTAATTATTATTTCCATGTGTCACAAAATTGTTGAAATCAACCCAACTCATCCCATGTAATCAAAGTGGATGGTATTGAGATTGATATAAGCGCTTCCTTCCAGAAGCATCTAATACAAGTGTTGGATCAGAGTAAGAATGTGTTGTGGGGAATAAACCTTATGATAGATCATGTATTGTTGATGTATGGCCATGTTCAAGATTGAACATGGGAGGTAGAAGATGATATGTGGGATTTTTGACCTTATATTTTTACATGGAATCCTAGTGTGGCTTGGGAGAGCAGTTGGAGGATGATCTATGATAAGGTGAGGAGATTATAAGATCCAATGATTTTTGGGGATGTATCAGACTTGTTTCCATATACTTTTTCCCATAAATTTAATATTATTCATTTTAGTTATATCATGGTGAGTTTTAGGGAAAAATCTGGGAAATTTGGAAATATGTGAGATAGTGCACAATTATCAAACGTTTTTACCGTCACATGACCTGCAGCCCATCAAGCAATGTGAACCAATATAGAGGGGATTCATACAGCTAGCACAAGATTTGTCAAAATATGAACCTTCTTAAGAGAATACATTCCCCCCACTAGATGATGTTCATGGCTATGAGGAAATTTTTTCCAAAATCATGCAGCCCAACAATGGAAACCGTGACCGAGATTTTAATTAACACGAAAATTAAATTACGAATTTCCAAAAAACCCTAAAACTCAACCAAATTTATTAAAACTCATCACTAATCATTTTATATTATTTTTTGAGTCTCTCAATAAAATTACTAAGGCTCCCTACCAAGAATCTGGGTGATTCAAATCCCATATTTAGTATTTTCAACCATCACTGTAGGAGATCCTAATCCTATGTGGCTTCCTTCTTGTCTTCCTTATAACCGTCATCTTTTGCAGGGATTTTATCTCATATTTTGTTGGATCAAGGTCATGTTTTATCGTATCTATTTCTTGGATTATTGTATCTTGATCTTTTATTGTTGTATCATGAATCATTTGATCTTGGTTTTAGGTTTCCTTTCGAGGTCTCGTTATTTTCCTTTGTTATGCTAAAAATGGGGATATCTGTTGGTGAAAATTTCTAAATTATTGTTAGGTAGAATATCTAAATATAAAATCCCATAGCAAAGATATAAATTACATATAAGTATTTTAAAAAAATTTATTGAATTTTAATCACATTAATTTCTTGATTTTAATTAATTACTATTGCTAATTAAATATTTTCTCAATTTTGAAATTGATTGAATAATATGGTTATGGAATTGGTAAATCAATGAGTTTGTGAAGGTGTATAGTTTTTGAATTGGATTAATTTATTATAGAACTAATTAATGGGATATTGGAATTTTTTATATGAATAAATTAACTATTGAATTAATTAATGGATTGTAATGAATGTGAAATTAGTTTATTTAGTCAGTGAAATAATTATTGAAACATTGTAATTGATTGAATTGGATTAATTAATTACTGAATTAATTAATTGGTCAGTTTTTTCAAATTATGGAATTGAATATGCTGGATTAATTAACATTTGATTTATCAAATGGAATACTGTGATGGTGAAATGTGATAAGGGGAATAAAATTTATTCAACATGATAGATGGGGTGTTTTTATTCATTTGATATTGTGATATTGTGCCATAGTTTTTTGGGGAAAATGTGGAGTTGACCAAAGAATGACTTTCCAAATACCCACGAGGCCCTAGCTATGACGTTGTATGACCAGATAGATTCAAGAAAATAATATTTTATGTGACATGTACTGATTCTCAAAATACCCATGGGGTGTCGGACAAGGGCTGTTGATCCAATAACCCATTTGGCTATAGAGATGAAAACCTACACCCCTGAGATTGTTATTAGAATAAGGTTCCAATTAGCATTATTATAAATTGAAATTAAATGGGTAATTAAAAGTCATTAATTATAATGATTTGTGAATTCAAAATGTTATATGGTTTAGTCTTTGTAATGGGATGATGTAGGTATTTTTTATTGTGGTTCCTCAAGAACCTAGTGATTTATGTGTTTAAATAAACATATGTTGGAATAAATGTAAAAAAATTTCGTTATTTCCTTTATTTCATTCATTATAAAATTGTATACACTATTATAGAATGTATTTTCTTTAGATGATATTGGAGGTGGCCTTCTATGTTTTTCACAAACCTCACTCAGGCTGCCTGAATAGTACATGAATATTCATTATGTTTTACAGATGGGTTATGGGAGAATGCCATTTGTTTGATGGATGGTTTGGGAAGGATAATGAATAAGGGAAACATATGTGTTTTCAGACCCACTGGGTAGTTTTTAGTGTCTTTGATTATTTTGGGTTTCACATATTCACACATGAAACATATTGGCATGACATATATACTGATTAGTTTTGGATATTGTATTTCTTGTTTTGGCCATCATTCGAATCTATTATTGTTCATCATACAGTTTTATTAGTACATTAATCTTGTTTAATTTCATTTATGACATTAATCTTATAAATAAATAATAGTATCCCAATGATCAATACTAGATCATATCTACCAGTTAGAATTTTATGTTGTAAGATGATTTATTCTTGAGGTCATTTGACAAATCGTCTTAGGGAACTAGTTTTGGCACCCAATCCTATATGATACAAAGAGTAACATATTGTTAGTATCATTTAGATACTTATAGTCCTTGGTTTTGGTCATATCTTTTTATAAATTATCTTCTGATGCTTTGGGAAATTGTTCTAGTTATTTTAAAATGTTGGGAATGTGTATGATTATATCATGGTTAATGCCGACAAGGAAGGTCATCTTAGGAAACCGTGTGACATATATTTGATTATTATAGCTTAAAACATGATTAAGATAACTGTTAGTATAAATTTTGTGGCCTATCCCCCAAACTATATGGTTTGGGATAGTAGATCATGCATTGTGGGCCCAAAATTTGTCATACCATGCTGTGAAACCATGCGACTCATTCTAGTGGCCAACGAGGGGGTGCATGGTTCGAGCATGGATTGTCAAACCATGTAGCCAATCATTGAAACATGATATTCAATATCAAAAATTGGTTCATATTTTTCTGATCTGAGTATCCAAACTAAGTAATGTGCACTAAATTATAAATATTTTATGATTAATGTCCTATGACCTCCATTTTAAATTCTAAACTCCTCATTATTTAATTTAAATTAACACTACCAATTTTGGAGGCTCATTAGAGGTGAAGTTGTCTCCTATAGCTTCGTATATTCTAATATTGAAGTGCTATTACATGGTTTAGATTCCTTCTAGTATGCCTAATATCTTTTGTTGTGAATTCATTATTCTTACACTCCTACTTTATTTAGAGTGGTGGATACATATTTCATTGATGTATCTACATCATTTCTTATAGATTAGTGAAACAAGTATTCTACTACGATTGATCTATCCTTTGAAAATCTTTTTGGTTTCCATTTTGATTATTGAAAATCATGAATTGAAATAGGTGGTTTCATAAGAAAATCTCTATCAATAAAACCATTGAATCGTGTCACTTTGAATTTTATTTTCAATTTATTTCTAATGCTTTATTTGAGTCTCTAGATAAATGATTTTGAAATTTAATGGTATGTTATGAAATCCATTGAATTTGGATTTTGAAAATATTGTTTTGATTTTCAGAAAATGATCATGAAATGAAATAAAGGTTTGAGGGATGATTCTTTTGCGTTGAAATTGTATGAAATCAATTATGAATTTAAATGAAATTATTTTATTTGAAATGAAAATGATTTGATAAAGCCATTTTTTGTTTTTTTCTTAATTAAATTCCATGTTTTTAATATTGAACATGTTAATGATTGTATTTATTTGAGAGTGTTCGAAATAAATGGTAGCATGATGTATTTTTTTTACTATAATGAAAATGAGTTTGTGGTTAGATAATAGTGGGTTATGAAAGTTTGGTAAAAATATTTAGTGACTCATACATTACATAAATTGACCTTACTTCAAAATTTAAGTATATTTATTATAAAATATAAAAAATCCATTATAAGACCATATAGGTATGGTGTCCTTAGAATCTGGGAATTAAAATAAACTATTTCATAAAATGTGTACATTGTCTCCCATTTATATCATCAAAACTACAATCATTTTGCAATATCATACATAATATCATTCCACATGACCTAGGTAAAATAATCATATGAAAGGGGTGAGCTCAGATTCATATTTTGGGTAAAAAATGGGAATACCAATCATCTAACAATCATAAGACATAAGAATGTATCATTTGAAAGTCATATCTTGCTTATGAAAGATCGTTATATCATGTCATGGAATAAATGTTCATAATATTTAATGGAAATAATCTCAAAAGTAAAAACATAATACATGATGTTTTTTTCATACATATAAGTATATTAAATCATTTCATATAGGCAAGGCTCATTTCCGAGACCATCATAGCTTTCAACATCCATTAGTGAACTTGCATTACATGACATTCAATCCTTGTGTTACAGAACCAGATTTAATTTTTATCTTATTCATGTCTATATCATGAGATATAAACCAATAACCAATTAATTTAAAAGTCATTGAGGTCCAATCCATCTCATAATGAAATCATTATTACACATGCCACACAAACATAAATCATTCATCATAGAAAAACCTAATAAATAAAATAAGTTTCATAAACATCATTCCATAATAACAAAATCCATATAATAGATAATTCCATCATTAAAAATGTCAAATCATAGCAATAATATATATATATAAATAACCCCATGTCATCTACGATGGATTTTTTTTATAAAACTCATGAAACTAATTCAAAAGGAAATATCATTTCTTCTTTAAAAACGACTTTCTTTCTCAACATGTGATCAAACTTTTGAAAGAAAATATTTTAATTGAAAATAAATGTAGAATATTATAAAGGAACATACATTTAAATAAGGTGTCATGAAAGCGTAATAATATATTCACACTGTATAAGTTAAAAAAATATTCTCCTCATAGTTTTACCAGAAAAGTCAAAATTTACCTCGTATCGAAAAATGAAAAAAGATTGCATTCATACCATTTAATAAAAATTTACCAATGGGTAAAAAAAATTAAATTTTTTTGGAAGAATAAAAATAATATTACATATTTTGAAACATGGACGTGAATGATAAATATAACCCCGTAAATACTTATATATAAAAAATATTGGATAATAATGAGATTGAAAAATTATCCCTTACCATAGGTCAAATATACTTCATATGTATCAGAACCTCTTGTATAAGGATTTATATAATGTTATTGAATTTTTCCAGAAAACTAATATTTTTAATGATATCATATCTTATTATATTATCATAAGTTTGTTAGTAACATTTAAGTGTCACTTGTTATTCGGTTATTAACTGCTTTATGTTCTTATGCAATGTATGTTGAATAAGTTAATGTACCACTCCATAGAATATAGTTAAATCATTTAATGAATGATATTAGTATATTTTATATCATATTTATTCATTCAATTTTGGTATATAATCATTTTTTAATGAAGATCATGTTGAATGAATCACATCCCATCATGGAGACGGTAGGTCATACGTACCCATGAATGATGATATCATTCCCAAAATTGTTGAATGGAATTTAATTGGATAGAGTATAATATCTAAGAATGAGTATCAGGTTATTGTAATCATTTATATTTATTATTTGAATCATTTTACCCAACCATGTATGGTGGTGGTGAATAACATATTACAACACCACGTGGAGATGGTAAGGCATACGTACGTACGTGCAGTGATTTCTTTTTTCATTGGATGGATAGATGGTGAAATATGGGTTTTTAATAATTTTTCTAAAATATGAGTATATGTGTGATAATTATGTTGTTACATTATAATGAAACGACTAATGAAGATGAATTTAAAGAAGATATAAGTTTGAATGAATCAGTACAAGAGATTAATTCTTCCTTGATGTGTTTCCTCTAAATCTCTTCTTAGAGAACTATAGTTGGTCTATGATGATGACAAAGATCGCAAGAATGAAAATATGGATGTTTAGAAGAAAAAATGATTGGGTATGGATGATATTGAAGGCTTAAAATGAAGTTAATAGGTGAGTGAGGATGTTCCTTTTTATAATTGACATGAGGGGAAATTTTGGAAACACCATAAATTATAATTTATAATAAAATCAAACCCCACAAATAAACCACCAAAATGTCAAAATTTATAATATTACAAGACATAGGGTGTTAATAAAATAATACAATAAATTTTTGACATGTTATTTTCCAAATTTAAACAGTATATTTTTAATTGACACTTAGTTATTCTATATTATTTTAATTATTCTAGTAACAGTACATTTTTTTATTATTGATAAATATTTACTTATATGGTGTTAATTTAACATAAATCGATATTTAATGATATTTTTGACCATATATATATATATATATATATATTTTAACATTTTTATGATTTATAAAAAATTTAATCAAATTTTATTTTTTAAAAATATCTACTTCCAATTTTAACACTATTCATTTATTTGAATGAAAATAAAAAACAAATAGAATATAAATTTGAGAAAAAAAATTTAATACACTCCTAAATTTTTATATTCACCTTGGAAATTCATAGAGAACATAAATTAGTTCATATGATATTTATTTTATATATTTAAAACCAATTATTTGATATTTCTTTTTATAAAATAATTTCTCAATCACTATTTTGTCATTATTAATGGTAGTTATATAATATATATAATAAATAAATAAATATCTATGATTTGGGTAATTCGTTTTGATTTCTTTAAAATATATCTAGTCAATATGTTCCTCAATTTATCCATATATTAAAATTAATATAATTATATAAAATGGGATCAAGACATTTTGTCTCATTCATTAGTTTTTTACATTCAGGTCATAATCTGAGGTAATTGGTCATAAAGTGATTAAATATTTAAAAAATATGGTAAGGGTCGAATTTAGTTATCCAATAGGATTTTTACAGGTTTTTAGGTAATTTGATAACATTATTTTTACCATTAATTACCCGATTTACCATCAACCAGGGTAATAAAAATAATTACAAAGATTACTATTCATAATACCCAAAAATTAAATTATCCATTTATCATAATTTGTACCTAATGATTCAAAAGATTAATTCCATTTTTAAAAATTAAAAACAAAAAAGATTCAGTAATTATTTTAAAATAAATTTTTTTTCGGAATGAGAGAGTGAGTTTTTAAAAGTTAAGACATTGGAAAAGATTGAAATAAATTTAAATGTGAAGTCAATGTAAAATTAAATCTATTGAAATCAACAACATTTATTAAAAAATATAAATTAGAATTAGAATTATAAAACATTCAATTTTATTATTTAACCCTTTAAATTATCTTCATGAAAAAAGATGGATTCCCATAAATTTTTTGTCGGTTTTTTCATTTCATCTAAACATGAATGTTATCAGAAAATATCATAAATTCATCTAACGTAATTTTTTATAACCCACAATAATATAGCATGTTTATTTTTTCATATAATAATTATTAATGTGTCAAAATAATAATTTAAAATGGGTTTTCTATTCAACAGTGTAAATTGAAACTTTTTTTTTTAAAAAAAGGGTTTTATATATCAAATAGGGTTTTATTCATACCTTATGACCAAAATATCCTTTGTATGAATATAAAGTATATTTTATTAAATATAGAACACATATATATCTCATTAATTTCATTAATGAAATAAATTCACTTAGAAATAAACATATCAAATTGATATATACTTTTCATAAATAATTGATAACCAATGAATTTGCAATGCATTTTTATAATGTAGTTATAATTATTCCCTCTAACGTAATGACTTAAATATAATGGAAATATTATAATATGGGGTCTTGTGGTACATTTAGATGGATTATATAGTGAAATCTTGTCTGTTGAATAATAAAAATTATTTATGAAAAGTATTTCATAAAAACATTCGAGTGTTACAATCTAGCCCCTTAAAATGAATTTCACCCTTGAAATTTGTCACATGGAAACAAACATATGATGATACATTTCAATCATAATATCCTCATGTTCAAATGTGGCTTCTTCACAATTGTGGTTTCTATATATTACATTAACCAGGCAAGTGGTCTTGTTTCGTAGAAATTTTTCAATACAATCGATAATTTCTATTGGTTGTTCTTTATAATGAAGATGTTGCTCCAGTAGTATAAATTATAAACATAGTAAATGTGAAGGATCGGGTATGTACATTCTCAGGAGAGATATATGGAACACATCATGAAAATGGCATATATTCGATTGAAGATCCAATCGATAAGCTACCATCCCAACATGATCCATTATTTCAAAAGGACTATTACACCTAGGGACCATCTTGTTATTATTTTTAAATCTCATTACTTCTTTACTAGGAGTTATTCATAAGAACAAATTATAACCAACTTAAAACTCTAGGTCTCATCTAGAGTTTTTATCATAAATTGTTTTTCTAATATTATCTACTAATATGTGTTCTTGAATAAATATGAACTTTTTTTCTATTTCATCAACAAGATCATACCCTAATAACTTTTTCCCAAACATCAACCCAACAACTTGGAGTTCTACACATCTTTCCATTGATGACTTCATAAGGATCCATCTGAATACTAGAGTAAAACCTATTATTGTATGAAAATTCCCCCAATGGTAGGTGTTGATCCAAACCACCTTTTAAATCAATATATTATGCCCTAAAATTTTCATCTGGAGTTCAAATAGTCCTCTATGACTGACTGTCCTTCTGGGGATGGTAATCAGTGTTGAAACACAACTCTATATATGGAGTATGCTAAATACTTTTCCAGAACATCATTGTAAACATTGGATCTCACATGGATATAATAGAAATTATTAATCCATGAAATCTTACCACGTCATTTACATATACCATTGAAAGATGATCATGTGGGAAATCAAATGTAATAGTAAAGAACTGTTCTGACATTGTAAGATGGTCAACTATATCCCAAATCACATTATTTCCATTGGATTTCTTGGGAATTATAATGATAAAGTCTGTAGTGATGTCTTTCCATTTCTATTCTCATATTTCTAATGGTTGTAAAATAACCTTAGACGTCTATATCACAACCTTAACTTGACAACAAGCAATGAATATGTAGATATATTGGGTAACTTCTCTTTTCATACCATCCTACCAGAAGTACTCATTCATGTCCCGGTACATCTTTTTGTTCTTTGGAAGAATAAATAATGATGAAGAATTAGACTTTTCCAATATCTCCATCATTAATTCTGTAATTGGAAGAATACAACCCTGTTTACTAATCTTTATAATTTCATCACAATCAAGGTTGAATTCAGTTCCATTTCTCACCTTCAACAATATCTCTACATCATTCTTATGTGAATTCTTAATCTTCAAATGCTTTTATGGATGTAATTTCAGTTGAGAAATTTTATATTTCCCACTCCTTTTAAAATTTCATGATCCATCCTTTTCAAAACCATAAATATTGTATTATGTGGGATACTTATCCTGGATAGGCTTCTATGGTCTTGTTTACTCAAAGCATCTGACAACTTGTTTTCCTTCACAAGGTGGTAATTTATTTACCAGTTATAATCATTAATCAACTCCAACCATCTTATTTGGTGAATATTCAACTTACTTTGTGTGAAAATATATATTAAACTTGTATTTCTAGAATAAATATAACACCATTCACCATAAAGATAAGGCCTCTATATAATTAATTCCATGATTACAGTAGGTAACTCCAACACAGGGGTTGGGTAAATACACTCATGGATTTTCATCTTCCATGAGACATAAGCTATCACTATATCCTTTTTCATTAGAACTCATCATGTCCCCTTCTTGAATTCATCACTATAGATCACAAACCATTCTCAACTTCTATTTAGTGTGACCATAAGTGCACTAGATAACCTTATCTTTAGATCATTGAAATTCTATTCTCATTCCTACATCCAAATGAACTTATATCCTTTCTAAGTCTACCTAGTGAGATTATCATGATAATTATTTCAAAAAAAAATCGATAATATCTATCCAACCATTTGAAACATCAGATCTTCATTACCGTTTTCGATCTCGACCAACCTTCAAAAACTTTTGCTTATATGGATCCACAGATATACCTTCTCTTGAGATTATGTGACCCAAAAATGATTAATTCTAAAGCCAAAATTCAGTCGTTGTAAATTTCACTTAAATCATATCTTTTCTAAAGGCCATTAGTAAAATTTTAATGTAGTATTCCATTTCTTCCATAGTCTTCAAATAGATGAGAATATTGTTTATAAAGACTACCACTTGTAAGATTAACCATGGCTCTTTAATCTTCTCAGATCCAAATTCTCTCATCACTTTTCTTCCTTCCCTACACTCTATGGAATCTCTCATCGGCGTGATAGTGCTATATGAATCTCCTATTTATTTATCTGGATCTTATTCTATTACCCGTACTGAACCGAAGTTGCGTCTGGTGCGGATTTTGTTCGCCTCTCACTTCCCTATTGTTGACTAACAGTTGGGCCTTGGACCTCTATCTGGTTCATTGTGATGGTGCTTTAGATGGCTTGGGTTGGCATCGGTGGTGGTGTCCAGTTCTCTCCTTCTCATCTTCCCTTTAAAGCCATCCCATCGGGTTCAACACCATATTTGTTGGTTTTGATACAGGTCTCAGGTTATCATGGGATGGTGATGGAGGGGGACAAGTTGCAGTCTCAGTCTTGTTTCTTTGTTGGCGTGGATTTAATTACCATTCATCCTCATCTTGGCCTTTAATTTTCTTCTTATTCATGTTTTCTTTTTACTGGAGGGTTTCACCTTTTATTTGGGTTTTGTTGTAATTTATGTTTTTGTGTCTATGTATAATACTATGATATGCTTTGAAAAAACTAAGGGTTTGGTGGGCATCTTCAAGAAGGAGGAATCAAATCTCTATGGAAGCATAAGCTGCCCAACTCTTACTTGTCCTCGAATCCCACACTTCTCTCTAGGTCGGTATGGCATGGTGGTTCTTCAATACTTTGGGAAGTATTATTCAGGTGTCCAATAGCTTTCCAGGAAGATATTTTATCGTGTCGTCTCATGAAGAAGTGATGGAGTTATGATGTATGTGAGGATCATTATGGTATATCAGTGTTATATTCTATTGGTTTATGGTTTTCATTTCTTCCTGGATACTATGGAGTGGCATTGATCATCTCCATAGGACAACTTCTTGGGCGCACTAGTGCAATGATGGACGACGAAGACATTGGAGGTTAGGTTGGCGTCGTCATCTATTGTGACTCACGATATTGGTGGAGTCTATTATTGAAGGTACATGCTTTGGTGGGCTCGTCAAGAAGGTGGGTTCATGTCCCCAAATTGGTAATGAGGATTTTTTGCCTTTTGAAATTTGAATTTTGGGAAACTCGCTATGTGCACAATTTTTCATCTTTGAATCATGAAGTGGGAGGGATGTAATTTTGTCTTTCTTTGTTTGTGTTTTATTTTCATGGAATTGTTTTAGGGTTAAACTAATAATTGAAAGTGTAATATGAAAATATAAAATTATGAACTGTTGAAAAATACCACAAACTGATCAAGATAGTCTCTAATGACTGTATTCATTAGATCCAAGAATATAGTTCGATAATTAGTTCGACCAAAAGGAATCTCTATAAATTCGTAGTGTCCATACCTTATGAAGAATGTCATCTTTGTTATATCCTATTTTTAACCCTTAATTAATGATATATTGAATGAAGATAAATCTTGAAAATGCATGGATCTCTGAGTAATTGGTCGAATATGACATCATGTCGAGGAAGATGATATTTTTTCTTTCGTGTAATCTTGTAATGTTCAGGATAGTCAATGAAAAATCTCATTGATCCACCTATCCTCATAAAAAAACAATTTCTCACTAAGGTGACGTACTAGGTCGTACGAGTCCCTTATGAATATTATCTTTTATTTTTATCTTCAATTCATTCAACTCAATTGGGGCCATTCAATAAGGTGTCTTTGAAATAGTGACAGCACATTGTATGAACTCTATTGAAAACTCAACGACACGATTTGGGGTATGACATGGAAATTCCTCTAGAAAGACATCATCATTCTCCCATATAATGAGAGTATTCTTAATCATGTGTTTCTACCCAACCATTTTATGAAAATAACCTTAGATTATAAGAATCATAACACATAATATTGAAGAAATTTCTAATGGAATGATATATTCATCCTTTCATTGATAGATGGTCATAAATTTATCAAGAATATGAAATGTGACTTCCCTTCCTTGGTAGTTGATATGAGATCCATAAAGAGAAACCCAATCCATGCCATGAATCACATAAAATTACACTATAAGAAGGACCACCAGATATCCCGGAATCAATTTCCCCCAATCTTCAACACAAGAAGAATTATAAACTTTCAATTTGACCATTATTCCATTAGGAGTTGTCACTGTGATGACCCAATGTTTTATGAATGGAATTACCCTCTTATAATTAAGACTTATAGTATAATAAAATTTGGAAAAAAAAATAAAATATCATGATTCTAAATACTATGTGACCATTGAACATAATTTTTCAAATTCTATATTTTGAATTTTCGAAATCTATCATTCAAGGTTTTGTTCAGGGTGAATTTTGGAGTATAATAGGGAAAAATTATTTTTGAGGAATATTAACATACCTCTATAAATATTAATGATACCCATATCAATATTTATTTACCCTTAAAAATATTAACCTCACCTATGATAGTATATATTTTGGATTTAAGTGAAAGGAAGATGTACTTATGCATTGGAATAAGTAATTAAATGTTTTAAAAAATGTATTTTTCAAGTAAATTATGATATTAATTAAAATTTTAATTAATTATTATTTATAAACATATTTTAGAAAAATGGAAATTATTTTTAGATTCTACACTTTGAGAAATTGATACGGTGAATTTTTGGTATTTTTCTAAAATAATTGATTTTTTGGTGAAAAATAAAATGCATTAATTTACCATATAAATAAATTTTAATTTAAATCCACTATTCATGACATCACAAGTGAATAAAGAACCATGATTTTTAACTCACATTACCTATTTAATTTTCTTGGTCATGTAATCATAAATATTTCTTTTCATGGAGGAAATTAAAATACTATTGACTTAAATATTAAAAAAACCCTCGTCCCTTCACTCTAAATACCACCCATCACTCCCTCACTTCTAGACACCTCTCATGCTTTGAGAATGGAATAAAATCTTCCCAATAATCTTCCGCATCCCCCAACCAAAATCCAAGAGCTTATGGTTTCGTCAAAATACGATTCCTCTATTTCTTATGGAGGGCCTCAATAGTAGGATTCGAGAGGTAATTTCTCTCCCTCTTTTCATTTAATTTCCTCTAAATTTCATGTTATATTCTTATTATCTCCCCACCTATCCACATCCACATGGCATGGTAACCCCAATATAATTAATATACAGTAATATTATATTCATAATGGGACAATATATCATCCAACCCCCTTCTCCTCTTCTTTTTATTTTAGAAAGGAATTTTTTTTGAGGTGTTAATTTATCACCTTCAAGAATGGTATGTTTTCAATTTATTTACAGCCTTCAGATCTGGTCATGAACCCACTATTAAGGATGAGAAATATTTTATTTATGTATTATATCCTATTTAATTATTTCTAACAAACTATTGTTCATGTTACTAAATGTTAAATCAAAACATGTTTGTTGTGATCCAAAAACTACTGAAATCATCAAAAAACAATCATCTTTATATCCTAATTAATGATTCATCCTCGTGGTATATAACATAATTCAATATAAGATCATTAAAACTCTTAATATATCATTAATATCTTGAAATATTTGTTTTTTATGTTTATCTGTGTTCTATATGAACATCCATTCATGAATACAAGTGAACCATTCAAGAAAACCATGAAAAAAACATTTCCGAACAATATATTTAAACCTTATAACTCATCCAAAGGCCCATAAAATATCCTAATGAAAAAATAATAAACCATATTCGTGTACAAAAGGTTCTCTATTTGTTAATTAAGGAATATAAGTTCGTTATACAATATTTTAATGTGAATATATAGTTTTGATTCGAAGTAAGGAGAATTTCTCAAACCTAGCAATCATTCTTTGTGTCCTCCTTCATTCACACAATTTTTGGTATGGTCACTCCATAAAAATATTTTTTCTTCATTAACTTACATTTTTTGCGGTAAATTTTTTTCACTATAGTTTAAGTCAATCAAATATTTTACAAAATTACTGTTCATTCAAAAACAGACATTTCAATTCTCACTCAAGGTGGATATATCTAGTATCAAATATGTTATTCCCACTTTCTTTTTGAAACCCAATGATTATGAATGTATTCATATGATATGAAATCCATTAATTTACATGCGTCATTTATGTTCATCTTTGATATATTTTCTATGTGGCAAGCATGATAATGAAAATATTATGATATGACAGTTGTGCCAAGAAATATATAGCATAATATGAATTTTTGAATGTGACAGGAGCGCTCAGAATTATACAGTGCTCGAATGCATTAGGTAAAGTGATGAAACTCATGAGTAACAGTTAATGGATGTGTTAACATGATTCTATCTATGTTAAAAACTCTGTGTTATAGATGACCACTAATACATGATGATTCAATTTTTAGAATTTCTACATTTCAAGTATTTTATTAATATTTTCTCTCATGATTTTAATGATGATGCTATTATTATACTTACCCCAGGATATATTGTGGTTATCAATCCTTTTACTGGGATATTTCTCACCACTTTTTTATTTATATCTTTAGGTGACTACATGTACTAAGGATAGGTCAAGTTCCAATACAAATATAGAGGAGAAGAAATTAAATAAATGATTATGCTTGATGTTTTATATTTTATGTATGTGACTAGATTTACCAAGACACTAAACCTCTGGATCCTCCAAGAGTAATACGATTTTGTTTTTCTATCATTATAATGATGTAATTTTAATTAATGATAATGTGGAGTTGCAAAAGTTAGTATCAGAGGAAAGGATTAGTTAATTTGGGAAATATGATTATTTAACCATAGAGTAAACCTATCAAGTGAGACTAAGTACAAATATGCACACATGAATCATTACATTGGTATCCAATATGTTATTATTTTAGCATAAATTAAAATATTGAAATAGTTAGGACTTTTTGATTTATGTTTTTTTCTATATTTTGGATTTTATAATATGGTGAGAACAAGGGAAAACCATGCCAAAAACTCATGTGAGGGCCAATGAAATTATTTCCCGAATGACATTTCCAAATCTTTTGGTGTTGGAGTTCAAAAGATCATGGATATTCTTACCCAACTATCTCAGGTTATGTATAATAAACATAATAATGGGAAACGTACTCCTTCACCGAAGTGGGAGCTATTGGAAATCGAGTTTTTTATAGGGCAACGACCACCAATATTTAGTGGATCTTCTGAACAAATAGTTGGGGAACAGTTGATCAACTTCCGAGAAAAGTTCTTTTTTGTGCTACACAGTTCTGAGATGGAGAAGGTGACCCTAGAAATTTATCATCAATATGGAGAGACCTATAAATGGTGGTATTTAATTAAGAATAAAATGACATGACATGAAATTGAATAGATAGAATGGGAAAACATTATTACCATTTTTCTTAATTAGAATTTACCACAAACCTTTCATTTGAAGATGGAGAGAGAGTTTATAGAGCTCAAGAAAAAGGAAGTAATATCTATCACAACCTATGAAGAAAATTTAACAATGTTTTCAATGTATTCTTTGGGGTTTGTTATCGACAAGGATTGAAGAATTGAAATATTATTTAGTGGATTAAAACCACATCATCAAAAGGCTCTTATAATTTGATACATTTGGAGTTATGACGAATTTTTTCGATGTGATCTCAATGTGGAGAATGAATTTGGATAATGGTCCCATGGATAAGGTGATAAGAAACGAAATATGTAGATCCATGACAGAGGATCTAATGATAATGGTGGGAAGAAAACTCAGTGACCCACATACCAAAAATGAGGGTAGATGCATCTTGTGTACTATCTCAAAGGGAAGGGAAAATGATTCAAGTCTTGGAAAGAAGAACACCTTGATCATGAGTGTCAAAAATACATGATAAGGGAGGATAATGTGGTGGATTAAATAAGAGAACCACCCATGGTTCAATGATACAACTGTAGGGAGAAGGTGCACTGTGAATGCCAATGCACTAATCCACGATTCCTTGAGGGGAATTAGAGTCAAAACCACTAAATCCAAACAAAAAATTGAATGAATATTAAATCACTACTACAGAAGTGGAGAAAGATAAAGAATTCATAAAAGGTACACTTCCTACTCACTCAAAAAGGAAAAATTATTATTTTATTTTGGTTCTAGCCATTATTTTATATATTTCATGTTTGCTTGAACTATAGAATTGAATCTTTGAAACCATGAAGTGGATATATCTATAAAAACCCCAAGTGGTGCTGTCATTGACACACAAGTCTTTGACTCTTCTCTTATTGAAATATTTGGGAATATTCCTCCAGCAAATCTCGTAATACATCTATTGGTTGAATTCAAATATATAATGGGAATGGATTGCCACTCATTATGTAGGGAACATATCAACTCTCAGGAAAAGGGATATCATTTAATATTAAAAACAATACCACATTCCACTATAAATGTCGGGAAGTTCATGAATCTACTTTGAAAAGTCTTTCAATGGTGTGGGTGTTAATACCTAATGAATAATCATACCTCACCCAAATGGTTGAGTGAAAGGAATGTGTCCACCTAGAAGAAATTCAGATCATGAGGGAATAATGTTATGTATTTTCTAAAGAGTTACCCTGACTTCCCCCAGATCGCGAGGTAGTGTTATCCATAGAACACATAAACAAAACTACTATTATCTCAATGTGCCCCTATAGGATGGCTCTTATATAACTGAATGAGTTTACAAAACCACTGTAGGATCATTTGTACAAAGGTTTCCTACTCCCTAGTGTGTCACCTTGTGGTGCACCTGTGCTCTTCTTGATGATTAAAGATTGAACAATGTGGATATGTAATGATTATCAAGAACTCAAAAGGATCACAATAAAATGCAAGTATCATCCTACAAGTATTAATGACATGTTCAATTAGTTTATAGGAGCACAAAACATCCTTAAAGGTGGATCTTGGTTCTGGATATCATCAGCTATTGGTGAAAAAAGAAGATATTCAGAATACATCATTCTGAACAAGGTATGGGCACATTGAGTTTTTGGTGATTCCATCCAAACAAACTAATTCCCATATAATCTTAATGGATTTGATTAATAAAGTATATAGAAATTACCTCGAAAAAATATTGGTAGTGTTTATTGATGATATTCTCAGCTACCCTAAGAGTAAGGTGGAATATGTAGAACATCTAAGACTTATGTTGCAGATAATGAGAAAGGAGAACTTGTATGCCTTGTTTAGAAAGTGTGGATTTTGGGTGAACCAAGTCACATTCATGGGACTTTTGATCACAAGTGATGGAATTTTTGTGGACCCTTCAAAAAAAACCAATTGATGAATGAACCAGGCCCTCTAGTGCCACAAAAATCTGGAGTTTTCCAAGATTAAAAGGGTACTAATGACGTTTTGTGAGAAATTTATCATGACTGTCAAGACCTCTAACTAAGATAACTAGTAAAGGGTTAAAGAATGTCTAGATAGAAGCTTGTGAGGGTTGATTCATGGAGCTAAAGAGATAGTGGATCACTGCACCTATACTCACATTATCGAAAAGAGGATAATGTTTTGTGATGGAAAAAAATCATTGAAAGACTTTATTGGGTTTCAAACTCATGAAAAATGATAATGTGATTGCCTACTTCACATGGTAGATAATGATCCATGATTGAAACTTCTCAGCGCATGATCTAGAGAAGACAACTATTATTTTTTCCTTGAAAATATGGTGGCACTACTCTATGGTGAGAAGTGTGACATATAAACCATCCAAAAGAGCTTAAAGTATATATTAACACCCAAGAGATCAACATGCATCAAAGATTATGGTTAGAGATAATCAATGACTATGATTTCTCTATTCACTATCATCCTTAAAAGTTGAATAAGGTATATCAAGCCCTAATCCAAAAAGAACTAAGTAATCTATCCTTGTTATGGATTAAGGAACACCCTATCTCCATGGATATGCAAAGGATGGATTTGGAAATCATAAGGGTAGTGTATCAATCATATGTTACCCAAATGATTTCATATCCATCTATACAAAAGAAAAATAAGGAGGAACAAATGGATGATATGGAGTTACAAAAGAAGGTGAATTATGTAATGGAAGAGAAGTTGTACGAGTTCCATATTGACAATGTTGGTGTTATTCGGTTTGGACCGTGACTTTGTGTGCCTTAATCCCTAGGATAATAAAAGAGATATTGGATATTGAACATACCTCCAAATTCTATATCCATGTTGTAAGCACCATGATGTACAATGAACTCTGATAAAGCTTCTAGTGGGATAAAATGATGAAGGAGATTGGGTAATATATCTCAAGGTGCTTGGTATGCCAAAAAGTTAAAGTAGAGAGACGAAAGTCCAAAGGGGTGAGGAATCCATTGCCTATACCCATGTGGAAATGGGATATTTTTACTATAGACATTGTCATATCTCTCCAAAAGATGATCAAGGGAAATAATGTGATGTGGGTTTTGGTTGACCGACTGAATAAGACATCCCATTTTGTCACTATTTGGGGAGACCTCTTGGTTGAACAACATGCATAGATAAACGTGAAGGATGTGGTGAAATTGCATGGGGTTCCACTCTTGATGGTATCTGACCATGATCCAATGTTCACAACTAAATTATTGTGGAATCATCGACATTCTTTGAGTAATGAATTAATATTCAGCATCACCTATCACACCGAAACTGATGGCCAATTTGAAAGGATTATTCAGACACCTGAAGACATGCTAGGATCCAACACTCTAGAATTCAAATGTGGTTGGGTTTAGCATCTATCATAGATTGTGTTATCTTACCAAATTAGCATCCGCTCGAGTATTTAGATGGCTCCATATGAAGCTCTGAATTAAATTCCTTGTTGAACTCCAACCTTTGGGATGAAGTTGGAGAAAGAAATCTAATCGGTTCTAATCTTGTGCAAGAGATGACAGAGAAGGTTCAAGTCATCCAAAAACTCATCAAATATTTTTAGAGATGGAAAAATTGATATGTTGAAGATCGTCAAAGGGACATGGAGTTTGATATTGGATATAACTTATTTCTTCTAATATCACCATAGAAGAGAGTTATGCTGTTTGGATAGAAAGGGATGCTAATCCCATGGTCAATTGACCCCTTTGAGATACATGAATGCATAAGATCCAGGGCCTATCGGCATTCACTTCCACTGCATATGGATCAACTTCATGATGTGTTTTCTATATCACTGCTAAGGAAGTACATACCAGATCCCTCACATGTACTGAACATAGAGGCGGTACATTTGGAAGATGATCCCTCCTATGAGGAGTAGCTAGTAATGATTATAGACAAGAGAGACAAGGTTTTGGGCAACAAATAACCCACCATGTCAACGTGTTTTGGAGGATCCATAAATTTGGAGATACTACTTGGGAACTGGCACAAGCAATGATGATGAAGTACCCTCACATGTTTGTGTAAAATGAAATTTCAAGGGCGAAATTTCATAAGGGGGAAGAATGTAACGACCCCATGTTTTATCAGTGGAATTCATTTCTTATAATTAATCCTTTTAGAATCATCACATTATGAAGCATAATAAAATATCATGATATAAATACTACATGGCCATTAAACATAATGTTTCCACCTCTATGTTTTTGAATTTCAAAAATCTGCCATTCACAGTTGTGTTCTGGGTGATTTTCGGAGTCTAATAGTAAAAACATAATTTTTGGGGAGTAGTAACATAACCTTATGAATAGTAATGATTCCTTTATGAATAGTGATATAACCTTAAAAAATAGTATCATCACATATGATAATATATAAATATATAGGATATAAGTGAAACCATTATGTACCTATGTTTTGGAATAAGTAAATAAATTCTTTTAAATGGTAATTTTCATGTTAATTATTATTCTAATTAAAAATAAATTTAATCACATTTAGAAATAATAATTAAAAAATGGACTTATTTTTTGGATTCTACATTTCAATAAATTCTATGGGTATATTTTTGATATTTTTTTAAATATTTCAATTTTTGTTCAATTGTAAAATGCATTATTTTACAGTCTAAATACATTATATTTTCAATCCACTATTCCAGAAATCAAAAGTGATTTGAGCACCCAAATATCAATCTAACATTCCCTATTTAATATTCATGGTTATAGAATCATCTATATTTCTTGTATTGGGGGAAATTAATAAACAATGGAATTAAATTTTAAAGAAAAACCCACCTCCCAATGCTATAACTATCACCCTTCACACCCTCAATACCTCAGTCCTCTCAAGAATCAACCCTGGTAAAAACACTACCCAAAATTCTTCCCTATCCCCTCCCCCATATTAAAAATATTCTAGTCCCATATAAAGTCATTTACTAGGTTTTGTAAAGAGGATCACAAGAGGGGGATTCAATAGGCAATTTCTCTTCCTCTTTTCTTTTATTTTCCATTAAATTTCATGTTTTATTCTTATTCTCTCCCCACCTATCTTCATACAACTTTTATGGTAACTCCAACATAATTAATATACTAGAATGTTATGTGAATAATGAGGTATTATTTCATAAAACCCCCTTATCCTATTTTTTTTATTTTTTAAAGGAAAACATTGTTTGTGAGGTGTTAATTTATCACCTTCAAGAATGACATGTTTTCAATTTACTTTACAGTATTCAGTTCCAATCATGAAAATATCTTTATGGATGTAATATATTATTTTATAAGTATTAAATTCTATTTAATTATCTATAAAGAACTTTTTTACATATTATTAAATGATAAATCAATACATGTTTGATGTGATCCAAAAACCGCCCAAATTAACCTAAAATAGTCATCATTAAATCCTAACTAATGATTCATCCACATGGTATATTGAGTTAATCATTAAAAGATAATTTATACTCATGGAATATAATTAATAACTCCAATGATAAGTTATTTATCTTTATTGATGTGCTACATGAATTTCCATTCATCAATACAACTGAATAGTTCAAGAAAAACATAAAAACGAACATTTCTGAACAATATATTTAAACCCTATAACTAATCCAATGGTCCATAAAATAAACTAAAGAATCCATAATGAACCATATTCACGAACAGAATGTACTTGATTTGTTAATTAATTAATATAATGTCATTATACACAATTTTAATGTGAATAAAGTGTCTGAATACAATGTAAGGGAAAATTCTCAAAGCCAACTTTATTTCATTGAGTTATCCATCTTTCACTTCATTTTTGTTATGGAAACTACATAAAAATAATTTTTTTTCCATTATATTACTTTTTCTGGGATATACAAGTTTTCCAACGGAGTTTATGTCAAACCAATGATTTTCAAAAGAACTCTTCTTTCAAAAACACACTTTTTACTTCTCACTCAAGGGGGATTGTTCTTGTATCAAGTATGTTATTCCATCATTCGCTTAAAAAACCACATGTTATGAAATATGTCATACTATATTAAACCCATTCCTTTACATGGGTCATTTATTTTCAATTTGGATATATGTTTAATGAGGAAATCATTATAATGAAAATGTTTTGTTGTGACGGGTGCACCTAGAATTATATAGCACAATATGAATGTTTGAATTTGATGGGAGCACCCATAATTATAAAGAGCTCCAATTAATTGAGTAATGTAATGAACCTCATGAGTTAAAGTGAAATGATGTGTGAACATGATTTGATATATGTTCACAACTATGTGTTATAGATGACCACAAAGAATTGATGTTTCAATTTTACACATTTTCACATTTCAAATATCTTATTAATGATTCCTCATGTGTTTATGATGATGATGATATTATTATTATTCTCATTCCATGATATATTTTTCTTATATATCCTCATACAATGATATATATAACCCCATTGTGATTTATATCCTCAGGTGACTACATGTACCAAGGAGAGTTCATGTGAAAATGAGAAGCTAGATTAGAAGGAATTGAATAAATGAGTTTGTTTGATTTGGTAAATGTTATGTATGGTCCTAGTTTTCCCAAGATAGTCAACCTATGAATACTCATGGTCTAACACTATTATGTTTTTTATCATAAAAACAATTTAATAGTAATGTATTAAAAATTAGAGTCGCTATATTCATAGTGAACTCAACATCTAATTGTTTAGGTAATACGACGATACCCTTAGAAAATTCATCAGAAATAAGAGAGTTGGTGGATCCAGAATCAAATAAAACATTTTATACATTATAGTGGATGGGAATTGTACCTTTCAACATTTAATTATTATACACAATGTTATCGATAGAGATTGCATGCGACATTGCATTGTCATCGATGTTAAGTGTTTGTTGGCATTGATCATCATAAACAACCGTTAGATTAGTGAATCTATTAGCATAATTACCCTTTTCCATGCACATGTAGCATTGACGTGTAGAAGGTTCATTCATTGTAGCATTTTCTTAGTTCACATCATTAGATATCTTTTTCACATCACTTTGGTATTCATGTTCCCAATGACCTTCTTTTCCACACTTAAAAAATTTACTTGTCTCTTTACGACAATTACTTCCATGTTTATTTCCGCACATTGAGAATAAGGAAAATATCATATTATTTTCAGTGTGGAATTTATATTTTCCTTTGAAATAAATTTTTCTCTTAGTATCAAACACATATGACTGATGGGTTACTCCAATCTCAATCTCATCCTTGAGAGCACATTGAACAATTTTTTCACAACTTTTGAGGTTCCTTATGGATAATTCCCTTCATTAACATGGTTTTAAGCCAATAAAGAGTGAATCAATTTTACACTTAGGTAGGATAACAATACTTGAAGCAAACACTCTAATTATTGTAAAATATGCTTCGTAGGTAAAAACAAATTCATCATTTTTTTCTTATGTTCAAGGAACTCCTCTATTTTTTTATAGAATAAGAGGACGTACTTATTAAAAAATTATTTTATTGAACTCATCCCATTCCATAGACTCAATTTCATCTCTTTTACATGAATTCTTGATAAGATTCAACCATTGTTCAGCATCGTGTTCCAAATGATAGATTTCTAATATGATATTATCATGTTAAGATCATTGATAAATTTTAAATAAATTTTCAAGGGTACTGATCCACTGTTCAGCCACTAATGGATCAGAAGACCTGCTTAGTGAAGGTGGATGGTGCCTCTTGAATGACTATATAGAATGTTTCTCCCTCCTTTGCTCGTTTGGATATCCTCCATGATTAATAGATTCAGAATGTTTTGTGAGCATGGATATATGATTTTTCATTCCATCATCCAAATCATTTTGTTTCTCACGAGGACAATCATTGCATTTCCTATCGCATTCAACATTAACACTGTTCCCTTGAGTTCCATCCATTACCTAAAACCAGGATGTATAGTGTTTGAAACACTTATAATAATAGGGAAACCAGATAATCAATAATAAAATTTCAATTTAGGACACTAGGTTTTATCAAAGGTTATTCATGGTCATTTCTAAAACACTAGTATCGTATCCTATACATAGACATACCCTATGTGTAGTTAATACACTTTTCTCATCCTTGTTTATAATGGTTGACTATACCTTACCTCAAATAACAACTAAAAAGAAACATACATTAAATAATTTTCTATTACATAAAATGTTTAGTTTAGTAATTAAAACATATACCAAAAACATTATTTGACCATATAAGTATATTATCTTTAGAAACTGGGAAACATAATCAACATGTTCATAAAACGTCTATATTTTCTCCCATTTATGTCTTCATAATGAGACTCCTTTTTGAATATCATTCTTAATACACTTCCTCATTAATTGAGGATAATAATCATATTAATGTGGTGATCTCAAATTCAATGTATGGGTAAAAAAGGATAATATCAATCTTCTCACAATCATAAGACATAAGAACATAATATTTGGAAGTCTTAACCTATGTATGAATGATCATGATATCATGTCAAGGGGTAAAACTTCAGAAATATTAATGGAAACAATCCCAAAATAAGAACATTGGACATTAAATTTTTGCATTATACACATAATCATAGAAAATATTTTCATCGTATTCAGGGATTATTTCCAAGACCATCTAAGTGGACATCATCCATTATTGATCTGACATTACATGTCATTCCAACCATGTGTTTCTGAATAGTATTTACTTGTCATGTTATTCATGTATATATCATCAGATATAAATATTTACCAAATGCATTGGAATAAGATATAGGTCCCACTAATCTAATAATGAAATCATTATTACATGTGACCAAAAAAATAAATCATTTATCACAACATAACCCATTAAATAAAATTGGTTTCATAAAAGTCATTGAATCATAATATAATCCATATAAAATATCATTTCATCATTAACAAAATCAAATAATATTACTAATATGGATTTAAAAATAACCCTATGTCATCTTATATGTAAAATAATTTTAATAAAATATATGAAATTAATTCCTGAGGAAAATATCCTTTCTTCTTCAAAAACATCTTTGTTTCTAAAAATTTCATGAAATTTTTTTATAAATAATTTAATTGAAAACTCAGAAGATATATTTTAAATGAAGATAAATGAAAATTAGGTGTTATTAAATCTTAAAAATCTATTCAAATCTTCTATGTTAATAGAACACTCTCCTCATACTATTACTCGAATAGTCAAAAAGTACATCTTATCAAAAAAATTCAATAGATTCACTTAAATCCATTTAATAAAAATTTACAAATTGGTAAATATGGATTTATATAATTTTATTAGAATAATAATAATATCAATTATATAGGGAACATGAACTTGAATGATAAATATACCATAGTAAATACTTACGAAAAAAATATCTAATAATAATAATATTGAAAAATTATCCCTTACCTTAGGTATGATATCGTTCATATGTATCTAAACATCATCTATATTTAAGTAAATAATTCTATTTACTAATTATAGATTCATAATCACTTTTATTATATCATATATGATTATATTAATATCCGTTTAATAGAATCATTTCACTGTCACTAGTTATTTGGATTTAAACTACTTCATGTTCTTATGGAATATTTGTCGGATAAGTTCATGTTACAATTCATAGGATATAGTTAAATCATTTAAATAATGGTATTAGTATAATATATATCATATTTATTCATTGAATTCATTTATATAATCTTGTTTTAATGAATATCATGTAGAATGAATCACATCGCATCATGGAGACGGTAGGTCGTACATACGCATGAATGATGATTTCATTACAAAAATTGTTGAACGGTGTTGAAGTGGTTGATGTATAATATTTCATAAATTGTATAATGGTATGATAATAATATATAGTTATTATTTCCGTCATTATACCCATCCATGTAAGGTGGTGGTGAACACATAATACACCATGGTGCTGAGACTGTAAGTGGTACATACGCATGCGCGGCAATTTTATTTTTCTTAGAATGGATAGAAGGTCAAATATGGTAAATTAATATTTATTGCAAAATTTCAGTATAATAGTGGTATATATGTTATTAAATTATAAAGTAACAAATATTAAAGATGAAGTAGAAGAAGAAAGATGTTTGAATGAATCAGTAGAATAGATTACCTCTTCCACGACGTGCTTCCTCTAAATCTCTTCATAGTGCGTTAGATATGGTCATTGAAGATGATGAGGACCTCAAGAATGAAAATATTGAATTTTATAAGGAAAACAATTAATGTTATGGACGATATTTAAGGCTAAAAATTAAGTGAATATTTGAGGGAGGAGGTTCCTTTTTTTAATTGAGGTGAGGGACACTTTTGGAAACTTCATAAATATTAATTTATACTAAAATCTATTCCTACCCAAAAACAACCAGAATGTACAAATTTAGAAGATGAGATGAGATAGTGTTGTAATATCCTCAAACAATAAATTTTTCACTAGGTACATTGTCAATTTAAACCATATAATTTTTTTTGACACTTGTATATTCTATTTAATTTTAGTTATTAAAATAACATTGTAAATATTTAATAGTTATAAATATAGATGTATACTATGTAAATTGACCATAAATGGATAATTAATGAAATTTTAGACCTTATAATTATAAATTGGTAATTTTTGAATATTTTTATGATTTTAAATAATTTAATAAACTTTTAATTTTATAAAATATCAATAGTTTCAATTTTTACACTATTCATTGGATTAACTTTAAATAAAATTCACACAGAAGATAAATTCAAAATTAACTATTTAAAAAAATCGTAATATTTCATAGGAATATATAAAAGTATTCTAGAACAATAATTATTATATATGATATTTTTTATTATTTTTAAACAATTTATTTAGTAATTCTATTAATAAAATAATTTATACCTCACTATTGGGTCATCATTAATGGTAATTATTCAATATATAAAAATTATTATTAAATTTATATGATATGGGTAATTTTCTTTTCTAGATTCTATCTATAGTTTATATTATTTCCTAGTTATCGATATATTTAATTAAATATACTTGTACAAAATGAGATTGAGATATTTTGTCACATTATTTCATTTTTATTTTATTCATGTAATATTCATTGGTATGCTTCCATTCAGTGATTCCATATCGCAAAATATATGAAAAAGGACGAATTTAGTTATCCAATATGATTTCTAGTGGTGTTAAAGTTATTTTATAATATTATTTTGAATTTTAATTACCAAATATTCCATTAACAGTTGTAATAAAAAAATTACCAACGTAACAATTTGTAATTCCCAATTATAAATGTAGCATATTAACATAATTTGGAGCTAGTGATTCCAAATATGGAGTTCATTTTTAATAATTCAAATCATATAAGTCTCCCTAATTATTTTAAAATAAATTCTGTTTTTGGAATGAGAGAATAGATTTTTAATAGTAAAAACATTGCGAAAGACTGAAATGTTTTTATCAATAAATTCAATGTAAAATTATTGCTAATGAAATTCATTATATTTAATGATAAAAAATAGTATATTTATACTTTAAAACCATTAAATATTATAATTTAACCATATAAATTATCTTCATGATAATTTTTTATTTCACATAAAATTTTAGTGTCTTTTTACTATTCAACAAAACATGAATGTTATTATAAAATATCATTAATTCAGCCCGTGTAAATTTTTATATCCTTAATTAAAATAACATGTTTATGTTTTCATATAAAAACTATTAATGTATACAAATATTAATTAAAAATTGTTTTTTATTCAGTGGTGTAAAATTATCTTTTTTAAATAAAAACACGTTTTTATACATCAAATAGGGTTTTATTCCTACTATATGAAAACAATATTTATTGGATGAATATAAAAAATATTTAAATAAGGATATCAAACATATATATCTCTTAAATTTCATTAACAAATATAATTAACACAAAAATAAAAATATCTAACTGATTTATAATTTTCATAATAAATTCATAGACAATGAATTGACAATGCATTTTTAAATGTTAGTTATAATTATTCCATTTATCCTAATAGAAAGGCTATAATATTTATTTTATAATAATAGCATCTTACTATTCTCTTAAACATACAAATTTGTGAAATGAAATCTAATGATGTATAAAAATTATTTATGTAAAATATTTCATAAAGACAACCAGGTGTTACAAAATCATTACTGAGGAATAATTTGATGATGAAATCAATATTAAAAACACTTGAGGGAAGATTGTTTATTCTTTTGGATAGATTCTGTAACACCCGATATTTTTATGAGGAATATGTTATTTTTATGTTATATACATCCTCAAATGAATATTTCACTACATACAACACTAGCTTGGCTTTCTTAACACGCAATCGCGACCTTCCTCGATAGCTTGCGTTGTACGCAATACCGAGTTTCACTAAACAACGATATATTTTTAAAATGCTATATAAAATAGCCGTTATGAATAGTAATAACCACTTTTTGAAATTTTATAAATTTTATCTTTCAAAATGGACTTCATTTTTGGATTCGGAATACCGAAATTAGCCTAGGGTGAAATTTTGGTAATTTTCTGAAAACTTTCAATTTTTGATAATAGTGAAACAACTATGTGGTAGTTAAAAAACTGAATTTTTCATAAAACTTAATGATACCACTTCTGTGAATGGAATTTTAAAAATCCAAGAGACACGGTTGATATCAGTAAGTAAAATGTGGGTCAATGAGATGAAAATATTTTTTTGGTGAATAGTAACTTTTTACTTTTTTTTACCATGGTTAATAGTAAATAGGGTAATTAAAGGTAAAGAGGATATTACTATTACCCTAACACATGTCCTAATTCTATTGGATAAATTTAATTCAACCAAAATCAACCTTATGAATATAATATACCCATTTAGGTCCACTTGGATTAGATTAGGACATTTAATATTATTCTATTTAAAGAAGAGTTAAAATAGTTAAAATCAATGTTTAATAACTAAAACATTTTTAATATAGGGATATACATAAGATAAATTCGATTATAATATTTCATTAGAATGCTAAAATTATTTCCTACATAATGGTATTTTATGTATAATTTTTAGACTTTAAATAATTTAATTTATTTATGACACAACGATGATGCAGTAATTGCCTTATTAAGCAAATATTAACATAATTAATATTATAAATGCCCAAATAAATGTAATTTGAGACTTTTTTTGAATTCCACTAATTTTATAGGTTAATATGACATGTTAGTGTTGATTTAATTAATTTGTTTCGAACTTATCATTCTGTTATGAGTTTCACAAAAATCATGTACCCAATAGTGTCAAAATTGACATAAAATAGTTTTTAAAACAAATATTATATTAATAATTGTTATTTTATTCCTAAAAATCTAAGGCTCGGCCAAATGACATTGATAAGGATATATATATTAATAATAAACAACTTGGGATTAGTTTGTCAAGTTATAGTAAGTTTATTAACCATATTGTGTATGAAAACAAAAAGACACGGTAAAAGTTAAATTATTTTACATAGAGTTAAATATAATTGATAAGGTTAAAATAATAACCTAAACCTATCTAAAACCTATTGGATGAGATTATTTCGACCCATACCCTCATTATCTTAGAAATAAGACCCTTTGGAACCATTATAAACCGAATGTGACTTTAATATAAAATAATATTTTGAGATTTTCCTAAGGTGCCCCTCTCCTCCCTTATAAAAGGCCACCTCCTCCCCCTCTTCCTCACAACACATTGAGCATTAAATCTCGGCCCACCCCTGCAAAAACCTCTTCTCCACTTCCCAAGAATCATCCTACAGGTCCTGGTCTTCTTCAAAGGCCAATCTTAGTGCCCTAAGTGGTGGATTCAAAGAGGCGTGTCAAAAAGAGGTAATATCCATTACCGATATTTTCCAATTTCTTTCTTCTTCAACTTCTTCTTATTTAGTTGTTTAATGATAAAGTAATAAAATCAGTATTAAATACATACTTATATGTTATTAAAAATATGAAACAACCCTATTTCACCTTCTATCCATCCTACGGAAAATGAAATCACCGCGCGTGCGTACGTACAGAATACCGTCTCCACGCTGTGGTGTAATCTATTTTCCATCACCACCTTACATGGATGTGTATAATGGTGTAATGAGTAACTATGTATTATTATTGTAAAGTGATATTTATTCTAAAATAATATAAATACAATTCAATACAATTCCACAATCATGGGAATGATATCATCACTCGTGCGTACGTACGACCTACCGTCTCCACAATGTGATGTGACTCGTTCTACATGATCTTAATTACATAGTAATTATATAAACGAATTGAATGAATAAATATGATATATATTACACTAATACCATTCTGGATATGATGTATCTATAACCTAAAATGAAGAATAAGAATTTATTCGGAAAAACACGCATAAGAAAAAAAACCAATAAAGACCCGAATAACAAGTAACAATTAAATATTACTAATAAGAAGCTAAGAATATGACCATATATGATATCATATCAATAAGTATGATTCTGGAATAAGTCAATAACATTATTTAAATCATTATACAGGAGCTTCGGGCACGTACGAATCAAATCGGACCTAAGGTAAGGGAAAATTTTGCAATCTCATTCTTATACGAGTTTGTTTACTCGTAAGTATTTACTGGGTTTATATTTATCATCCAAATCCATGTTTCTTCGATATTTAATATTATTTATATCCTTATACAATTGTTTAAATCCAATTTTACCTATTGGTGAGTTTTTAGTAAAATATGTGAAAGGAATCTTTTGTCATTTTCAAAACAAGGTTCTTTTTTACTTTCCTGACAAAAGTACGAGAATAATGTTTTTTTAACTTATAAGGCATGAATGGATTCATAGAACATTACTTCAATGAATATTACTTTACATGTTTTCAAGGTTATTTTTAATTAACTTCTTTGAGTTTAAAATTATATGACATGTTAAGAATGGAGAATGTTTTTAAAAAAGAAATGATATTTTCCTCAAGAATGGAGTTCAAATGCTTTATCAAAATTATTTTCCATCTAAGAAAATATAGGGTTCTGTTTCTATCACTTTTATTACATTGATTTGAGTATTATATGATGGAATTATTTTTATGATGTCCTTTATCTTATATTAATTTTTTAATGATGTCATATTGTTTAAGAATCCCATTTTTATTACTTGGGTTATGTTATGAGGTATGATTTATGTTTTTGTGGCACACATAAGAAAGGATTCATTATGAGACGGGTGGGACCTATATCTCCCTCCAATGCATTGGGTAAAGATTTATATCTCATGAGATAAACATGGCTGGAATGGTAGGTTAATCCGGTTCAGTAAAACAGGAATGAAATGAGGTGTGAACTCGGTTCAGAAATGGACTTTGTCCAATAAGATTGTCTTGGAAATGAGTCCTGAATAATAAGAAATGATTTTCTATGATTATGTGTGTATTCAAAAAAGTATCACGTTTTATGTTGTGATTATTGGGAATTCATTTTTACTTCTATGATTTATCCCATGTTAAGATATTAGAATCTATTTTGCAGGTTATGATTTTAAAAAGCTTATGATATGATTGATATTATATTTATTTACCTTTACTGATCATTTGAGCTCACCCTTTTTATGTTTTATTTTCCCCAGGTCAGGATGAAAGATATTAAGTATGATATGCTAAAAGGGACTCTAGATATGATGAAATAAATGGGAGACACTGTAGAAGATTTATGAACCAGTTGTTTATGTTTCCCAGTTTCTAATGACACTATACCTATACGGTCCTTTTATGTTGTTTTTGTTATATGTTGTACTAAGTATGCTTCAAATATTAAGTAATGACAATGTATGTAATGTATGGGTCTTCATAGTTGGTATTATAGGAAAGGTATAGTCAACCTTTGGAAATTAGGATGTGAAATCCTTAGTGAGAACACTAAGGATATATCTAAGCCTAGAAAAATCTTAGTGTTTTAGAAATGGCCATGAAGAACCTATGATAAGACCTTAAGTGTGAAATTTTATTCTTGATTATGTGGATTTCTTATTATAATTACTGTTTCTCAAACTATTATTCTTGGTTTTAGTCAATGGCTGGAACCCGAAGGTACCATGTTAATGCGGAATGCGACGGACAATGCAATGATTGTCCCCCTGAGCAACCAAACATTAAGGGAGATGGGATGGAAAATCTTGTATCCATGATCACACAACATTCTCAAGCTATGAATCATGCATGACTTCCAAACAACCAATGGTAGGAACGAAATTCTGTTGAATCCTTCAGGAGGCAGCGTCCACCTTCATTCAGCGGTTCAACTGATCCATTAGCGGCTAAACAATGGATTAGTACCACTGAAAAGATATTTTCAGTTCTTCAATGTGATGAAAATGATAAAGTCATCTTAGCGGTATATCGTTTGGAAGGCGAAGCTGATCAATGGTGTAATCTTATCAAGAATACGAGGCCAAGAGATGAAATTGAGTCCATGGAATGGGACGAGTTCAATAACTTATTTTTCAATAAGTACTTCCCTCGTATTCTTTGAACAAAGATGGAGAAAAAGTTTCCTGAACTAAAGAAAAGGGATGATGAATCTGTCGGTACCTACGAAGAAAATTTTACAATACTTTCAAGGTATGCTTATGGAATTGTTATCCAACCTGAGAGTAAGATCGATCTATTCTTTAGTGGCCTAAAACCAATTCTTCTATGGGAGTTAGCCATAAGGGACTTCAATAGCTACGAGGAAATTGTTCGATGTTCTCTCAAGGTTGATATGGAGATTGGAGTAAACCATCAGTCATATGGGTTTGATAAGAAGAGGAAAATCGAATTCAAAGGGAAATATAAAGACCACACTGAAAAGAAGATGAGTTTTCCCTTATGCTCAAAGTGTGGAAAGAAACATGGAGGGAATTGACTTAAAGGGTCAAGTAAATGTTTCAAATGTGGAAAAGAAGGTCATCGGGCATTTGAATGCCGCAATGATAGGATGAAGATGTCTAATGATATGAACAAAGAAAGGGATACACAGAATGCACCTCCTACAGTTCAATGTTTCAAGTGCATGGAAATGGGTCATTATGCTAATAAATGCCCCAATCCAAGGGTTGTTGATGATGATCGACGTCAACAAACTCTTAAGGCCAGAGACAAAGGAACATCACATGCAATTTCTATTGGCGATGTGGAGTACGATAACGATGTGGTGAAAGGTACACTTATCATCCACTCTAAAGTAGAAAATGTTTTCTTTGATTATGGATCCACCCACTCTTTTATTTCTGAAGAATTTTCTAAGGGTATCGCCATATTAACTAAACAATTAGATGTTGAGTTAGCTGTGACAACTCCTAATGCTACAACGGTTGCATCAAAAGTTTATAATTCTTCTCCAATTGACGTTTGTGGGAAAGTGCTTCCTGCGAATCTTGTGATCCTTCCTATAGTGGAATTCGATAAGATTCTTGGCATGTATTGGCATTCTTTATACGAAGCTCATATCGATTTCTAATGAAGGGAAGTCGCATTTCATATTCCAGATCAATCTATGATCATCTATCGATGCAAGGATGAATATAACCTACCAGGGGAAATTTCATCCATCTCATGGGTCCTAATCCCACTAAATGAAGTTTATTTATCTCAAATGGTTGGAGAGAAACTCGCGATTAAGAATATTCCCATTGTACGGGAGTTTGATGATGTCTTTCCATAGGAATTTCCAGGTCTTCCACAAAATCGTGAAGTTGAGTTTTCAATAGAACTCATACCGGGTGAAATGCCCATTTCAAAGACACCATATAGAATGGCCCCAATTGAGTTACAGGAATTGAAGAAGCAACTTAAAGAGAATCTTGATAAGGAATTCATACGCCCTAGTGCGTCACCTTGGGGGGCACCTGTTCTATTTGTTAAGAATAATGATGGATCAATGCGACTCTGCATTGATTATCGAGAACTTAACAAGATCAATATCAAGAACAAATATCCTCTCTCGCGCATTGATGTCTTATTTGATCAACTACGTGGAGCTCAATACTTTTCCAAGATTGATCTTTGTTCAGGTTATCATCAATTAAGGATCAAAAGGGAGGATATAACAAAGACGGATTTCCGTACAAGGTATGTACACTATGAATTTATAGTGATTCCATTTGGTCTTACTAATTCCCCAGCTATTTTCATGGATCTAATGTATAGAGTCTTTAGAGACTATCCTGATCAGTTTGTGGTAGTCTTTATAGACGATATTCTTGTCTATTCAAAGAGCAAGGAAGAACATGAAGATCACTTGAGAATTGTATTGAAGACCCTGAGAAAGGAGAATCTTTATGGAAAATTTACCAAGTGTGAATTTTTGATTCCAAAAGTTTCATTTCTGGGCCACATAATCTCAAATGATGGGATATCTGTGGATTCAGCAAAAACAGAGGTTATTGAAAGTTGGTCGAGGCCAACAACAGTAACTGAGATCCGCAGTTTTCTTGGTCTGGCTGGATATTATCGACGTTTTGTGAAATATTTTTCACGATTATCAAATCCACTCACCAGGATGACTCGAAAAGGAGTTAAGTTCGTTTGGACTGAGGAGTGTGAAGCGAATTTCAAGGAGTTGAAAAGAAGGCTATCTAGTTCACCTGTGCTCACACTACCTTGTAGTGGAGAAAAGTTTGTGATCTACAGTGATGCATCCAAGAAGGGGCTGGGGTGTGTTCTTATGCAAAATGATATGGTGATTGCTTATGCCTCACGATAGTTGAAAATCCATGAGCAAAATTACCAAACTCAAGATTTAGAACTAGCTACGGTAATATTTGAATTAATGATTTGGAGGTATTATATTTATGGTGAAAAGTGTGATATTTATACTGATCATAAAAGTTTGAAGTATATTTTCACACAAAAGGAGCTGAATATGCGCCAAAGAAGATGGTTGGAGCTGATTAAGGATTATGACTGCTCAATTCATTACCACCCTGGGAAAGCGAACAAAGTGGCTGATGCATTGAGTCGACAAGACCATGCTAGCTTATCTATGATGAGGATCTCAAAATATCCAATATTTATGGGTTTACAAAGGATGGGTCATGGAATTATAATGGAAGGGGAAGAATCTTATCTTTCTCAATTGAATGTTATGCCATCTATGCATGTGATGATTAAAGAGGAACAAAAAGAAGATGTAGAGTTACAAAAGAAGGTGTGAAATGTTCCTGAATTTCACATTGATTGTGATGGGATAATATGATTCAGAAATCGGGTTTGTGTTCCTCCCATCCTAGAATTGAAGACGGAGCTACTGGATGAGGCTCATAGTTCCTCATTCTCTATTCATCCATGAAGCACAAAGATGTATAGGGACCTGAAAGAGTACTTCTGGTTGGATGGCATGAAAAGAGATGTTGCTGAATATGACTCTCGATGCTTGGTTTGTCAGAAAGTTGAAGCTGAGAGACAGAAGTCTAAGGGGATGTTACAACCATTACCCATACCAGAATGGAAATGGGAAAACATCACTATGGACTTTGTCATTGGACTTCCTAAAAAATCCAAAGAAAATAATGTTATATGCGTTATAGTTGATCGTCTTATGAAGTCGGAACACTTCATTGCTATTAGAGAGGATTTATCTCTTGATCATCTTGCCAGGATATATGTGAAAGAAGTGGTAAGATTGCACGGAGTACCACTTTCCATTATATCTGATTGAGATCCGAGGTTTACCTCAATGTTTTGGTGAAGTCTTCAGCATACTCTAGATACAGAGTTGAGTTTTAGCACTGCTTATCATCCTCAGACAGACGGTCAGTCTGAGAGGACAATTCAAACTCTATAAGATATGTTATGAGCTTGCTCTATGGATTTCAAAGGTGGTTGGGATCAACACCTACCTTTAGTAGAATTTTCTTATAATAATAACTTTCACTACAGTATTCATATGGCTCCTTATGAAACTCTCTATGGAAAGAAATGCATAACTCCAACTTGCAGGGATGAAGTTGGGGAATGAAAGCTATTAGGACCTGATCTTGTTGATGAAATGGCAGAAAAGGTCCGATCTATTCAACAACACATAAGAGCAGCTCAGAGTCGACAAAAAAGTTATGCAGATAATCGAAGAAAATACCTAGAGTTTCAAGTGGGTGATAAAGTGTTCTTACGAATATCTCCATGGAAGAGAGTAATGAGATTTGGGAAAAAGGGAAAGTTAAGCTCTAGGTATATCGGTCGTTTCGAAATACTGGATCGTGTTGGGAAGGTATCTTACCGATTGGGTCTTCCACCAAACCACTCTCAAGTTCATGATGTGTTCCATGTATCGCTCCTGAAAAAGTACATACCTGATCTGTCACATGTACTCAACTCAGAAGTTGTACCGTTGGAGCAAGATCTTTCTTATGAAGAACGACCGATAGAAATTCTAGATCGTAGTGAAAAAGTTCTACAAAACAAGACCACTCGCTTGGTGAATGTTTTATGGGGGAACCACCATTTAGAAGAAGCTACATGGGAGCTTGAGGATATGATGAGGGAGAGGTATCCTCATCTGTTTGTTACAAAGTGACGAATTTTGAGGGAGAAATTCCTTTTAAGGGGGGTAGAATGTTACACCCGAGATTTTTATGAGGAATATGTTATTTTTATGTTATATACATCATCAAAGGAATATTTCACTACACATAACACTATCTTGGCTTTCTTTACACGCAATCGCGACCTTCCTCGATAGTTTGTGTGGTACGCAATACCGAGTTTCACTAAACAACGATATATTATTAAAATGATATATAAAATAACCGTTATAAATAGTAATAACCACTTTTTGAAATTTTATAAATTTTATCTTTCAAAATGGAATTCATTTTTGGATTCGGAATACCGAAATTAACCTAGGGTGATATTTTGGTAATTTTCTGAAAAATTTCAATTTTGATGAATAGTGAAACCACTAAGTGGTAGTTAAAAAACTGAATTTTTCATAAAACATAATTTTATCGCTTCTGTGAATGAAATTTCAAAAATCCGAGAGACACGGTTGATATCAGTATGTAAAATGTGATTCAATGAGATGAAAATATTTTGTTGGTGAATAGTAACTTTTTACTTTTTTTAACCATGGTTAATAGTAAATAGGGTAATTAAAGGTACAAATGATATTACTATTACCCTAAAACATGTCCTAATTATATTGGATAAGTGTAATTCGACCAAAAACAACATTATGAATATAATATGACCATTTAGGTCCACTTGGATTAGATTAGGACATTTAATATTATTTTATTTAAAGAAGAGTTAAAATAGTTAAAATCAATGTTTAATAACTAAAACATTTTTAATATAGAGTTATACATAAGATAAATTCAATTATAAATATTCATTAGAAATCTAAAAAGATTTCCTACATAACGGTATTTTATTTATAATTTTTAGACTTTATATAAATTAATTTATTTATGACACAACGATGATGCAGTAATTACCTTATTATGAAAATATTAGCATAATTAATGTTATAAATGCCCAAATAAATGTAATTTGAGACTTTTTACGAATTCAACTAATTTTATAGGTTAATATGACATGTTAGGGTTGATTTAATTAACTTTTTTCGAACTTATCATTCCGTTATGATTTTCACAAAAATCATGTACCAAATAGTGTCAAAATTGACATAAAATAGTTTTTAAAACAAATATTATATTATTAATTGTTATTTTATTCCTAAAAATCTAAGGCTCGGCCAAATGAAATAGATAAGGATATATATATTAAAAATAAACAACTTGGGGTTCTTTTGTCATGTTATAGTAAGTTTATTAACTATATAGTGTAAGAAAACAACAAGACACGGTAAAAGTTAAATTATTTAACTTAGAGTTAAATCTAATTGATAAGGTTAACATAATAACCTAAACTTGTCTAAAACCTATTGGATGAGATGATTTCAACCCATACACAAATTAGATTTTAAATAAGACCCTTTGGAACCATTATAAACCGAATGTGACTTTAATATAAAATAATATTTTGAGATTTTCCTAAGGTGACCCTCTCCTCCCTTATAAAAGGCCACCTCCTCCCTCTCCTCCTCACAACACTTTCAGCATTAAAGCTCGGCCAACCCCTGCCCAATCCTCTTATCCACTTCCCTATAATAATCCTAGAGGTCCTGGTATTATTCAAAGACCAATCTTAGTGGCCTAGGTGGAGGATTCAAAGAGGCGTGTCAAAAAGAGTTAATATCCATTACCGATCTTTTTCAATTTCTTTCTTCTTCAACTTCTTATTAATTAGTTGTTTCATGATAAAGTAATAAAATCATTATTACTTACATACTGATATGTTATTAAAAATATGAAACAACCCTATTTCACCTTCTATCCATCCTACGGAAAATGAAATCACTGCGTGTGCGTACGTACAGAATACTGTCTCCACGCTGTGGTGTAATCTATTTTCCACCACCACCTTACTTGGATGGGTATAATGGTGTAATGAGTAACTGTATATGATTATTTTAAAGTTATATTGATTATGAAATAGTATAAATACACTTCAATACAATTCCACAATCATGAGAATGATATCATCACTCGTGCGTACGTACGGCCTACCGTCTCCACGATGTGATGCGACTCGTTCTACATGATCTTAATTACATAGAAATTATATAAATGAATTGAATGAATAAATATGATATATATTACACTAATACCATTCTAGATATGAGTTATCTATAACCTAAAAAGAAGAATAAGAATTTATTCGGCAAAACACGCATAAGAACAAAAAAAAGCAATAAAGACCCGAATAACAAGTAACAATGAAATATTACTAATAAGAAGCTAAGAATATGACCATATATGATATCATATCAATAAGTATGATTCTGTAATAAGTCATTAACATTATTTAAATCATTATACAGGATCTTCAGACACGTACGAATCAAATCGGACCTAAGGTATGGGATAATTTTTCAATCTCATTCTTATCCGAGATTGTTTACTCGTAAGTATTTAATGGGGTTATATTTATCATCTAAATCCATGTTTCTTCAATATGTAATATTATTTCTATCCTTATACAATTTTCTAAATCCAATTTTACCTATTGGTGAGTTTTTAGTAAAATATATGAAAGGAATCTTTTGTCGTTTTCAAAACAAGGTTCTTTTTTACTTTTCCGACAAAAGTACGAGAAGAATGTTTTTTTAACTTATATGGAATGAATGGATTCAAAGAACATTATTTCAATTAATCATCCTTTACAAGTTTTAATGTTTATTTTTAATTAACTTGTTTTAGTTTAAAATTATATGACATGTTAATAATGAAGAATGTTTTTAAAAAAGAAAGGATATTTTCCTCAAGAATGGAGTTCAAATGTTTTATCAAAATTATTTTCCATCTATGACAATATAAGGTTCTGTTTCTATCCCTTTTATTACATTGATTTGATTATGATATGATGGAATTATTTTTATGAAGTCCTTTATCTTATATGAATATTTTTATGATGTCATATTGTTTAAGAATCCCATTTTTATTACTTGGGTTATGTTATGAGGTATGATTTATGTTTTTGTGGCACACATAATAAAGGATTAATTATGAGACGGGTGGGAACTATATCTCCCTCCAAAGAATTGGGTAAAGATTTATATCTCATGAAATAAACATGGCTAGAACAGCAGGTTAATCCGGTTCAGTAAAACAGGACTGAAACGAGGTGTGAACTCGGTTCAGAAATGGACTTTGTCAAATAAGATAGTCTTGGAAATGAGTCTTGACTAATAAGAAATGATTTTCTATGATTATGTGTGTATGCCAAAAAGTTTCAAGCTTTATGTTGTGATTATTGGGAATTCATTTTTACTTCTATGATTTATCCCATGATAAGATATTATAATGTCTTTGGTAGGTTATGATTTTTAAAAGGTTATGATATGATTGATATTATATTTATTTACCCTTACTGAGAATTTGAGCTCACCCTTTTTATTTTTTCTTTTCCCCAAGTCATGAAGAAAGATATTAAGTAGGACATGCTAAAAGGGAATCTGGATATGATGAAATAAATGGGAGACACTATAGAAGATTTATGAACCAGTTGTTTATGGTTCCCAGTTTCTGATGACAATATACCTATACAGTCCTTTTATGTGGTTTTTGTTATATGTTGTACTAATTATGATTCAAATATGAAGTAATGAAAATGTTTGTAATGTATGGGTCTTCATAGTTGGTATCAGAGGAAAGGTATAGTCAAAATATGGAAATTAGGATGTGAAAGACTTTGTAAGAACCCTAAGGTTATATCTAATCCTAGAACAATCATAGTGTTTTAGAAATGGCCATGAAGAACCTATGATAAGCCCTTAAGTTTGAAATTTTATTCTTGATTATGTGGATTTCCTATTATAATTAGTGTTTCTCACACTATTCTTCTTGGTTTTAGTCAATGGCTGGAACCCGAAGGAACCGTGTTAATGCGGAATGCGACGAGTAATGAAATGATTGTCCCCATGAGCAACCAAACGTTATGGGAGCTGGGATGGAAAATCTTATAGCCATCATCACACAACATTCTCAAGCTATGAATCATGCAGGACTTCCAAACGAGCAATGGAAGGAACCACATTCTGTTGAATCCTTCATGAGGCTGCGTCCACCTTCACTCAGCGGTTCAACTGATCCATTAGTGGCTGAACAATGAATTAGTACCACTGAAAATATATTTTCAGTTCTTCAATGTGATGAACATGATAAAGTCATCTTAGCGGTATATCATTTGGAAGGAAAAGCTGATCAATGATGGAATATTATCAAGAATATGAGGCCAAGAGATAAAATTGAGTCCATGGAATGGGAAGAGTTCAAGAAATTATTTTTCAATAAGTACGTCCCTTGTATTCTTCGAAAAAAGATGGAGAAGGAGTTTCTTGAACTAAAGCAAATGGATGATGAATCTGTCGGTACCTACGAAGCAAATTTTACAAGACTTCCAAGGTACGCTTCTGGAATTGTTATCCAACCTAAGGGTAAGATCGATCGATTCTTTAGTGGCTTTAAACCAACTCTTCAAAGTGTGTTAACCATAAGGGACTTCAATAGCTACGAGGAAATTGTTCGATGTGCTCTCAAGGTTGAGATGGAGATTGTAGTAACCCATCTGTCATATGGGTTTGATAAGAAGAGAAAAATGGAATTCAAAGGAAAATCTAAAGACCACACTGAAAATAAGATGAGTTTTCCCTTATGCTCAAAGTGTGGAAAGAAACATGGAGGGAACTGTCATACAGGGTCAAGTAAATGTTTCAAATGTGGAAAAGAAGGTCATCAGGCATTTGAATGCCGCAATGATGGGAAGAAGATGTCTAATGATATGAACAAGTAAAGGGATACACAGAATGCACCTCCTACAATTCAATGTTTCAAGTGCATGGAAATGGGTAATTATGCTAATAAATGCCCCAATCCAAGGGTTGTTGATGATGGTCGACATCAAAAAACTCTTAAGGCCAGAGATAAAGGAAAGTCACATGCTATTTCTATTGGCGATGTGGAGTACGATAACGATGTGATGAAAGGTACACTTATCATCCACTCTAAAGTAGAAAATGTTTTCTTTGATTCTGGATCCACCCACTATTTTATTTCTGATGAATTTTCTAAGGGTATCGCCATATTAACTCAATAATTAGATGTTGAGTTAGCTGTGACAACTCCTAATGGTATAACGGTTTCATCAAAAGTTTATAATTCTTCTCAAATTGACGTTTGTGGGAAAGTGCTTCCTGCAAATCTTGTGATCCTTCCTATAGTGGAATTCGATGAGATTCTTGGAATGGATTGGCTTTCTTTATACGGATCTCATATCTATTTCCAATGAAGGGAACTCACATTTCATATTCCAGATCAATCTATGACCATCTATCGATGCGAGGATTAACATAACCTTCCAGGGGAAATTTCTTCCATCTTATGGGTCCTGATCCCACTAAATGAAGGTTATTTATCTCAAATGGTTTGATAGAAACTCGCGAATAAGAATATGACCATTGTACGAGAGTCTGATGATGTCTTTCCGGAGGAATTTCTAGGTCTTCCACCAAATCATGAAGTTGAGTTTTCAATAGAACCCATACTGGGTGCAATGCCCATTTCAAAGACACCATATATAATGGCCCCAATTGAGTTGCAGGAATTGAAGAAGAAACTTCAAGAGAATCTTGATAAGGTATTCATACGCCCTAGTGCGTCACCTTGGGGAGCACCTATTATATTTTTTAAGAAGAAATATGGGTCAATGTGACTCTGCATTGATTATCGAGAACATAACAAGATCACTATCAAGAACAAATATCCTCTCCTGTGCATTGATGACTTATTTGGTCAACTACGCGGAGCTCAATACTTTTCCAAGATTGATCATCATTCAGGTTATCAACAATTAAGGGTCAAAATGGATGATATACAAAAGACGGCTTTCTGTACAAGGTATGGACACTATGAATTTATAGTGATGCCATTTGGTCTTACTAATGCCCCTTCTATCTTCATGGATCTAATGTATAGAGTCTTTAGAGACGATCTTGATCAGATTGTGGTAGTATTTATAGAAGATATTATTGTCTATTCATAGTGAAAGTAAGAACATGAAGATCAATTGAGAATTGTATTGAAGACCCTAAGAAAGTAGAAGCTTTATGGAAAATATACCGAGTGTGAATTTTAGCTTCCAAAAGTTTCATTTCTGGGCCACATAATCTCAAAAGATGGGATATCTATGGATTCAGCAAAAATAGAGGTTATTGAAAGTTGGTCGAGACCAAAAACAGTAACTGAGATCCGATGTTTTCTCGGTCTGGCTGGATATTATCGACGTTTTGTGAAAGATTTATCACGATTATAAAATCCACTCACCAGGTTGACTCGAAAAGGAGTTAAGTTCGTTTGGACCGATGAGTGTGAAGAGAATTTCAAGGAGTTCAAAAGAAGGATATCTAGTGCACCTGTGCTCAAACTAACTTGTAGTGGAGAAAGGTTTGTGATCTACAGTGATGCATCCAAGAAGGGGCTGGGGTGTGTTCTTATGCAAAATGATATGGTGATTTCTTATGTCTCACGACATTTGAAAATCCACTAGCAAAATTACCCAACTCATGATTTGGAGCTAGCTGCGGTAATCTTTGCATTAAAGATTTGGAGGCATTATCTTTATGGTGAAAGGTGTGATATTTATACTGATCATAAAAGGTTGAAGTATATTTTTTCACAAAAGGAGCTTAATATGCGCCAAAGAAGATGGTTGGAGCTGATTAAGGATTATGACTTCTCAATTCATTACCACCCTGGGAAAGCGAACAATGTGGCTGATGCATTGAGTCGACAAGACCGTGCTAGCTTATCTATGATGAGGATCTCAAAAGATCCAATATTTATGGATTTACAAAGGATGGATTTTGTAATTATAATGGAAGGGGAAAAATCTTTTCTTTCTCAATTTAATGTTCATCCATCTATGCATCTGAAGATTAAAGAGGCACAGAAATAAGATGTAGAGTTACAAAAGACGGTGAGAAATGTTCCTCAATTTCACATTGATTTTGATGGGATAATAAGATTCAGAAATTGGGTTTGTGTTCCTCCCATCCTAGAATTGAAGAAGGAGCTACTGGATGAGGCTCATAGTTCTTCATTCTCTATTCATTCAGGAAGCACAAAGATGTATAGGTACCTGAAAGAGTACTTCTGGTGGGATGGCATGAAAAGAGATGTTGCTGAATATGTCTCTCGATGCTTGGTTTGTCAGCAAGTTAAAGTTTACAGACAGAAGTCTAAGGGGATATTACTACCATTACCCATACCAGAATGGAAATGGGAAAAATCACTATGGAATTTGTCACTGGAATTACTAAAACATCCAAATGCAATAATGCTATATGGGTTATAGTTGATCATCTTACGAAGTCGGCACACTTCATTGCTATTAGAGAGGATTTCTCTCTTGATCATATTTCCAGGATATATGTGAAGGAAGTGGTAAGATTGCATGGATACCACTTTCCATTATATCAGATCGAGATCCGAGGTCTACCTTGAGGTTTTGGCAAAGTCTTTAGCATACTCTAGATACAGAGTTGAGTTTCAGCACTGCTTATCATCCTTAGACAGACGATCACTCTGAGAGGATAGTTCAAACTCTAGAAGATATGTTAAGAGCTTTCTCTATGGATTTCAAAGGTGGTTGGGATCAACACCTACCTTTGGTGGAGTTTTCTTATAATAATAGCTTTCACTGTAGTATTCAGATGGCTCCTTGTGAAACTCTCTATGGAAAGAAATGCAGAACTCCAACTTGCTGGGATGAAGTTGGGGAATGAAAGCTATTAGGACCTGGTCTGGTTGATGAAGTGGTAGAAAAGGTCCAATCTATTCAACAACACATAAGAGAAGCTCAGAGTCGACAAAAAAGTTATGCTGATGATCCAAGAAAAGACCTAGAGTTTGAAGTGGTTGATAAAGTGTTCTTACGAATATCTCCCTGGAAGAGAGTAATGAGTTTTTGGAAAAAGGGAAAGTTACGCCCTAGGTATATCGGTCCTTTTGAAATACTGGATCATGTTGGGAAAGTAGCTTACCGATTGGGGCTTCCACCAAACCTCTCTCATGTTCATGATGTGTTCCATGTATCGCTCTTGAGAAAGTACATACCCGATCCGTCACATGTACTCATCTCAGAAGTTTTACCGCTGGAGCAAGATCTTTCTTATGAAGAACGGCCGATAGAGATTCTGGATCATAGAGAAAATGTTCTACGAAACAAGACCACTCGCTTGGTGAAGGTTTTATGGAGGAACCACAATTTAGAAGAAGCTACATTGGAGCGTGAGGATATAATGAGGGAGAGGTATCCTCATCTGTTTGTTACAATGTGACGAATTTCGAGGGCGAAATTTATTTTAATGGGGGTAGAATGTAACACCCGAGATTTTTTTTGAGGAATATGTTATTTTTATGTTATATACATCATCAAAGAAATATTTCACTATACACAACACTAGCTTTGCTTTCTTTACACGCAATCGCGACTTTCCTCGATAGTTTGTGTTGTACGCAATACCGAGTTTCACTAAACAACGATATATTATTAAAAAGCTGTATAAAATAGCCGTTATGAATTGTAATAACCGATTTTTGAAATTTTATAAATTTTATCTTTCCAAATGGACTTCATTTTTGGATTTGGAATACAGAAATTAGCCTAGGGTAAAATTTTGGTAATTTTCTGAAAACGTACAATTTTTGATGAATAATGAAACCACTAAGTTGTAGTTAAAAAACTGAATTTTTCATAAAACATAATTTTACCGCTTCTGTGAATGGAATTTCAAAAATCCGAGAGACACGGTTGATATCAGTATGTAAAATGTGTTTCAATGAGATCAAAATAATTTTTTGGTGAATAGTAACTTTTAACTTTTTTTTACCATGGTTAATAGTAAATAGGTTAATTAAAGGTAAAAATGATATTACAATTACCCTAACACATGTCCTAATTCTATTGGATAAGTGTAACTAGACCAAAAACGGCCTTATGATTATAATATGACCATTTAGGTCCACTTGGATTAGATTAGGACATTTAATATTATTTTATTTAAAGAATAGTTAAAATAGTTAAAATGAAAGTTTAATAACTAAAATTTTTTTAATATAGGGATATACATAAGATAAATTCGATTATAAATATTTATTAGAAATCTAAAAAGATTTCCTACATAATGGTATTTTATTTATAATTTTTAGACTTTATATAATTTAATTTATTTATGACACAACGATGATGCAGCAATTATCTTAATAAAAAATATTAGCATAATTAATGTTATAAATGCCCAAATTAATGTAATTTGAGACTTTTTATGAATTAAAATATTTTAATATGTCCATATGACATGTTAGTGTTGATTAAATTAACTTGTGTTGAACATATAATTCTGTTATGATTTTCACAAAAATAATGTACCAAATAGTGTCAAATTTGACATAAAATAGTTTTTAAAACAAATTTTATATTATTAATTGTTATTTTATTCCTAAAAATATAAGGCTCGGCCATATAACATAGATAAGGATATATATATTAATAATAAAAAACTTGGGGTTCGTTTGGCATGTTATATTAAGTTTATTAACAATATAGTGTAAGAAAACAAAAAGACATAATAAAAGTTAAATTATTTAACTTAGATTTAAATATAATTGATAAGGTTAAAATAATAACCTAAACTTTTCTAAAACCTATTGGATGAGATGATTTCAACCCATCCCCACATTAGCTTCGAAAAAAGACCCTTTGGAACCATTATAAACCGAATGTGACTTTAATATAAAATAATATTTTGAGATTTTCCTAAGGTGCCCCTCTCCTCCCTTATAAAAGGACACCTCCTCCCTCTCCTCCTCACAACACATTGAGAATTAAATCTCAGCCACCCCCGGCCAAAACCTCTTCTCCACTTCCCCAGAATCATCCTATTGGTCCTGGTCTTCTACAAAGACCATTCATGGTGCCCTAAGTGGAGGATTCAAAGAGGCGTGTCAAAAAGAGGTAATATCCATTACCGATCTTTTTCAATTTCTTTCTTCTTCAACTTCTTCGTCTTTAGTTGTTTCATGATAAAGTAATAAAATAAGTATTACTTACATACTGATATGTTATTACAAATATGAAACAACCCTATTTCACCTTCTATCCATCCTACGGAAAATGAAATCCCCGCGCGTGCGTACGTACAGAATAACGTCTCCACGCCGTTGTGTAATCTATTTTCCACCACCACCTTACTTGGATGGGTATAATGGTATATTGAGTAACTATATATGATTATTTTAAAGTGATATTGATTCGGAAAAAGTATAAATACACTTCAATACAATTCCACAATCTTGGGAATGATATCATCACTGGTGCGTACGTACGGCCTACCGTCTCCACGATGTGATGCGACTCGTTCTACATGATCTTAATTACATAGTAATTATATAAATGAATTGAATGAATAAATATGATATATATTACACTAATACCATTCTGGATATGAGGTATCTATAACCTAAAAAGAAGAATAAGAATGTATTCGGCAAAACACGCAGAAGAACAAAAAAAATCAATAAAGACCCGAATGACAAGTAACAATGAAATATTACTAATAAGAAGCTAATAATATGACCATATATGTTATCATATCAATATGTATGATTCTGGAATAAGTCAATAACATTATTTAAATTATTATACAGGATCTTCGGACACGTAGAAATCAAATCGGACCTAAGGTAAGGGATAATTTTGCAATCTCATTCTTATCCGAGATTGTTTACTCGTATGTATATACTGGGGTTATATTTATCATACACATCCACGTTTCTTCAATATGTAATATTATTTCTATCCTTATACAATTTTTAAAATCCAATTTTACCTATTGGTGAGTTTTTAGTAAAATATATGAAAGGAATCTTTTGTCATTTTCAAAACAAAGTTCTTTTTGACTTTTCCGACAAAAGTACGAGAATAATGTTTTTTTAACTTATACGGCATGAATGGATTCATAGAACATTATTTCATTGAATCTTCCTTTAAATGTTTTCAATTTTATTTTTAATTAACTTATTTTACTTTAAAATTATATGACATATTAAGAATGGAGAATGTTTTTGGAAAAGAAAGGATATTTTCCTAAAGAATGGAGTTCAAATGTTTTATCAAAATTATTTTCCAACTAAGACAATATAGGGTTCTGTTTATATCCCTTTTATTAAATTTATTTGAGTATGATATGATGGAATTATTTTTATTAAGTCCTTTATCTTATATAAATCTTTTTATGATGTCATATTGTTTAAGAATCCCATTTTTATTACTTCGGTTATGTTATGGGGTATGATTTATGTTTTTGTGGCACACATAAGAAAGGATTCATTATTAGATGGGGGGGAACTATATCTCCCTAAAATGCATTGGGTAAAGATTTATATCTCATGAGATAAACATGGCTAGAATGGAAGGTTAATTCGGTTCAGTAAAACAAGACTGAAACGAGGTGTGAAATCGGTTCAGAAATGGACTTTGTCCAATAAGATAGTCTTGGCAATGAGTCTTGACTAATAAGAAATGATTTTCTATGATTATGTGCGTATGCCACAAAGTTTCATGTTTTATGTTGTGATTATTGGGAATTCATTTTAACTTCTATTATTTATCCCATGTTAAGATATTCGAATCTCTTTTGCAGGTTATGATTTTCAAAAGGTTATGATATGATTGATATTATATTTATTTACCCTTACTGAGCATTTGGGATCACCCTTTTTATGTTTTCTTTTCCCCAGGTTAGGAAGAATGATATTAAGTAGGATATGCTAAAAGGGATTCTAGATATGATGAAATAAATGGGAGACACTGTAGAATATTTATAAACCAGTTGTTTATGTTTCCTAGTTTCTAATGACACTATACCTATACTGTCCTTTTATGTGGTTTTCGTTATATGTTGTACTAATTATGCTTCAAATATGAAGTAATGTCAATGTATGTAATGTATGGGTCGTTATAGTTTGAATTAGAGGAAAGGTATAATCAACCTTTGGAAATTTGGATGTGAAAGCCTTAGTAAGAACCCTAAGGATATATATAAGCCTAGAAAAATCATAGTGTTTTAGAAATGTCAATGAAGAACCTATAATAAGACCTTAAGTGTGAAATTTTATTCTTGATTATGTGGATTTCCTATTATAATTAGTCTTTCTCACACTATTCTTCTTGGTTTTAGTCAATGGCTGGAACCCGAAGGTACCGTGTTAATGCGGAATGCAAAAGGGAATGCAATGATTGTCCTTCTGAGCAACCAAAGGTTATGGGAGCTGGGATGGAAAATCTTGTAGCCAAGATCGCACAACATTCTCAAGCAATGAATCTTGTAGGACTTCCAAATGAACAAAGGAAGGAACGACATTCTGTTGAATCCTTCGTGCGGTTTCTTCCACCTTCATTCAGCGGTTTAACTGATCCATTAGTGGCTGAACAATGGATTAGTACCACTGAAAAGATACTTCCAGTTCTTCAATGTGCTGAACATGATAAAGTCATCTTAGCGGTATATCGTTTGGAAGGCGAAGCTGATCAATGGTGGAATCTTATCAAGAATACGAGGCCAAGATATGAAATTGAGTCAATTGAATGGGATGAGTTGAATAACTTATTTTTCAATAAGTACTTCCCTCGTATTATTCGAACAAATATGGAGAAGGAGTTTCTTGATCTAAAGCAAATGGATGATGAATCTGTCGGTACCTACGAAGTAAATTTTACAAGACTTGCAAGGTACGCTTCTGGAATTGTTATCCAACCTGAGGGGAAGATCAATCGATTTTTTTGTGGCTTAAAACCAAGTCTTCGAAGGGCGTTAGCCATAAGGGACTTCAATAGCTACGAGGAAATTTTTCGATGTGCTCTCAAGGTTGAGATGGAGATTGGAGTAACCCATCAGTCATATGGGTTTGATAAGACGAGGAAAATGGAATTCAAAGGGAAATCTAAAGACCACACTGAAAAGAAAATGAGTTTTCCCATATGCTCAATGTGTGGAAAGAAACATGTAGGGAATTGTCTTAAAGGGTCAAGTAAATGTTTCAAATGTGGAAAAGACGGTCACTGAGAATTTGAATGCCGCAATAATGGGAAGAAGATGTCTAATGATATGAATAAGGAAAGGGATACACAAAATGCACCTCCTACAGTTCAATGTTTCAAGTGCATGGAAATGGGTCATTATGCTAATAAATGCCCCAATCCAAGGGTTGTTGATGATGACCGACGTCAAAAAACTATTAAGGCCAGAGACAAAGGAAAGTCACATGAAATTCTTATTGGCGATGTGGAGTACGATAACAATGTGGTGAAAGGTACACTTATCATCCACTCTAAAGTAGAAAATGTTTTCTTTGATTCTGGATCCACCAACTCTTTTATTTCTGAACAATTTTCTAACGGTATCGCCGTATTACCTCAACAATTAGATGTTGAGTTAGCTGTGACAAATCATAATGGTACAATGGTTGCATCAAATGTTTATAATTCTTCTCCAATTTACGTTTGTGGGAAAGTTCTTCCTACAAATCTTGTGATCCTTCCTATAGTGGAATTCAATGTAATTCTTGTCATGGATTGGGTTTCATTATATGGAGCTCATATTGATTTCCAATGAAGAGAAGTCACATTTCATATTCCAGATCAATTTATGATCATCTATCGATGCAAGGATGAACATAACCTACCAGTGGAAATTTCTTCTATCTTATGGGTCCTGATCCCACTAAATGAAGTTTATTTATCTCAAATGGTTGGAGAGAAACTCGCGATTAAGAATATTCCCATTGTACGGGAGTTTGATGATGTCTTTCCAGAGGAATTTCTAGGTCTTCCACAAAATCGTGAAGTTGAGTTTTCAATAGAACTCATACCGGGTGCAATGCCCATTTCAAAGACACCATATAGAATGACCCCAATTGAGTTATAGGAATTGATGAAGCAACTTCAAGAGAATCTTGATAAGGGATTCATACGCCCTAGTGCGTCACCTTGGGGAGCACCTATTCTATTTGTTAAGAAGAAATATGGATCAATGTGACTCTGCATTGATTATCAAAAACATAACTGGATCACTATCAAGAAAAAATATCGTCTCCCACGCATTGATGACTTATTTGATCAACTACATGGAGCTCAATACTTTTACAAGATTGATATTCATTCAGGTTATCATCAATTAACTGTCAAAAGGGAGGATATATCAAAAATGGATTTCGATACAAGGTATGGACACTATGAATTTATAGTGATGCCATTTGGTCTTACTAATGCACCTGCTATCTTCATGGATCTAATGTATTGAGTCTTTAGAGACTATCTTGATCAGTTTGTGGTAGGCTTTATAGATGATACTCTTGTCTATTCAAAGAGCAAGGAAGAACAAGAAGATCACTTGAGAATTGTATTGAAGTCCCTGATAAAGGAGAAGCTTTATGGAAAATTTTCCAAGTGTGAATTTTGGCTTCCAAAAGTTTCATTTCTGGGCCACATAATCTCAAAAGATGGGATATCTGTTGATTCCGCAAAAACAGAGGTTATTGAAAGTTGGTCGAGACCAACAATAGTGACTGAGATCTGAAGTTTTCTCGGTCTGGCTGGATATTATCGATTTTTTGTGAAAGATTTTTGATGATTATAAAATCCACTCACCAGGTTGACTCGAAAAGGAGTTAAGTTCGTTTTGACCAAGGAGTGTGAAGAGAATTTCAAGGAGTTGAAAAGAAGGCTATCTAGTGCACCTGTGCTCACACTACCTTGTAGTGGAGAAAGGTTTGTGATCTACAGTGATACATCCAAGAAGGGGCTGGGGTGTGTTCTTATGAAAAATGATATGGTGATTGCTTATGCCTCACGACAGTTGAAAATCCATGAACAAAATTACCCAACTCATGATTTGGAACTAGCTTCAGTAATCATTTCATTATATATTTGGAGGCATTATATTTTTGGTGAAAAGTGTGATATTTATACTGATCATAAAAGTTTTAAGTATATTTTCACACAAAAGGAGCTGAATATGCGCCAAAGAATATGGTTGGAGCTGATTACGAATTATGACTTCTCAATTCATTACCACCCCGGGAAAGCGAAAAAAGTGGCTGATGCCTTGAGTTGACAGGACCATGCTACCTTATCTACGACGAGGATCTCAAAAGATACAATATTTATGGATTTACAAAGGATGGATCCTGGAATTATAATGGAAGGGGAAAAATCTTATCTTTCTCAATTGAATTTTCAGCCATATATGCATGTGAAGATTAGAGAGGCACAAAAAGAAGATGTAGAGTTACAAAAGAAAGTGAGTAATGTTCCTGAATTTCACATTGATTGTGATGGGATAATAAGATTCAGAAATCGGGTTTGTGTTCCTCCTATCCTAGAATTAAAGAAGGAGCTGCTGGATGAGGCTCATAGTTCTTCATTCTCTATTCATCCACGAAGCAAAAATATGTATAGGGACCTGAAAGAGTACTTCTGGTTGGATGGCATGAAAAGAGATGTTGGTGAATATGTCTCTCGATGCTTGGTTTTTCAGCAAGTTAAAGCTGAGAGACAGAAGTCTAAGGGGATGTTACAACCATTACCCATACTAGAATTGAAATGGGAAAACATAACTATGGACTTTATCACTGGACTTCCTAAAACATCCAAAGTCAATAATGCTATATAGGTTATAATTGATCATCTTATGAAGTCGGCACACTTCATTGCTATTAGAGAGGATTTCTCTCTTGATCAGCTTTCCAGGATATATGTGAAGGAAGTAGTAAGATTGCACGGAGTACCACTTTCCATTATATCTGATCGAGATCCGAGGTTTACATTGAAGATTTGGCGAAGTCTTCACCATACTCTAGATATAGAGTTGAGTTTCAGCACTGCTTATCATCCTCAGACAGACGGTCAGTCTGAGAGGACAATTCAAACTCTATAAGATATGTTTAGAGCTTGCTCTATGGATTTCAAAGGAGTTTGGGATCAACACCTACCTTTGGTGGAATTTTCTTATAATAATAGCTTTCACTACAGTATTCAGATGGCTCCTTATGAAACTCTATATCTAAAGAAATGCAGAACTCCAACATGCTGGGATGAAGTTGGGGAATGAAAGATATTAGGACCTGATCTTGTTGATTAAATGGCAGAGAAGGTCCGATCTATTCAGCAACACATAAGAGAAGCTCAAATTCGACAAAAAAGTTATGCCGATAATCGAAGAAAAGACCTAGATTTTGAAGTGGGTGATAAAGTGTTCTTATGAATATCTCCCTAGAAGAGAGTAATGAGATTTGGAGAAAAGGGAAAGTTAAGCCCTATGTATATCGGTCCATCCGAAATACTGGATCATGTTGGGAAGGTAGCTTACCAATTGGGGCTTCCACTGAACCTCTCTCATGTTCATTATGTGTTCCATGTATCGCTCCTGATAATGTACATACACGATCCGTCACATGTACTCAGCTCAGAAGTTGTACCACTGGAGCAAGATCTTTCTTATGAAGAAGGACCGATAGAGATTCTGGATCATAGCGAAAAAGTTCTACAAAACAAGACCACTCGCTTGGTGAATGTTTTATGGAGGATCCACATTTTAGAAGAAGCTATATGGGAGCTTGAGGATATGATAAGGGAGAGGTATCCTCATCTGTTTGTTACAAAGTGACGAATTTCGAGGGAGAAATTCATTTTAATGGGGGTAGAATGTAACACCCAATATTTTTTGAGGAATATGTTATTTTTATGTTATATACATCATCAAAGGAATATTTCACTACACAAAACACTAGCTTGTCTTGCTTTACACGCAATCGCGACCTTCCTCGATAGTTTGCGTTGTACGCAATACCGAGTTTCACTAAACAACGATATATTATTAAAATGCTATATAATATAGCCGTTATGAATAGTAATAACCACTTTTTGAAATTTTATAAATTTTATCATTCAAAATGGACTTTATTTTTGGATTCGGAATACTGAAATTAGCCTAGGGTGAATGTTTGGTAATTTTCTGAAAACTTTCAAATGTTGATGAATAGTGAAACCACTAAGTGGTAGTTAATAAACTGAATTTTTCATAAAACATAATTTTACCACTTCTGTAAATGGAATTTCAAAAATCCGAGAGACACGGTTGATATCAGTAAGTAAAATTTGGTTCAATGAGATGAAAATATTTTTTTGGTGAATAGTAACTTTTTACTTTTTTTACCATGGTTAATAGTAAATAGGGTAATTAAAGGTAAAAATGATATTACTATTACCCTAACACATGTCCTAATTCTATTGGATAATTGTAATTCGGCCAAAAACAACCTTATGAATATAATATTACCATTTAGGTCCCCTTGGATTAGATTAGAACATTTAATATTATTCTATTTAAAGAAGTGTTAAAATAGTTAAAATCAAATTTTAATAACTAAAACATTTTTAATATAGGGTTATATATAAGATAAATTCAATTATAAATATTAATTAGAAATATAAAAAGATTTCCTACATAATTGTATTTTATTTATAATTTTTAGAATTTAAATAATTTAATTTATTTATGACACAACGTTGATGCAGTAATTACCTTATTAAGAAAATATTAGCATAATTAATGTTATAAATGCCCAAATAAATGTAATTTGAGACCTTTTATGAATTACACTAATTTTATAGGTTAATATGACATGTTAGTGTTTATTTAATTAACTTTTTTAGAACTTATCATTCTGTTATGATTTTCACAAAAATCATGTACAAATAGTGTCAAAATTGACATAAAATAGTTTTTAAAACAAATATTATATTATTAATTGTATTTTATTCCTAAAAATCTAAGTCTCGGCCAAATGACATAGATAAGGATATATATATTAATAATAAACAACTTGGGGTTCGTTTGGCAAGTTATTGTATGTTTATTAACCATATAGTGTAAGAAAACAAAAAGACACGGTAAAAGTTAAATTAGTTAACTTAGAGTTAAATCTAATTGATAAGGTTAAAATAATAAACTAAACTTGTCTAAAACCTATTGTATGAGATTATTTCGACCCATCCCCACATTATCTTCGAAATAAAACCCTTTGGAACCATTATAAACCGAATGTGACTTTAATATGAAATAATATTTTGAGATTTTCATAAGGTGCCCCTCTCCTCCCTTATAAAAGTCCACCTCCTCCCTCTCCTCCTCACAACACTTTGAGCTTTAAAGAACGTCCAACCCCTGCCAAAAACTCTTATCCAATTCTCTATAATCATCCTAGAGGTTCTAGTCTTCTTCAAATAATAATATTAGTTCCCTAAGTGGAGGATTCAAAGAGGCGTGTCAAAAAGAGGTAATATCCATTACCGATCTTTTTCAATTTCTTTCTTCTTCAACTTCTTACTCATTAGTTGTTTCATGATAAAGTAATAAAATCAGTATTACTTACACACTGATATGTTATTTCAAATATGAAACAACCCTATTTCACCTTCTTTCCCTCCTACGGAAAATGAAATCACCGCGCGTGCGTACGTACGGAATACCGTCTCCACGCCGTGGTGTAATCTATATTCCACCACCACCTTATTTGGATGGGTATAATGGTGTAATGAGTCACTATATATGATTATTGTAAAGTTATATTGATTATTAAACAGTATAAATACACTTCAATACAATTCCACAATCATGGGAATGATATCATCACTTGTGCGTACGTACGGCCTACCGTCTCGATGATGTGATGCGACTCGTTCTACATGATCTTAATTAAATAGTAATTATATAAATGAATTGAATGAATAAATATGATATATATTACACTAATACCATTCTGGATATGAGGTATCTATAACCTAAAAAGAAGAATAAGAATTTATTCGGCAAAACACGCATAAGAACAAAAAAAGAAATAAAGACCCGAATAACAAGTAACAATGAAATATTACTAATAAGAAGCTAAGAATATGACCATATATGATATCATATCAATAATTATGATTCTAGAATAAGTCAATAACATTATTTAAATCATTATACAAGATCTTCAAACACGTACAAATCAAATCGTACCTAAGGTAAGGGATAATTTTGCAATCTCATTCTTATACGAGATTGTTTACTCATAAGTATTTACTGGGGTTATATTTATCATCCACATCCTTGTTTCTTCGATATGTAATATTATTTCTATTTTTATACAATTTTTTAAATCCAATTTTACCTATTGGTGTGTTTTTAGTAAAATATATGAAAGGAATATTTTGTCATTTTCAAAACAAGGTTCTTTTGGCTTTTCCGACAAAAGTACGTGAAGAATGTTTTTTAACTTATACGGCATGAATGGATTCATAGAACATTATTTCAATGAATATTCCTTTACATGTTTGCAAGTTTATTTTTAATTAACTTCTTTTAGATTAAAATTTTATGACATGTTAATAATGGAGAATGTTTTTGAAAAAGAATGGATATTTTCCTCAAGAATGGAGTTCAAATGTTTTATCAAAATTATTTTCCATCTAAGAAAATATAGGGTTCTGTTTCTATCCCCATTATTACATTGATTTGTGTATGATATGATGGAATTATTTTTATGAAGTCCTTTATCTTATATGAATCTTCTTACGATGTCATATTGTTTATGAATCCCATTTTTATTACATGGGTTATGTTATGGGATAGGATTTATGTTTTTGGGGAACACATAAGAAAGGATTCATTATGAGACGGGTGGGACCTATATCCCCATCCAATGAATTGGGTAAAGATTTATATCTCATGAGATAAACATGGATGGAACAACTGGTTAATCTGGTTCAGTAAAACAGGACTGAAACGAGGTGTGAACTCGGTTTAGAAATGAACTTTGTCCAATAAGATAGTCTTTGTAATGAGTCTTCACTAATAAAAAATGATTTTCTATGATTATGTGTGTATGCCACAAATTTTCAAGTTTTATGTTGTGATTATTGGGAATTCATTTTTACTTCTATGATTTATCCCATGTTAAGATATTATAATCTCTTTTGTAGGTTATGATTTTCAAAAGGTTATGATATGATAGATATTATATTTATTTACCGTTACTAAGCATTTGATCTCACCATTTTTATGTTTTATTTTCCCCAGGTCAGGAATAAGGATATTAAGTAGGATATGATAAAAGGGACTCTGGATATGATGAAATAAATGGGAGACACTGTAGAAGATTTATGAACAAGTTGTTTATGTTTCCCAGTTTCTAAAGACACTATACCTATACGGTCCTTTTATGTGGTTTTTGTTATATGTTGTACTATGTATTCTTCAAATATAAAGTAATGAAAATGTATGTAATTTATGGGACGTTATAGATTCATTTTCCCCATAGACATTTTCCCTATAGACGTGTTAACACTAGGAGCCTTATATCACAATGATTGTGCATAACCTCCTAGATGGATTTAACTAATAACCAAGGCTTATAAAAATGGTTTTATGATTGAAAATAATGACTACATGACAAAGATTAGGAAAAGAGTCATATATGACTATTTTAAAAAAAAAATTATCCATTATTTTTTTTTAAAATGAAGTTTTTTTACATAATTGTTTTGGAAATACACTTTTATACCAATTTTATGGTATCTATTTATATGTATTAAATGATATGTTAAGATATGAGATGAGATAATATTTCCATGGAATGTTATAGTTTAAATTTTAATATTTGGATTATTGGTTATAGATTACTTATTAAATAATTGGATAGATCCTACTAAGATTTGTTACTAACACCCTATATTTTCCTTTGTGAGTTTGTATAATTTTTTATTCTTCTTCCACATAAAGTTAAATCACCACTCAAAGGATTTTGATGTTATTTATTAGTGAACCAAAAGAGTTGGCGATGATTGCTGTAATATGTGATCCACCTGTTACATAGAGTCTCTAGGTTCATGTTCTCAAGGACTCTTTTGATGACATAGGTTGAAATTCCAATTTTGAAGATTTTTATTTGATTACATGTGGTTATATCCATTTTGGAGTGGTTGGAATACTGAATGATTATCATTTTTTCCCAACTACATTGTCTTGATGAGTTTCACCTATAGTAAAATAATTCCATAGGGTTTGTATTGATGACATAGTGCTAATCACTAGTCCTAGGGGATTAGAACATTCTTTCGTGAAATGTTAGGATCAGTTCAGATTCTATTTTGGTCGATTATCTAGATCAGTTCATTGAAAAAAGGTATCAAAGGTGGTCATGCATCTTATTTGAGGATGATATAAAATTTTAGATTTCATGGTAGACATCAGATAAGATTTTTTAAACATATTTGTTAGAATATATGTGAGTTCCTAGATATATGGAATTATAATAAACCATAAGTTATCATGGGATATTGAAGAAAATTTTCCATGAGTGATATAACCTAATTATAGAATTTTTTAAATTCATTTATTCAAGTAATTTTTTTCCAGATAAATTTAACTGATATATTTAATGATCAAATTTCTCTTGATTTATGATTCCATTATTACTTATTGCAGATTTTTTGTACCATTCACATAATAATAAGTTGGAACAGACCCAAGGAGGAGACCATTGATGAACCTTAAAGAGTGAACCCTCTATTCAATCAGATCTTTGCATAACATATAGTACACGTATTCCATGATCTAGGATAGTTGGATTATCATGTTCCAATTTAAGAAGTAGAGGTTTTATCCCGAAAGGAATATAGTTGAGATCATTCGCTTGAATTTTTCATCTAAATACAATATCTTTATAGGGTACCAATGTTCAGCACAAGGATAATATTTATTGAATAATTTGGAATACCTCATTGAGTTCATGGAGGAACCTAACATGGTAAAGGTGAAATGGGATTTCATTAAGCTTGAATGGCCTATTAGGAAGTAATGGGACTCGATGGTTCAAAAGAGGGACAATGTTGGATTTTAATTGAATGAATTTAGAGAAATTTTAATAAAAAAAATTATTTATAGTATCCATGGTATTAAATAAGTTTATATAATTACAAAAAAAGATAAAAGTGATGAAACCATGACATAATATGCCAATAGGTACAATAATATTGTTCATTTCTCATCCAGTATCAAATGAGAAATTGAAGCATGAGGGTTCGAGATGATTCTTCTAATAGATATCAAATATTAGGATATCCTAAGGAATCTCACCACATATCTGGATGTTATGAATTGATATTTTATGGCGTAACCTAACATGGCTGATTACCCATGTTTGAATTAAATTTGTCTTCCACCTAGTGAATACTTTAGTGGTTTGTTTAATGTGAATTGGATGTTGAATGAATAACATAGTGGAAACCAATGTGGTTGTGAATCCCAAAAACATGATTTATCTAAATAAAATATTGTTTCTTATAATGTCACATTTACTTATTTAAAAATTGGAAATGTTGGGTACATGAATTGAATTTTCATGGAGTTGATGAAGATCTATAGATCTTTAAGATGATCAGGTCACATGAATATATTATTTCCTTTTTTTAGCATTCTGTGTATCAAGAAAATATTGAAAACTCCCAAAGGATTTATGGTGTAGTTAGATGCTTCCTAAATAATGTGGTTCTAACCACATGAATTTGGAAAAATTCTTCTTTATGTTGTAGATGTGTCTCCAATGGAAACTAATATTGGACATGTGATATTGACAAGTACCATTACTATTGTTTCAACCTTAGTGTCTACCTTATTTGGTTTCGATACTTCTTATTCTTTAATATATACCTAAATTTTTTATATGAAAAATCTTCTTATGGAGGCCATTCCTTATGTTATCAATATTTCTACTCCAATCTATATCATGAGAGATTAGATTATTTTATGATCCTCAATTACTATTTCATTGTTGTAAATTGAGATTTGTTAAGAATTTTCATATATAGATTTGATACATTTAAATATCATTCAAATGATTGAACGAATTATTTATCATAATGATTGTATAGAATATTTTATTTGACGCATCTTATTTACTTCCCCCAATTAGGTATATTGTGTCTTTCAAGGATAATTGGACATGAGAATGATTTAGGATTGATCATCTCTTTTAGAGAAGGGTAATAAGATATATTTTCTCTCTTTTGAACAACTAAATGAATCCAAACATTGTGTTCTTTCTCCCATAGAAGAAATCTTTCCTGACATGTTTTGTTCTAAATTATCTAGTTTTCTAATGGTGAGGGAGTTGGGGTTTTCTGTTAACATGTTATAATGAACCCAACACAAATTTATTAACTCATACTAAATGTCACTAGCTAAACTATATGATTTAAATAATTATCTTGGTGATTCTATTTCAAATGGAAATATTCAAGCTACTGTGTCACCTTAGCTAATGTTAGTGTTTTTTCTAAAAAGATCAATATAACCCTTCTCCTTTGTGTTCACTACAAAAAGATCAATCAGGACACAATTAAGAATTAATATCCTTTACCCGAATTGAGGATTTGTTTGACCAAATAAAAGAGAAGATGTTGTTCCCAAATATCAATTGTCAGTTTTTTTGACACCAACCTAGTATCAAGGAGTCACGTATACCTATTAAAATAGTTAGGATTAGGTATAGAAATTAGTAATACCCAATTATTCCAATTCAATGGACTAATTCTCCAACAGTGTTTAATTCATTGATGAATAAGATATTACACCAATACCTAAACACTTTTGTTGTTGTATTTTTGGATGACATATTGGTTTCCACCATGACATAGGTGGATCATGTGCGTCAATTGAGAGTTGTTCTAAATACCAAGATAAGTTATATATTCAATTCCATTCTTTCTAAATGTATTTTATTGATTTGGGAGGTATATTTATTGGGAAACACCTTTTTTAAACATAGTATTTCAGTTAACCCAAAGAAGTTGAAAATATTATAACCTACATGGAACAATAAAATGTCTTTGAGATTCATAATATCATGGTCTTGGTGGGTTATTATTGATGGTTTGTTAAGGATTATTTGAAATATTGATTCTCTAATTATTATTCTTACCCAAAAGGGAGTGAAATTTATATGCGAATATAAATTTAATGATTACATTGATGAGTTATAGTTTTATTTTAATTCATCTCAAATGATGACTCTTTCAGAGGCTGTTTATGGCTATACAGCCTACAATGATGCATACAGTTCAAAATTGGGTTGTTTCCTCATATAGGAAGATAATGTTTCTTCCAATAGGTATCTTCAGTTTCTACATCATTATTAATGAAATCCCACCTATGTTCTCAAACTCTTGGGTTTTATTCATGAACGGAATAGTTGGAGACATTACCTTTTCTGTTATTGTTTTACCATATACTATGATTATAAATGATTGAGTTGTATCTTCTCATAAATTGATTTGAATATTTGTTAGAGACGGTGGGTAAAATACCCTAAATACTTTTATTTTTACATTTCATACTCTCTTTGAAATGTTAATGTTAGTGATGATTACATAGGAAGGAAACATTCATTCCATGATATGAAAGTATTTTATGAGGAATGGAAAATGATAGATATCTTTTCTTGTATGTACATATGAGTTCAAGAGGATGAGACTGAGGTGGGTTTATCAAGTGTTATTTTGACATCCTTGCACATCAAGATGGTTATTTAAGAACAAAAACTTGATTATGAGTTTGATGTCATTGTATATTCATTATATTTTGATGTGACCATTAGAGAATGGTATCTATCTTATAGGCTAGCCTTTTCTTCAAAAGTCATTATGTTAGACAATTTTCATTGTAGAAAAATGTGAGAGGGGATTTCCATATTTCTCATTAAAAAGTGAACCCTGTAACCATAAAGATGATTTATGATACAAGGTGAATATTATGGCTATGAGGAATGTGACATGATATTTTTATTTGTTTTTCTCATTGATATAAATCTATGTAGATTAAGGCCAAAAATCATAATCCATCAGGTATTTTTTAACCACATCCAATTAAAAATATAAACTATGATGAAATATCATGGGAAATTATGGTTGGGTTGACATATACACATTGATGATGAGTGTGATATTAGTACTGATTGATCTGTTGAATAAATTAACTCACATTATTCCTATTTGTAGTATTACCAATTTTGAGGGCTCTAGTGTCAATATGTGCTAAATATCATCATATTAAATTTAGTTACATAAACCATCGATTTGTGTAGGGTTACATGGTTCACTTATAATTTTTTCAGAGGCTTTCTTGATAAGATGAAATAATAGGAAATGTTTAGCATTGTGTTCCATCCCAAAAATGATGTAAATAAGTAATGGGATATTCAGATTCATGAGGAATGTATTATAGATTTTTTCATTGACATTGGAGGTGCTTCAGATTTCTACTTAGGACTGGTTGAATATTCCAACAACCATATTTTATACTAATGCATCCAAATGGTTCCATTGAGGTCTTGTATGGATGATTGTGTGTAACCCCACATTATTGTCTATATATTTGCGAGTCTTCTCTCGTTAGACCTAGTTTGGGCTAGGAGACCACAATAATGATTCAGTTGATTCATCATAATGAATCTGAGCTAATTTAAGTCCTATGTGTATTGTCAACATCAACCTTTAGAGTTATTGATTGGTGACCTGGGGTTTCATAACATGTTACCAATATTGAGACATTGATAGCTTCGAATGAAAATAATGTTTGCACCATGATGCACATGACTATTTGATGTTTTTTATTAGATTGACAATGTGGCTTACTTCTTGGATTTTCCTTCTTGGTTTATGTCAATCCATAATGTGGGAATTTGTAACTATTTGAGTATCATGATCCTTAGAACGATTTATAACAGTATGGTTCCCATTATTTCATTATATTTTTTATTTATAATTCTTGTTCAAAATTGCTCACATGAACAATAATTTTTTATATAAAAATAAAAAGTGTATAGAATATGAATTAATCTTCAAATATTAAAATATACCTTATTTATAATAATCATATACAAATAATATTAAATTAAATAGCGTGTTATCTTGTTCTAGATCTATATAAGTTTATTTCGATAAATTAAAACATAAATATATATAAAAAGTCAATTATAAATTTTCATTAAACTTATAAACTTATGTTGATGATTTTAACCATCTATATTGTCACACCCCAAGCTTCCATGGTATGCTTCTCCTCGAATAATACAATAGTATGTGTTGTACGCAACATCGAGTTCTAACACACCACAACCAATCAAACATGCCATTATAAATATTAATACCCACATTTTGAAATTTTTTAATTTTTATCTTTCATAATAGACCTCATTTTTAGATTTTGAAAATCGAAATTATCTTTGGGGGAATTTTTTTTATTTTTCTGAGAATATTCAATTTTTTATGAATAGTGAAAAAGACTAAGTTATAGTTTAAAACTGAATTTTTATTTAAATTATTTTTTATTTTATTTAAATTATTTTTTTTTTAAAAATAGATACATAATACCTATATATGTTCAATGTAATTCATTGGAGTCAGTTTATAATAATTTTTTATATATAAATGTTTTTCTGAAATTTTCACTGTCTTTTACCCACCTCCTAGGAGAATTTGAAAATTCACATAAAAAGTAATTTTACTGCTTCTGTAAGAGGAATTTCAAAAATCCGAGACAAATGGTTGATATCAGAATGAAAAATGTTGTTCAATAAGATGAAAATAATTTTGGGTGAATAGTAACTTTTTAATTTTAATTACCACGGTTAAAAGTAAATAAGGTATTTAAGGGTAAAAATGATATTATTATTACCCTAAAAATTTTCGTAAATCTATTGGATATGTATAATTCGACCAAAAAACCATAGGAATAAAATATGAACCTCTTTGGTCCACTTGGATTAGATTAAGACACTTATTATTATTTTATTTAAAGAAGAGTTAAAAGAGTTAAAATCAATGATTAATATCTAAAACATCATTAATATAGGGTAAAACAAAATATAAATTCGATGATAAATATTAATTAGAAAGATAAAAATATTTAATACATAATGGAACTTTATTTATATTTCTTAGACAGTAAATAAATTAATTAATTTATGACACAATGATGATGCATTAATTACCAAATTAATGAAATATTAAAATAATTGATATTATAAATACCCAAATAAATGTAATTTGAGACTTTTTATGAATTGCACAAATATTCTAGGTTATTATGACATATTGGGGTTGGTTAAAGGAAATATTTTCGAAGTAATAACGCTGTAATGAATTTAACAAAAACAAAAAACCAAATAGTGTCCGAAGTGACAAAAAATAATTTTAAAAAAAAATATTATGTTATTAATTGATATTATATTCCAAAAATCTACAGATCAGCAAAAAGACTTATATAATGATATTTTTATCATTCATGAACCACTTGGGGTTCTCATGGTAGTATATAGTATGTTTATTAACCATAAAATATAAAAATACAAAGAGACATGGTAAATGTCAGACTATTTACTAATGAGTTAAATCTAAAAGATAGAGTTAATATAGGGACCCAAACCTTGATACAACTTATTGGATGATTGATTCTCAACCCATCCAAACCATATACGTTAAATAAATCATTTTTTATCCACTATAATCTGAAAATTATTTTATTATAAAATAATATTTCAATCTTTTCCTATGGTGCCCCTCACCCCTCTTATAAAATGGAACTCCCCCTTCCATCTAATTCAAATATTCAAAACCATTTGGCTCGGCCAACCCCTGACCAAATAACCTCTAAACTATTCTCCCATAATTTTATAGGTATTGAATTAGTCCGAAATTCATCATAAGGAGCCCTTTTGAACAAATCAAAATAAATAACCCGAAGAAGAGATAAATATATCATCACCTCTTTCAATTTCCTTTCTTCTTCCACTTCCTTCTTCATCGTTGTTTGCATTATAAAATAATAATTCTAGAATATTAAATATACTGTGATGTTATTATAAATATGGTACCACCAAATTCATTATTCTATCTCTCCGTTGAATGACATGTAACCATACGTGCGTACGTATGGATTACCGTCTCCACGTCATGGTGTAATTGTTATTCAATACATAATTATTTGGATGGGTATAATATTGATGTGTAATTAATGAAAATAATAAATATAATATGATAATGATTATTTATATATGATATAACATCAAATTATATAATATTTTAAAATTAAATGAATGATATCGTCGCTCATGTGTACGTTGGAATTACCGTCTCCACGAACGCGATGAGATTCATTCCCCATCGTATCCATTCAAGACTAATTTTCATTAGATGATTAAAAATAATATTTAATGACATGAAATAATTCTAGATAAGAATAAGATACATCATATCCATGACAAATATGACTCACATAACAAAGAATATTAATGAAAATCAATCCGTTAACACCTGAAACAATGATAATACTAAGATATTATTAACAAAGTAATGTTAAAAGATGATATATGATATCATATTAATTTATATTATTAGTGTATAATTTTATAACAACAATATCTCTACTATACAAGAGGTTGACCTACCCTCTACCAAGGAAAAGTACATGGTAAGGGTTAATTTTACATTCTTTTTATCATCAGAGGTTGTTTTTACGTAAGTATATACTGGGACATCTTTATCATCCACAACCATGATTCATTAAAATATATTCAAAAACATTATTAATATTTTATAGACTATGGGTTATTGTCATTTATACCCTTGTTTTTCTTTTATAATATTTTTATAAAGGAATCTTTCTGTCAATTTCCAAATAAGGACCTTTATATATTTTTTGACAAAATTAAGGTAAGAATGTATTTTTTTATATTATACGGCGGGTGCGGCTATTTTCCGCCGCTATAGCAACATCAAAGCTTCCCATACAATCTTATAAAAATATTTTCAAAATAAATGTTTTATTTTATAATTATATTAATTTTAATTTATTTCAATATAGAAATAGATATTTGTCTAAAAAAGGTTTTGATTACATCTATGTAAACATCATTTTATGGATTTTAAGCTTATTTGAAGTTGATTTATTAGGATACAAAACATCCATACTATATTGATTGTTTTGTGATATGTTTGACTATGGATGTGTTATTTTTACACCATTCATGTTTTATGGATAATGTGTTGACATTTCGTATTCTAGTTTTAATATGAATGTTTATGTTATGTTTAATCTTTTTCATATGAAGAATGCATTTCACTTAGTAAGTGACAGGTGGAGCCTGCTATAGCTCCTCGATGAATAAGTAGGTCTCGTGAGAAAAACTAGTGTCTTGGCACAAGGCATTGAATAAATCTTATTTGTAGTCTTGGCATAAGGCCTTCAATATGTGGTTATGAAATTCATGCATTATGAATTCCATCATTATGAATGTGGCAATTGATATTGCATGTGATTATTCGACTAGTAGAATATCCATGTGAGTAAGTAAATGTAATTATTTGATTTTATCGTTTCCATATTATGTTGATGTACATGTTTAAAAGGCATTTGTTTTAGTCTTATATATTTCCTTAAATATTTATGTTTATTTATGAATTTTTCTGCTACATTGTTATCCTTACTGAGCATCTAAGCTCACCCCTTTCTATGTTCTAATTTTTCCAGGATGCGAAGACGTAATTTATCACTGACCTACAAGGATAGTATGCAGGGATATGAGTGTGGTCTGTAGAAACAATGTTGTTTTAGTTTTCCATTTTAGGATGTAATGTAAGAATTATAAATGTATCTAGTACTTACAAGGATACTAAACTAATCAGTCTTTCGATATTTGATCTATCGGGATCTTGCCAATGATACGTAATAATGCACTGACTCTGGGTAACTGTTGTCGGGGAGTTACAGTTAGTATAAGATGAAATTTAGTATTATCCTGGGAAATTGGATTTAGAAAGACTCTAATTAGAGAACATTACCCTAAGATAGAATTTGATGACTAGTATAGATGAACTTCCTCGAATTTTGGTAATGTAGAGATTTTTTGTATTTTTTGAGCAATACACCTATGTATGGATACCATAATGTAGGCGTGGCTCTGCAAAAGATGTAAATGGAGTGAAAACTCCGACAAAGAGTTTTGGTCTTGACCTGGGGTATCCTGGTACACGACAACAGGTCTTCCTGCACTCTTGGTTATGACACTCCCAGATGATATGCTTAGGATAATTCCCATTTTCATAAAAAACCATTATGAAAGGTATATTAGTATATACATTCTCAAAGAAACCATTTTTTTATTATGGATTATATCCCTAAATTGTTCAATTTATTTTAAGTGTTTTACAAGTTTGGAATTATGTATTTTGATTCATAAACTAATCTAGTTTATGCCATTTTATAGAAATGGAGCCTAGTGGAAGGAATATAATCCATATCAATGGATGCACTCCAGGTAGGGATTTTCCCCCTGTTCAAGATAATTATAGTGGAGCTAGTGATTGAAATGGTTCTGATCAGCATGTCACTATATTAGGACAACTTACTCAGGTTATGAATAATAATCTTACCTGTATGGAGCACCCAGAACCATAGTGTATAGGATCAATGATAGATCAATTAATGAGATATAAACCACCAAAATTCAATGAGAGTACAAATCCATTAGTGGCTGATCAATGGCTAAATTCTTTATAGAAAATATTCCATTCCTTGGGTATTAGCGAAATGGAAAAAGGTGTCATGAAAGTTTACCGCCTAAAAAGAGATGTTGATCAATGGTGGTCGTCGATTCAAAATAAAAAAAAGATGATGATGTATCAAATATGGAATGGAGGGAGTTTAAAGAAATTTTATAGAAAAATTCATTCCGTGTGACAATCGAGCAGATATGGAAAGGAAATTTTTGAGTCTGAGGCAAAGGAAGGATGAGAATGTCACAAAGTATGAGGCTAAATTTACAAGGTAAGCGAGGCATGCAGCAGATTATATACGTAACTCAAGAATTTTGATTGATCATTTGTTTGATTGGTTTAAACCATTTATTCATCGAGCATTATTCTCACAATACTTCTCGTCGTACAAAAATATTGACTCATGTGCTATCAAGATAGAAAAATAATTCTCTATGTCTTACAAATTTAAAGAAAAGAAAGAGAATAAGAAATCTGTTGAACACTCTACAAATGGAAATATGGGGATGAAGTGAAAAGTTGAATATCCATACTGCAGTAAATATAAGAAGAAACACCCTGGTACTTTCATGAAGGGAATGTGTGTCTCTAATAAGTGTGTTGAAAATGGACACCAAGCTCGTGATTTTTATGGATAGAAAGAGGCTGTCGATGTTGAATGCTACAATTGTATAGAAAGGTGTCTTTAGGAAAATTAATGTCCTAAGAATCAGAGGAACTTACCTCAGAAAAGGCCAAGAGATCAAGGCCAAGCTTATGATTTCACTATTGCTGAGGTTTAAGCTCTGAAAGACATGGAGGAAGGTAATTTAATTGTTTCCTCATGTTTAGAAAATTCATTATTTGATTCTGAATCATCACATTATTTTATATCGTTCCAGTTTGCTATGAAAAATAGATATTTCCAATTTTATTTAACAGGGGAGTTGTAAGTCAAAACTCCTATGGGATGTATCATCACAACAAGGTTTTGTGAATCAGTTTCCATTAGAGCATATAAATTTTCATTATCTTCTGATCTCATAGTCAAACCCATGATTGAATTTGATATAATCCTTGGTATGTATTGTCTTTCGGACCATGATGTAGAGATTTATTGTAAGAAGAAGGAGGATACAATTTTTGATGATGATGATAAAGAACACCATATCTTTAGTGCAAAATCGTCACCGCCTGATTCATATCTAAATCCACCCACAATAGCTCAAATAAATTCAAATATTGGGGAGGAAGATAATGAAATAACTGTGGGTGAGGAAAGGAATTTTCAAATAGAGGGTGTACCTATTTGTGAAATAATATGTTGAAGTGTTTCTAGAAAACTTACGTAGACATCCTTCAAAAGGTGAAATTGAGTTTTTCATTGATTAAATTTCTGCTTCAAGGACTATATCGGAGACCCCTTATAGAATGGCCACTGTGGAATTAGTTGAACTAAAGAAAAAACTGTTGAAATTGAGTAATAAGGTATTTATTCACCCTAGTGTTTCTCTATGGGGAGCCCATGTCCTTTTTGTTAAGAAAAAAATATGGATCTATGAGGCAGTGTATTGAGTACCGGGAGATTAATTCTATAACAATAGAGAACAAGTATCCCCTAACACGCATGGATGATTTATTTGAACAACTATATGGAGCTCAATAGTTTTCAAAGATTGACCTTTGATCTGGATATCATCAGTTGTATGTGAAGAAGGAAGACATTCCGAAAATAGCATTTTGAACCTAGTATGGGAATTACATGTTTATAGTAATGCCTTTTGGATTGACTAATGCACCCTCTGTCTTCATGGATATAATGAATATTGTTTTCAAGGAATATCTTGATGTCTTTATTGTGGTATTTATATATGATATCATGGTATAATAAAAAAGTTATTAAGATCATTAAAATCAATGGTGCATTGTCATGAAGACTCTTAGAAGACACAAATTATATGGGAAGTTTCGAAATTTTGAATTCTGGCTTCAGGATATTTCTTTTCTTGGACATATTATCTCTAAGGATGGAATCCCTTCCGATCAATAAATGACCAAGGAAATCCATGAATGGCCAGCATCGACGAGTATAACTGAGGTACCTAGTTTTATAGGTTTAGTAGATTATTATCGACGTTTCGTCCAGAATTTTTCTCAGATGGCTAACACATTAACAAAGCTCACATGAAAAGGGGTTATTTTTTTAGGAATAAATATTGTGAAGCATGTTTTGAAGAACTATATAAAACATTAGAGAATGCTCATATATTGACTCTAACATCGGGGAATGATGTATTTGTTTTTAATAGTGATGATTAAAATAAATGACATGGTTGTGTCCTTATGCACAATGTTAGGGTTATTTCCTCTGCATCACGACAACTAAAAATTCATGAGCAAAACTATCCTACTCATGATCTTGAGTTAGCAGCTGTAATTGTTTCATTGATGATTTGGAGACACTATATCTATGGTGAATATTGTCTGATATATACCAATCACAAGAGTTTGAAGTATATTTTAGCACAAAAAGAACTCAACATGAGGCTATGTGGATGTCTTTAACTACCCAAGGATTATGATTTCACTATACAATACCACCCGTGGATGGAAAATAAGGTTGCAGATGCTTTGAGTAGAAAGGATCATGGTGTTTTGAAAAAGATGAGAGTTGAAAAGGATCCTATATACATGGATCTAGTAAATATGTTTATGGGAATAACCATGGAAGGTGAAACATTAATTCTGATTCAAATGCCTACCAAATAATATTTACTAAAAAGGACATAGAGTTCTCTGGCCGGTGATGAAGAGTTTTAAAAGATGATTACAGCTGTGAATGATGGGAGATTGAGAGGCTTTGTGTATGAATATGGAATTTGGAAATTTTGGAAGAGCATTTTTGTTCTCGATATACCTGATCTAAAAAGGGAATTTTTGGATGATGCTCATAGTTCCAATTTCTCTATACACCCTAAGAGAACCAAAATGTATAGAGATTTGAAGGAACACTTTAGGCGGGGAAACATGTAGAGGGAGATTACTGATTTTGTGTCAAGATGTATGGTTTGTCAATAAGTGAAAGCGGGAAAGCAACCGCCTGGATGAGTATTGCAACCTCTCCCCATACCTGAGTGAAAATGGGATAATATTATGATGGAAATATTCATGGGACTACCAAAGACTCCTAGAAAGAACGATGCAATATGGGTCATTGTTGATTGTCTTTCTAAGTCAGCACATTTACATACTATAAGAGAAGATTTACCACTAGAATGTTTAGCAAGAATATATATTAATGAATTTGTAAGACATCAATGAGTACCCCTATCGATTAATTCTGATCGTGATCCACATTTTACATCATGATTTTGGAAAATTCTTCAGAAAAACCATGATACTGAACTTCATTTGAGCACTACCGACCACCCCCAAACTGATGGACCATCATAATAGATTATTCAATCCTTAGAAGACTTGTTGATATCAAGCTCACATTGACCTTGTAGTTATATGGGTTCAATATTTTTCTCTGGTAGAATTTTCCTATGACAAAAGATTCCATTCAAGTATTCAGATGTCACCATATGAAGCGTTATACAAAAAAAGATGTCACACACCAACCTGTTGGGATGATGTTGGTGAAAAAAACACGTAGGCCTAGAACTGCTGGAGGAAGCAATGGAAACTGTTTAGGTAATCCAAAACCACATCAAAGTAGCACAATGTAGGAAGAAGAGATATGCTGGTAACCAATGGAAGGATTTAGAATTTCAAGTAGGAGATCATGTTTTTTAAGGTATTTTAATAGAAGGGTGTTATACGTTTCGGTAAGAAAGTAAAATTGAGTCCCAGGTACATCGGACCTTTCGAAATTCTAGAATGAATGGGGTTGTAGCTTACTGATTGGATATTCCTCCATGTCTATCCAATGTTCAGGATGTATTACACGTATCATTATTGAGAAAATACATGCCCGGAACAATGCATGTACATAACTATGAAGAATTAGGACTAAAACCTGAGCTGTCTTATTGAGAAGAGCCGGTCAAGATTCTTTATTCAAGAGAACAAGTGTTGAGAAACACGATTAATCATCTGGTAATATTTCTATGGAAACCCCATAAGATGGAAGAGGCAACGTGGGAACCCGAATAACTTATGATAAATAACCACCTGAGACTTTTATGCAGTAATATTCAAGAAATCTCGAGGACATCAGTTTTTGAAGGAGGGGAGAATGTAACACGCCAAGCATCCATGGTATGCTTCTCTTTTATAATATAGTTGTGTGTGTTATACACAACATACAGTTCTAACACACCACAATAAATAAAACTAGCTGTTATGAATAGTAATACCAAATTTTTTAAATTTTTTAAATTTTATCTTTAAAAATGGACTTCATTTTTGGATTCAGAATATCGAAAATAGATTTGGGTGATTTTTTGGTATTTTTCTGAGAACATTAAACTTTTGATGAATAGTGAAAAACACTATGTTATAGTTTAAAACAAAATTTTATTTAAATAATTATTCATTTTACTTAAATATATTTTAGGTCAAAATAGATACATAATACCTATATCAGTTCAATGTAATTCTTTGGAGTCAGTTTAAAATAATTTTTGACATATAAAAATTTTATGGAAAATTTCCCCGTTTTTTACCTATCTCCTAGGAGAATTTGCAAATTCACATAAAACATAATTTTACCGCTTATGTGAAGGAAATTTCAAAAATTTGAGAGACATGGTTGATATCAATAAATAAAATGTGGTTCTATAAGATGCAAATAATTTTTGGTGAATAGTAACTTTTTTACTTTTATTTACCATGGTTAAAAGTAAATAGGGTATTTAAGGGTATAAATGATATTATTATTACACTAAAATATGTCCTAATTCTATTGTATAAGTATAATTAGACCAAAACAGACTTTGGAATAAAATATGAACCTCTTTGGTACACATGGATTATATTAGGACACTTATTATTATTTTATTTAAAGAATATTTAAGAGATTTAAAATCAATGTTTAATAACTAAATCCTTTTTAATATAGGGTAATACATAAGATAAATTTGACTATAATAATTCATTAAAAAGATAAAAATATTTCCTACTTAATGGTATTTTATTTATATTTTATAGACATAATATAATTTAAAATATATATGACACAATGATGGTGCATTAATTACCTAATTAATGAAATATTAAAATAATTGATATTATAAATACCCAAATAAATGTAATTTGAGTATTTTTATGAATTAACCCAATTTTCTAGGTTAATATGACATATTAGGCTTGGTTACATGAATTTTTATCTATGTAATAATGACGTTATGAATTTAGCAAAAAAAAATACCAAATAGAGTCAAAATTGACATAAAATAGTTTTTAAAACAAATATTATATTATTAATTGATATTCTACTCCTAAAAATGAAAGTTTCATCCAAATGACATATAAAATGGGAGGTGTATCATTAATTAACCACTTGGGGTTCTCTTGGATATTTATAGTATGTTTATTAACCATATAATATAAAAATACATAGGGACATGGTAAATGTCAAACTATTTAACTAAGAGTTAAATCTAAAAGATAAATTTAATATAATGTCACAAACCTGTCTATAAACTATTTTTTGAGTGTTTTTAGACCCATACCCACCTCAGACTATATATAATCCATTTTGGATCCAATAGAAACAGAAAATTATTTTATTATAATATAATATTTCTAGTTTTTCCTAAGCTGCCCTCAACCCTCTTATAAAAAGGCACTCCCCCTTCTCTCTAATTCACACCGTCAAAGCCATTTGAATCAGCCAACACCTGCAAAAATATCTTCTCAACTATCCTCCCTTCATATTATAGGCCTTCCAGACATAAATCCAACCTACTCTGCCCATTTGATCAAATGAAAAGGAAGAACCCGAAGAAGAGTTAAATATTTAATCCCCTATTTGAAGTTCCTTTCTTCTTCCACTTTCTTTTTCATTGTTGTTTCCATTATGAAATAATAACTCCGGTATCTTACATATACTATGATGTTATTGTAAATATGGAACATCCAAATTCATTATTATATCCATACTTTGAATGACATGTCACCATATGTGTGTACGTACGGCTTACCGTCTCCACGTCGTGGTGTAATTGTTATTCAATACATTATTATTTGGATGGGTATAATAATGATGTGTAAATGATGTAAATGTGTAATATAACATGATAATGATTCGTTATATATGATATACCTTCCAATTATATATTATTTTAATATCAAAATAATGATATTGTCACTCGTGTGTACATACGAATTTCCGTCTCCACAAACGCGATGAGATTCATTCCCCATCTTATCCATTAAAGAAAAATTATCATTAGATGATTAAAAATAATGTTTAAAGTCTTTATATATTTTTGGATATTAAAATGATACATCTAATCCCTAACAAATATGACTCAAAAAACATTGAATATAAATAAACATGAATCTGTTAACACCCGAAACAATGATAGTACTAAGATATTGTTAACAAAAGAATGTTAAAAGATCATATATGATAACATATTAATTTATATGATTCTTGTATAATTTAATAACAACTATTTCACCATTATATAGGATATTAACCTACCCTCAACCATGTAAAAGTACAAGGTAAGGTTTAATTTTGCAATCTCTTTATTATCCAAGGTTGTTTTTCAATAAGTATGTACTGGCATATCATTTTCACCCACATCCATGATTCTTGAAAATATATTTCAAAACATTATTACAATTTTATATACTATGGTTTAATGAAAATTTTACCCTTATTTTACTTTTATATAATTTTTATAAAGGAATCTTTTCGTCATTTTCCAAACAAGGTCCTTTATAACATTTTCGACAAAATTAAGGTAAGATTGTTTTTTTTAACTTATACGCTGGGTGTGGCTATTTTCTGCCATTATACCAACATCAAAAAATCCCTTATATTCTTATAATAATATTACCAAAATAAATGTTTTCTTTTATAATTATATAAATTTTAAATCATTTCAAAATAGAAAAAGATATTTCTATAAAAAAAGTCTTTGATTTCATCTATGTCAAAATCTTTTGACGGATTTTAAGTTTTTTTGAAGTTGATTTATTAGGATACAAAACATCCATATTTTATTGATGTTTTTGTGATTTGTTTGACTGTGGATGTGTTATATTTACACCATTCATGGATTATGGATAATGTATTGACATTTTGTATGATTGTTTCCATATGAATTTTTATTTCATGTTTAAACCATTTCATATGTGGAATGAATTGGACTTAGTAAGTGACGGGTGGATCCCGCTATATCTCTTCGATTAAACGGTAGGTCTCATCAGAAAAACTAGTGTCTTTGCACTAGGGGTTGACAAAATATTATTTTTAATCATGGAACAAGGCCTTGACTATGTGGTTATGATGGTGTGGAATTATTTATTCAATCATTAAGAAAGTGGCTATTGATATTGCATCTGACTATTAGACTAGTAGAATATCCATGTGAGTATGTAAAATGCATTATTTTATTTTATCCTTTCCATATTATATTAAATTTAATGTTTAAAAGGATTTTGTTTTAGTCTTATACATTGCCTTAAATGTTTATGCTTATTTGTGAATGTTTCCACCATATTGTTATCCTTATTGAGTATCTAAGCTCACTACTTTCTATGTTCTATTTTTCTCAGGATGTGAAAAAGTATTTTATGAATAAACTTTTGGGATACTATTAGGGGATATTAGTGTGTTCTATGGAAACATTTTAGTTTTAGTTTTCTATTTTATGATGTAATTTAAGCCTTATGAATTTAACTATTAATTTCAAGGCTATAAAGTAATCAGTCTTTCGAGATTTGATATTTTGTGATAATTCCAATGATACATAATAATGCACCGACTCTGGGTAACTGGGGCCAGGGTGTTAAATATTTGGAAAAAATCAAATGAAATGTTATGTAGTTGGATATATTAAATAATATTCTATTTGGATTGCTTTGAATTAAATGGTCAAATAAGATTAAAAAATAATTTATGTGTAATGATTTCTACTATAAATGTCTTTAACACATTGAAATATACTATTCATCTTATTTATAAATAAGAAAATGCCGTTTTTTTTCAATAGTGATGAGATATATTTGAAGACAATGATTTAGACAATAATGTTAATTATGTTAGGTTATGAAAACAAATTAAAGACTTATTATCTAAATCCATATAATTCATATTAATATATCCAAATATTTTTGTCAAAATAATATTGTATATGTTTCAAAATTTACCACTACTGTTATAAAATATATGATTATTTTCATTAATAGAATCAATAGATCAATATATTTTTACAATTGAACTATAAATTGTTTTTGTCATTGCATGTTTTGGAACATTAATTAATAATGAATAAATTTTAAAATATTTTTTTGTTTGTTTTTTCTCAACCATCAGTGTAATTTTTTATTTATGAATTATTATCTTATTCAAAATAACCAATATTTAAATTCATGTTCGAATATAAAAATTCAAGTGTATATTGGTTTTCATGTTCATCTAGAGGACTGATGTCTAAATATTTTTTCACTCTCTTTATAATGTTACATTATAACATGTATTCTCTAATAGTTGAGTCTTATCCCCACCCCTTGTCATATGTTGTGAATTTATACATGTCCCTTTATAGGGATGCATAATGGTTCTCGAATCCTTTGTATTAGATATATCTTATAAAGAAATAAGAAACAAAAAATTCTCTCATTTTAGTGTTTGAAATGATTGGTGGGAAAATATATTCATTTAAGTTAATCTACCTAAACTCATGTTTCTTAACTCATGGGTAAATAACTTTTATTTTATTTTTTATAGAACAATTTATTAGGAATATATTTTCATAAAACATTTACGTCGGGCAACACATTATACATCCCCAAGTTGTGCCTCTATAAAACCTTGAATGAGTGGGGGAGTAACTGTCATAGGATGGATTTAAGATGATCCATCACTATCCCCAAAGGATAACTACAACGCGTCTAGATCTTTTCTATTGCCTCACTCAGTAACTGTAGATCAGAACTCCTGAAGAGTTCATCTACTAATATTTTCCCCTCTCCAATAGTGTATAATATCGTATTTTCATTGTCCTAGAGGAACACCAACCATATATATTGTCTCAAGATCATGCCCTTCTGTGAGAAGATATACCTGAGGCTCTTTTGATCATAGTAAACAATAAATCGTTCTCCTATAATGTAGTGTAGATGCATTTTCATCCCCAAGACCACAACATCCAACAATAGTTCATTGTTAGCATAGATCTTCTCATTCCATCACAACTGCTGCGATTCGTAGGTGATCACTGCTCACTGCTACATCAGGAAACAACCGAGTCCAGTCGCTGATGTGTCGCAGTAGACTACATACCCAACACCCCCTTCTGGTAGCCTCAAGACTGGGGAACTCTTTAGTCTCTTCCTCGGTTCCTAAAAACTCATATGGAATCTCTCCATCCACACAAACAGTTTACCATTCTTTTTAAAAGATGATAATGGTCCTACAACTCTGGAAAAGTCAATTATAAAACACCAGTTTTACTCATCCAATCCCGTGAATCTCCACACCTCGGTCACACTCCTGGGTGGCTCTCAAGCAACCACTATCACTATCATTTCCAGATCCACTACAACCCTACACTCCAAGTTAATTTTCCCCAAGAAGTGGGATTCTTGTATCCAGAATAGAAACATCAAGATATTTCCTTAAATCTGGTGCTCTTGGAGTGTATCTTGATCTATCTTTAGATATGTGGTGTGATCCTCCTACAATGTTGAGTATATCAAGATTTTTTAAATGAAGACCACCATGAATAAATCTAGGTAAGGCTCAAAGATCTTGATCATGATCCCCAAGAAAACTTCTGAAGCATTGGTTATGATTAAGGGATTTACCATGAACACATAGTTGCCATACCGATATTTGAAGGCTATCTTCCATACGTCCTCGTCGCATACCCTGAGTTGATGATAGCTTAATCTAAGGTCTATATTTGAAACCCATTGTGTTCCCTTCAGCTGGTTGAATAGATCATCAATCATTGGCAGTGGATACTTGTTCTTCATGGTCACCTATTTTAGTCACCGATGGTCCACACAAAGCCTTAGACTCTCATCTGCCTTCATGGCTAACAAATTAGGAGATTCCCATGGAGAATTACTAGGCCTTATGAATGCATTCTTCTACAAGTCCACAAACTGTACCCCCATCTCACAAAGCTTTTTGGGGGATATCTGATATACATGCATAGATATCGGTGTTTTCCTAGGGTACATGTTGATTTATAAGTACACCTATCTATGAGGAGGAAGTCCCTGAACATCCTCAGGAATGAAATATGCATACTAGTCCACCACTACAAGATATCTCAGACTCCTCCCATTAACTTCTTTGAGGGTAAAACTAGCCAATTGATGAGTGACTGGATAAACACACCTTCGAGAGATTCCATCGTATTCTACAAATTTTTCATTCTCTCTGGTGATGGAAACCCTGGTCCCATCGACATGGATTCATCGCACATTGAACCTACAACAGTTGATCTGAGCATGGACTATGGATTGCCAGTCCATACCCAAGATGGCGTCGTATGGCCTCGACACCGCTACAAATATATCCCAATCATAGCAATCACCAACTAGAGTGATCTCACACATTCTTAACTAATGTATAATAGTCAAATCATATACCATAAGAGTCTCTAATTTTAATGATCGAGCTAAAAAATCCATAAGAATCTTCTAGCACTGAATGAGTGTCTTGGCAATTAAATAGTGACTAGAACATGTGTCTACAAAAACTGCATCTATTGTGTAATAGGTAGAGATCATACCTCTATTCATCTTGGGAGAAATGTTGTACAATGACTCTACCACATGAATATGTGCTCTTCGTTTTCCATATGATCCCTGTGATTGGGGAGGACCACTTGGGGGTGGTGGTGGTAGAACCTCAAACCGTCATCCATGACCTGCTGCACGTCTAGCTCCTCCACCACATCCACCACTCTGCAAACCTCCTTGCATAGACCATGTCCACAACATCGGTGGTCCCTCAGTCATATGTTGATTTCTATGCATGGTTTCATATAGTCTCGAGCCATGTGTCCCTATCCTCTACAAGAGTAACAAGATTTGGTCCTTATAATGCATCCTCTGTCTCGTGAGATCTGCACCTCTGACCCTGCATCTAGGGGGCATCCACCAGATGGTCTAGCCTGCTTGGTCCTCTACTTTATCTTCCTACTACCTGCTGCATTAGACTCTTATACCTATCATCTGGTTGTGGATCTCTCCATCAGTGCCTACTCTGCTAAGAATCCCTCGATGAATAATGCTCACTCGAGCACTCCATCCTACGTCTAGTTATTGAGTTACATCATTGACACTCTGATATCCTGTCAGAGATCATGTACACTGGTTCATTCCCTAAATAATGGGTCCCATACCATATCATTAGATTAGAGTGAGAGGTTTGTGAATATCGCCATGTACTGGGCCACAAATAGGCTACCATGTTGTAAGTGATGTAGCCCCTGGAAACACACTGACTATAAAGTCTCTAGTATAAACATCGCTCAGAAGAGGGTCTATAAGTCCAACTATGAGAGTGGTGCCTTGTCATTCATATAGAGGCTCTTACTCCACCATCTCCCAATATATCCTTGGAAGAGGATAGCATCTATGATCCCCCATTTGATCTGTTGGCATCTCAACAAAGCGAAAAAGTCATGCCGTAGCCTCCAGCCTGTCCTCAGCTACATAAATATCTGTCGCTCCTCGAAACATCAAAGGCCTATATCTCTAGAACTCGTGCAACGTGCTCAGTCAGCATGCACAGTATACCAGTGGGGCTAGTGGAAACTGCTGCCCTCCAAGTGGTGGTGATGCTGGTACACCACCCGAAGGTGCCAACAGAGTAATATGGCCCTGCACCGAAACCTCATCGATCAGTGGGCGATCATCGTGTACTTTATCTGGAATCATGGATGGTTTTTATGTGGCTGCATCCTTAAATATAATAGGTTCACCATGGTCAAAAGTTATACATGTTGATCTAACTCGAAAGAGATCATAAGTAAAAAACATAAAAAAAAACAATCAATGTTTTCATGCATGCAGTCGGAAATCAGAATTTATGATCCTGGTGAATGGACACGCCAGCCTCCACACCAACATTGGAATCCCCAAACTGAAAAATGTAATAGAAAACATAACACTATTGCTCCATTAAAAAAATCAGAGTCCTAATTCTTCGGTTGAACCACCTCCTTTGATTCCACATTGGCACGACCCATCCCTTTGGGCCCGTACCATGAGTACCCCAATCTAGACATCCATTGGCCAGGGGTTGGAAACTAGCACTAGAAATGTGTATCCCTAAAATGGGAATGGATTTCCTTTAAATCTGTACAAACACAAAATCCAAGAACACAAAAAGATGAAACCATGTAATATAAATACAATAGTAAAAGTGTGTATAGAAATTAAAAGGGGCTGAAATACAAGACCAACTAAAAAGGGTAAAAGAACAACAGAAAACAGAAAATAGCTCCTTAGATTGTCCACCACAGATCCTACATAAATGGTATGTAAAACTCATCTATATTGCTCTCTATGTCAACCAGTCACCCCCATGTACCACCTAGTCCTTGATATTATATTCTCAGCTGAGATACTCGTCGTCTGCATAAGACACAACAAGGTTCGGGTGAAGCCAGTGTAGGGGTGAGTATAACAAAAGCCAGTCGGGCCATCATGACCCTTGAATGTCTCTCAATATACGAAAATGGAAAACACAAAACAACTATCTCAATCACAAATAACAATGAAAAATGCTCAGATAAATCCAGGTATAACATAAGTACAGAAGCACAGAAGATTAGTCGTAATGAGAGATCATCTTATTTTGTCAAGGGTTCTGCTACTAATACAGAAAGGATCTATCAGTGCTGATTTAAACTAGATTTCTAGGTTTTTTTCTAGATAGGTTTTCTAGGTGTTGATCCACATATTATTTATAGGTGCTGATCTACACAGGAACGCTAGGTGCTGAACCACAAATGGTTGTTAATCATTCTTCATAACTCATCCATCCATTGGATTCTCATACATTGTACCTTTGATACTGGGAGTACCATTTCCACCAGCCTTCAGTCATATTTCAACTTCCACAAAGTCCCATGAAGAAGTATCCCAATTATCATTCATGTCATAAGGGTTCCAATGCAATAGATGATGCGTTAGTCAGATGCCCAGTCTGAGAGTTATAGGCATTTTTGTGCCGAGGGCCCGGTTGGATTCAGATAAGATCCAACTCTACCATACTACAACATTTCCAAAATGTAGATAGAGTATCTCAAAAGGGCCTTCTCCTTCCAAGGATTCTATATCCATAGACGATTCATAAAATGTATTTCTTTTTTGTTATTTACGACCATTTAAGCGTATCTGGGCTGAAATGGGTATGGGTCCTACCCGGCCCAGCCCGAATCGACTGGGCCACAGAACGGACCACCCCAAACCTACTGGGCCTGGCCGCAGTAGGCTCGACCTGCTGGGCAACATAACGTCTACGCCCACAAGCTAGTGAAACCGACACAAGGGGTCGCACGACCCCTCATTCACAAAGGGCTCAAAGAGCCATTCAGCTCTTGTGAAATAGGCACCTCTATGTGGCGCTGCCTCGGTTAGAAGTATGACCCGTGTGATGTCTGTCCCCTTCTTTATGGCCCGCGATGGTGCATCACTCCCTACCAATGTGGTTGGCTGAGGGCCAGCGAAGGGCAAGCTTCCCATCTGGTCCACCATGGGTCCACACCAACACTTCTTCCTCGGGGCTTCAGTGATGCTCCAGAGCTACGTTTTCACTCCCATTTGCGCCTACTAGCCTTTCTAGATGCCACCACATCTATGTGACCCTCTCATTCATGTTTCAGTCAAACTCAATATTATCATGCAATGAACGCAAAGATAAATCCAATGGACGAGGGTATGTTCCTTGTTCGTTCATCCTGTTCCCTCTGCATTACCATCATATCTAGAGGGTATCAAATATAAATGTCACATAGATATTGATTAAACCCGATTCAAATCTCTCACATCAAAACACAAAAAATTGTAGAATGAGTAAATGAAATGAGTGTTTCTTGAATTTAATAACATCCCCCACCTCCAAAATTGTTGGAGGTGTCGTAATTGTGGTAGGAAAGGAGTCCTTCTGGATGAAGTCATTAGAGTACATTGATCCCGATTCGTTTCATCCAAAACATCCATCCTTTATTAGTGGATGTTTTTGAAGTACTTCGCCAAAGGTTCTATTCAGGATGAAGTCATGTAGAAACACCCAACTATAGATCTATTTAAATATAGGGGGAGGGTGAGTAACACATCTAAAGAATTAATGATGTTCATTAATGAATGAACCTCTTAATTCTCATCTGAATGGTTACAAAGACCACGATTCAAGCCATTAAATTGATTGACAATCCATCAGTCCCACCACACATCCACTACGCAACCAAAGGTAGGAAAAAAAATAAAATAACTATTTTTATGTTATTTTATTATTTCCATAAACGTCGAAAAAACTAACATTTTTACGTGGCCAACTATAGTCGAAGGTAAGCCTCCCCTAAGCAAATCATGACATTAGGGATTCAATGGGGCCATCATATTTTTAATCTGGGCACCAGTTAAAAAGATAGAAAATTTGGCCCATTTGTTTACTGATTGTGCATTAGAAAAAGTTCAAAAATCCATTTCGGGAACACCATGCCTCGAAATCAAGCTCCGTTAATTTTTTTAGACTCAAAATATTCAAAAATAATTTAATATATATATATATATGGAATTTTTGGGTCTTTATAAAAATAAATGTATCTTTTGAAGCTAAATTAAATACTGGATTAAAAGAACCTAATGTATTTATGACTTACCTATTTTACATGATATAAATCCTATCCTTTCCTTTTATGTGTCCTTTATACTTTAACATTATTTAATACTTTTCTTACATACCAATTAATTATTCTCTATTCTTTATAAACATATATAATTGGTTATTGTTATCAATTAATTAAAATATCCCATATAACCGATTATTCACAATTTTAAAGTTTATGTATTATAAGTAATTTATTTTATCAAAAAGAAATAATTTGAATTAAAAATTTTGAAGATAAAAACACAGAATACAGATTTTATTTCAACATTTTATGTTTTAAAATATTTATAATATTAATGTTTTAGTCACTATAATATAAAATAAAAAACATATGATATTATTATATTCACAATGTTTTATGATCATTACAATTATAAAATCCAATTTTATATTTATATTTTTTCATTAACCATTTTCAATTACTTTATATCCTCATTTAATTTTTTTTTATTTGTTATTAAATATATTTTTGGCCTCACTAGTGATTTTAGCCAACACACCATAATCATTACATTATTTTCAAATTTCACCATTGTTCCCACTCATTTGAGGGGTATTATATTGTAACAGCCCGAGATTTTATAAAAAAAAATTTCTTTTTAATTTTATTAATGTCTTGTGTTGTACGCTACACCAAAAGGAGCTTGCACAACACACATCCTTGACTTGACTTGCATTACACGCAATCGCGACCTTCCTCGATAGCGTGTGTAGTACGCAATACCGAGTTTCACTAAACAACGATATGCTATAAAAATATTATTAAAACTAGCAGTTATGAATAGTAATAACCACTTTTTGAAATCCAGTAAATCTTATTTTTCAAAATGAACTTTATTTTTGGATTCGGAGTATCGAATTTAGCCTAAGGTGAAATTTTGGTACTTTTCGGATAACTTTCATATTCTGATGAATAGTGAAAATTACTAAATTATAATTAAAAACAACTTTTTTAATCAAAATAATTAATAGTGATAAATAATTAATTTGAGTGGTTTTAAAGTATATTTAGAATATATTTTTACAATTTAATACAATGTTGGTCATTGGATGTAGTTTCACATTTAAACTAGACATAAACAAGTGTCAATCTTTTGATAGATATTGTTTCTTAAAAACACGCTATTTGTTTTAACAGCGGAATTTAATTATAAAATTAATTAATGCAACTTTTATGTTATGAATTTGGTAAAATAGACTTCATTTTTGAATTCGGAATATGAAATATAGCTTGGGATGAAATTTTGGCATTGTTCTGAAAAACATCAATTTTTGATGAATAGTGAAACTACTAAGTGGTAGGTTAAAAACTGAATTTTGCATAAAACTTAATTTTACCGCTTCTGTGAATAGAATTTCGAAAATCCGAGAGACACGGTTAATATCAAGGACTAAAATGTGGTTCAATGAGATGAAAATAATTTTTTGGTGAATAGTAACTTTTTATTTTTTTTACCACGGTTAATAGTATATAAGGTAACTAAGGGTAAATATGATATTAATATTACCCTAACACATGTCCTAATTCTATTGGACAAGTGTAATTCGACCAAAAACAAACTTAGGAATAAAATATGACCATTTAGGCCCACTTGGATTAGATTAGGACATTTATTATTAATTTATTTAAAGAAGGGTTAAAAGAGTTAAAATCAATGTATATTTACTAAAACATTTTTAATATGGGGTTATACATAAGATAAATTCGATTGTAAATATTCATTAGAAAGCTAAAAAGATTTCCTACATGATGGTATTTTATTTGTAATTTTTAGACATCAAATAATTTAATTTATTTATGACACAAAGATGATGCAGTTAACGAAATATTGACATAATTGATGTTATAAACACCAAAATAAATGTAATTTGAGACTTTTTATGAATTACACTAATTTTCTAGGTTACTATGATATATTAATGTTGATTTAATCAACTTGGTTCGAACATTTAATTCTGTTATGACTTTCCCAAAAATCATATATCAAATAGTGTCAAAATTGACACAAAATAGTTTTTAAATCAAATATTATATTATTAATTGTTATTGTATTCCTAAAAATCTAAGGTTCGGCCAAATTATTTAGATAAGGATATATATATTAATAATAAACAATTTTGGGTTCGTTTGGCATGTTATTGTAAGTGTATTAACCATATAGTGAAAGAAAACAAAAAGACATGATAAAAGTTAAATTATTTATCTTAGAGTTAAATCTAATTGATAAGGTTAAAATAATATCCTAAACTTGTCTAAATTCTATTGGTTGATAGGATTTCGACCCATCCCCACTTTAGCTTCGAAATAAGACCCTTTGTAACCATTATAAACCGATTTTGACTTTAATATAAAATAATATTTTGAGATATTCCTAAGGTGCCCCTCTCCTCCCCTATAAAAGGACACCTCCTCCCCCTCCTCCTCACACCAATTTGAGCACTCAAGCTCAGCCAACCCCTGCCAAAATTCCTTCTCCACTTCCCTAGCAACATCCTAGAGGTTCTGGTCTTCCTCAAAGACCAATTCTAGTGCCCTAAGAAGCGGTCTCAAAGAGGCACTTCAAAGAAGAGGTAATTACCGTTACCAATTCTTTCATCTTTATTTCTTCTTCCACTTCTTCTTCTTAGGTTGTTTCATTATGAAGTAATAACATCAGTATCACTCATATACTGATATGTTATTATAAGTATTAAACAACCCTATTTCACCATCTATCCATCCTACGGAAAAAGAAATCACCGCGCGTGCGTACGTACGGAATACCGTCTCCACGCCGTGGTGTAATCAATTTTCCACCACCACCTTACATGGATGGGTATAATGGTGTAAAGAATAACTATACATAGTTATTACAACATCATATTGATTCTTATATATTGTATAATCCACTCCAATTCAATTCAATATTTATAGAAATGATATCATCGCTCGTGCGTACGTACGGACTACCGTCTCCACGACGCGATGAGATTCAATCTCCATGTTAACCATTTAAGAATGATTATAATGTATATATAAGAAATAATAATGAAATATATGACATTATAAAGCTACTGGATTTATGTATATATATACATATGTATGTCATCTACTTACTTCCATTTCAAGACATTAAGGAAAGAAAAACAGCGTTCATGCGTACGTACGGACTACCGTCTCCATGAACGGTGTTTTTCATTTTATTTATCTACCTATTATATATATATATACTGAATATATATGATATATAAATCATATTCTGGAAGTAAGTAAATCATGATATAAGTAATAATGATGTCAAGAACAACAAGTCAAAACACCTACGTTAAATGAAACGATTTTACCCAAAACGCTTCTTTAACATGGAATTTACAAAAGAACGGGTAATATAATGTCATAAGTGAACCATATATGATATCATAACAATGAATATGATTCTGTAATAAGTCAATAACATGATTTAAATCAGTATACAGGAGGTTCGGACACTTACAAAGCAAGTCGGACCTAAGGTAAGGGAAATATCACAATCTCATTTTTATCCGAGATTGTTTATTCGTAAGTATTTACTGGGGTGTATTTTATCATCCACGTCCATGTTCCTTCAATATGTAATATTGTTTCCATCCACTTACAATAGTTTAAATCCAATTTTACTCTTCGGTGAGTTTTTAGTAAAGAATATGAAAGGAATCTTTTGTCGCTTTTTCATACGAGGTACTTTTTGACTTTTTCGACAAAAGTACGAGAAGAATGTTTTTTTAACTTATACGGCACGAACGGATTTATACTGTTTTACAAAGCCTTATTTTCATGAAGCTTACTCTAAAAGATTTCATGACTATTTTCAATAAAATATCTTTCTTTTAAAATTGCATGATGTTTTGTGAAAAGAAATTGATTTTGAAGAAGAAAGGATATTTTCCTCAAGAATTCAATTCAAGTGTTTTATCAAAATTATTTTCCATCTAAGATAATAAAGGGTTCTGTTTTTATCTCTATTATTATATTGATTTGATCATGTTATGATGGAATTATTTTTTTATGAATTCCTTTATCTTATATGAATTGTTTTATGATGTCATGTTGTTTAAGAATCCCATTTTTATTACATGGGTTACACTATGATGTATGTTTTATGATTATGTGGCACACATAAGAAAGGATTCATTATAAGATGGGTGGGACCTATATCTCCCTCCAATGCATTGGGTAAAGATTTCATATCTCATGAGATAGACATGGCTGGAATGGTAGGTTATACCGGTTCAGTGAAACAGGACTGAAACGAGGATTACTCGGTTCAGAAAGGGACTTTGTCCACTAAGATAGTCTTGGCAATGAGTCTTGACTAACAAGAAATGATTCTCTATGATTATGTGTGTATGCCACAATGAGTAATGTTTTAAGTTATGGTTTCATTTTCACTACTATGATTTATCCCATGTTATGAAATTATGCTCTCTTTTGCAGGTTAAGATTTCCAAAAATGTTATGTTCTTATGAAAATTATGTGATTGATATTTCTTTTGTTTACCCTTACTGAGCATTTGAGCTCACCCTTTTATGTTTTCTTTTCCCCAGGATATAAAGAAAGGTTTTAGGTAAAAAAAAAGGAAGATCTTTGTGGGAGATTTTGAAGATCTTTCACCAGGATTAGAAGATTACGTTCCGAGTTTCCAAAGACACTAAACTATTACGATCCTTGTGTGTGTATTTTTGTTATGTATTAAGTATTCCGCAAAAGTAATGTAATGTCCATGTACGTCAAGATACGGGTCTCTACAGTTGGTATCAGAGGAAAGTTTTAGTCAACCTTTGGAAACTAGGATGCGAAAACGTTAGTGAGATCCCTAGAGATATTTCTAAGGTATGTCTAGGGATGTCCCTAGGGATAAGTATACGTATAGGTTATAGTAATAGAATTACGCTAACGATCATAGAATTAAACCTAAGATGTTGGATATTGAAGGTACTCCCCCTTTATTATGTAGTTTTCCCTAGCATGATTTTTGCCTCTCACACTATTCTTTATGGGTTTTAGACGATGGCTGGAACCCGAAGGAACCGTGTTGATCAATGCAATGGACAATGCAATGATTGCCCTCCTGAACAAACAAATGTTATGGGAGATGGAGTGCAAAATCTTATTGCTATACTTACACAAGCTATGAATCATTCTGGACTTCCAAATGAGCAGAGAAGAGAACAATATTCTATTGAGTTCTTCATGAGGCAACGTCCACCTTCTTTCAGTGGGTCTACTGATCCATTAGTTGCTGAACAATGGATTAGTACTACTGAAAAGATATTTTCAGTTCTTCAATGTTCTGAACATGATAAAGTCATCTTAGCAGTATATCGTTTGGAAGGTGAAGCTGATCAATGGTGGAATCTTATCAAGAATACGAGGCCAAGAGATGAAATTGAGTCCATGGAATGGGACGAGTTCAAGAACTTGTTTTTCAGTAAGTACTTCCCTCGTATTCTTCGAACAAAGATGGAGAAAGAGTTTCTTGAACTAAAGCAAAGGGATGATGAATCTGTTGGTACCTATGAAGCAAATTTTACAAGACTTGCAAGGTATGCTTCTGGAATTATCATCCAACCTGAAAGTAAAGTTGATCGATTTTTCAGTGTCTTAAAACCAAGTCTTCGAAGGGCATTAGCTATAAGATACATCAGTAGCTATGAAGAAATTGTGCGTTGTGCTATCAAGGTAGAAATGGAAGTTGGTGTTACATATCCATCTCATGGTTTTGACAAGAAACGAAAGATGGAGTTCAAGGAGAAATCTCAGAATAATGGTGAAAAGAAGATGAATGTTTCCTTATGCACAAAGTGTGGAAAGAAGCATGGTGGAGATTGTCTAAAAGGGACTAGAAAATGTTTTAAGTGTGGAAAAGAAGGTCATCGAGCAGCTGAGTGTCGAAGTAATGGAAAAAGGGTTTCTAATGATGTGAATAAAGCAAACACTGCAGAGAACGCACCGCCAACACTTCAATGCTTCAAGTGCAAGGAAATGGGGCATTATGCTAATAATTGCCCTAATCCAAGGGTTAGTGATGATCAACATGAGCAACCACTGAAGGCAAAGGACAAAGGGAAATCACATGCGATCACTATTGGAAATGTTGAATATGACAACGATGTGGTGGAATGATTAAGTGTTTATGTAATGGGATTCCAAAATAATGTTGTATCATTGAGTATTGCAATATTTATTGATGTGGTATTCAAAGTGATTGAGATATTTTTTGGAAATAAGATGATATGCGCATAATGAAGACGAGAAAATGAAATGTTTAATAGTATTCATGAGCTCATGATTGATATAAGGACTATGTGATATCATGGTTTGAGTATATAGAATTTTGAGGATTTTGGTATGTGGAAAGTGTTAACTTTTAACTGCACTCATGTTTTCACTAAGGTATTCAAGAGAATACACGATTAAGGACTTTGAATGTTTGGAATGTGACCAACAAGACATATCTTATGATATGTGGGGATCAACGACAGTATTAAATCTCTGGTAATCGTTGTCACTATATTATGTGAGTAGACTGCAGTATTATGTATAAGCCTAAAGATTAGACTGGATTATGTTGGACATAAGTTAGTATTGTTTAAGGATAGAAGATTTTCGATATTATTGATGGGATGTTATAGTAACGTAGTTTTAGAAAAAGGGACAACCTGCAGGATGGGCGACAACCCATCGCTTCGGACAAGGCTGTAGGAATCGAACCCACAACCGAAGTGCGACTGGCCTTTATCGCCTACCACTGGCCTACAGGAAGTCCCTATTTAGTAGAAACTAGTTTTATTATATTAAGCAGTATGATATATGAAGTATAAGTCCATTTTAGGAACTATATATGATTAATCTCACTATAGAATGACTTATGTATATTTAATAACTTTTGCTAACCTTTTGTTTGAGACAGATGGAATGAACAATCATTCTATCACATGATCTGCTAACACTTCACGAATAAAAAATTCAACTTCATTTATTTAAGAAATGAAGTGGAAATTGTTCAAGGCACGAACAAAAGTGAGATTGTACCAAAATAAAGTAAGTATTTATTTTAAGCAAATTTTCAACTTTAGGGAAATGATCTTGAAAACCAAAAATGTTGTCCTAGTGATCTTATACCTGATGAATCAGATGGTACCTTATATCGTCACAAATTTATGGATTTGTGATTACTGGCTTTTCTATAGCCATGTTCTCTACCACTCTCCATCAGAACATGATGGTTAGATTTCTCTTCCATATCCATATTTTTACCTATGTGGAAACCCAGTGATTAGTTTATTTGGGTAATCGTTACATTTCATACTTTAGTTTTTAAAGCCAAGTTTTGGTATTCCCTTTTACGATGTGGGTTTCTATTAAAGAAACTTTCAAATAGTAAACCATTTATAACCCCGACGAATTTCGAGGGCGAAATTCATTTTAAGGGGGGTAGAATGTAACAGCCCGAGATTTTATAAAAAAAATTTTCTTTTTAATTTTATTAATGTCTTGTGTTGTACGCTACACCAAAAGGAGCTTGCACAACACACATCCTTGACTTGACTTGCATTACACGCAATCGCGACCTTCCTCGATAGCGTGTGTAGTACGCAATACCGAGTTTCACTAAACAACGATATGCTATAAAAATATTATTAAAACTAGCAGTTATGAATAGTAATAACCACTTTTTGAAATCCAGTAAATCTTATTTTTCAAAATGAACTTTATTTTTGGATTCGGAGTATCGAATTTAGCCTAAGGTGAAATTTTGGTACTTTTCGGATAACTTTCATATTCTGATGAATAGTGAAAATTACTAAATTATAATTAAAAACAACTTTTTTAATCAAAATAATTAATAGTGATAAATAATTAATTTGAGTGGTTTTAAAGTATATTTAGAATATATTTTTACAATTTAATACAATGTTGGTCATTGGATGTAGTTTCACATTTAAACTAGACATAAACAAGTGTCAATCTTTTGATAGATATTGTTTCTTAAAAACACGCTATTTGTTTTAACAGCGGAATTTAATTATAAAATTAATTAATGCAACTTTTATGTTATGAATTTGGTAAAATAGACTTCATTTTTGAATTCGGAATATGAAATATAGCTTGGGATGAAATTTTGGCATTGTTCTGAAAAACATCAATTTTTGATGAATAGTGAAACTACTAAGTGGTAGGTTAAAAACTGAATTTTGCATAAAACTTAATTTTACCGCTTCTGTGAATAGAATTTCGAAAACCCGAGAGACACGGTTAATATCAAGGACTAAAATTTGGTTCAATGAGATGAAAATAATTTTTTGGTGAATAGTAACTTTTTATTTTTTTTACCACGGTTAATAGTAAATAAGGTAACTAAGGGTAAATATGATATTAATATTACCCTAACACATGTCCTAATTCTATTGGACAAGTGTAATTCGACCAAAAACAAACTTAGGAATAAAATATGACCATTTAGGCCCACTTGGATTAGATTAGGACATTTATTATTAATTTATTTAAAGAAGGGTTAAAAGAGTTAAAATCAAAGTATATTTACTAAAAAATTTTTAATCTGGGGTTATACATAAGATAAATTCGATTGTAAATATTCATTAGAAATCTAAAAAGATTTCCTACATGATGGTATTTTATTTGTAATTTTTAGACATCAAATAATTTAATTTATTTATGACACAAAGATGATGCAGTTAACGAAATATTGACATAATTGATGTTATAAACACCAAAATAAATGTAATTTGAGACTTTTTATGAATTACACTAATTTTCTAGGTTACTATGATATATTAATGTTGATTTAATCAACTTGGTTTGAACATTTAATTCTGTTATGACTTTCCCAAAAATCATATATCAAATAGTGTCAAAATTGACACAAAATAGTTTTTAAATCAAATATTATATTATTAATTGTTATTGTATTCCTAAAAATCTAAGGTTCGGCCAAATGATTTAGATAAGGATATATATATTAATAATAAACAATTTTGGGTTCGTTTGGCATGTTATTGTAAGTGTATTAACCATATAGTGAAAGAAAACAAAAAGACATGATAAAAGTTAAATTATTTAACTTAGAGTTAAATCTAATTGATAAGGTTAAAATAATATCCTAAACTTGTCTAAATTCTATTGGTTGATAGGATTTCGACCCATCCCCACTTTAGCTTCGAAATAAGACCCTTTGGAACCATTATAAACCGATTTTGACTTTAATATAAAATAATATTTTGAGATATTCCTAAGGTGCCCCTCTCCTCCCCTATAAAAGGACACCTCCTCCCCCTCCTCCTCACACCAATTTGAGCACTCAAGCTCGGCAAACCCCTGCCAAAATTCCTTCTCCACTTCCCTAGAAACATCCTAGAGGTTCTGGTCTTCCTCAAAGACCAATTCTAGTGCCCTAAGAAGAGGTCTCAAAGAGGCACTTCAAAGAAGAGGTAATTACCGTTACCAATTCTTTCATCTTTATTTCTTCTTCCACTTCTTCTTCTTAGGTTGTTTCATTATGAAGTAATAACATCAGTATCACTCATATACTGATATGTTATTATAAGTATGAAACAACCCTATTTCACGATCTATCCATCCTACGGAAAAAGAAATCACCGCGCGTGCGTACGTACGGAATACCGTCTCCACGCCGTGGTGTAATCTATTTTCCACCACCACCTTACATGGATGGGTATAATGGTGTAAAGAATAACTATACATAGTTATTCCAACATCATATTGATTCTTATATATTGTATAATCCACTCCAATTCAATTCAATATTTATAGAAATGATATCATCGCTCGTGCGTACGTACGGACTACCGTCTCCACGACGCGATGAGATTCAATCTCCATGTTAACCATTTAAGAATGATTATAATGTATATATAAGAAATAATAATGAAATATATGACATTATAAAGCTACTGGATTTATGTATATATATACATATGTATGTCATCTACTTACTTCCATTTCAAGACATTAAGGAAAGAAAAACAGCGTTCATGCGTACGTACGGACTACCGTCTCCATGAACGGTGTTTTTCATTTTATTTATCTACCTATTATATATATATATATTGAATATATATGATATATAAATCATATTCTGGAAGTAAGTAAATCATGATATAAGTAATAATGATGTCAAGAACTACAAGTCAAAACACCTACGATAAATGAAACGATTTTACCCAAAACGCTTCTTTAACATGGAATTTACAAAAGAACGGGTAATATAATGTCATAAGTGAACCATATATGATATCATAACAATGAATATGATTCTGTAATAAGTCAATAACATGATTTAAATCATTATACAGGAGGTTCGGACACTTACAAAGCAAGTCGGACCTAAGGTAAGGGAAATATCACAATCTCATTTTTATCCGAGATTGTTTATTCGTAAGTATTTACTGGGGTGTATTTTATCATCCACGTCCATGTTCCTTCAATATGTAATATTGTTTCCATCCACTTACAATAGTTTAAATCCAATTTTACTCTTCGGTGAGTTTTTAGTAAAGAATATGAAAGGAATCTTTTGTCTCTTTTTCATACGAGGTACTTTTTGACTTTTTCGACAAAAGTACGAGAAGAATGTTTTTTTAACTTATACGGCACGAACGGATTTATACTGTTTTACAAAGCCTTATTTTCATGAAGCTTCCTCTAAAAGATTTCATGACTATTTTCAATAAAATATCTTTCTTTTAAAATTGCATGATGTTTTGTGAAAAGAAATTGATTTTGAAGAAGAAAGGATATTTTCCTCAAGAATTCAATTCAAGTGTTTTATCAAAATTATTTTCCATCTAAGATAATAAAGGGTTCTGTTTTTATCTCTATTATTATATTGATTTGATCATGTTATGATGGAATTATTTTTTTATGAATTCCTTTATCTTATATGAATTGTTTTATGATGTCATGTTGTTTAAGAATCCCATTTTTATTACATGGGTTACACTATGATGTATGTTTTATGATTATGTGGCACACATAAGAAAGGATTCATTATAAGATGGGTGGGACCTATATCTCCCTCCAATGCATTGGGTAAAGATTTCATATCTCATGAGATAGACATGGCTGGAATGGTAGGTTATACCGGTTCAGTGAAACAGGACTGAAACGAGGATTACTCGGTTCAGAAAGGGACTTTGTCCACTAAGATAGTCTTGGCAATGAGTCTTGACTAACAAGAAATGATTCTCTATGATTATGTGTGTATGCCACAATGAGTAATGTTTTAAGTTATGGTTTCATTTTCACTACTATGATTTATCCCATGTTATGAAATTATGCTCTCTTTTGCAGGTTAAGATTTCCAAAAATGTTATGTTCTTATGAAAATTATGTGATTGATATTTCTTTTGTTTACCCTTACTGAGCATTTGAGCTCACCCTTTTATGTTTTCTTTTCCCCAGGATATAAAGAAAGGTTTTAGGTAAAAAAAAGGAAGATCTTTGTGGGAGATTTTGAAGATCTTTCACCAGGATTAGAAGATTACGTTCCGAGTTTCCAAAGACACTAAACTATTACGATCCTTGTGTGTGTATTTTTGTTATGTATTAAGTATTCCGCAAAAGTAATGTAATGTCCATGTACGTCAAGATACGGGTCTTTACATATATGCTTATGATACAACCATAATTAAGATAAATTAAATAATAAAATCCATCCTTGATAAACCATTATTTGAGTTGTATATATTAAATGAAATAAAATTAAAAAATATATATTGACCTCTCTTAGTCAATATTAATAATATATTCACATGTATGTTTCATTGAGACCACATGTACCAAAAAAATATAATTATTCTTTATTATATTATGCACTAACTATATGAATCAAGGATTTAACTTGGATTAATTACCCATGTATTGAAATTATGTGTAATTATTTCATATTTTTATATGATATTTGATATTTAATTTCATTTAGTCATTTCCAAGATCAACTATTCTTGAATTTATTATTTTTATATGAGATCATTTTTATAATAGATGTATCTCTCATAGAGCATATTATGGGTTCAATATGAAGTTGCCTCTAAAATGTAGTAAATTGTGGCCATTTGAGTATAAAAATTCATCTAATAATTTGATAGGATTCATATACTTGATAATTTAACAAATATAATATCCTAATAGATTTCTAATTTAGTTCATTATTTTATAATTTTTTGATTTTTTTATAAATTGGGTTTATGAAGGGTTTTTATATAAATATACAATAATCTTAGAAATCTCCATGTACTTCAAAAACTAAAACATGATCCATTTTTAGGAATTTTAGATAAATATTTTTATAAATATTTCTTTATTATCCCCGAAAACTCATGTCCAATGATAGTTATAATGGTATAACTGCACTTGAATCTGACATATTTTGTGAATATGATTAATTCATAATCAATATTATTATCCCAAATGGGTATAATAATGTATATCATAGATTTTCTCCAGTGTTGGTTACTCGGTTTGTAATTTATCATGGGAGTTGTCACTTTTGTTGTGATTTTACACTAATTTATATAAAATTTTAATTAAAATTGAGGAATGTGATTTAATTTGTTTATATTTAACAAATTAAATTTAAGAAGATAAAATAAAATATAGAAATTTAATGAAATTAAAAAGAAATTAAATAGTAGAAGAACAAATGATTGATCGAAAGGCTATGTTTAGTGTTGTGGTCATCATTACATATATTATATTTCATTCCACTTTAATGATCATATCAAATACTATTCACCTAATCCTATTTAGCTATTTTACATGTTAGTGGAGATAATGATCAAAATTCTCTCAATGATTGTTAACAACCTAATATATCCTATGATATTTTCTTTCAAATACACCTCTCGAGAGTGAATAATATTATCCAACACCGGACAAAATCCTCATTGTCTTTCCAAGAAAATGGTTCTCAAATAATCTATATAAAGAGTGAAATAAAAGAATGGATGATAAAATTTATTTAATAGTGGAATAAATAAGTTTTTTTTTCATAATTTGATGTGATGATCGATAACCATCACTCAACACCCACATTCCTCACTCTCTCACTTGAATTAGAATGAAATAATGAAAAAATCGTAATAAAAGAAACATAGGCTACTAGAAACTCCACTTAGATCATTCCAAATTTAGTTATATAGAATAATAAGGTGTGGGTAGTTGGTGAGGGAATAACAGAAGGTTATTTTGGAGGATGAAAAGTGAAAATGTGAAGATGGAAGTATAAGAAATTCAGTTGAATAAAAAAAATATTGAGTAAAATAATAAAATCTAGCCACCAACACCATATCTATGTTGAATTGTAATAGAAAAATCTCCGAAATCCATCATTTAACATAAAATAGATACCAAAAATCATTTAATTAGAAGATGATAATGAATATTGAACCCAGAAGGATCAAATACACCTTTTTCATTCTGCACATGGAGAACCCTCATTGTCTTCATCAAAAAAACCACAAGAGAATAATTTTTTAGAATAATCAGTGGCTCAAAAATCTCTATATTTAAGCACTATGGAAATACTGTGTGGTTTTAGGTCCAAATGTAGGTGTTTATTATGTGGAAAATATAAATTCAAGATGAATATTTTATTATAATTTTGGCTGCACTAACAAATGTTTTCATTATTCGGTTGGTTTTTTTTAGCTGGTGGTTCAGGTCCCACTTAAAATAGGGATTATGTTCATCTGAAATTGGATTTAATGTGTGGATTTGGTGAATATTCCTATTTATGGTTCTATGTAAAATGATTTTCTGAATAACTGTATGAAATTATTGATTTATTGATTTTTGGACAAGAATTCGAAACCTGTGGAGGAAGTGTCAATAGATCTAGGGGTTTAGAACCAAGTAGTAACAGTGGCAACATTGTAGGTGAAAATGTTTTTAGGGGAAGGTTGAAGAGTTACAAATTAATCATTTTTCATTGGAATATGATTATAAATTATATGAATTAGTGGGAATATAGTTATTTCCTTAATCGACCATTAGAATACCGTAATGATCATAATGTAGTAGAACCTACTAAATTAAACGGGATGATAGAGGGATAATTTATAAATTTATGGGTGTTTTCCAATTTCTCGATGTTGGATGGTCATCAATATGATTTATATTGATTATATTTTATTTATATTTTATCCTAGGTATTGTTCCAAATTGAAAAATTAAATCTCAATGATTACATTCTCTTATTCTTTTCTATCTTTAAATTTACTGTGTTTTCATTGTGTATGACTCATTATGAAAGACCCAAATTCATATTGTTCCAATTAAAGTTATCTATGTTTTTCATTTTTCAACATTGGGAGTGAGTTTATGTTTTGTTTTCATAAATTGTGTGTGTGGTTGGGTTTAAAGCTTGTTAGTTTTGATACATGAAATCTACAACTCATTCTTTCAATTATAATTAAGTGGTTATATATTTTTGGATATAATTTTGGTGTTCAAGGATCTATATTTGATTAATTTATAGAGATATTGATGGAGTGAGTCTAATCATTATTTGGATTCAATTGATATCTAATGTATATTTTCTTCATTTATTTTTCATATTCAATTGAATTTTAGAATAAAGGAATATATTTTCCCTCAAATGTATGAATTTGTGTCTATTTTTGAATCATGATACATCGAATGATTTTTTATCAACATTTATATATCAATTAATTCATTTTATTTTTATTTTAAAAATTTTGTGAAAAATTTTGTATATGACGAATTTTGTTTTTAAAATAAAAAAAATGTGTCTAACAATCTTAATAAATGTTAAGAATGTTAGGTAATGCCTCATGTGAATTATTATAGATATGATTACCCCTTGTAATATGATGTGGAATGATTGTAATGGATATATTGAGCATGGTGGTATCAGAAACCCTTACATATGGTGTTGAGAGTGACATATCACATCATTAGCACTATATGGATAGTTGGAATGTCACACCATATCCCTTGGTGAGTGTTGAAATAACTGCACAATCAATGATTTTGATTATTGATATGACAGAACACTCACCAACTCGAGTGACAAGAATGATGTATCCCACATGTTATGTGATTTAGGGAGTATACACTTGTGTATGAGCTTAGAGTCTCATTTAGACTAGTTAAGGATGATTGAGTGAAACCGTAGTCTATCCAGTTTCTAGTATTCCATGTATATGACCACTAATGTCTGCACGTACATGGGTCATATAGGTGGATGTAATATATTACTATAATATGTATATATTGTGACCATATAAAAATGTTTATTTATCATATCATCATTATAGTAATGAGCTAAAGCATGTTGATTCATTCAACTATACTATTGGTTCTTGAATTGACGTGTCTTTATTTATTTATTCATCACACCTTATTATTTAGTTTAACTTCACACTAATTTACTTTATATATCACTGAATATTTGTTGTTTTAGAATCCATTTGTGGTATACTACATGACTTTTATATCACTCCCTCTTCAAGCCACCAATTCACTAAGGTTCTGGACAAGATCTATTGTTTGTAGGACCATGAATTATTTCTTGTGTTCCTATGCTTGTAGAAGGATGTTAGGAGAACAGGATGGATCAAGATCATAGGATTCATGTGGAGATTTTACATGTGGATTTAATTTATTTAATTTACTCAAGTAAAACAATTCTACTATATTTCCATCGATTTATTGATTATTTTAGTTTATGTAACAACATTTGGAAAGGAATGCATTGAATACTTTGAGGTTAGCCCTATTATATTTATTTTATAATATTATTTTGTTTCTCTATAAATTCTTTTATTCGATTTATGTTGATTACATATTAACTAATATACCACTAAACTATTTTGATGATGAGGGTATAGTCTATCAACTATCAACTCCTGATGCTAACATTTCTATTTTGTTGCCTCTATTGAACAAGGTGTGCTCTTGAGGACATGTGCCCCACTAGACTAGCAACCAATTTTGTGGTCAATTAGGGCTGGATGTTACAAAGATGTATCAGAGCCTCTTTTTTCCATTGACTTACTTTTTTGCGTATGTAATACTCAGAGGAGGAATGTTTCGACATTTGGAAAATAGTTGTGTTTGGGAGTGATCACCCCACCCATGTGGAAAAGTCAATGATTCCAAGGCTAGGATTGTTGATTATACTTATTGTTGTTACAGTTGAATATTATTTCACATTCTGTGATTGGATTAATTTTTGTATATTATTGATTTATAAAATTTATGGTATTCTGACTTTAGCCTAGTATGGAATGGAAATAAAAATACCTACATCATTATAGGAAAAGAGAGATTCACATTCCATTCATATTAAATGAAATGTAGTTGCATTTATTGGAAATGTGATTATTGTGATGTTGTTCCTTGTGTTTTCATCATCCTAGTTATTATATAAAATTATTGGTATTCTAGTGATATGATCATTTATGTACTTTTTTAGGTATTTCATTACAATGCCTGTTTATATAACATGCTTGGGTGATTATAGGACATGATGCCTTTTTTGTTTATTATTTCATGAATATGAATCCTTCTTCTATTCTGCTTATCATTTTTTCCTAATTTTACAAATTATGATAACATATTATTTTTTTCATTTATATATAATTGGTTTCATAAGATAATCATAGTTTTTGTGAATAGATAGGTTCTAATCATCATTTTATGGTGTATGGGAAACTTAAGATTGGGGAACAGTATTCTATGTAATCAAATCCTATTTTGGTCCCTGTAATATATTTTGAGATTGTTGTTAAAATATAAATGCATCTAATGTTAAAATTCTAAAGTGAATCGGATTTTGTTAAATGTGATATTTTTGGCGTTATATAAAGTGTAAGGAAACTATTTAAATTGTAGATGTATTCAAATTTAATGTAACTCTTATTAAATAACATTATAAACTTTCAATGGATTGTAAATGTAAATACTATTTAATTCTAATATGAAATGAGTTTTTTAACATTATAAATTAACAAATAGAAATCAGTAGGTCAATTGGGGCATGGATTTTATAATATAACCCAATATTGTTTTTTTAACTGTAATGTTTGAAAAACTGCAATGGGGTTACATTTTGATGAACCTAGGTTGTCTTAACGGGACCCTCATAGGTCAACTTATCTCTCACAATGTGTATCTTTATTTTAATTTGTGATTTATGTTTTGAGATAAATATTTTAATTCATCAGTATTTAATGGGAATCAATGTAATGGCATAAAATTATTCCATCAGTGGTATCCATAAATTAAACCCTCACATAGGTGTAGTTGAAATATCATTTTTTAAAATCCAAAGAACTGAAATTTGGGAATTTTCTATTGAAATTTCTCATTCTTATCAAGGGATTAATGAATAGGTTTAGGGCCTAGGGAAATCTGTTTAGTAGGACCTAGTTATTGGTTCGATGATTATGGTATTGTAAGGAGTTATAAAAAGATTGGTGTCACCCCTATAGCTTGGATTACTTGAATAAATATTTATATTTTAAATATATTGAACTATTTGAGTGATTTTCTCCTAAGTATGAATCTTATATTAAAAATTACAACCTTGTTTAAATGAGTGGGTGTGGTATCATTGGACCTGGTTACGGGAATGAGAATCAGGTATTGATCTGTTTTAATAGGTTACACATTCCTTGGGTGTGTTCTGATTCTTTTAAGGTCCCTGGACTTCTCTTCATCCATAGTGATGGTCTACATTGTATATCTTCATTTAGGTTAATGTTCATTTAAGGAAAAATGAATTCTGATTAGATATTTTGTACGGACAACCTGACACATGGATGAATATAGTATAAATCCTATGAACAATATTGAAGTTAAATAACCATGATTATAAACCTCAGTTATCTGTTCATTCATAGACACAATAACTGTGGATTTTCTAAATGTTAAAAAAACCAGTTGAGTTTTGTTAAAATGTTGTGCCCTGAGTTCTTTATTATGATATCATTTCATCTCATGATTATACTAACCCATCACTAATGGAATAATGATTTTCACAACGTATGGGATGATGTTTAATGAGTATTGGTTGTTTGGAAATTCTATACAAGTTGGTTTCTCTTTCATTCCATATGTTATGAATTTTATCATTGTAACTCAGAGGTGTGTCGTACGTGAATATAAGGTGAATCTTGATTTGGATCTCTTATGAGAAGCTATTATATCATCCCTTTAGATGACTAGGTCACTCCTATTATTGTTATAATTGCATCAATTCTGTTGAATACATGTAATTTTGGTTAGAGGAAACAAAACTATGGGGGACCATTTAGCAATTATAGGTATTTCACGAATTTCCCGGAGGCTTTCAAGTATTGAATATTGTCAGTTTTGTCTAGAAGATTTAATTTCATGTTGTTGTATGTGTATAAAACCATTGTGAATAATTTTTTTTCAAGGATGTACATTGGTGGTATTTTTTGGAAAATCATAGAACACCCTAGGTGGTAATGGGATTTGTGATCTGTTAATGACTATCCATCTATAGGTGAACCCAATATTCGTTCAAGAAGATGACCAATAGTGGTTTTACTATTCTTATTTCTGGTCTTTATGCATTGTAGCACATAAAATGAACCAGTCACTTCATCTTCATATAGAGGGTGTGTCCCAAATCTTATTATAATATTTGATATAAACATTGTTTACTCTTTTTTAGTGAAGATCCTGTCCTCTAGCTTTAAATATTCCTTGATAAACTAAGATTACATTATTTATATGGTGTAATTGTTTTTTAATGTCATTGGGCATGATAAGTATACGTCAGGGGATTTATGTTTTTTTAATTTGGTTGTTTAAATAATATTTTATATTCTAGAGTGATACATGGGGTTTTGTGTACAAATTTCTTGGATGGACTCATGGAAAGTAGTCAGTTTCCACTAATTTGACCACTAGGTGGATTCTGCACAGGGATCAGTCCATGATATGATGTGGATTTCTTGTCCTTATACTAACTTATCACCAATAATCATGAGGTATGGACTACCTTGTATTTTTTCTAAGGCCTCCACATTAATGAATCTTAGAATACCCTAGAATTATTTGCGATCCTAGAGGTGATGTTTATAGGGCAACAACTCTAGTGGGCCGGATCAGGGTTACACCCATATTCATGCTAAGACATGATAAATTAAATGGTCAGGTTTTGGTTTGACTAGGGAAGAATGTTGGAATTCAGGTATGGGATTTTGTGAATGAAATCATGGTAAAAACATATTCCATTGAGGTAGGAATTGTAGTTCAGTTTGTAATATTACAATAGTCTAATATGTGAGTCTTGAGAATGGTTAGCCATAGGTGTCTTTAATTCTTCTTATTTTCATTAAGGTATAAGGCCGTTGAAGTACCATTTTTTGAACTTCCGAAAATGGAGATGAGTTTATTATATGTCATTGTGTTCTTTTGATAATAATCCAAATAAAACAAAATAAATCGGGTATGTGGGGGTTCCATCAACCGACCATTTTGGAATCTTTCCACGAGCATCTGTAGAACTCTTATAGAATGATATATAGGTAATTTTGATGACAGTGGAATCAAGTATCAGAATTGGCCATATATTAAATGAACAATTATATGGGGTAAACATCATCAAATAGATGCGTATTTAGATGATGTCATGATCATTTCTCTACCTAAATTGGACTGGGTAAGATTTATTTCACTATTTCATTCAAAAATGGGAGTTTTCTTTTGTTTTCTTAGATTATGTTTTGTTTTCTTTTGTAAACCATGTAGGTGACTTGGGTGTTGGAAAAGCCACATGACCATTTGAGTTTGAATTCATGGAAGTTGTATGTTTGTTGATGTTTTCATTGTTTCCCCGATGATTATCAAGGATGATAATTTCAATGGTGGTGAGGTTGTAATGACCCATGTTTTGATGTAGCATTGAATTCTAAGGGAATTAAAATTAATGGAATTTAGTGGACTGGTCATTCTATTTACTAGGATTAATAATGTAATTTTTAGAGTTGAAATTCTTTAACTCATTCTTATTTAGTTTGGTTAATGTTCTGAGGAGTCCCTCTTGTGTCCCATTGAGTTTCGAGAGCATCTGACCCTTGAAAATAAAACCAGAGATGGCTGATAGGGGCACTTAATTTTTCTTAGACTTTGTAACCCTCCTATAGAAAACCATGTGAATCATGTAGGTGAGAATATTCGTTGAACATGAGTTGCGCATAGATTCCCAAACTATGCACCAATCCCAAAATCATAATTCTATATTGATAGTACCTATACACTATTCATAACAGGGATAGTGCACCATTTTTCAAACAATGTAGGAAAACTATACGAGGATAGGGTTCCATGCTGTGAGAGCTACACTATTGGTGAATGATTTGGTAATCCCTATAACCAAACCATGTAAACAAATTTTTAGAGGTGAAATTACCAAAATTCCCATAATGAATTTGAAATCATATTCCTTACTTATTTTTTCATCCCCTATTGGGTGTATCCCCATCATTGGGAACCATGGATTCTTCTACCTCAATATCATAAGGATCGTGCTAACTCCCTCTATCGGACTTTGAATCTAATTTCATCAGTCTATATGGATCAACATCAATAATATCTATATTCCACTTACATAATTTGTTATTTTATTTTTTGATAAATTGCACCTATATAATAAGACCTCATTTTTTATATTTCAAGAGAAAATGTTTGTTTATTTGATTACCACTATACTAGATGAAAAAATAATTTGATATTTGATGGCTGAAGCATGATTAATATGATTTTTTTGGCCTATGGATTTTACCTCAATATTTAATTAATTTATAAATAGTGTCATTTTGCCGCACGACAAAATTTTCCATGTGTTTCCTAAAAAATGTTTTTATAATTCTATGTGGTATTAGACACCTTGTATTACTCTCATTGATCCTTTTTTTTATTTTGAAATTTTGAAAATTGATTACAGAAACCCCTTCAGTATGTTGGCTTTGTTTCCCTTTTTTATTTAATGGATTAAAAGCATGTTACACATTTTATGAATTTGGATGAGATTTGAATTTTAATTTCCCCTTGGAATCAAAATCATAATTGATATCAGCACCTAATATGTTCCTTGTAAAACCTTCTATTATTTTTCCATATTTGGTTGTTTTTTTCTAAATTAATTATTTTAGTGAAATGAGATGAGATTATTGAAAGATAGATTTAATTTGGAAATTATTGTTTTGGTAAACATTGTTATGTTTTTATTATAAAACCCATCAAATGAGGTGTGTTTCTTCAAAATTTAAAAGTAATGATTAGTGATTTAAATCATTCTGGAAATTTTTTTCTTCGGTATTTATCCATGTTTTTGTTCTTGTTATATATATGGGTTTCTAGCGAATGACCTCATTTTTTGTAATTAAATAGGGTTTTTATCTTTCTGTATATTGTTTCATTGAACCATTTCACCTTCTAATGTTTTGGCTTGGCTCACTACTACCAAATCGACTAATGAACGAATATCCTACTAATAACTTTTCTTACTTAATAAATATTATTTCTCTTGTAAGTAATTTCCCAATTGACAATGTGACCTTAAGAGAACCTCATCAATCATTGTAATATAAATTTCCATTTTTAGATATATTAAATGGATTGAGTTAAAGGGAATGGATTATTCATGATGGTTTAAATTCCTTTAATGAATTGTGTAGTTTAGATTAATAAAATTTAACTCAATGATATGGCCAAACCACTTTCATTATATAAATATGAATGGAATAATAATGTTTATTGAATGAAATGTGTGGCATGGCCATACCCCTAGTATGCTTTAAACATAATAATAATTTGAGTGAAATTGGTACTATTTTGGATTAATACTTGATTAGCATGAGAGGTAATCCCTCATGGATATTTTGATAAATACGATTATGCCTTGTTATAGGTTGTGGAATGATCTTAAGGGTTCTATTGAGAATGGTGATATCACACACTCTAATATCAGGTGTCGAGCATGAAGTCTCACACCATTTACAATAATTGAATTGTGGGAATGACACACCAAATCCCGTGCTAACTGTTGATATGACGGTACACTCATTGTTTTTTTAGTGTTTTCCTGATAGAAAACTCACCATTCTGAGTGAATAAAATGGAATCTCCCATTCATTATGAGATTTAGGTTATGTACCATTCTGCTTTAACAAATATACTTATTTATATTGGTTACAAATGACTGAGTTGTATCTCGACCCATCAAACATCTAGTATTCTAGGTATACGAACACGTAAAACCTCACATAAGAGGTTAAAATTTATTGGTGAAACTTATAACAATCCTACTTATATATTATGACTATATACAAATTGTTACCATTTAGATCATCATTCCGAACATGTTCCGTAGAATTTATGGTCACCTAGGTGTCATAATGAATCCTTTTATTACTGGTGTTTATTTTTATATTACATAATGCTTATTATACCATTTACAAGAACACTACATTAAATTATATTTCTCAAAAAAATTTTAGTTGTAGAAAACATGGTTGTCAGCCTAATAGTAGTTTATCTCACACCTACCTCAAACCGTTATTTCCTTGGGATACTTGAGTAGATCATGTGTTCGTAGGATGATGGATTATTTCAATTTCTTCTTTTATTTTACATGGGATTTAGGATCACAATAATGAGTTGGATCTCCTTATGATCATGGATTTAACCAACTAGGATATTCTTTATTCTCTTTACTACTGTATTGATCGTTTGTTTTATTTCCCATTTTATTACTAATGTTTTAGATTATGTTTCACCTTCCAAACATGAATTCATTGTATACATTATAATTGGGCATATTTTATTTAGTTTATATTATTCTTCATCTTCTATGTCATTCATTTATTGATTCTATATCTATTGATTGTTACTTATAAATTGATATACCATTGCACTACTATCATTATAAGGGTATAGACTACCAAATATCACTTCACTATACCCTAGATATTAGTAGGTTGAATTGGAATATGGAGATTTTATATTTAGGCCATGTGGCCCACTAGTAAGGCTAAAGCTTTTGTAGTTATTCGGGTTGATATGTTAAATAATCTCTTCTTTTTTTTAGGACACTCATGCAAACACCTACATGAGCAGTATGATCTAGAATTGGTCCTTTCGGGGCCTTCATGGGCTACGATAGACCTTCAAGACCAAAAATCTATCTCGGTAGGCTAGAATAACAAATAACACCCCAAAATAGGGTCTGGTTATCTCGGAATGAGACTATATGATGTCGACCAAACCCCCATTGGCAATGTTCCGGGGTTTTGTGGCCTGATGTTTTTTACCTAATAAAAAAATAAGTTATTATTTTTTGGTTATAAAAAGTAACAATTTTAATATTATGAATAATTAATTTTTTTTTGTGAAAAAAATTAAATCACATAATTAATTTAGTTATATAATAATAGTAAATTAAACACATGACTGAATTTAATTAATTTACTTGAATTTTTGTAATTTTTTAAATTTCTTCAAAATCCCTCATACATAAATTTGGTGTATTAAATTTATCACTCTACCGTTACCCGCATACTAGTCTTAAGTATTGACCATAGATATCTAATTTTATAAATTTATTTACCACATTTATGTGATGATTGTAAGTAATTATGTAGTTTTATTGATGGTCCTTGTATTGTAATTTTTATTCAATATGTATAAGGGCATGCATATCCAACATTATTAGTATGTAAATTGTGATTCCTAGGACCCCTTAACTACATCTGAGTGTTATTTTACTATTAATGATGACGATGTAAGTCAGAAACCATGCCATGCCGAGGAGAAATCTAGATGAGAAGTGGATACACTGGACGGGGATGAGAGACATCATGAGTCAAGACCCGACGTAGGATTGGTTCCCCTGGATCATAGTTTATCAATGATGATTAAAAGGATAGACAAAAACTAAATGTTCAATACCACTCAATTATTTTAATTTCTATTTTGCATTTTTTATTATTATTTTTCATTTTTCATGAAAATGGGAAACACATAAAAATATATATATTTAGTTGGAGAAATAAAAGATGCATATTTTTCGATTAATATTTTGTTTGGATCAAAATAATATTACAAGAAAAAATAAAAAAATAGATTACATTCATCGAAAAAATAATAAAAACCTTCATAGAAATAATATTGTGAAAACGCATTCCACAGTATGTATTTGAACAAAACTTGATATACATGGTGATCGTCAACCAAAGTTGAGAGTTCCACCTACAAATAGGGATTTATTATGAGAGTGATGGGTTAGGTAAACTAATTCTGGATGAAAATAAGTATCCAAATCTAGGTGGTTGAATATTTTGCGTAAAATGTTGAGTAAATAAATACATTTTTTAGAAACTAACACTACACTAAACATATAATGGAACGTTGAGTTAATGTGGAAGGCTAGTAAAATGCCTTCCTTGGTCTCTCTGAGTATTGGCATAGATAAATCATGTAGACTATGGGGAGAGGTTCAAGGTTCTATGAAAGTAGTATACTAATGCAACAGTGTATTTCAAATGTACAACATAGAATTTTTATATTTCTTTAATATAGTGGGAGACATTTAATAATTTAAATAATTTGTAATGTGTAGCTGATAATAATAATGAAAAATATACTAGATGTTATTTTTGTAGAAAATGGAAAGTGTTTCCAAATGTACACAATGATAATTATTGTACAATGAAAATGTCAAAAATGGTTTGAGATTCCAAGAGTAGTAGAGGATTTTGTGAAAAGTACTATGATATCTAAAATTCATGGGGTTGGAGTCCCAAAAACTCATTTATCCACCTCCAGAATTGATGGTAAAGAACAAAAATATTTGAGACTCTTGTATGACCCATATGATAGAAATTTCACAATTCAATCATAATCATATTTGGAATGTTGTCGTTACCAAATCAACACATGGAATGCCTTTCTTGTAGTATTATCTCTAAGAAGATTACAAAGAGAAAGAGAAGAAATATATGAATGAGTGATTATTAAATAGGATACATGAAAATATTAATGGTCTATTAAAAGACATTAATATATCATTTCACAAATAAACTAAAGTTTCATTTATGATTAAAAATTATTATTATTGATTAAACACTTCATTACCTATAGGGTATGGTTTTCTAAGTAAATAAGAACGAAAGAAACATTAATCACTAATTCTTATGGTGCCCAAGTTGAAATAAATAGTGAAAAAGCCAATGTAAATTGTAATTAGAAAGTCACATTCCTAGAATACATCAATCAAAAGACGTTGGTTATCATACAAAATGTTATTTTCTTCATAGTTCATGAATAATAAGTTTAACTATTTTTAAGTAAAAAGGAGTAAATCATAGTATCAAGTTGTAAATTCATCTTCTGGTACATTCATTGGTTTTATGTAATGTTTATTCTATACTTTTTGTGTATTAAATAAAATATTCATATTAAATTAGTATATTTAATAAATGTAAACACATAATTATTGATACATTACTAGATGTTACATGTGGTCTCCTAGTGTAATAGATAGGGTAGTTTCTATGTTTTTGGTGAGAAGTACACGAATTATAATTTCCATGTAGATGTATATTATGTAATGATTGTTTAGTATAAAAAAATTGTTATCTCATGTGTCAATCGGTAAGAATAAGACATTATTATATTTTAGGAATGATTTTTTTGAGGTGTTTATTAGTCAAAAAAAATATAGTAGTAATTTAGTCATTGGTAATATATGATGAATATAAAATGTAAGGCATATAAAACCAATTGTCAAAAGATAATTATTTTTGGGTAAATATAAAAGTGTATGTTAAGGATTGTCCTAGTATGATCATTAGAGTTAACGGAGATAAAAAACAGAGGAATTAAAAACATATATACTTATTTAGTTCAAAAAAATAAAGCATTATAAATAATTATATGCCATAAATATTTCATTATTAGTTTATATAGAGAGAATGAAATATTCGAAGGGTATTCTAAGGGTAAATAGACATCATTAGTATCATTTAAGTGATTATTAATGAATATTAAGGTGAAGTATTTTATATTATTGGTAATAAGGTAAAGATTCTTTTAGTTGGGTTACTGAAGCATATATTGACCATGTGTTCATTGGTCATCATAATGTAGCATGGTGTAATTATTAAATAATCATTAACTTAGCCACATCAATGATATGATTTCAATCATGTGGTTCGATGATGTTTCTTATATATTAATAGTGATAAAAAAAATTTAACATTTAGAAAATCCTAAATTCAAATTTACATATATACAACTGTGTCATGACATATGTAAAAGGAGAATAAATGCTAAATCTCATGTATATATGATAATTCCATTTTCTTGAGATATACTTTTAATATTTATATGGTAAAGCATTAAATTTTTTGAATTATAATGATGAATGGATATTATATGAGTTAAATTATTATGGATAACCATTATTCAATTAAAACATGTGTTTCAATGCAATTTAATTGTTAAGAATATAACCAAAATTGTTTAATGGAAAATACATTGTGCATCTAATGTAATTATCATAATAGTATCTTCAAATATTACAAAAAAATAAATATTATAGATCTTCGATAGCCAAATGATAGACTATATTTCTCTAAATGGATGTACATATCTGTTTAAGATAGTTGGAGTAATAATTTTCAGGGAGTAATGAATGCTAGATATACACATGTTGTTGGCAAAGGATTGAGTTACAGAAGATAATTTAGAAATGGAATGTTCCAATGAAACTTACTACAAAGGAAGGATTGAAAAAAAGTTATGGTTTTATATTAACCATGGCCGTTGATAAATTAGTAATTGAGAATAATAACTTCGAAAAGTAATAAGTACATGGAAATTAGATAAAATTTACAAAACCCATAATAATTCAATATTGGATTCAATATATCAAAGAACATGGGATAATTATTTTGACTATTGTGTTGTTTAATCAACTGAGAGTATACATGGATCTTATAATCATGGTATTAATAAGGTTTGATTGGTGATACGATGTAACTATTACCAAATAGATTAGAAATTTAATAGACACAGATAATTTATCTAAACATTTTATTGTGAATTGGATATCAAAATCACAATCCATCAAAGGTTTGTATATGATGCAACGAAAATGGGATGTTGACAACACATTATGTGTATAAAGGGTTTTAGATACTCAAATCCAGTCTAGGATTAGTGTTATAAATGAGAACATTGAAAACTCATTTTGAATGAATCTTTTCCTTTGTTCTGATAGATTTTAATGCAAGTGTAACACCCAAATATTTCATAGCAGATTATCTTCAATATCATTTGTTCCACACGACACCGACTTGGATTGCATAACACACAAGATTGTGTTTATTCAAAAAAATAATTTAGTATTATAATTATTTTAACATTATATTTATAACATATCCATAAAATATAATTATTTGAATAATAATAACGAATTTTTAAACATTTTTTATAAATTTTTCACATAAATAAAACATATTTATACTGAAATCTAGAAGTTTTGGTAAAATAGATTTATGATTAGAAATATTATTTTCATTAAGGTACTACTTTTTATATCCCTTTCTGAAAAATATTAAAATTAAATTTATAAACTATTATTTATTTTATTTGGTAAAATAGACTACATATTTGATTTTTAAATATCAAATAAATCTTAGGGTGATTTATTGGTATTTTCCTGAACACATTCAATTTTAGATGAATGGTGAAAAAACATCATTATTGTTAAAAATATGAATATTAATTTAAATGGTTATTATAATAAAAATTAATATTAAAAATAGTTAAATAAAACATTTATTATCCCAATTTTGGTCATTGGAATCATTTATATAATAAAAATATATATAAAATTTCAATGAAATTTTTAACGCCTTTTAGCCACCTCCAAGACACATTTCCAAATTAGCATTAAACATAATTTTTCCAATTTTATGAATTGAATTTACAAAATCCAACATAAATGGTTGTAATTAGTTTTAGAAATTTGGTCCAATAGGATGAAAATAATTTTGGTAATAGTGACTTTTGATTTTTATTTACAATGGTTAAAGGTAAATAGGGTAATTAAAGGTAAAAATAATATTATAATAATTTAAAATTACACTAATAATTTTCATAATTTCAAAGGATAAGTGTTTTTTGACCCATATGGTCATTAGGTTAGAAAAATGATCCTTTTTATGCAACTTGCGTTATATTAGTGCATTTATTATACTTTATTTAAAGGAGAGTTAAAAATGTAAAATACAAATTATAAAAACAATTCTATTTTAAAATGAGGTTATATTAGTGAAATATTCGACTTTAGTATTATTTAGAAATATTATAAATTTATATACATTACAATAATTTATTTATAATATTATACATTAAATAATGAAATTAAATTTTTACACAATGATGATGAAATAAATTTGTAGTTAATTGTGACATCAAATAAATGATATTAAAAATATTAAAATAATATGATTTTGATTTAATTAATAATATACAATAATTTTTTATATAAAATATTCCTGTTAGTGAAATTGTGGATCTGTTTTCACTAAGACATCTTGTTGGTTTGATATTTTTAAAAATGAAAATAATATATAGTATTAAAATAGACATATATGATATTTTGAAATAATTACTATTTTATGAAATGTTATAAAAGTAATAAAAACAAAAGGATCTTCCAAATAACAAGGATTAAGTCAAATATTTTATAAATGAGAAAATTGTGGTTATTTAGGAATTTTATAGTAACTATATTAACCATATTATGTAAAAATTCAAGAGGGAAGGGTAAGAATAAAATTATTCATCTTAGGGTTAAATCCAAAAGAAAAGGTTAATTTTATGACCAAAACATGTCTTAACGTAAATGGATGAAAGGATTTATACCCATACTAATATGAACCCCAAAATAAATCATTTTGGTGATATTTGAAACTAAAAATCAATTTAAAAAATAAATAATATTTTATGATCATCAAAAAGTGCCCCCCAGCTCTATTTAAAATATAACATATCCGTCCCTTTAATTAACATCTAAAAAAACCATTGGCTCAAAAAAGTCCTAAAAATTTACTATATATAATTAATCACTACAACTAACATGCCATACTTTGGGAATAAATCCATCTTATGGAGACTTTTTCTACAAATCAAAAGGAGACTCTCGTAGAAGAGGTAATTGTATTACCAATCATTCAATGTTCTTTTCGTATTCTAAATCCTTTTATTAATTTTATTCCATACTATAGTAATAAATATAGGATCTAATATATTTTTATATGTTTTAATGAAAACGGTATAACCATAATCTTCTTTTTACCCATCCTATGAAAAATAATATCACCACGCATGTGTACATATGGTTTACCGTCTTCATGCCATTGGGTAAACTATTTTTCACATATACATTATTTCATTTTGTATATTGATAAATTTAAAATAAATTAAATAATTAATATTACATGTTATTTTTAAAATAAAATTCACATTACATACAATTCTAATCCATTATTCCATTAATAAAATTAAATCATCACTCTTGCATATGTACGACTTAACGTCTCCAGGACTCTATAATATTCATCCTCCATTACAACCATTTAATAATGATTATAAAAAAGTATATTATGAATAAATATTACATATATGACATAATAATGCTACATTAATAATATATATATATATATATGTATACACCATTTAATTTATTCCATTCAAAATGATAATAAACAGAAACAACATTCATGGGTACATACGACATACTGTCTCCATGAATGGTGTATTCTATTTTTATATGAATATCAATTATATATATTTATATTCAAAATACTTATGATATAAAAATATTTTTTTTTATATTTACTATGTAAATAAATATCTATGTAATATGATCAAGTATAACAAGTCCAAACACGTTCGATAAACAAAGTGATTATTAAACATAATTTTTCCTCAACGTGGAAATTATTAATAAACAAGTAATATAATGTCATTAATGAATCACATATGATATAATAAATATTATTATGGTTCTTCAACAAGATTATAATATTTTTAAAACCATTATACATGATATTTTTACATATATGGACAATATTAGTCTTCTGGTTAGGGGAATCTATTTCACTATTAATTTTCATGATATATAAGCCATGTTCACCACCTATTTCTTATGAGTGGTGCATGTACTGACAATATTATGTTTTATATCATTAATAAATTTATCTTCATGGTATATAAAGATTTTATAAAAATATTTGTCTTATTATTTAAAAGGTCAATATGGTATGAGACAATTAAAAATATTAAATAATTATTTCTTTTTCCATTTCAATATTTTTGATATTATCATACATATTTACTTATATGTACATAATGGATTATAATGAAATTTTTATATCTATTTTGAATTTCATTCAAATTTTTCCCATGTAATATTTTTAAGGTTATATTTATAGTACTCATTAACTAAAACATCAATTTAAATGTTTTAAAGATTTATTTTTTTAAAACATTCTCAATAATTCCCATGTTTTCCAAATTATTTTAAGGTCTTATTTATATGGATATGAATTTTATAAAATTTTAATTCCTTTATAAATTTTCAAAGTGTTTTTGGACCCATTGATTCAAAAAACTATTTTTAAATGAGTTATTTTATGATTACATTACATTAAGGGAAATTATTTCAATGAATAATTATTAGTTGTATAAAGATATTTTTAACTACTTTTTAAGAATATTTTTACATATGTCAATATTCTTTGTTGGATATTATGATTAATTGATGTCGATTTATGATGGCACAATCTACCATTTTTAAATGAAGGGTTTATGATTCTTTTTGAATATTGATGTGATATTTTAATAACATTCATTATTTATGGTTAATGAAATAACGTCTAATATAATACTTATAAGAAAACTGTTTATGGTATGTTTTTTCCTTTTCATATGAGGAATGTATTGGAATTAGTACATGATTGGAGGGGGGGATACAACTAATAGATGCATTGGTAGGCCTCACTATATTAAATTAGTTGGTGGAAAACCCTTCACATTTGTTTCTTTGAAATTTTAAATGGTTAAGAGGATAGAGCTTGACAAAAATCGGACAAGTTTCTACCCATGGACATAAAATTTCATGAAGATAGATCATGACCATAGTTATCATGAATGAAGGATAAATATTGAAACAAATCAAATTATTTTTTACCCACAGACATGAAATGTGATAAGGATATATCATGATACTAGTTATCATTTTAGTAGGATAGATTTTGTCATAAATCATATGGGTTTCCACCCAAAGTATTAAACTATCAATAGGGTAAATCTTGACTGTATCTATCATGAAGATATATATGGAGAGTATAGAAATTTATCATTATGAAATGTCACATTATGAGATTAGTTATTAATATTACGTGTTCTTATTCGACTAGTAGAATATTTATTTGAATGTTTAAATGAAATTATTATATTTATTCTTGCCATATTATGTTCATGATTATGTTATAAAAGGATTGTGTTTTAGTTTTATAATTTCCATAAAATATTGTGTTTATTTATGAGATATTATGTTGTATTGTTTAACCTTAATGAGTATTTAAGAACACCCCTTTTTCATTTTTATTTAACGACGATTTTGATATGTTTTATATACCTGATATACATGGTTCAGCTATGAAAAATATTAGTGTTCACAAGAAATTATCTTTGTTGAATATTATGTTTTGAATTTTAATGTAATGTAATTGTATTTAATCTATTTACCAAGACTACTACAATGATCGGCCCTTGGGATTTTATTCCATGTAATCATGACAATGTATTAAAATAATTCATCAGCTATGGGCTTCTGGGGTCAAGGAGTTACAGTTGGTATTAGAGGATGTTTAACAACAACCATGGAAATTAGATTTTGAAAATGAATATTAGAAAACATAACTCTATGATTTACATTAATGATAAGTATAATTATAGGATATAATCCATTATATTCAGTAATGTATAACATAGTTTTATCTTATGGAAAATTTTATTGAGAATAGGATTCCACCATTTGGAGATCTTGTATATGATCATTTGTGACTACATCGCTATGATTAGTGTTTCCACCATTATGATTTTAGTTCTAGTAAATGGTTTAAATCAGAAAGGTTATACATGAAATTTTTATACAAATGATAATGAATAAGAGAAAAAAATAAAAAATATATTAAGTATGTATTAAGTAATATGATGATGAAGTGTAGTTAATGGTTTAAGAGTGATATGGAATGATTGAAGTGATTTTGTAATTGGATTCAAAAATTGTTAAATCAATGGTACCATGGTTATAAGATTCATGATATATATATATATATATACGGAATGAATTTCATTAATTATTATTTATGGATTAGGAATCAGAAGAATTTTCATTAGGGATTTAAATGTGATCTAATGTTTGGTAGGTGACAATAAGAGTAATATTTCATTGTTTTGTGTAATCTGATGATAAGAGTTTTTTAGGAAATTTTGTGATATTTTAAATAATTAATTTTGGTAGATGTAATTTCAAAAATTCTTAACACCGGAATCATATATGTTGAACATTGGATATTATTGTTTTCAGTTTTTGTGTGATTTATAGATATTATGTTATAACATTTTTTTAGAAAAAATATAAAAAATGAATGAAAAACTTATAGACTATTTGGTTAATTAAAATAGATTAATGTATAAATAATCATATTGAATATCTATCTATAGTTGAATAAAATAAAATGAAAATTTTCTTATTCATATCCAAAGGATATCATTGATACAACTAATTAAAACAAGTATATTTTCTCGATTTTTTATTTCAATAGTAAAACAATAAGCCATATCTAGGAAAAATTATCTAAAAAATGTTTTATCCTAATAACTTATTTTTTATTTAAATGATTTTATTTTAAATCATCCTATATTTTTGACTTTTAGGTAGTTAGTTTTCTATTGACTGTTCACTTGTTTATGAATGATGACCTCAATCAATCTCTATAAATATTTATGATTTTCCTCTACTTACATATCAATAATTTCAACTAATGTTATTATAACATCCCAATCATGAAGTACAAGGACAATACATATTTTTTGTAATACTTAATACATTACTCAAATATAATAACAAAGACCATATTAGTTTAGAGTCACTAAAAATAAATAGCATAATATTTTATCTTGGTGAATGATCTTCAACATCTCCCATAATGATCATCGACTTTTGTTTTCCAACCTAAAAATATTATGTATATCCTGGAAAAAGAAAACATAAAAAGGGTGAGCTAAAATTCTCAGTAATGGTAAACATAAAACAAACCACAATCATAATAATGTTATAGCCTGATCATAATGATTAATTATCAAAAGCATGAGTCATGAAATAAATATTTGTAGTACATAAGGGAAAAATTATAAAAGAAAATTTACCATGATAAAATAGAATTGGAAAAAACAATGAATTATGGAAAAATAATCAAATAATAGGATTTCCATAGCAGACAAGGCATTACATTCAAGGCCAAAAAGTGGAAAAATTCTATTACTAACCCATGTTTACTTGTTGTTCCATCAAATTATTACTGAACTAGATTTTATTATAGTTCCAACCCTGTATTACTGAACTAGATTTTCCAAACATTCCAATCATATATTTCTCATGACATATAAATCATTACCCAATTAATTTGAGGGAGATATAGTCCCCACCCACCTCATAATGAAAACAATCTTTCATGTGGTAGAACATCATAAATTATTCATAATAGCATAACCATAGGAAAAAATGGGTTTCTGAAACATCATTCCATCATAATCCATATACAATAAATGGACATCACAAATAATGTGCTATATTAAACCCAATAAAATCGAATAAATAATAGGGATATAAACATATCCTTGTTTCATCTTAGATGGAAATTTTTATTGATAAAACACTTGAACATAATTCATGAGAAAAATAACATTTCTTCTTCAAAAATGTTTTTTTCCTATAAATGACATGATATTTTAAATGAAAATAATTTTTATTAAAATAAAATTGAAATAATACAGAAGAATAGTCATTTAAATAAGTCATTATGAAGACTTATAAATCTGTTCATGTGCTATAAGTTAAAAAACATTCTTCTCATAGACTTTCTAGAGAAGATAAAAATCTCCCTATATGGAATACAAATCAATGTTTCCTTACATACCATTCAAAAAAATCACGAGTGGGCAAAATCTTCATTACACAATAGTATAAGAATTGAAATAATATTATACATTTTGGAAACATTTTTCTAGATGATAAATATACACCAAAAAATACTGACGTAAAAATAATCTCGACTAATAATGAAATTATGAAATTATCGCTTAATTTAGGTCTTAAATGCTTGATATTTATCTTAACCTCTTATATAATGATTTAAATAATTTTATTTACATATTCAAGAATGATAGTAATTATAATGATATCATATATTCGAATATTATCATCTATTTTTTAGTAACATTTCATTATCACTCGTTATTAGGATATTAAATTCATTGTGTTCTTATACATGTTTTGTAATATAAGATCATGTTCTGCATATTAGGTTTTAGTTATATAATTTATAAAAAAATATTAGTACAATATATATCATATTTATTCAACCCATTCACGTATATAATCATTGTTTAATGAAGATCATTTATAATGAAGTGAATAGAATCGCGGAGATGGTAGGTTGTACGTAAACACGAGCGATGATATCCATCACATAATTATAAAATGGTATTGAATTAGATGGAATAATAATTATAAAGAATAATTATAAAGTTAAATTAATTAATTACATACAATATACACATCATTTTTACCATCTAAATTATGTATTGTTGAATTAAAAATTACACCACGGTGTGGAGATAGTAAGCTGTACGTATTTACTTATGGTGATATTGTTATTCGTAGGATGAATAAAAGGTTGAAATATTTGTCCCGTATTTATTATAAATTATTATAATGTAGAGGATATTTAATTTATTACATTATTATTGAAAGAACATAAGAATATGATGTTCATGAAGAAAATAATTTTGAAAGAGGTGAAAAAATAATTACCTCTTTTTCGACTATATTTTTTAAATTTCAAAAAAGGTCTACCTTGGATGGATTTCTTCCCATAGTGTGTCCACTATGATGTAGGGAGGTATTTGGGAAGATTATTTTAGATTAACATTGATGATTCAAGGGTCCTGAGAGGTGTGAGTGACTGGGTAGATTTGGTGGCATTTTAGAAGATGGAGGATTGCCACATTAGGAAAGTCTTGAAATATTATTTTGTTATAAATACATTATAGAATTATAATTACTAAAATGTTACATATTCTAATTATAATGTTATTATGGGTCTATATCCACTCAACCAAATGTTTTTATACATGTTCAAGTCACAAATTTAAGATTATCATTTAGATTTAACCATCAGGTAATGAATATAACAATTACATGGTCTTTTTCAATCTTCATACTATATAGTTAACACAGTTACTATTAAATGAAAAGAGAACCTCATGTGTATCACTAATGACATTTTTAACATTATCTATTTCATTTTGCCAAATAATTCACTTTTAGGACTACTATATAATTTAATAAAATAGTATATTTTATAAAAACTAATTAATGCCAATTTTGACACTATTTAGAATTCGATTTTTGTTAAAGTCATAACAACATGAATCCTTCAAAACAAAATAATTAACTAAAAGGTAATATATAATATTCATCGATAATATTAGGGTATTTATTCATAATTTTCATATTATATTTATTTTAATATTTATACTATAATTTATTTGAATTTTTCATTAATAAGGTTATCATTTCATCACCATTGTGTCATAAATTAATTACTTTTTTTAAAGTATAAAAATTATAAATGAAATTACATGATGTATGAAATTGTTTTAGATTATAAATTATTATTTATAGTATAAGATTATATTTATATAAACCATATTTTTAAAAAATTGTTAAGAGTTACATGATTATTTAATATTTCCATTTTCATTAAATTAAAAAAAAATAAAAAAAGTAATTATCACACCCAAGTGGCTCCATGGGGTACTAAAATCGACCCAAAGATGATCATGGTTTGAAATATCTCATTAAATAGTATTTGTACATGTGTTAGGGTATTTTAAGATTATTATAATATTATTTTTTACTAATATTTACTTGATTTACACTTTAACCAAGGAAAATAAACATAATTACTCATGTTACTATTCATAATGACAAAATAGGTACCTATTGATATAATTTGGAACTTATGATTCAAAATATGAAATCAATTTAATCAAATTTAAAAAAATCATTTTCATTAAATAATTTAATATTAATTCCCACTTTTAAAACGTGGAAGTGGGTTTATAAGAAATAAAATTTATCAAATGATTGGCATGTGTTTATGTACAATTTAAATAAGAAATTACATCCAAAGAATAATAATAGATTAAATTATAAAAACAAAATCCAATTGTACTTTAATTCAAATTAAAAATATAATATATCTATATAAATAAATTAGAGGAAAAAAGCAGTTTTGAATTAAAATGTATTATTTTCAATATTCATTAAAATATGAATTTCATTAGAATACTATCTCTATTTTAACAATTGTAAATTATTACATCCTTCTTCCAAAGAAGAACTTTATTATTTCGAATATAATTTACAAAATTTTCAAAACCAGATTTAAAAATTTTTAAACATCAAATGGCGGTAAAATTGTATTAATTTAAAAATAATTATTTTATCTGAGAAATTGAATTTGTCCTTATATAATATCTAGATATCATATAAAATTAATATAAAACATAGAATTTAATATATTAGAAATATCATTCACTAATAAAATTCATAAATTGTGATATTATTATTTTATTGAATCAATTATTTTTATTTAAGTAGTTTTTTAAAAGAATGTTAAAACTATTCATACCCTCCATTATATGTAGTAGGATATAATATATAGTTATCACTTATACTGAGTCTTGTGTGAATTGAATTCTATAAAATTGTGTGTATCACATTCCATGAATAGTGTTTTGTATACTACAAGTTAATATGGTGTTGTGTTTAACACCAGCTAATCTTGGTGTAGCATACTACAAAAGACATCAACAGAATTAAAAAGAATATATCTCTTAATATTTATGGGTGTAACATTATACGGACCCTAAAAATTAATTTCTCCCTCTAAATTAATTTGGTGTATAAATGTTTTTCTATATTAGATATTCTTTCAATGAACCCCACATCATAAAAAGGAATGCTAAAACATCATTTTAAAAATGAATGTTAGAATCATAGTGGTTTCCCAAAGTAACTCATCATTGGATTTTGTTATTGGAAACCCTAGATGGGAAGTGAAAACATAGATATGGAAGAAAAATATAACCATATTGTTCTGATTTATAGTGATATGGAACAAGGTTTGTAGAATGTTAACAACCATAAATCCATAAATCAGCGATGATTTAAGGGACCATCTGAGTCATCGGATAATAAGGCACTATGATAATATTTTTGGTTTTCTAAATCCTTTCTCTAAAGTTAAATAATTTTCTATTAGAATAAATACTTAATTTATTTTTGGGAAAATCTCACTATTGTTCATTCCAACAAAAATATTCAATTCATCTATTATTCAATGAAATGATGTTGAATTTTTTTCTTCATGATGTCTTACCAGATCATGAGAATGAATTATAGGTCATTCCATCAATCTCACCTAAAATAGTAGCACATGTTATCCAATATACATATTTTCACCTATAGTGGTATAATAAATTAATCTATCAATCTTCAACCAGAATATTACTTATACAATCCATAAAATGATAACATTATAATCCTTCAAAAAACTAAATTTATTAAACTTTATAAAGAGGTGAATTAAATTAACTTAACTTTTATCTCCCACATCTTAAAATTTAGTTATTTGTTCCCACATTCGAAATATGTGAATACATTAATCATGTATTCTCTTGAAACATGGTAATAAAATTATTTACCATAGAACCATAGTGAAAACATGCATTATGTGAAAATTAAATCATTCCAGAGACCAAAAATATAAAATATTATATATACTCAGACCATGATATCATAGTTTCTTTATATAAGTCATGAGGTCATTAATACTATCAAACATGTCATTATCCACTCATCCCTTCATTATTCACATATCATGTCGTTTCCAACAATATTTCAATCACATTTCCGGGTTATCTGTATCATATGCTTATGGAAAACCAAAATGGAACAATACATAGATATTACGATATTTAATAACACTATAATAGAGATTCTAAACCAATATTTTGGAATCCAATTACATGAATACATAATCATTCTACCACTTCATTGTCAAACTTAACCTCTCTAATAGCAATCGCCTGTGATTTTCCATTGCCTTTGGCCTTAAGAAGATATTGACATTGATTATGTAAGGACCCAACCCCAGTTTCCTGGAGCGGGAGCCTCATTTTCTCACATCAGAATATACACAGTAAACCATAATCCCAAAGTACCAATTAGTTTAGTATAATTGGAAACATGATATATAAATAAGTTCAACATTACAACATGAGTGGAGAACATGACTAATCGATTTGATTAGAAATATCCATCCAATCCAGATTATTCTAGCAGGTCATTCAAAATTTAATTCTTGATAACCTAAGAAAATGAAAAATTAGAAAGGGGTTATCTAGAGCACTAAGTAACATTAAGTAATACAGTGGACGTTATCATATACCTTAGACATGGGGAATAAAAAAGCATATTCCTTCAAAAACAATATACATGAATATAATTTGGAAGAAATATGAGTTGGGTAAATATTTCCAAAACATAACATAATCATGGGAATTATACTTGTAAAACAACCACATGAACAATAAATACTATATTCATGATGAGGGAATTCATAATGATGGACAAAAAAACCACACCATGTAGGCCTCATGCCAAGACCATAAAAAATAATTTAGTCAAGTCCGTGTGCCAAGACCATAGTTTGTCTCATGAGACCTATCGATGCACCGAGGGGATATAGACAACCCCACCCTACAATTAATATTTATAATTAATTACTCATTTGAACGAGGATAAATATAGGAAACATATACATTCATACTAAAAATAATATATGAAATATAAATAACTTCCACGGAACATTAATCATAAACACTAACCATTCATGGTAAATTGGTGAATGATTTTAAGATAATACTTCCAAATAAAAATTAATCAGAAACCAATAAATTAAATATGGTAAATTATACCATGAATGATTAATCCCAACAATATATACAAATTAACAAGAGTGTTGAAATAGATTAAGATACTCTCATAAAATCTTCGAGTAATTCTTCAGATAAAAACCCTTTTACATAGAGAAGAAGACTTCTTTTCGAAAAATATTTGCAAAAAAACAAAATAGATTTATTTTATAAATATAATGGTTTCCAGAAATAGATTAAAGGGTTCCCATGAAAATGGGTTAGGATTTGTGAAATTCCCTTGATTTGGGATTCTCTTTCTGAAAAATATTTGAGAGTTACATTTAAAACATGTATCTATCCATAAAATAAGGAAGTATTCATTTTGGTTTACATATATATAATACTCAAACATATTTTTTGTCAATTAAACAATAATACATAATTTTTTCAATGAAGTAATTAGACAATGAAAGCAACCCCAATGAAAATGGACGTTCTGGTGGAAAAACGATACTTTATGTCTGAACGTGTTCTGCTCTTGAACTTAATATCCTAGAATATTAATATCTTTATCATGAACCCATTAGAAATTTATTTAGTTTATCATAATTCTATTTAGTTTGATATTCCCATATTGACATGTTATTTTATTCCATGTCGGCGTTCCGCAGTGGTCATTTTCGTTATTTTCTTTATTGGTTCACTTGATCTTATGTAATGGAGTTCATGTGGAACAAATGTAAATATCCATAATTGAAATATAATTTTATTTATGATTATAAATATGTGTTATTGGTCATTTATCTAAGTTTTCTGCATGGAAAACGAATTAATTATTATATAGAACTGAAATTATAATTGTTTCTGTTAATTTTTGTGTTTTGATTACAATGAAATAATTTTTCATTATAACATAATACCATTTGTACAAGGGGATTACAGAAACATACATAGGTTTTATTAAATATTTAAAAATATGGTTCAACCATAACAATAATGGTTTCATAACCACAATTGATAATGATAAATGAAATCGAAATCCCATCATCATTGATTGTATTAAATTGACACATCTTAGATGGTGTTCTTTGTACTAGTATAAAAAAGGTAAAAGGAAGAGATGATGATAACTTATTCCACAATCATGAACTTTTCTTAGTACATCTATAGTTTTAGAGTCATCACAAAAATTGTATAAGGATGGGAAAAAGAAAAATAAAACAAATGAACTTGAAAGGAATGACAGAGAATTGAAAAGAAGAAATTTACTACTGGAACCAAGCGTCCATGAGTGCCACTTCAAGGGAATGTTTTTGTTCTTTCTATCAGAACAAGGATTTTCTACATGGGAGAAGAGGTTTGGAGGATATTTGGAGATAATTTGGAGAATTCAAACAGCTTTATAGGTGTTATGAGAAGGGGGAGTGAGAGGGGGTTTTATAGTGGAGAAGAGTTGAGTTTCCATAATTTTTTAATCAATAGTTTATTAATTTCCATCAAGACCAGATTTAGTGATGATTCTCTATCCAAGAATGGTAATAAATTCATTTGAGTTCTATCAAAGTCGGATTACATAACTTTTGATGTAATAAATAGTGTATTTAACTGATAATTTGTATATACGATATTTTTTTTCATATTTCACTATTAATCATAAAATTCATGTTTTTCAGAAAAAACCAAAAAAATTCTCGTACCATTTATTGATGTGTAGAATCCAAAAATGAGGTCCATTTTTCAAAAAATATTTTATAAATATTATTAAATTAACATTTAATTAAAATCATAATTTATTCTAAAAACCATAGTTTTAAAACATTAATTTACTTATTCCTAAACATAGGTATATCATACTTCCACATGAACATTATTTATATACTATAATTATTTTGGTTACATTTCATTAGAGTATATCGCTATTCATAAGGGTATGTAACTATTCAAAAGGGTAGGTTACTATTCAACAATAATTATTTTTTCTTATCGGAGTCCAAATAAATACTGATCTCAAATGTGTTCGTCAGATTTTTAAAATTCACATTAGAGATGTGAAAAACTTATGTTTTAGGGTCACATAGAACATAATAGTTCATAATGTTGTGATTTTATGTGATTATGAACGATTTTAAATAAATGATTTCCATTAAAGAAATATTGGTTCTTTACATATAATCATCTATAACCCCTGGATTAGAAACTTGGTTAGCATAATGCCCCTTTTCATTTCCCTTTTAGCATTGAAGTGTGGGAAGTCTGTTATATATAGTCTTTTCACTATTCACATAATTCGAAACTGGTTTACCATTACATAGACACTGAATAGATAGATGACCAACTTTTTGTCACTTAAAACATTTTTTAGTCCCTTAAAGATAATATCTACTATGCTTATTTCAACTATTTGAGCGTATGGAAACATTCATCCTCTTTTAACCATTTTTTGAGATTTTACCATGAATTACATCATTCATTTCTGGTAAAAACCATTATATTGGTATGTAACATCAAATTCAATTTATACCTTGATAGCAAAACAATAAATATCATCACAGATAATAAAGTCTCTTATACATCATGCCCTTCGAATGGTTGGTTTTAAGCCACTGAGGAATCGATCAGCTTTACTTTCCGGATGGATGATAATCATAGAAACTTACCTCTAATGTTTTGTAAATATATCCTCATATGTACCTATGTATTCCACATCCATTTTCATAATCTCACATTACTCATTTTCCATCATTCTCAAAATAATATGATGAATTTAATTATTGAAAAATGTGTTCTTGGACTCATCCCATTCCTTGGATAGAATTTCTTCTTTCTTCCTAATATTTTAATTATAGTCCACCATTGGTCTATTAGACCTTCTAAAAGATAAAAATCTTAAATTATTAATTTATGTTTTAAATAAAGAATGATGGAAAATATTGTTTCAATTGTATTGATCAATTGTTCAAAATAGTAATGGATCACAATGCCAACTAAAAGAAGGTTGATGTTTCCTAATGAAAGAATAAATATATTTTTATTCCCTTCTCTAATCATTTGAATGTAATGAATGATTCATAGCTTTTGTAAGTATATAAATAATATTTTTCATTCTTTATCTCATAACATTTATTATTTAAAGGGGATGATCACTGCATTCCTTGATGCAATGAACATTAACATGGTTCCATTGGGTTTCATCCACTCTCTAAAACCCAAAATAAATATTGTGAGAATCAATAATCATTGTTGGAAAACATCATAATAAATGGGAAGTACATTTGAATGATTATCATCATAGGTTTAATATTCTTTTATTCTTGATCATTACTATATTTCTATGACCATAACCTATAGGTATACATACCATTATATAAATCCATATACATACCTTAAAAATATCTCAAGGTATCTCACTAATGATATCACATCATTGTTTCAAAATGTTAACTAATCCTTCACTCCGATACCAACTCTAACGACCCATGATTTAAATACATGTAAATTACATTTCTTTTGTGGAGTACTTCATAAAATATATAAATATATTCCCAAAGACCATATTAGTTAATTTTCTTTGGAAATAAGTAATATAATCTTCTACCTTAGTGAAAGTTCGTCAACATCTCCCATAATGATATTCCCCTTTTTCCCTACCTAAAACCTTTTTTATCCAATAGAAAATATAACATAAAAAGTGTTAGATAAAATGCTAAATAAGGGTAACCATTTAACAAAACATAAAAATATTAATGTAAAAACATGAACATAATGTTTAAATATCAAAATATTGAGTCCTGAAATAAATCTTTATAGTACATAAGGAATATATCATAAATGAACATTGACCACGATATAATAGAAATGGAAAAAAAATTGATGTATGGAAACAAAATATGTTCATAATATGATTTCCATAGTATTCATGACATTTCTTCTAATACAATCACCATGTACAAATTCCTTTATTGAACCATGTTTACAAGTCATTCCAATCATGTATTACTAAACCAAATTTAATTTTCTTTCTAGCCCTGTATTACTGAACATGATTTACTTGTTGTTCTAGTCATATCTATTTGATGAGATATAAATCTTTACCTAATGAATTGGAGGGTGATTTAGGTCCCACCCATCTCATATTGAAATAATTTTACATTTTCCACAAAAACATATTTCATTTATCAAATCATAACCAATGGAACAAAAAATGGATTTCTTAATCATCATTTCATCATAGTCCATATAAAATAAATGGATTTCATAAAAATAATTCCATCATAAAAATAATTAAATTATATTAATATTAGGGATAAAAACATAACTCTATTTCATTTTAGAGGCAAAAATAAATTGGGTAAATTTGTTGATATACATTCATGAGGAAAAATATAATTTATTCTTCAAAAAACATTTTATTATATTAATATGTGGGTAAATTTTAAAATAAATGAATTTAGTTGAAAATATACATCAAATATTGTATATTAATATTCATGGTAATAAGTTTTTATTAAGAAGTAAAAATTTGTTCATGCGGTACATGTTAAAAAATCATTCTTCTTCTACTCTTGATGAAAAGTTAAAAAGTACCTCATTTGGAAAACAAAAGAAACACTCAATCCATAACATTTATTAAATATCCAAAAATTGGATAAAATTTACTTTAAAATGTACTAGAAGAGTATAAATAATATATATATTTTGGAAACATGGATTTGGATGAAAAATATACCCTAGTAAATACTTATGTATAAACAATTTTAGATAATAATGTGATTATGCAATTATCTTAAAACATATGTCTAATATGCTTCATATGTATCCCAACCTCTTGTGTAATGATATAAAAAATGTTATTGAATTATTAAAAATTCATAGTAATTTTTATGATGTCATATATGATCATATTATCATCTTTTTGTTGGTAACATATCATTATCACCAGTTATTCAGATATTAAACACTTTATGTTCTTATGCATGTTTTGTTGGATAAGATCATGTTCCACATCTAGGGTAATAGTTATATCATTTATATAATGATATTAGTATAATTTATCTCTTATTTCTTTATTATATTCATTTATATAACCATGGATTAAGGAATATCATGAAGAATATATCGTGTCGCATTGTGGAGATGGTACGACTTATATACGCATGAGTGGCAATATCATTCACATAATGGTTAAATTATATGTAATTGGATTGTATATTAATTATAAATACTGAATTATCTTGGTATATTCATTATTTACATCAATTATAACCATCATTATTCACATCTATTTTATGTATTGTTAAATAAATAATTACACCGCGACTTAGAGACGGTAAGCCATACATATGAATGCATAGTGATATTTTTTTCCCTAGGATGGATAAAAATAGTTATAAGGATGTAAAATAATTATAATAACAAATAATAATGTTGAAAATACTCGTTTTTTTAAATTAGTATGGAATAAACATAATAAGAGGAAGTAGAAGAAGTAAATAATTTTGAAAAAGGTGATAAAATAATTCCATATTTTTTGGACATTTACCTTTTATTTTCAAAAAAGGTCTCCTTAGGATAAATTTATGTCCAATTTTTGGCCTGTAGTTGGAAGGGAGGATGTTGAGAGTTTATATGATATGAATTTTTACTGTCCAAGGGGATTGAGTGGTGCGAGTATGTGAGTAGATGTGGTGGCCTTTTATAATAGGGAAGATGAGAACATTAGTATAATCATGAAATATTATTTTATTATAAATATATATTTGAATTCTAACACTTTAAAAGTTGTATATATAGGGGTAAGATGAGGATATCTCTATATCCTCCCAACCAATATGGTTTATACATGATTGGGCCAAAAAATTATCCTTATCATTTATCTTTAACCATTAGTTAAATAATTTAACTCTTTCTATGTCTTCTTGTATTTTCATACTATATGGTTCATATAGTTATAATAAAATGCCAAGTGAACCTCATCTGGATAATTAATGACATTTGTAAGAATATATATGTCATTTTTCCACATCTTTGATTTTTATGATTGTTATAGAATTTAATAATTTAGTATTAGATAAAAAATCTCATTTATGTTAATTTTGAAACTATTTAGAAATTGATTTTTGTTAAATCATAACCACTTGAATAATTTTAGCCAAAATAATTAAATCAAAGATAATTTTTAACATTAATCCATAAAATTCGTTTATTGCATCATAATTTTGAAATTACATTTACTTTAGTAGTTCTAATATCATTTATTTCAATATTTAATTAATATGGTAATCATTGAATTTCCATTGTGTCATAAATAATTTTATATATTTAATTTCCAAAAATTATAAATATAATACCATAGTGTAATAAATATTTTTATATTTCTAATGAATATTTATAGTTAAATTGATCATTTATATGAACCAAATTAAAATTGATTTAGTTAAGAGATTCATGTTAATTTAATATTTCCCTTTTCTTTAAATTTTAAAATATAAAAAACACATTATCCCACACATATTTCTCCATGGGGTCCAAAAACTGACCCATGGGTACACATGGTGGGCCATATATAATTCAATAGTATTTGGACATGTGTTAGAGTAGTTTTATAATATAATTATATTATTTTCACCATTATATTTCTGATTTATCCTTTAACAAGGTAAATAAAACTAATTACTAATGTTACTATTCATAATGTTAAAAAATAAAAGATACATATTTACACAATTTGGAACTATTGATTGCAAATATGGAATACATTTATCCAAATTCAAAAAACATAAGTTGTAATAAATAGTTTTTAATTAATTCTTGTTGTCAAAACATCAATGCTTGTTTTTAAGAAGTAAAAATTATCAAAAGATAGATATGTGTTTATATCAAATTTAATTGTGAAATTACTGCAAATGAACAAAATTTAATTAAATGAAAAAAAATCCGATTACACTAGAAATTTTTCTTAAACATATAATCTATCAATACAAATAAATTAGAACAAATATGTAGTTATGAATTAAAATACCATATTTTTCAGTATTCAATAATATATGAATTCCATCAGAAAAATAAAAATAATTTTATCAAGGTATATTTTGATGTTCCTCATCTAAAGGAAAATTTTATTATGTGAAATAGAACATATAAACCCATCAAGAATATATATTTAAAATGGGTCCTCCGTAAAAATGTGGTAAAACAAAATCTTTTTGGAAAAATAGTTCTTTTATTAGAGTAATTTAATTTGTAATTATATAATATCTAAAATATATATAAAATGAATTTAAAACATTTCATTGAATATATAACATTTATAATTCTGAACTAAAATCCATAAAGAGTGATTTTATTAGTTTATAGACTCACTATTTTTCATTTAAGTAGGTTTATAGATGAAAGTTAATACTTTTTATACCCGCCATTATAATGACTATGTTATAATATTTAGTTATAAATTATACTCGATCATGAGTGAAATTAATTCTATCGAAATAACATGAAATTTTTTGTATCAAAATCAAATAATAGTGTTTTTCATACTACAATTTAATATTTTGTTGTGTATAGCGATAGATATTCATGGTGCAGCGTACAACACAAGAAATCAATGAAATAAAAAATAATATATCTCTTAAAATCATGGCATGTTATAGTTTTCATATACATAAGTCTGTTTTAGTGGTGACTTTTTCATTTCCCTTTCCCTCTAATTAAGAGTATATTTTATTAACCCTATTTCCGTTGCGGGTTTTCCATAAATCTATTTTCTAGTATCACCCTTTAAATTTCAATGTAAAAGGTTTAATTGAAAGGTCATAATTTATTGAAGGATGGTAGAATAAAACACCCCAATATTTCAGGGTTCGTTATCTTCAATATAATGTGTTTTACTAAGCTCTAACTTGGCATGTGCAAGAAGATAGATTGAGTTTTAGCAAATAATAAGTTTAGTATAATAATTATTTAAATGTTATATTTATAAATTATCCATTAAATATAATAATATTAATAGTAACAACTAATTATTAAATGTTATTTATAATTCTGACATTTAAATAAAACATTTTTAAAAAGAAATGTATAAGTTTTGGTAAAATAGTTATATGTTTATAAATACTATTTTTTAAAGGATCTTTTTTTATTTCCTTTTATGAACATTAATAAAATTATTTATAGGCACTCTTATATATAGATATTGGTAAAATATACATTATTTTAAAATTTAGAATGTATGAAATTTCTTTGAGTTTTTTTGGATTTTTTTCTAAACAGTTTCAGTCTTTGATGAATAGTGAAAATTTACATTATTGTTAAAATCCATTATTTTTCATTTAAATAATAATTTAAATCCAAAAAAAATTATTTCCAAAATAGATAAATAATACATATATTAAAACAAATTATGTTATCAAAATAATTTTTAAAATATAATAACATATAGAAATTCATTGACCTTTTATAATGTCTTTTTACCCGCCTTTTAGCCACATTTCCATATTAGAATTAAATGTAATTTTACCACTTATTTGAATTTAGTTTTAAAAATAAAACACCCATGGATTTTATTAGTATGAAAAATGTGGTCTAATTGGATCAAAAAAATTGGTGAATAATTACTTTTGAATTTTATTTACCAATGTAAAATATAAATAGGGTATTTATCATAAAAATATATGATAATAATATATACATACACTAAAAATGTCTTAATTATATTAGATAAGTATTTTTAGACCCAAATGAATCCTGGTTCAGAAATATTATATTTTTAATGCCACTTTTGTTAGAGTAGACATTTATTATATTTTATTTAAATATGAGTAAAAAATGTCCTATTAATATATTAATAACTATTTTATTTTTAATTTTAGATCATATAAGTGCCATGGTCGACAATAAAAATTATAAAAAAATATTATAAATTTATCTACATCATGATAATATATTTTAAATTATTATACATTATATAAATTAATTTAATGGTGACACAATGATGATGCCATAATTGTTTAATTATTCGAGATATCAAATAAATGATATTAAAAATATTATAATAAATATTATTTGATTTAATTAATGATATAAACTAATTTTATAGATAAATTAGACATGTTAGTGAAAATTTTGCAGTATTAGATTGGGTTTTTCATGTTGGATTGATATTTTTAAAAAATTAAATATTGAATAGTTTTAATATTGATATAATTGATATTTATAAATAAATACTACTTTATTAAATCATATAAAATTCATAAAAATCTATGGATCTGAAAAATAACATTGATAATTTAAAATATGTGATAAATTATCCAATAATGAATAGTTTGTAATTTTATTATAACTATATTAACCTAATAGTGTAAAAATACAAGAAGACACTGTAAGTGTTAAACTGTTTAACTAATAGTTAAATCCAAATGGGAAAGTATATTTTATAACCTAATCTTGTCTAAAATTCATTGGTTGAGTGGATATCAACCCATAATCATATTTTACTCTAAATACATCAGTTTTTATCTATTTTTAACTAAAAATAGATTAATAATAAATTAATATTTTAAGATCTTCCAAAAGTGCCCCTCACCCCTCTTATAAAAGGACACATCTATTTAATTCACACCTCCATAGATGGATGGATCAGAAAACCCCTACCCATTTCCTCTCCCAAAATCCCTCACTACATCCTAGATTCCATACATTGGGCAAACATCCATCTTATGGAGTCCTTTTCTGCAAATCAATAAGAGGCACTCGATGAAGAGGTAATTGTTTTACTAATTCATTCAACATTAATTTCTCATTCTACATCCTTTTACTATGTCATTTCCATAAAATAGTAATAAATCATGGATCCAATATATTATGAGATTTATTTATTATTATAGGACAACATTATTCATCCTTTTACCCATCCTACAAAAAACAATATCATCCTGTGTTCATACGTATGGATTACTTACTCCATGAAGTGGTGTAATCTGGAATTCAAATATAATGTATTTAAATGGGTATAATGAGAAATATATAGGTAGTAAATAATTAATATTAAATGATATTTTTTTCTTTATATTTCATATTCCATCCTATTTTCATTAAATTTATCCATTAGTAAAATGATATCTTCGCTCGTGTGTGTGTGTATGACTTTCCATTACCACGTTGTGAAGAGATTCATCGTCCATTTGACCCATTTAAGAATTATTATAAAAATATATATTTTGAATAAATATGAAATATATTACATAATAATTCTACTGAAAAAATATATATTTATATATATACATATATAAAATTTACTTTCTTCCATTCAATACGTTAATAAACAGGAACAACGTTCATGCTTACGTATAGCATACCATCTCCATGAACATTGTATTATATTTTATATATCTATTAATTTTATATATTTATATTAATAAAAATTATGATATAATAATATTGATTTACATTTTTGGAATTAATTAAATCATTATCTATTTAATATCATCAAGAATAACAAGTCAAAACTCATATGATAAACAAAACGATTATTACCATGAATATTTATTTAACATGGAAATTATTAATAAAAGAGTAATATAAAGACGTAAATGAATATTATATGACATCATAAGTATTTTAATGGTGTTGGTATTATATAATAATATGTTTAATAATATTATATAGGAGTTTAAGTCACATACAGAGAGTATCTACCATGTGATTAAGAAATTCTGTCTCACTTTTCATTTTCATCTCACACAAGCCATGTTTGCCACCTATTTCTTATGTGTGGTGTCTACACTTATCATATATTGTTTGATATCATCAATAAATTTATCTTCATTTTATTTAAATTTTAATTTGATGAAATAGGTCTTATTATTTAAATGCTAATGTTGGTATGAGATGTGTTAAATGATTAATGAATTAATCCTTTCTCAATTTCAATATTTGTAAATTATCATATATATTTATTTATATGCATATAAAGGATTATAAATCAAATTTTATCCCTATTTTGAATTTCATTCAAATTTTTTCTAACGGATTTTTTTTGGTTTTATGTAAGGTACTATTTAACTAAAACCTCTTTTTATTTGTTTTAAATTTTTATTTTTCTTAATATTTATCATTAATGTCCATGTTTTTAAAATGGATTTAAGAACATATTTTCATGGACATGACTGTTTTAAATTGTTAATTCCATTCAAAAGTTTCAATGTGTTAAGGGAAACATTGTTTCAAAAATTAAAATTTGAATGTTCTCTTTTATAAGTGCATGACTTAATAAATAATAATTTCAAAGAAAAAAATTTTATTTGTCTAAAGGCATTTTTAATTACATTATTAGATTATTTATTTCTATGTCAACATACATTGTTGTATTTTATGATAAATATTGGTTCATTAATTATGATACAATATACAATATTGAATTGGAGGTTTTATGATTTGATTGACCCATGATGTGCTATTATAATACTATTCATGGTTTATGGTTAAAGTATTAACTTTTAGTATTCTAGATATATTAAAAATTATTATGTTGTGTTTCTCTCTTTATATATGAGGAATGTATTCCACTTAGTATGTGATGGTTGGGTCCCTCTATAGCCCCCATATGAAACATTAGGTATCATGATATTAAATTATTTGGCGACAAAACGATCACATTTGTTTCTATGTTGTTTTAAGTTGTCAGAAGGATAGATCGTGTCAAAAATATTATGGGAATCTACCCAATGAATAAAACAATCTCGAGGATTGATCATGAAATTATTTATCTTCTCATAATGATAAATCATAACACAAATGATATGGGACTCTAACCAGAAAAATATATTGTCACATTGATAAATCCTAACAACTTTTTTCTAGTCACGAGGGTATATCTTAAAAAAATAAGATGGGTTTATACCCACATAATTAATCTATCGTGAGGATAGATCTTGATAGATGTTGTTTTCAAGATATGTATTGAGAGTTCAAACATCAATCATTTTTCATTCGCATATTATGAGATTTGTTAGTGCTATTACATGGTACTATTTAACTAGTATATTTCCCATGCGAATGATTAAATGAAATTATTTTATTTATTTTTTCCAAATTATGTTCAAGTTTACATTTTAAAAGGAATATGATTCAGTTTTATACAGTCCTTAAAAGATTATGCTTATTTACGAATGCTTATGTTGTATTGTTTACCCTTACTAAGCATCTGAGCTCACCCCTTTCTGATTATTTATTTTCCCACGATGCCATGAATTGTTTGAAGACTGATATATTGTATCAATAAAGTATAATATTATAATTATAAAAGAATTATATTTTTTTACTTTCATTTTTTTAATTTTAATGTAATGTTAATATATGTAATCTATTTTTAGATTTCAAAACGGGTCAGTCCTTTGAGATTTGATTGCATGTAATCATGAAAATTTATTAAAATAATGAATTGGAACTAGACATCTGTGCTCGGGGTGTTACAGGGAGTGTCACTAATTTCCTTCTAAAATATGATTGGTAACATATTGACAACAACTATAGGTTTTAATGATATTAAAAACTATAATGAATGTAACTATCTGAAGATTTACTAAATTTTGTAACATATGTTCATTGGAACATGATATCTTGATGATGAACTGTGGGTATCATAGACCTAGTAAATTGTATATATATTAAAAAGGTATTGGAAAATAATATTCTGAAAAATTACAAAATAAATTATTTTCAATTTCACATGTAATAAATCTCTGAAAAAATATATGTATGGGAAATAGGAGGAGATTAATGTGTCAGGTTGAATTCCACATGCCTCTACAATTGATAAATCTTGTATTCCATGATATTTACAAGAAATTTATTCCCAATATTTACATTCTTGTGGGAAAAATAGTAGTTATGTACATTAGAACTTTAAGGGAAGTTGTTTGTAATATCCAATTATACTTGAGAATGTAAAAAAGGCATGTGCCTAGAATGTGAAGACGACATGATACTAGTTTTCATAAGACGTTATCTTTTATTACTATAGATCAATGTGATGTTATGTCATAGTTAGTCTAAATTAATGAGAAATACAAGCTCATAATAACTGGTGGTAACCATATCTAAAAATATTAAGTTCAATAAAACATCTAAGATAACAAAAAGAGATGTGTAAAATTTGAGATGATTTCTTCCATGTCCTGGAATCATGCCTAGTAAGCAATGTATTATATAGATTATAATTATTTTATTGTAAATAGGCTCAATTTTATATAGGGGATAATGGATATATATTAAGGGTTTACATATCTTGAAGTGTCTTACTAATAAAGGTGAGGTCTCACATAGCATAATTACTATGCACTAGAGACATGGTAGACCTAGAAAATAAATTCATAACTCATCATATATATGATCTCAATCAGCGAGACATAACAAGGATGGAAATATAGTTGGATTTAGTTCATGTGGGAGTGTTTTAAATGTGGGTTCCCTAGACCCAATGGTGTTAGTACTTTTCGATTAGCCTAAAATTTATACAGTATGTTATACACAATTTACACATACTATTATAGTGTTGATTTCTTTTATATACAACTCTAATGGTAATTTATATAGATTAATTATCATATAAAAAGGATATAGCAGTTCTTATGCTATATTGATAACCTCAATACACTATGAAATTAATTGTGAACAGATATCTTATTTTAAAGATACATCAAACCAACTGGACAAAGTTGATGTATAACTATAAGGTGTTAGAGAATCCTACGATTTGAGACTTGTTCTCATGAAGTTTTCAATTGGTGATCTATGGTTGGTGTCATCATGAGGAAAGCCCCTCTCAAAATAAGACCACATGTTTTTGGTGTCATTTGTTATTCTTATATATGGACCCGTGTAGTGGCCTCGTGAATTGAGATCAGTATCAATGTGTAATATTTGATCATACACATTCCTAAAAAGAACAAATTATGACAATGAAATTGAGGAGAGGTATAATGTGTTGGGTGTTTCATTGGTCATATGAAATCAGTTGAATGGTCAAGAAAGAATTTGTCACTTCTGAGTTGAGAATGTAATATTATGTTCTTTGTTTTTAGGATGGTACTAAATTCATAAATCATTGGCCAAGGTAGTCAAAGGTCAGTATTTCTTGTTGGATCGTTAAATAATAATGAAAAAATAGAATAAGACATAAGTGTACATCAATCATTATGAGATATATAAAGAAAAACATATTAAATTGTACAATGCGTGTTAGTTGGATGGTTTCCATTGTTATTTCTATTCCTTATCTTTTTAGGGGCCACGATGGGTTCCAAGACTCCACTCATATTATGTCAATACTATTCACTACGATCGAGATACGAACCTATAAGGTCATATACAATAGAATATGACCGAATCTACCCCATCTAATAGGTATTTATATAAAACAAGGTGTCCCCCACCATGGGGTCTTTGTGTTCTCCAAGTCATCTATCATTTACATATAAATAAAGTCAATATTATTCAATGATATAATAAATTGTTTAAAATTATTTATTAAATTTATTCATGAGGAATTTATCTAATATAAGAGAAATGTTATAAAAATGAGTACTATTTAAATATTCAAGGTTCATTTTATATTAGTGGTAATTAAGAGTTAAGTTACTTCCTCATATTTATCATGAAATATATTTAATATATATTTCAATTATATGATAAAAAAATTTATGTTGATAGTCTATTATGACTTCTTATTTATTACTTATTTAGTGGGTGTAGTATTTCTAGGGGTTAGAGAATCCTTTTGGGAATTTTTATCCGTCCATAATAATGTAAAGTAGAATCAAGAGTGAATGTTCCATTTTCCATGATAGTGAAAAATATGGAAATATAAGGATAAAGGATAAAATTAGTGAAACGTCCTGGTTCCGGGTGCCGCCCATAGTACCTTGTACCTAGAAGGTCACATGGTATCAAAAGCTTCTCCCCAAATGCCAGAGGATGCCGACTAGAAGCGAGGGCCTTAGGTGTGTAAGTGGGGAAACAATGACCTCTTTTCCATAGTGACATAGTGTAAATAAAAAGGTATTCAATATAGGAAGAAGTAATAATACCATACAATAGTAAATAACGGAAGACAAGAAGTAATAACAATTGAGAACACTAATATATGATGCAAGATACATATGTCCATTAATGCGTCAAAACAAAACATAATGCCAGAATATAGTACTGAACCATGGTACAAAGGAAAAGCATGTAAACAGCTCCACAACATCGCATGCCTCACCTGGGTCCCATGCTCTCCATCTCCAAACTTTCAAATACCCGATATAGAACGGCGCTTTCCATTATCTATACCTGTATCAATATAATCTGTATGGGCCCAATAGTAGGACCCAAACTGGGTGTGAGACTCATCCTAGTTGGAAACCACCCAATGATCTATGCGTAATAGTCAGTGAATATATATAGTAGTCAATAATAAAATGATGCAGTAAAAAGGAAGTACTGAAAAGTAAAAAGTCCTACAATTTAATTTAAAAGAATTTAGAATTATGAATATAATCAACCAATCACAAATTCAAGCAGCCCTCTGGGTAGTTCTCATAGCCTAATCCATCTATTTCCCAGTACAAGGATTGATATACCAAAGACTCTCTGAGGACGCACTCATCTTCAATTCTCCCTATAGTCATGTATGATTTAAAGACACTATGAAGAAGCACTGACCATCAATTCCGCCTATAGTCTTTCAACGGTAAAATATAGACACTTTGAGAATGCACTAAATATAAATTCCTCTTGTGGAATCATAACGTAACTATACACAATATGATGGAGCACTCAACGTCAATCCCCCTTATGGTCTCGCAACATGATAATTATAACTAACACTCTGGGAAATCCCTCAAGGTCAATTTCCTATATGGTCTCACTACAAAAGGTTCACGCAGCCCCCTGTAATGTAATCGTGCACAAGAAACAATCAGCAGTCAAATTAAACCTCTATAACTACTTGGATAAATAATTTACAACATATCATAGAATGTCAAATAATAATCACTCCATCCTAATAATACTAGGCATGGAAAATAAAGCAAAACCCTCACAGGAAAGGCTAGACCAAAAGTTCAAAACAAGAAAACATTAAAAAACATCCATAACTTAAGAATGATAACCTTATTCTCAACAATTAACCTCTACCCAAACAAACTAGCCATTGTAGGAAATTAATAAGGATAAAACCATAAACATGCAATACCCTAAACAAGGGTATTGAGAAATTTTGAACATATAACTCAATGACTATCTATGAAAAGGCACAAACCACACTCCTCAACATTGTGAGATCGTTATACATGAATCTCAAGCATTGAATCACCTCAAAACGGTGTAGATCTAAAAAAACGTATAAAATGTTCAACTAAAGATAACTTGAGAGAGAGGTGAAATCATGAAATGAAGTTCAAGAAGAAGGGAGAACTCACCGATGATATTCCAACACAACCGATGGAGTTCGATTCAGATAATGGATGTTGAGTCGGTGGTCGGAGAAGATTCGTGGTTGTACGGATGCTCCTGGACCAAATAAGTCGAGAAGAAGTGTGTTTTGTCCGTTAGAAGTGACCCCTATCTTTTTAATGAATAAATAATGTACATGGTGTGTACTTTACAAGTACACTGCATGCACATTCCTTTTATAGGTCTCACTTTAGGTGGCCTCCAGGTCACCCCACATATCCATGTACTTAGTCATTACACGGCCTATACAAAGTCAATCACGAATAACTCAGTAGACATCCGGTACATATATGTAGATGGCGTGTACTTCTAAAATTTCAAAAAACAACTCTTTTCCTCAAAAACACCAAAAAAGAAAGACATACTGGAAAAGAAGATCCCGGTTCTTGTAGACATCCCCCCTCAATGAAAATTAATCTTGAATTTCCCAAGAATAGAAGTGCAAAATTAGAATCCTTAAACTTCTCTGGCCACTGCGTTCGTACATTAGCCTCCCTCTCCCATGTCTCATCTTATACTATCTTATACTACCATATCACTCGTACTTGTAGAATAGACCTGCCACGAAAACCTTTGCAGTACGATCAACAATCTAGATAGGATTCTCCTCAAACAGGGCATCCACCTCAAGCGAACCTCCTCAGGTTGGAAAACATGTGACAGGTCTAAGAAGTAAGGTCGAATCTGAGAAACATGGAAGATGTTGTGCGTAGCCCGATACCTCTGAGGTAACTACAACAAATAGGAAACCTTCCCAACTCTCTCCAACACATCATAAGGCCCGACGTATCTCAGCAAAATCTTACTCAGTCTCCTAATCCTCCACTGTCCCATCTTCTACGTGACACTCAGGAAATCCTAATCTCCAATCTCAAACTCTAGATGTCATCTATATCGATCAAAATAAGACACATGTTGTGAGTTTACAGTTGCTATCCTCTTCCGAATAAACTCTCTATGTTATGTGGTCTCCTGGATAAGACAAGGTCCCAATATAGCTTCCACTCCTGCCTCCAGCCAACATAAGGTTGATCAGAATAACCAACCTTACAATGCCCATTAATTTTTCATCTGAATATTTTCATGAAAACTATTATTGTAGTAAAACTACACAAGAGGTATGTGCTTCTCCCAAGATCCTCTAAAATCCAAGATGCATGCTCAAAGCATGCCCTCATGCACCTGAATTGTATGCTTGGACTGGCCATCTGTCTGGGGGTGGTAAGCTATAATAAAAAGTAACTGTGAGCCCAAACCCTTCTAAAGACCCTGCCAGACATAAGAAGTAAATCAAGCGTCCCTATCTGAAAAAATTTATTGTGGAACTCCATCTAAATGAACAATCTCTTGAATGTACAACTTTTATATATCATCAACACTGATGGTCTCCTTGATCGTAACGAATTGAAAAACCTTCATGAGTATATCAATGAACAACCTAACTACATCATTCCCAGGAGGCGACCTAGGAAAACCTTTCACTAGATCCATCACGACATCATTCCACTTCTAATAAAAGATGGGTAACTATTTAAAAAGCCCTGATCAACGCTGATTCTCCACCTTTACCTGCAGATTGGTGGAACACCTCATGAAGAAACAAGCAACATCTATATTCATACCTGGCCACCAATACTAAATGTGCAGATCACGATACAACTTGGTGACACCAGGATAAGCTGCCCAAACCAAGGAATGAAATTCTTACATCAACTCCTCGTATATGTCTGCTATCACCCATACACACCCATGAAAATTCAAGATCTCATCCTCCCATATGGAATATCCAAGAATAAGGTCCACTCCATACACACTCTCCAATTGGACTTCGACTTCATAATCTAATAGCCACCTCATTCACACTCAATCAAAAAGAGTATAGGTAACAACCAAAGAAGAATGAAAATTATGTCCTTGTCTGTCAAGCACCTCCAAATGCATCTCAGAGAACAGATCCATAAGCATCTACTCGATGGTGGACTCCTAAACTACCTATATCTATGTCCTCCTGATTATGTAATCAACTACGGTTTTTCCTTTCTCGTGTGTGTCGGAAAGTTAAAAGTCAAAGGATTGAAGGTACTCAACCCACCTTCAATGTCTCAGATTCAGATTGCGCTAATTGAAGATATACTTGAAACTCTTGTGTTCAGTGAAAACCAAAAAAATCTCTCCCAATAGGTAGTGTCTCCAACATCATAACGAATTAACACCATCATCAATCTCAATATCATGCATTGGGTAATTCCTCTCATGTAGCCTCAACTGACGAGACCCATACACAATGACCTCATCCCCCTTCATAACCACAGCTCCAAGCTCGATACCTGATGCATCACAGTAAATAATATTGCTCTTGCCCCACTCTAGAAATACTTGTATTGGTGCGGAAGTCAAAATCCCTTGTCAACTCTTCAAAATCTGACTCACAATAATCAGACCACAAGTACTTTACACCCTTCTTAGTCAGACCTGTCAATGGTTCTTCTATGAGTGATAATTATTATATAAATCCACTATAGTATCCAGTCATCCCTAGCAAACTTTTCACCTCTAATACATTCATCGGATGTTTTCAGGAAGCTACTGCTCTCACATTCTTAGGGTCTACTGATAATATTATCTCTGAGATAACATGACCTAAGAAGTGAATCTGGTCCATCCAAACGTGGAATTTAGAGAGCTTATCGTATAAATGATAATCTATTAGTGTACTCAAAAAGCTCTCTATATGGGTAGAAAGGTCACATCGGGTGTGAGAGTACAGCTCGATATCGTGCACGAAGACAACCATGAATGAATCCATGTATGGATGGATCATTGGGTTCATCAGTTTAATAAAAATTTCATGTGTGTTCCTAAGACCAAAATCCATAACCACGTACTCTTATAAATAATACCTTCTCCAGAAGGCTGTAAGAGTTACACATGATGGTCTATCACACAACTGATGTTAACCAGATCTCAAGTCAATCTTCAATAACACACATGAATTTTGAAGCTGATCAATGAGATCATCAATACACAATATGGGATATCGGTTCTTGACCATCCACTTGTTCAAATTCCAATAATCAACGAAATTTCTGAGGGTACCATTTTCCTTCTTTCCCAGTAGGAAAGGGTAACCCGAAGGAGAAGTACTGGGTCAGATGCAATCCTTTTCCTGCAACTCCTCCAACTGCTTCCCGAGATCCCACAACTATGGTGAAGCCATCTTATAATGAGGAATGAGCATTGATGCCGGTCCTAGATCAAGCTCAATATAAACGTCCACCTCTCACTATGGAGGGAAACCAAAAACGTTTTCAAGAAAGACATCCCTGAAAAGATCCACCACTGGAGGAAAGTCCATCTGTGAAGTCCCCTGGCCATCTAGATATAGACTAGCAATCTGGGATGTAACTACACCCAATTAGTGATGCTCGTGTCCCTCTCTACTCTCCTAGACATCCCATTCTCCCTTATGAAGAAACTATCTTCCCTCTAGGGATGTGATACTCACCCTACGGCTATAGAAATCGACAACAGCAAGGAAAAGAACTGACTTGTCCATTCTCAATATAACATCATATCCTGTCATCTCTAATATATAGAGTTCCCATAAAAAGTGACACCCACCAACCACAATATGGAATTAATTGAAATGATGTACATAAGTCGTTGTAGTCCGCAATGAAGTGTCTAGCATCATAATATCAGTAGAAGAAATGATACAGATTCTAAGGATCTCCATAACAGAAACTGATATAAATCTATGTTATGAACCTGTATCAAAAAAGGAATAAGCTAAAACTAAGGTAACTAGAATCTTACCTCAAACTATCGAGGGTCTAGGATCCTACCCATGAAGGGTCTGCTCCACAACAAAAGTCTGACCTACACTGCCACCCTATTACCCCACCTGACTCTCATAGATGATCCACCCTATTGTTGATGAATTTCTGGCGACTGGATACCACGACCATGACCACCCCCTCGGCCTGAATAGTAGGAAGAACACTAGTTCCCAGACTGATGAGAAATTGGTGGTGCTGCACCTGAATGAATAGTCATTGAGGAACACCTATCACCAGCTTCTGGTGAGAAGATCTGATATAAGCACTAAAGATGGCCCATTTGTGGCAAGAACGTCACTCAACTAGGCTGCTCAGGAAATGCGGCCTCGCATTCCCGACCTTCCCACACTAGTATCATACTACCTCGCTACCTAAATTTGCATCCCTCCTACTAAGATTACCACATGTAGAATCTCTACAGTGCTTCCTACTATAAGCTGGAGAGGTACTATCTCTGGATGCGGAACTGTCATGACTCACATCACCAGAATTCTTCAGATTACATTTTGTGACTAGCGCCTGGTTGACTATAGATGTGATGGGTGTCAACCGCAATATTTTCACCTAATCCTGAATGTCCTGACTAAAACCATCCTAAAACACCATTTCACGGATCAAATCATCTCCCCCTAGAAAGGGTGTAATGAGATGCAGCACTGTGAAGTGATAAGGATACTATATAATAGAAAAAGTACCCTACTCCAAACTCATGATCTCTTTAGATTGATCGGACCTCAAGGTCATCATATAGAAATAATCGTAGAAGGTACGCCAAATATCATCACATGTCATTTTATGTTGATTTCCTTCCTGTGATATCACATCCCACAAAATCATAGCGGAATCACAATGCATATACATAGTGATCTTGCCCCTCCTCTCCGAAGGCATCTCCAGATGCTTGACAATCGTCAGCATGGAATCTAGCCATGATTCTATATCTTGGGTTCCTCCATCCCCTAAGAAGGGGGGAGGATGCTATTTTTGAAAGACCCACATCAATTCTACCATCAACAGGGCAGGGCTTGGTGCTCCCAAAAAGGTCTGCATCATCCTCATAATCCTTCTCTGAATATTGCATTATTACTTGTGTCTGTAATGACGGTTGGTGCCATGACCGGCAGAACTAGAGGGTTTGCTGGTAGTCCCTGATCATCCATGCCTTGTGTCTAATCACTTCGTTGCAACTGGCGTACAACCAGAGGACGTTTCGGTGGAATGACTCTGCAAGGTCAAGCACAAACCTTAGATCAAGATTATAAAAGACAGAAATCTATAAGTGTAAGAGGGGAAATGGAGAAAGAAATCATTCATTTTTTTCAAAGAAAGGATACACAACGTGTATAATTCATACACGACATGTTCCCTTAAGCCTTCACATGGGCGTGCACTTCTACCAAAACTGGTCAGGAAAACCCCTATACAAATGGCGTGTTTTCCTAACACACAGTGTGTACAAAAATCTCTTCCCCTTTCTGAGTTCATAAACATGGCTATGCCACACGGTTCTCCTAAAACAAGACTACATGGCATGATAGTTTCATACATGGTGTGTACCAGTCGAACATAATAGATCTGTGTTGTTTTTCATATGGCTGGTTACAGAGATCAATCTACATGCCGTGTTCTAGATGGACACAGCATGTACTACATAGGTTTCGTCTATCCATGATGTTAGTCAAACGGGTGAAGACACGACTGACTATACACAACATGATTATACCAGACACCGCGTGTACAAGAAGGATTTAACCGACCCGTGTTGTTCACTAAACGTCCGGATACATCGGTTACACTAAAAGGTGTGTTTCATCGTAGCACAATGTGTATAACCTATGTTTTATCCATCAGTGGCATTGGTCACATGGGTGGACACACGGTCTACACAACATGGCATGTTCCATAGGAGATTTTCCAACCCCATTTCACTACACACATATCCAGTGACACATTTAGAGACTACACGATGTGTACATATATTACATAGTGTGTACATAATAAAAATAGTTACCTATTGAATAAAAGAGAAATGGCATGTATTTAAAATTGCACACAATGTCTTCTTGGGGTTTTCTGAGAATAAACCTCCGAAACTAATCTGAATCCCATAAAAAACACAAAAATGAACATTAAAGTGCCAAATTATGATCTGTTAATGCCCATACTGCCTACGAAACAATTCAATGAATCTAATACATGTTATAACATGGATAACTATGAAATAATCCACCAAATTCTGGTCCATGAGGGCCCATTACTCCTCAAGAACCAATGTTTTGGAATTCATTGAAACAAAAACATACACAATCCAATACCCAATCAAAAATATGGTATTCTATCACGGAATCTATTATAACAACAAACGTATCTTACACAATATATATCAAAAAAACATTAAATCTCAATGCACCGTAAATGGAATTGAATGAATGCATGACATGTTATTTCTAGAAAGATCCTATATGATGAATGAGATGGAATACAATCATCTCAATGGGATTCAACAGAAATAGAACCTCATTAATATCAACAATAGTAGCACATAACATCTGAATCTCCCAATTGTAAAATCCAATGAACCGTAAATTTGAAAAACCAGAAAAATTGCAATAAACGAGGTTGATTGTATTTTCACTATACAGGAGATAGCTACTCCTAGGAACAACTCATTACCATGTACCTATTACTTACTATCCATGGATATAGGCTTTAATCAAAAGTCATGAAGAAAAGAATCCCTCTGATTCCACTATGTAATGTCCTGGTTCAGGGTGCCACCTAGGTGTTCCGGTAACTAGTTTGTGACATGGCCTCATGCACATTTCCCCAAATTCCATAGGTTGCTGACTAGAAGCAAGGGCCTTGGGCGTGATAGTAGGAAAACTATGCCATTATTTGCAGAGTGATGCAGAGGAAATAAATAGATATACAATAGTAGAAGTAGTAATAATACCAAACATAAGTAAATACTGGAAGACTTGAAGTCATAACAACTGAGCACACGTATATATGATGCATGATAAATATGTCTAGGAAATAATCCAAACAAAACACAATTATGGAATAATGTACTAACCAATGGTACAAAGGAAAAACATGAATACATCCCCACAGCATCGCAAGCCACAGCTTGGTCCCATGCTCTCCAACTCCAAGAATTCAAGTACCTGAAGTAGATGGGTGCCTGCCCTTATCTATACGTACATCAATATAATATGTTTGTTCCCAAAAGCATAACACAAACAACGTGTGAGACTAATCATAGTAGGAAACCACCCAATTATATGTGCCTAATAGTAATTGAATATATATGGAATGCAATAAGACAAAGAAGAAGTAACAAGGAATTACTCAAAATTTAATATTCCTAGAATTTAATTTTATAACATTTAACGTTATGTATTTAATCAACCAATCACAAATTCAAGAAACCATCTTTGTAGTTCTCATAGTCAAACCCCTATTGTTCACAGTAAAAGGAATCATATACCAATGACTATCTATGGAAGCACTCACTGTCAATTCCCCCTGTAGCCATGTGTGATTTATAGACTCTCTGTTGAAGCACAAACCGTCAATAACCCCTATAGTCTTTCAGGGGTAAACTACAGACACTCGAAGGAAGCACTCAACGTCAATTCCTCACGTGGTATCCTAACATAACTATAAACCATCTGAGGTAGAACTCAACATCAACCCCAAAATGGTCTTGCAACATGAATGTTATAACTAATACTCTAAAAAATCCCTCAACATCAATTTCCCCTATGGTCTCACTAAACCTGGTTCCTGCCACCCCATGTAAGACAATCATGCACAAACGATAATCATTATCAATTGTAAACCTCATGAACTACCTGGATAAACAATATAATGCATATCATAGAATGTCATTTAATAATAAATTAATCTTAAAAATACTAGGCATGCAGGGAAATGAAGAAACCTAATAGGAAAGGCTAGACCAAATGGTCAAAACAGAAAAACATGGGAAAAATATCCTTATTTTAACAATGTTAACCATATTCTCAACCATTAACTTCTATCCAATAAAACTATACATAACTGGAAATTAACATGTGTAAAACCCTAAACACACAATACCCCGAAAAAGGGTATTGGGATATTTTTCACATATAACTCAAATAATATCTACAGAAAGTCACAAACCACCAAGCGTTACATTTTGAGATGGTTATACTTGATTATCGGACCTTGAATCACCTTAAAATGCTGTAGATCCCCACAAAAAATCTAAAATGATCAACCAATGATAACATGAGTGAGAGGAGAAATCTGGAAACAATGTTGAAGTAGAAAATGGAAATCACTGATGTGATTCCAATGCAACCTACAGAGATCAATTCGGAGAACAAACTGTGAGTCGTGGGCTTGGAGATGATCCATAGACATACATATGCTTCTGGACAAAATAGGTCAAGAAGAAGTGAATGCTACCCATCATAAGTGACCACAGTTCGTTTAGTGAACAAATGAAAGTACACGGTGTGTACTTTAGAAGTACAGAACGTGTACATGCCTTTACCGGGCCCTTATTTAGGCACCCTCTAGGTCACCCCACATGGCCTTGTACTTGGAAATTACACGGCCAGTACAGGGTCACCCATGGAAACTGAATTCACGGCGTGTACTTATAAGTACATGGCATGTACATCTAAAATTACCAGAAACCCCACTTTTCCTCAAAAATACTATAATGGAAGGAAAGACCTCAAAAGATTATCAGGGTTCTTACAATTCGTGTATAGGGTATAATAATAAAATAAAAATTAAAAATTCGGATGACAGACATATAAAATTAAAAACATGAGCACTCCTTGAGCATTCCACAATGGTAATTCTACAATATAATACTTCATGAGAACCCGAACCTACAAGAACCATCTTGATCTATAGACACTTAGTGGTGTCACTATTGTGTGATCATAATCTTTCCAAATGTTAATCAGTATAGAATTCATGTTTTCCATTTTGAAGATTTTCTAGAGACACTATTATGAAATTCAATAATTTAAACTATCTTTTCTATCACATAAAAAATCAATTCATGATATTTTCCTTCAATATTTGTTCTCTTTTCTTTTAAAAACCTGAATGATGTTTAGAAATAAATTTAATAGTTCACAATTTTATAATCCCTTTATAACATACTATCCAAAACCCATTTAGTACACTTATAAAAAAGGATTGTATATAAACCAAAATAAACATGTGAAGCAACAAGAACATAGATAATACATGGTAATGAAACATTGAAGCATGATAGTAATTTGAAAAACACGAATCAATCATCTTGCATTGTAATAAACCACTAGGTAAAATATATTAATAATGAGAGACACCATAACATCAAGTAATATGATCCTAATTGTACTCAGGTGGAATCATATATTTACCTATCAATCCATCCATAGTCTATTACAAAAGTAAAGAATTAACCTATCCATATAAGTGGCACTACTCCATGGAATCTAATGCACTGGTGGCACATGTTCATCTAATCAGGACTAGGTAGTGACTATTTATAAATCACTCACTATAATATCTAGGATAACAATGATAATAGTGATAGTTGTTGAGGATGGATTAATACCTTGTTTAACAGAAAACAATAACATAATAAAATGAAAACTATGAAATTAACCAACCTAAACCACACTCAATCACAATTCTCGATTAACACCCTATTCCAAGTCATATAAGAAACATCAATATTCATATATAATAATCTAACCCATGTTATAGTAAATTTGTAGGGATTTATTTCTAGAGTGTAGTACATATAGGAATATTCCATTTTGGTCAATATCAAACCATTCCAAGAATTTTAAAACTAATTATATACTCATGTAATATCCTTTGAAATTTTACTATGAAATCAAGATCATATTTGAAATATACTTTTTCTTCCAGGTTTCAAACAGACATTTGGTTTCCGAATAATAGTTATATATATATAATAGATATCTAGTATTATATATAAAAATATATATAAATGTATTATATATATATATTCTCATAATAACACATATATAATTACATGTATATAGGTCATATATAAAATAACAATAAGTGAAATTGTGTGATGCTTGATGATAAATTTGAAACTGATGATGAAAACATTCGTCGATAACCACATAGAAGAGTGGAATCATAAAAAATTATGGCCAACAAACTATAACCATTTAATATAACATCATAAATATATACAACCAATAAACAATATGTTTACAAGTCCAAAGAAACATATACACACACTAAGAATACAATTCCCAAGTAAAACCAATGGACATCCTCTTTGATTGAAAACATGAATTTTTTAATTCACATACCCAATTGTAAAAAATAATTGAAATTTAATATTATAGATATCATATATAATTTTTAAAAATAAATTTTTGAAAACACAATAATTGCATTGAAGGTAAAAGAAACATGAATAGAATGAAACACCTACATGAAAAAAATCATAGATGATGCAAAACCTACATGAATTATACAGGAATGGACCAATGAGAAACCCAACCACTGTAAGAACCCAATTATTATAAAATTAGTCCCATATCCCAATAAAATTTTACCATAAACAACCCATATCTAGATGAAAATAATAAAAAAATATTAAGAATAGAAGAGAGAAAATAATTACAAATCCAAGAAAAAATCACCATGAATCGATGATGCATCCTCAAAATCACAAAGGGGAAGAAGGATAATTCCTCACCTAATGTTACTAGGGTTGATTAAAATGAATGGGTGGGGATGATATTTAGTAGGGGTTAAAATTTTTCTAGGTATGGTGAACATTTTACAATCTTTAAAATTCATGGAAGTTCACTTGGTCTAGCTGAATAGTTTTCCAAACGATACACTTAAAACATGTGCTTAACATTTTTTTTAAAGGATGGGGTCGAATACTAATTTTATTATTAATGCATAGAAAAGACCCCTTTTATCTGGATAGAGGGACACCCATTACATTGCCTGAAGTCCCAGTGTGCATGTATCCCATTACATAGCCCACAAGTCCATTTTGTGAATAGTACTACTACAGTACTCACCTGCTACAATATCTGTTGCTGCTACAGTGGCCTCCCATCGCTATAGTGTCTTGTCTCCTCTATAGTACCCACCGTTTCTACAGTATCTCCACTTCTAATGTAGCACTATAGTACTTCTATAGTACTTTCACCTAATGGGTTTTGAACCCCCATTTTTTCTGTAGGAATATAGGGTGCTTACCACTAAGACAAACCTCAACTACACATGTGCTTCATTGGATACACATAGAGAGTCACATAGTTAGACCACATATCACAAGAACCCATATTCCAACCATGGTAAACGAATCCTCTAAATACTATATATCTTTTAATGGTTATCCACATAGTTTGTAATGACCCTTCACCAACCAAGGTCCCTAATCTAAAACACCAATTTTCAGAAATATACATGGAACGCAAAAACAACAAAAGATACAAATAACTAGAAAAAATAAGGAGTAAATTTATTTTTGGGGGGTAACATGGTAACTCAACTAGAATATAATTTATAAAAAACTGAAGATGTTTGGAGAATAGAGTATAAGTAAATTTATTTGACCTAGTATAGTTTGTTAGATGTATGGTCAGAGTGGTAATATAATGAAATATTTAAAATACTGTACCTTGTGTTATAGATGAAAAATATTCAAAATATATATTTATTAAAATTCATAGTTTTATGAAAATGATTTTATATTATGTTTTAATGTTCTGGTGGAATCGTAGGATATTTATTCTAGTTCATTATTCCATTCTACATCTGACCAGGGGTGAATATATAGTGACCGAGACTTTTATTACATTCAAATTACACCATTTTAATGATAAAAACATAATATTACAACACATAGAGGATCCAATGGTTTATTTTCTTCTGCAAACTAGGATCATACATAATAATTGCAATATCAAGCATAAACATTTATATAATTTCTTCTTCTCTAGGTTTTTATCGGTACTTGACCTATCCATTGTACATGTAGTCACATGAGGATATACATCAAAAGGGGTGAGATAAAATCATTGTAAGAGGATACATAAGATCAATATTCCATGATTTAAGCATAAACATAACATAGGAAAATGATCATGAACATGAGTGGAAGCATTAATATAAGACTTGAAATGTGGAAATGCATAAAAATAAAACATTATGTCTTAGCGGTTCACTACCACGCATAATTATGAAAAATGATTTCAAATTCCTCACATGTCATATCAAATTTACTCATGAAATTCATCACTTGACACAATGAATTGGATCACTTTAGAATTTTGAAGGCACCCATCACATTGAAACAATCATATTGCGCTATATAATTCTGGGTTCACCCATGGCATCATAACATTATCATTTATCCTTAATGACACAATCAACATATATAAAAAAATGATTAAAATTGAACCATGAAAAGGAATGGGATTCCTCTCAAATGAACAAATTCATAAACATTGGGTTCCCAAAATAAATACTGAATAACATACATGTTACAAGAACCATCATCCTTGAATGAGAAGTAAAAGGTGTCTTCTTAAAAGAATATTTCTTTTGGAAAACATTTTGATTGACATAATAAGCAGTGAAAAACATTTATATCCCAATAAACGAAATAAAATGATGAAAAAATGATTTTTAATGGACAAATAATATATATAAAAAGTGAATGTGGGAGAACCCGAACGATGAATGCCGGGCTTGAAAATTTTTCATTACATTGTATCTGAACGCTTCCCTCTCGTCAATGTCATGTATAATGAAATTATAATAATTAATTATAAATTATATGACCTTTTCTATATGAATTGTGTTCATTTTGGTTTCATTATGTCTTTTTATGGTCCTCATGATGACATAGGGTTAAAAACATTGTTTGGGAATGTTCATTTTTATGGTTTTCTTGAGCTGATAACTTGTATTCATAAAATTATGTTTGGGTGGGCCATGGGAATACATCCAGAAATGATTTTATGTTTTATTAATTATATTAAAGAAGTTTAAATGATCTTATAAGGAATTATTTCACATTCCAAGAGGATAAATCATAAGATAAAATTTAAATGATGATTGTTTGGGTTAAATTGGGTGGTTTTTCGATCACAATGAACTTATTTTATTATATCACACAGTAATATGTACAAAAGCACATTGAAGATCATTAAATACGAAATAATACATGAAACATATTCTGGTTCAACCATTAAAATGGTTTCATGACCAGATCTGAAGGTAGAAATTGAAAAAAAAACACATGTCGTTCTTGAAGGTGATAAATTAACACTTCAAGAACCATGTGCTCTTTAATAAAATAAAAGAAGAAGAGTAGGTTGTTGAATGATATAATATTATATAATTATCATAAAATTACATTATATGTATGATAATGGAGTGACCATACCATTTGGATGAATATAGGTAGGGAGAGAATAAGAGAAGAACATGAAATTGAAAGGAAATTAATGGAGAAGATGGGTAGAAATTACGTCTTAAGTCCACCTCTTGAGGTCCAACATAAGGGACCTAGGCTTAGTCTTTTGATGAGATGAGAATCTCCTGGACGTGGGAGAGGGGCTATTGAAGATGTTTCTTTGGCGATTATACAAGAATTCAACAGTGAGAGGTGTGAGGAAATGGGGGTGTGAAGGGTGGTATTTATAGTGGAGGGCAGAGGGGATTCCTTAATAAAAAAATTTATTAATTTATTAATTTAACCTAAGACAAGAAATAGTGAGTATTAAATGACCAAGAATAGTAAATAGGGAATGTGAGTTTGAGATTTGGTTTCTTACATCACTTTTGATGTCATGAATTGTTGTTTTAAATTATAATGTATTTATATGGTAACTTAATGTATTTTATTATTTACCAAAAATTCAAGTAGTTCAGAAAAATCCCAAAACATTACCCCCACAGTTTCTCGATGTCTAGAACCCAAAAATGATGTCCATTTTTGAAAAATAAGTTTATAAATATGATTAATTTAATATTTATTTAAAATCATAATTTAATTGAAAAATACTATATTTAAAATTAATATTGATTTTATAATGCTTTCAAAAATTACACAGGGTCTTATAAAATTTCAAAAAACATGAAGACTTGATTTTTTAATTTATGAACAAATATTATGTGATAAATTTTTATTTTAAATTAATTAATTAATTATTATTAATTATATATGACATAGAAAAAAACAAAAACGTTTGCTAAGGTGAAATTGTTAATTTCTAAGATGCATAAACTTTATTTAATTATTCATGGGTATGGTTACTCTTATTTTGGATGATTTACTATTCATAACGGTTGTACTACTATTCATAAGGTTCAGTTACTATTCACTAAAAATTGTGTTTGTTATATTAGACTCTAAAAAATCATCTTAAACACAACCATGTATGTCGGATTTTATAAATTCCAAACACAGAGGTGAAAAACATATGTTTAAAGGTCACTAGAACCTTAGTAGTTCATTTTGGTGTGTTTTCATGGAATATATTTTTATGAAGGTGATTTCCATTGAAAATCATTACATCATCACATTCTTCCCCCCTTATGAAATTTCATCCTCGAAATTTCCTATTACATAATCAGGTGTGGGTACTTATCCTTTATCGCCTCTTGTGGTTCCTATGTAGCATCTTCATACTTTTGGTTCCTCCACAACACATTGACAAGGTGGGTTATCGTGTTGTGTAGAACCTTATCTATCTGATATAGAATCATTACAGGCTATTCCTCATATGGAAGATCATCGCCCAGCTGTACGACCTATAAGATTAAAAGTTCGGAGGGGTCTGGTATATACTTCCTCAGGAATGATACATGAAACACATCATAAACATGAGCCATATTTAGTTTAAGTGCAAGCTGATAGTCCACAGCTCCAATGCGGACAAGGATTTCAAAGCGACCAATGTACCATGGCCTTAGCTTCCTTTTCATTCTAAATCGCATGACTCTATTCAATGGTGATATTTCAAGGAGGACTTTATCTCCAACATCTAGCTCCAAGTCCTTTCGACACTAGTCAGGATACCTCATTTTCAGACTCTGAGAAACATTAATGTGTTTCTATATGACTTGAACTTTCCCTGTCATCTCTTGCACAAGATCGTGTCCAAGTAGCTTTGTTTCTCAAACTTCATCCCAACAGGCTAGTGTTCAACATCGCTTTCCATATAGAGATTCATATAGTGCCATCTGAATACTCGAGTGGAATCTATTGTGGTATGAGAACTCATCCAGTGGGAAATGCTGATCCCATCAACCTTTGAATTCTAGAGAGCAGACTCTTGGTATGTCATCAAGCATCGGAATTGTCTTTTCATAATGGCCATCGGTTTGGGGGTGATAGGCCACACTGAAATTTAATTCAGTACTCATAGAATGTCAAAGTCTCCTTAAAAATTTAGATGTGATACATGGATCATGGTTAGAGACAATTTATATTATAACAACATAAAATCTCACCACTTCATTCATATATAAAATTTCATTTTTATCAAGTGAGAGGTCTTCTCGAATAGCGAAAAAATTGGATGTCTTGGTGAGTCTGCCAGCCATAACACATATCACATTATTTTCGTTCAACATCTTTTTGAGACCCATGACAAAGTCCATAGTAACATTCCACCATTTCCACATGGGTATAGGAAATGGTAGCATCATCCCTTTGAGATTCCTTAAACTTCTCTTAGATGGATGGTTACACAATCATTTGGGAAATGTAGGATGTATCCACATCCCTTATGATTTTTAAATCCATCCTTTTCATATCTATGGAGATTGGTTCTTTCTCAATCATTATCATGGATAGTGTAGCAGGTTCATTTCTTCTTAGAGCATCAATGACCGTGTTCTCCTTTCAAGAATGATAGTGAAAATAGAAATCGTAATCCTTGATTATCTATAACCATCTCCTTTGATTCTTGTTGAGCTCCTTTTGTGTGAATATATACATTATGCTCTTGTGGTCAGTGTATATGTCACACTTCTCACCATAAATTTAGTGCCTCAAGATTTTCAAGGCAAAAATATCGACTGCCATATCTAGATCATGTGTCAGGTATTTCTGCTCATGGATATTAAACTATCGTGATGTGTATCCTATCACATTATCATTTTTCATGAGTACACAACCCAAGATATTATTTGATGAATCACTATATATCACAAAAAAGTCTACACATTTCAATAGGGTGAGTAGAGGTACAGTGATCATCCTTCTCTTTATCTTCGTGAATCATCCGTCACATTATTCCGTCAAGACAATCCTTACCACATTCCCTATTAACATAGTTAGCGGGCCTGATAATCCTGAGAAGTTTCTCACAAAATGTCAGTAGTACCCAGCTAATCCAAGAAAACTATGGATTTCAATTAGACTAAAGGGGCTAGGCTATTCTTCAATCTCTTTTTTCTTTGAAGGATCCATAGAAATTTCATCCCTTTAGGTCACATGTCCCACAAATGTGACTTGATTCATCCAAAAGTCACACTTGTTGGACATGGCGTAAAACTTCTCATTTCTCAATGTCACCAACAAAAGTCATAGATTTTCTTCATGTTCCTCCTTTCTCTTGGATTAGATGAGAATATTATTAATATACACTACCAAATATTTGTCAAGGTAATTTCTAAAGACACTATTCATCAAATCCATGCATATTGTAGGGGAATTAGTTATTCTGAAGGGCATCACCAAAACTCATAGTGACTATACCATGTACGGAAGGCAGCCTTCTGAATATCATCCTTCTCCACCTTTAACTGATGACATCCAAAATGAAGAATCACCATTGAGAAGTATTGAGATCCTCTTAACTGATCGAACAATTCATCAATTCTTGGAAGAGGATACTTGTTCTTTATGGTGATCTTGATGAGTTTCTGATAATCGATACACAACCACATTGTTCCATCCTTCCTCACAATGATCACTAGAACACCCCAAGGTGATGCACTAAGAAGTACGAATGGTTTTTCTATATGCTCTTGTAGATTCTTTTCTAACTCATCCATTTTGATATGATCCATCCTATAGGGACACTTTGAGATTGGAGAAGCTTTGGGTATGAGTCCTATTGAGAAATCTACCTCACAATCTGGGGGAATTCTGCTTAACTTGTCAATAAATACATCATTGTATTCCCCCATGATGGGAATTTCCGCAAGGTTCAAAATTTCCTTTGACTCTACCAATTGGGAAAGGTATGATTCTTTATAGGGAATCCACACCCACACCATTGATGGATTTTTCATAGGATATTAATGATATTACTTGAATATGAATAAGAGAATGGGATTGTTCGGAATATGAAATGACATTTCTTTTTCTCGATATTTGATATGTGCTCAATATAATGAGTGAAAATATATTACAATTATAGCATAGAATTCCACCATGGGAAGTATTAAGAGATTTTACGGAAGAATATTCCCACATACGCCAACATGAGAAGAGTCAAACAAATGGGATGAAATTATTTCACCACTTGGTGTTATTATAAATATCTCTACATCAAGGTTTTGGGGTTTCGATTCTATAGTTCTTACAAATATGAAAGATATAATGCAATTCATAGAACTAGAATCAAATTAGACATTTTAAATTCTTGAGTGAATAGGATGTGTACCTTGTATGACATCATTATCTTCCTCCACTTCTGCAGTAGTAATGGAATAATCCCTCCCTGTTTTCTTTTTCTTTGGTCACCGATGATGTAGATTACCCTCGGGAACATAAGGATTTGTGAACTATATTTCATAGTTCCCTATATCCCTACAGTTGTAGCATTGAACCATTGGTTTTTCTCTCCTTTCGTCCACTACATTCTCCTTCCGTTTCATGTCTTTTCGACTATCTTGTGCATGGTGTCCTTTCCCACACTTGAATCATTTCCTCGTCCCATTGATGCAGTTCCCATGGTGAAACTTTCGGCATTCTTGGAAATTGGGTCATTGAGTTTTCTTCCCACCATTATTATTAGATCCTTCGACATGAAACTCCATTTTTTGTTTCTTATCACCATATCCGTGGAACTATTCTCCAAACTCCATCTCCACTTTGAGTGCACACAAAGAAAATTCTTCATAACTCCCAAACTCTTGAATTACAAGATCCTTTCGAAGGTGTAGTTTTAATCCACTAAAGAATCTATCAATTTTGAGATCATTATTAGTAAAAATACCCAAAGCATACCTTGCAGTCCTTGTGAAATTCTCTTCATAGGTTGTGATAGATTATCTTTATTTTTTTGGGCACTACAAATTCCTTATCCATTTTTGTGTGAAGAGTTCATGGAAAATACTTTTTAAGAAACATTATCTTAAACTCTTCTAATTACACCTCTTCAATTTACTCCCTTGGTATGGTGTTTTAATCAAATCCCACCATTTATCAGCCTCTCCATCTAGATGATAAATGGTTTGAGTTGCGTTCTCCATCTTATAATAGTAAAGCACAGAAAAGATCATCTTCATGTAATTGACCCACTATTCTGCAACTAGTTTATCGAATGATCCACAAAATGTCGGTGGTTGTTGCCGAATAAAACATCGGATAGATAGTTTCTCCCTCTTTGGTGAAGGAGGATTTAGAGACCCGAAGCTTAACGTACATGAACATTACATTTCTTCTGCAGAATACTTAGTACAAAAAAAACACACACACAAAGATCGTAATAGTTTAGTGTCTTTGGAAACTCGGAACGTAAGCTTCTAATCGTGGTGAAAGATCTTCAACATCTCTCATAAAGATCTTCTTTTTTTTATACCTAAAACCTTTCTTTATATCCTGGGGAAACGAAAACATAAAAGGGTGAGATCAAATGCTCAGTAAGGGTAAACAAAAGAAATATCAATCACATCATATACTTAAGCACATAACTTTTGGAAGTCATAACCTGCAAAAGAGAGCATAATTTCATAACATGGGGTAAATCATAGTAGTGAAATGTAATCACAATAATCATAACTTAAAACATGAAACTTTGTGGAATTCACACATAATCATAGATAATCATTTCTTGTTAGTCAAGACTCATTTCCAAGACTATCTTAGTGGACAAATTCCCTTTCTGAATCGAGTAACCCTCGTTTCAGTCCTGTTTCACTGAACCGGTATAACCTACCATTCCAGCCATGTCTATCTCATGAGATATAAAATCGTTACCCAATGCATTGGAGGTAGATATAGGTCCCACCCATCTTATAATGAATCCTTTCTTATGTGTGCCACATAATCATAAACCATACATCATAGCGTAACCCATGTAATAAAAATGGGATTCTTAAACAACATGACATCATAAAACAATTCATATAAGATAAAGGAATTCATAAAAATATTTCCATCACAACATAATCAAATCCATGTAATAATAGGGATAAAAACAGAACCCTTTTATTATCTTAGATGGAAAATAATTTTGATAAAATACTTGAAATCCATTCTTGAGGAAAATATCCTTTCTACTTGAAAAACATTTTCCTTTCTTAACATGTCTTACAATTTAAAACTAAAAGAAGTTGATTAAAAATAAACTTAAAAACTTGTAAAGGAAGCTTCTTGGAAATAATTTTTTAAAAATCCATTCATGCCGTATAAGTTTAAAAAAACATTCTTCTCGTACCTTTGTCGGAAAAGTCAAAAAAGTACCTCGTATGAAAAACGACAAAAGATTCCTTTCATATGTTTTACTAAAAACTCACCGAAGGGTAAAACTGGATTTAAACAATTGTAGGTGGATGGAAATAATATTACATATTGAGGAAATATGGATGTGGATGATAAAATACGCCCCAATAAATACTAAAGTATAAACAATCTTGGATAAAAATGAGATTGTGATATTTCCCTTACCTTAGGTCCGATTTTCTTCGTATGTGTCCGAACCTCCTATATAATGATTTAAATAATGTCATTGACTTATTACAGAATCATATTCATTGTTATGATATCATATATGGTTCACTTATGACATTATATTACCCGTTCTTTTGTAAATTCCATATTAAAGAAGCGTTTTGGGTAAAATCGATTCATTTGTCGTAGGTGTTTTGACTTGTTGTTCTTGACATTATTATTACTTATATCATGATTTACATACTTCCAGAATATAAAATATGGTTTATATATCATATATATTCTGTATACATATATATAATAGATAGATAAATGAAATGAAAAACACCGTTCATGGAGACAGTAGTCCGTACGTACGCATGAACGCTGTTTTCCTTTCCGTATTGTCTTGAATGGAAGTAAGTAGATGACATACATATATATATATATACATAAATCCAGTATCTTTATAATGTCATATATTTCATTATTATTTCTTATATATACTTTATAATCATTCTTAAATGGTTAACATGGGGAATTAATCTCATCGCGTCGTGGAGACGGTATTCCGTACGTACGCACGCGTGGTAATTTCTTTTCCCGTAGGATGGATAGATGGTGAAATAGGGTTGTTTCATACTTATAATAACATATCAGTATATGAGTGATACTGATGTTATTACTTCATAATGAAACAACCTAAGAAGAAGAAGTGGAAGAAGAAATAAAGATGAAAGAATTGGTAACGGTAATTACCTCTTCTTTGAAGCGCCTCTTTGAGACCTCCTCTTAGGGCACTAAAATTGGTCTTTGAGGAATACCAGAACCTCTAGGATGTTTCTAGGGAAGTGGAGAAGTGATTTTGGCAGGGGTTGGCCGAGCTTGAGTGCTCAAATTGGTGTGAGGAGGAGGGGGAGGAGGTGTCCTTTTATAAGGGAGGAGAGGGGCACCTTAGGAATATCTCAAAATATTATTTTATATTAAAGTCAAAATCTGTTTATAATGGTTCCAAAGGGTCTTATTTCGAAGATAAAGTGGGGATGGGTCGACATCCTATCATCCAATAGGATTTAGACAAGTTTAGGGTATTATTTTAACCTTATCAATTAGATTTAACTCTAAGTTAAATAATTTAACTTTTACCGTGTCTTTTTGTTTTCTTTCACTATATGGTTAATACACTTACTATAACATGCCAAACGAACCCAAAATTGTATATTATTAATAAATATATCCTTATCTATGTCATTTGTCCGAACTTTAGATTTTTAGGAATAAAATAACAATTAATAATATAATATTTGATTTAAAAACTATTTTGTGTCAATTTTGACACTATTTGATACATGATTTTTGTGAAAGTCATAACAGAATTATATGTTCGAAACAAGTTGATTAAATCAACAATAATATATCATAGTAACCTAGAAAATTAGTGGAATTCATAAAAGTCTCAAATTACATTCATTTGAGCATTTATAACATCAATTATGTTAATATTTCCTTAAAAGGGTAATTACTGCATCATCGTTGTGTCATAAATAAATTAATTTATTTAAAGTCTAAAAATTATAAATAAACTATCATTATGTAGGAAATATTTTTATCTTTCTAATGAATATTTATAGTCTAATTTATCTTATGTATAACCCCATATTAAAAATGTTTTAGTTATTAAACTTTGATTTTAACTATTTTAACTATTCATTAAATAAAATAATATTAAATGTCATAATCTAATCCAAGTGGACCTAAATGGTCATATTATATTCATAAGGTTGTTTTTGGTCGAATTACACTTATCCAATAGAATTAGGACATGTGTTAGGGTAATAATAATATCATATTTACCCTTAGTTACCCTATTTACTATTAACCGTGGTAAAAAAAAGTAAAAAGTTACTATTCACCAAAAATTATTTTCATCTCATTGAACCACATTTTAGTCTTTGATATTAACCGTGTCTGTCGGATTTTTGAAATTCCATTCACAGAAGCGGTAAAATTATGTTTTATGCAAAATTCAGTTTTTAACCTACCACTTAGTGGTTTCACTATTCATCAAAAATTGAAAGTTTTCAGAAAAATACCAAAATTTCATCCTAAGCTATATTTCATATTCCGAATTCAAAAATGATGTTTATTTTACCAAATTCATAACATATAAGTTGCATTAATTAATTTTATAATTAAATCTCACTGTTAAAACAAATAGCGTGTTTTTAAGAAACAATATCTACCAAAAGATTGACACTTGATTATGTCTGGTTTAAATGTGAAATTACATCCAATGACCAACATCGTATTAAATTGTAAAAATATATTCTCAATATACTTTAAAACCACTCAATTTAAGGATTTATCACTATTAATTATTTCGATAAAAAAAAAGTTGTTTTTAATTATAATCTAGTACATTTCACTATTCATCAAAATATGAAAGTTATCCGAAAAGTACCAAAATTTCACCTTAGGCTAAATTCGATACTCCGAATCCAAAAATGAAGTCCATTTTGAGGGCTAAAAATTTCTAAAATTTTAAAAGGTGGTTATTACTATTCATAACGGCTAGTTATAATAATATTTTAATAGCATATCGTTGTTTAGTGAAACTTGGTGTTGCGTACAACACACGCTATCGTGGAAGGTCGCGATTGCGTGTAATGGAAGGAAAGTCAAGGATGCGGGTTGTGAAAGCTTCTTTTGGTGTAGCGTACAACACAAGACATTAATTAAATCAAAAAGAATATTTTTCATAAAATCTCCGGGTGTTACAGAGGACTTTCCCCATTATTATGGTTATTATTCATAACCTGATATAGTTGGGTAATAATTTCCATGAAGTTATAAACTCCACCTCCGAAATCATTGGCGATGTCATATGGTAAATTGTTGCATTATCCCACACACGAGTTGTTGGCTTGGTTTCTCCTGGTTCCCACCATTTTCTAAAATAGAAAAGGTTAGATAAAAACATAAGTCAACAAGTAATGAATAAGTTATTCATTTAAACCATTTATTCAAAAATCATAACATATGGGATCCCTATGTAATGATTCCTTTGTTCATATTTTTACATAGTATCATGCTAGAGGTTTTCTCTGGGATCACTAATCCTAAAACCCAAATTAACTAAACCATTACTTTGATACCAACTATAGTGACCGATACATTTCATACATTACTATTACTCCATGATAATGATAAACAACATAATAGTACTACACATAAAAGATCCAACGGTTTATTGTCTTGAGAAAACTAGGATCATACATAAAAATTACAACATTAAGCATAAACATTGATGTAATTTCAACTTATATAGCTTCTTATTGGCACTTGACCTCTCCATTTTACATGTAGTGACCTGAGGATATAAATAAAAAGGGGTGATCTTAAATACCATTAAGAGAATATGTAAGAGCAATATAGCATGTTGGGAGCATAAACATAACATAGGTAAAATATCATGAACATGAGAGGAAACAAAAATATAGGACATGAAATATGGAAATGAATAAAAATGAAACTTTATGTATTAGTTGTTAACTACCACCCATAATTGTGAGCAAAGATAGGATATTTTTCACAAATCAATTCACATTTACTCATGAGATTCATCACTTTACCCAATACATTAGAACACTCTATAATTCCGGGCAGATGAATCACATTCAAACATTCATATTGCACTATATAATTCTGGGCCCACCCTTCACATAATAACATTATCATTTATCATGCATCCCACAAATAAAATATATAAAAAAAGATCATAACTAACCCATTAAAAGGAATGGCTTTCTTCTCATAAGAATACATTCTTAAATTTGGGTTCCCAAAAGAAATAGGGAATAACATACAAGTTACATGAACTGTCAACTGTTAATGAGAAGTAAAAGCCATGTTCTTAAAATAAGAGTTATTTTGGAAAAAAAATTGGTTGTTATAAACAACATTGAATAACCTGTATATCCAATAAAATGAACGGAAATTATGAAAAAATGATTTTTAAGGAGTAATCGTATCAAAAAAAGAGTGAAAGAGGGAGAACCCGAAGGATGAATGTTGGGTTCGAGAGTTTCCCCTAATCTTGTATCCGAACACTAAAATCACTTTAATGCCCTGTATAATGACATTATATTCATTAATTATAAATTAAATAACCTTTACACCATAATTGGGTTAATTTTTGTTTCATTATGTCATTTTATGGGCCACTTGATGAGTTATACGGTTTAAAACTTTGTTCGGGAATGATTGTTTTTCGAATTTTCTTGAGTGGCTCATTTGTATTCATAAATTGATGTTCGAGTATGACATGGTTAAACATAAAGATCAGATATTACATGTTATTAATGATATTACTGAATTTTAAATGATATTATAATGAATTTTGTCCTATTCCAAGAATATGAATCATTACCTAAAAATTAAATGATTATTGTTTGGGTTAAATTGGGCTGTTTTTCTATCACAAAACTTATTTTCATTTATCACATAATAATATGTACATAAGCTAGTTAAAAACATTAAATAGGACATAATACATATAAAATATTCGTGTTCATCTAAAAAATTGTTTCATGACAAGATATGAAGGTAGAAATGGAAAATGAAAACATGTCATTCTTGAAGGTGATAAATTAACATCTCACAAACAACGTTCTCTTCAATAAAATATAAGAAGAGAAGTATTGGGTTGAATGATATAATATCACATTAATATCATAAAATTCCAGTATATGTAATATACTAGATTTTCTGTACAATTTGGACAATCATAGGTATAGAGAGAATAAGGGATGAACAATATTTTGAAAATAAATTAATGGAGAAGACGGAGAGAAATTACCTCTTGAATCCTCCTCTTGAGATGCTCATTAAGGTTCCTAGGCTTGGTCTTTGGTTGATACCAGAAGCTCTTGGATGTGACGGAGGTGCTAGGGAGGATTTTTGGGCAGAGTTTAGACAATGATTCAACCTTGAGATGTGTGAGGAAATGATGGTGTGAAGGGTGGTATATATAGTAGAGGGGAGTGGGGTTTCCATAATATGAAATTCATTAGATTATTAATTTCCCATAATAACAAGAATAGTGATTTTTAAATTAAAAATAATAGTTAAGAGGTAATTTGAGTTTGATATTTGGTTGATTACATCACTTGTGTTGTTAGGAATTGTTGGTTTAAATTAGAATGTATTTATATGGTAAATTAATTTATTTTACTATTCACTAAAAATACATGTATTTTAGTAAAATCCAAAAAAATCACCCCTAACATTTTTCGATCTGTAGAATCCAAAAATGATTTCTATTTTTCAAAAATAATTTTTGAAATAATAATAATTTCATATTTAATTAAAATTATAATGTTTTTGAAACATACAGTTTTAAAAATTAAAACTGATTTTATAATGCATTAAAAAATTACGTAGTGTCTTATAAAATTTTATGAAAACTAGAAGAAATATATTTATTAATTTATGAACGAATTTTATGAAAAATAATGTTTTTTTTAAATTAATTAAGTAATTATAAATAATTATTTATGACTTAAAAAATACCAAAATGTTTAATATTTCCAAATTGTAATTTTCTATGATGCCAACATTTTATTTAATTATTCAAGGGTAAGGTTAATCTTATTTTAGACGATTTAATATTTTTAAGGGTCATACTACTATTCATAAGGGTAGGTGAATATTCATAAGGGCAGTTTACCATTCACAATATATTATGTTTATTCTATTTGACTCCAAAAATCATCTTGAAAACAACCATATTTGTCGTATTTTCAAAATTCCAAACACAGAAGTGAAAAACCAATGTTTAAAGGTCACTCAACAAATAGTAGTTCATTATGTTCGGTTTTTAGGTAGAATATTTTTAAGAAGGTAATTTCCATTGAAAAACTTTTTTGCTGTTACAGAATAAATAATCATTTATTCAAAAAAATTGGAATGTTACTAATGGAGGATGAAATGTATCTTGATGTTTTTATAATGGGCGATGAAAATGGCTTGATATCGAATATGAATTTCCAAATGTTATAGGAATTTAGATACATCTTATTTTTATTGAAAAATATAATTTTAATTGGAAAAACAGTTGAAGAGGTATATGAAATGAATTTTTATAATGGTGTATATAAAAATACATTAGAATAAATGGTTGTGGGAAAAGGATTTAAGGACGTGACCATTAATTTACCCATAAGTTTCATGAATTCTTTATTGCTGGAAATAAATCATCCAGTTGTCCATAGATATGGGAAAATGACAGGTCCTTTTTTGTAAAATGAATATTAACTTTATAGAAACAATTATTGTGTTGATTCTTTATCATATATATTTCAAAATCAGTGATAGTATAATACATTATAAATAGATTAATGTATCATTTAATTTGATTGTATGGAAACCTCATGGAAAAAATATCAAACTTGTTCACAATAAGTTTTTTGTTGGTAACCATATTTCACAATAATTGAGGTTCCTTGAATTTTTCTTTTCTTATTTATGGATGACACCATATGAAAAGTGTGTGTATTTTTCCCAGATAACAATTTATAATTGTTAAATATTATCACTCATCCCAATTATATAGTTGTAAGGGAGATTGAATGAAATATTAAATTCCATAGGAAATAAAGTAGTTGTGATAAATTGGAAGGGACTTCAAATAATACATTTGAAATAAAGAGTGATGACCTGAGAACATTATACTAGGAACATATAAATAAAATGTTGTGGCTAGACTGATGAAAATAATATTGAATGAGAAGTCACCAATAATACAGGTGAATGCTATAATTTCTCATGAAATTTAGGTTGATGAACTAAATTGTATAGTGTACACTATTAATTTTACTCTTTCAACACCGATGGTGAAAGGATTTATTGAGCATTATTGGTCTTAAAAACTAATGAAATTTCATCATCTAAATATTTATTGACTTCTAGAATATATTCTATTAAATTATAAAGAGATAATAATTATTGTGGATAGTTCATATTTTTATCATTATAGTCTATGGTGATGATAAAATTTGTTATTTAATTTAGGAATAAATTTTTGAATGATCATTTGAGATAGAAAATATTTCAATAAAGGCAGGATCTTATAAAAAGGATGGAATTCAGAAGAGGATGATGTTCAGTTTATTGAATCAATAGGTTAGATATAGGTTTATTTCTACCTGATCATCAAAATAACAACATATCATGTGAATTCATATGTCATAATATTTTGTCCAGAAGATAATCCAATTAATGATATTCTTGAATGATCAATGAATTAATTGCCATGAAATAAATCTCCAAATGTATAGAAACTAGGGTATCTTGTGTCAGAACGAGTAGAATATCAAATTAAATTGTATAGGTCCCCCAGTGTCAGATGAGTGAAAAAAATATTTGGTAATGACTTGTACTACATCTATCTAATGGATAAGGGGACTGAGATCCAAGAATAAGTAGATGAACATATTTTTTTATTAGTATTTTTTTCAATGGAAGAATAAATGTTTTAATTTTATTATAATGAGTCATGGAGGATAATATACATGCAATGAAAAAATAATGTTTTTTAGAATATATGGGTCTTCTAATTAACAAATGAGGTTGATGGGAGAAGAAGGTATAAAGATTGGCACGTGGTGAAAGGACATGAATAGATAGAGAGAGGGAATCTATCTAATATATTTTCACTTGTATTAAAACATACTACCATATAGATGGTATTAAGAAAATTTCAAACTGAATTTTTGGGTTTACAAAAATTGGATATAATAACTTCATTCCTTCAATGTGATTTGGGGGACGATATTTATATGAAGAAACGAGTTGGTTTGGAGGTTTATCATATGATTTATTGGTGTGTATGTTTAAATGATGTCGTTATATCTTAAAACATGATTCACATCTATGGAATCATAAATTAGGATCTTTCTAAGATTAAAAGTGGATAATATCTCGAAGATTTGTGTTATGAAATTTATAGGTTGAATTAGTGTTGCTGTATTTTTTTTCAATTTAATTTTTTTACATTGTATCATTCTCACTTGTTCGGTCAATGCATTTATTAATATATCCTAATTTATTTCATACATAGTTGATAAGTATATCTTATAAGTAGTAAATTACAAAAAAACATTATATTTTTTTAGCAAGGTTTTCTTTTCTAAGGAGGACTATTTTACCAATTTACTATTTTTTTTATCCCCCAAGAACCGAACATACAATTTATTATCAAAAAATGTGTATGCATGGGTATGATGTTTGGACTCATAAAACACAATCATCCTATAGTTTCAAAAAAAGTTGCTTCATACTTCACCTAATACAAGAATAATCTTATAGCACATGGATTGGAAATATTAATATAATTGAGTGTCTCCACAGGAAAATAAGATTTTTTTCCACAAATAGTCTCAAACTAAAATTAATTAAGGATTATGATCACATCATATAATATAAACATATTGAAAGATGGTATTAGACATCATTTTCTTCTATCTATTTGATTATTTGATTCCATTGATTAACTCTCTCTCTCTCTATCAATATATACTTTTCACTTTATATTAAGTGAACTAGAATGTCACTAATTCACCCTTCATCATTTGATACACAAGAACTATAATGTGATGTTGTATCTGGTATCATACAATTTCATCAATGCACAGGTAGTATCCTTGAACATTGTATTGGAATGAAACATGCTTATTCTTCAACATCACCAAATATATATTCCCCATGACATGAAAATATTAATTCCACAAAATTTTCTTTTTTAGCCACTATAAAACACATCTTTTCCTCTTCCTATATTTTCTATCATTGAATTTATCATAGGAATCTGTCATTAAATTTCACCATAATATTAAACTATCATTTTTTAAAATATTTAATAATAGGTTGTGACTTCTTCTTCAACCAGTTATAATCCAAAAGTTTCATATATATTTAATAAATCATATCTTAATGTGAGAATGAAGGAAAACTGATATGGTATGGATTTGTCAAATGTTGTGTAGAACTCCCTGTAATTAATTATTTTCATTATATTCCTATAAATTAATTCATATATCATTATCTTTAATTTACATAATTTATCAATGAATATCTATGTAAATACTCACTTGTTTTCCTCAATAAAATTAAGCAATCATGTTAAATGTGTAATGATATTTTTATCTCAAAAAATTTGATCTCTTGAATCATCATAACCTTATATTGAAAGAATATTGAAAACACTTATGCTCAAAAATTTAATATGATAGTATAATTCATATAATCATTAAAATCATACACTTATATTTTAATTAATAAGATATAAAATTGCATATGAAATTTTTCATCAATTTCTATAATGGCTCTCAAGAATAAGAGGAAAAGGAAAACAATTGATCAATGATATATGATGATTCTATGAATTTCCAAACTCAATATAAGCTTCCATTATCCTTAATATATGATTATCAAGACTCATATTCTAAATAAAAGATTCAATTACTTAATATAAATATTTCCCAATCACCATGATGTGTAGCTCTTTTCTTCAGTATGGAGAACTAAAATCATGTAATTCACCTCAAATCATGATGTAATTTTGATCATTGTGAAGTATTTACATGAAATAAAATTGAATATAATCATTTTTATTTTCTCCCATTTCATTAAAATATTTTAATTCTGGAATTCACACAATATCTCATTTAAGATTACCCATGCATGGATTACCATTACATGATTCTAATTTACCTTCTCATATATCTTTCTAAACTGAGGCTACCTTTATATCAGTTATGGATAACCCTTAAATATCCTTCATTATTTTAACAATACACATATTTAAAAAACTTATATTCTCTACACAAGTTGGAAATAAAATTTATGCTTCCAACATTTACCTTTACTCAACTCACTCCAACCCTGAAATACATTACATAGCTTCTAGATTACAAATTTTCCTTAATGGAACTTCAGAATGACCATTAAGTATCCTCTTGGATTTTAAAATTTCCATGATGAATTTCGATATAAACATTGTGAATAATTTAATTGAACATTACATAGTGTCTTGATAACACTTATGAAGTGCATTTCACCAGATCATTACTATTAGGAAACTACATGATTTTTTATATTACTATAACGTATATAGTTTAATTACAATAACACCCTAATTACGGTATCCAATTTAACACATAATTTCAAATTGAATATCACGATAAAATATATCCACATAATGTATCTTCATAACCTATTCAACACAAATAAAGCACATTATATTACCACATTTAATCATCCAAACCCCTTTATTAATTATTTCAATCATTGTTAACCTTCCAGATCCATTGGTGGACTAATCCATACTTAAATAAAACTCCCCTTACTTAAATATATACTTCACATTAATTCCACAATTCTTCCTCCTTAGTTTTTCATATCAGTAATATTGTAACATCAATCAAATCCTCTTTTCTACTCATCCAGTAATGGAAGTAACATATCCCAGATTCAAGGTATCCCTCCATAACAAATAAGGCTTTGGAACACCATTATTCTTCTAAAAAATTTGATTTGGGGGACTCTAACAACGTCCAAGAACCTCATTTTATATATTAATTTTCTTATTTATAATAAATAGAAAACACACAATGTGGGTTTATCAATCTCCCGTTTCAATTCTTTTCAATAAAAAAATTCATTTTATTTTCTCACCATATTAATATAAATAATTTCAATGAACAAGATACATGAAGGTATAAATTCATTTTTATGTAATAAACCATCAATCATTCCACTATAACATTACATGATCCATTTTTAATTTTGAAAAAATATGTTATAATTTTGACGTAAACAATTGCCTATTAAATAATATAATATTATAATAATAGAAACTAACTGGTTTTCTTATTCCCCAATAAATTTAATATGAATTTTCAGGAAGAATATGTAGACACCAATTTCTATATTTTTTATTATGATATTTATAGCCAAAAGTATTTAATATAATCATAACAAAGAAAATAAAAAATTCCAAAATACATAGAGGTTTTTAAGATCTATAATTACCCTATATGGTAAAACTATTGCTAGTATTTTTTCTTAATGAAAAATATAATTTTATTGATTCATAACATCAAATTTAACCTGACTTGTACCCTTTATTTAATCCATAAATAGATTTTACAACATTTATACCTTATCATAACCACATGGAGCCACAAACACTTATGGTTTTTTCATAGAGAGAATTTGTTGAAGTTTCCCATTTACAATAGTTGTCTTGACATCCATATTTAAAATACCAATTCCATGGAAATATGTTTTAAATGTCGAAATATGAAGGATTTAAACATTTATATTTAAAAAAATGATTCATCATGGTTAATTCCTTGATGCATTTTTAACCCTTTAGTCTATTATTCTGCTTTATAGGTACTCATATTACTTCTTATGTTTAAATTTCTCCTGAATAATATTTTTCAAATAATGATATTTACATTAAATAGTCAAATGAATTGGACCCAAAATTGTTTCTGATACATTTATGCAATCTCATATTTCAATTATTTTTAAATATTAAAGCATCTGAGCTCTATAAAACTTATTAAAAATTAAGAGAGTAATTATTTTCCACCAATAAACACTGTCCATCCATGTTGAATATAGAAAAGATTTAATTCTTGTTATATAACCACTTTGGTGCTATGATGTTGTAATTGTGTGTTAGGAACAACATCTTCCATAGGGACTTAAGATATATCTCCCCGCACCAACTTGTGTGTATCATGATCATCAACATAATCAATGTAATTTATTTCCTCAAATAACATTTTATTACATTCTTCATCTCTAGAAAATTAATATGCTACACTACCTCAATTATTTTATTTGAAGGGATGTTAACCAATATCCATGACCTTTTTTAATATGTCCTATTAAGATACACTATGTTCCTCGAGTTTCTAGTTTATTTATTATGATGGACTTAATATGTTCATCATATCCCCATTTATAAATGTTTCGAAACATAGTGTCCTTTATAATGAAAATCTAATATCTGATACTATTTTCCACTTCATTTTTCATGTTGTTTAATGTTTATGTGTACGTTTTTAATGTATATACCTGAAAATATAATTAACGATCCTCATGAATCGTCATCCATATCACCATTCTACGAAAGGTATGGTTCCTTATTTCACTAACACTATTCCACATAGGTGTATAATGAGGAGTGATTTGGGATATAACCCCAAACTTCAAGAGAAGTTTTATGAACTCTTTGTTAAGAGACTCGCCACCAAAATCAGATTAAAGATTCCTTATATTCTTACCATTATTATTCTATACATAATTATGTGATTCATTGATGTTATCAATTGATTTAAACTTATAACTAATTATATATACCTAACCATATATAATCAATTCTTTAGTAAATGTTATGATGTAATAATACCCACCTTAATCTTATACTATAAATGGGTTTCACAAATTTATGTGCACGAATTATATATGCTCTAGGTATATTTCACATGTCACCTAAATGGTGTGTTAATATGATATCCATGTAAAAAAGTGTTACATCTATCATGAAGTTTTTTCTCAATTTAGTCTAAACAACCATCATAATAAATCTTTTTCAAACACTTCTCATTTACATATATAATATGTTGATGGAACAACTGGGTGTGATATGAGTTATATGATCCCAAATAATTATCAATTTCAATACATGGTTTTGTAAATTTAATTCATAAATACCATTTTTTTAATGTTTCATTTAATAAAAATTTATTTCATTTTCAATGAAACATATCTTTTATTCAAATTTAAAAATAAATTCATTTTCATCTAAGAAAGAAATAGATATTATGCTTCCGGTAATTTAGGGTAAAAAATAACAATATTTCAAAAACATGATCACCCATGTTAGAAATTTATGTTGGAAGTACCTTGTATTTAAGGAATAAATTCATGGTCTATTGGCTTCTGAAAGATCCACCACTCCTCTGGTATTCAGTGGTAATCTACATAGTTCTTAAATTTAGAAACATATATTATAACCAAGAGCTACATCTAATACCTAATTTGTATATATAGAATGATATCACTCGATAAAAGAAATGCTTGAAGCATCCCCTTTCTTCTTTAACTAGGTGTAATTTTTTTATAGTGACCCGTATTAATAAATAGAAAACACTATTCAACTTTTATTCATCTCCTGTCTTTGGATCTTCATCCATTGAGAATGTCAGTGCTCCTGATCCGTTGACTTGGAGTGAGTCTTAGTTCACTTTGTCATATTCTTCATTTTATTCACATTAAAGACCTATTTATTTAGAAACATCATGTATTTATCAACTTTTACAATTATAGTAATATGTTCTGAGGGAGTATTCTCATTTTCTATCATATTATAATTAATAAGGAAACTATGAAATCTCTTAGGTAAATATGAATAAAATTAGATTTTTTTCATATCATTAGTTATTATAAATAATAATATGTCCAAGTTCCCTATGTCGTCAATAATCATGAATTATTTAGGCCTAGAAGGTGATAAATCTCAAATCCTACACATAAAATGTAATGTTGATCTCATTTCTCCCGTGTATCGCATTCTCTTGATAATTATGAAAAATTTGATGCAACATAAAATACACATCAATTCCCTAATGTTTCCTCATGATCTAACTAGACAAGGATTATTGAATAAATAATTGGAAATATGTGGAATCATTCTCATGATAATGGTAGATAGATAATTATTCCTCATTAATATAATTAAAAAGTGACATGGGAATAGAGGTTTCAAACTTGTATAATTTCTGTTCGTGGTGTAGTATAATGAACATGAATGAATACAAATCATATAAATTCAAGGAAATGATTATATTATCCTTCAAAAATCTATATTGTAGTGATAAATTCGGTGTTATATGCTTTTGAATTTTCAAAATGAATAATATAAAATTTTATAAAATTATCATGATTAAGAAAATTATATAATAAATATTTATTAATTTATTAATACCTCACAATTTTATCAAAATTCAATATTCCTCACTTTGTTTTTCAATAATATCCTATCGTTTAGATATTCTAGTTGTAAGGATCTATATACTCTTTTTCAAAACATGTACATTGGCTATGAAAATTACTCAGAGGAATTTTTGTTGGCATGACTTGCTAGCTTCATTAACATATAGTTCCTTTATCTTTTGAGTGGACTCCACAATAATGAAATAATTAACATTTATATACTCAATTATTTCATAAAAAATTCATTGAATATGATTTTTTCATCAAAATTAAATCCAATTTGGGTAATTTGACATAAAACCATCATAATAATTCACTTATAAAAGTAACTATCAATATTTTGTCCATGAAAAACCATACCTATAAAGTTTTATTCTATTCCAGTTCTAGAAGTATTTTATAAAATAATAATTTATTATGTTATTTTTTTCAATATGATTAAATTTCCAAAATATCAATATTATATTATTGACAATATTATTTGAATTTTACACAAGTGAGTAACCATGTCTTGACAAAATTTACACATTATACACATTTATTTTAATTACATATTTCATGCATGTCAATTTTTTTAATTTATGCGATAATGATAAAAAGATCCATAAATAAATTAAAAATTATTATTTATAGAAATTAAAAAAACTATGCATAAGATTTTTTTCTAATGGTTAATTTATCAAGAGGATGAAAAAATAACCATCATCATAAAGGGAATAACACCATGACCAATAACATGGTTACCTACACACCATTCTACATGTTTAACTAGGTATCACTTAGATTTTTTTCAACTCTTCTCTAAACATGAACAACCACCACTCACATTGTAGATCCTTCTATTAAATAATATTTACTTGCACATAGGTGATGGGAAACAAATTATTGTTAATTATTTAACTTAAAATTTATTTTAAACATGGAGAACCTTAAAAATATATAGGAGGGTATGATACACAAACCATAATATTAATATAACAAATTATTATAAAACTTCACAATAATCATAAATGAAATGAAATTACTCACATACATTGCTTGGTCGTTTCCCATGGTCATCCACATGCAATAAATAAATAAAAATTTAAAAATCTAAGATTAATTTCAATCAATATTAATTAAGATAAAATGTACTCAAATTAGTTACATACCATTATTAATTAATCAATTCAAATATCCTTATTTTCATCAAAACATTTCATCACATTCTCATTCAAAAAAATTTGAAACAGATTATTTTTATTAAAAATAATTGATAAAATGTTTGACATATAGGAAACACAGTGGGTACCTGATCAAAAAAACCAATGTGTATTGTGGTCATATACTATTTACTTATATGGAATATAAGATACATTCATTACCACCTAATGACATGGAATTTACAATTAATAAAAAACACACTAAAACATTTTAATATATGTGAAGTATTCAATGTATTACGACTATACACGAGATATAGTTTGTAATATTTTATATTATATAATTAAGTATGATATATATATATCCTATCACTAAGCTTGTACTATCAAAAAATGAAACACAGATACATGTTTACTAGTTTTAAATGGATTAATTAACTATATCTAATTTATATGTATAAAGGTAAGATACACAATATTACATATTAGAAACATGTAATGTAGATATTTTAATAATTTATATATAATATAATCCTAGTTATATGGCATTTATGTCAATAACTGATATTTATATGATACAAAATGTGTACTGGAGACACATTTCATGGGCCAACCTAAAAACTATGGGCTGGACAGTCTCAGTTAATTAAAAATACATATTAAAAACAATATTTGTATTTCATGCTAGATGGTTCATATTTCTTATGATTCATCTTGGTATAGTGTACATGGGTACACAACCTATCCAATTGGTCGACACATTGTGTTCTCTTTTTCAATCTAGATAGAATTATTAGTACCTCCTGATATATTATATAGATTCACTTCATGTTTTTTTTATGAAATGGGATATATGAGTGAGAAAAAAATAAAATGATAAGTAAATATAAATTTAAATATTTGAAACAATGAATTAAAAAATAAAAAACTAACGATAAATGAGTATTCCAATCAATTATTTAAAATTAATTATATATTGTTAGGTTACTCTCCAGATACAACTTAATGGTTCTAGGGTCTAGCCGAAGTTGTTAAACAATTTTCCAAAAAATAGTTTTTCATTAAAAACATTTTATTTTTCATTAGAAATCGGTAATATATAATTCTTAGAATCCATGATATATGATCATCACATATAATTAATAATTATTTATTGGTTATTATGACATACCTCACATTTCAATTCATTTTTAATTGAAGATTTCATAGACCACTGATTACGTTGTTTTCAAGAAAATAAGATTATTAAAGGGGATAATTCTTCCAATTATGGTCAATATATTCTTCATGATTCTTTAAAAATTATCTTATAAATCCTTAATTATTATAACATAAGAATATAATACATATATTGTTCTTCGGTGGTTTCCACAAAAATCTATTCACAGTCTAAGGACTATTTTGTTCTATATGTACTTGAGAGGGTGGAGGAAGATGATCACCCTCTATTATTAAGATCATTCTAGGAGATGATATCTCTAGGGAAGGATATGATTTGTTTGAGAATTTGTAGTGCAAAATGGTTATAAATTATATTAAAGTGTTATGAAATGAAAAAATGGGTATTCGTTGACCAAGGGTAAGAGAATAATTGATTCCACATATTCCCATATTATTCTCATAATTCCCAATGAACCCCATGTAAAAATAAAAAAAATATTATTATTATTTTCTTACGTTCTCTATACTTGAGTATAAATAAATATTATTATTGTGAATAAATAATTTAATATTTATTCAAATAATTTTTAATAATTCATTTCACATTGATCCTTTAAACATGGTCCACCAATTAACCATAATATTTATTGGAACTTGAATAATGACATTGTGATTAATAAATTAACATCAAAATATTATTTCCTGATGAATAAATTAATATTATATCCTATAAAATATCAAATAAATATTTATTAATTATTAATCTCATGTTTATATTTTCTCAAAAAATTAGTGGCTGAATACATATGATCAACCAAACATGAATAATTATTAAAAATATGTATGAGAATAATATTCATTCAAATATATTAAATTCTTTTTGAATTTAATTATGTGTAATGATAAATTTAGTGTGCATTCACTCTAAGAATAATTCTCAATGGAATTAGAAAATATTACCGAATGTATAATGTTTGTGTCAAGATAAAGGAGACATATACCTGAGAACCATATAATGGGATACATACAACCATAATACATATATGATTTATATATCATGATATATATATATATATCATGATATTTACAGTAATTAAGATTTCATTTATTATATTACTTTTAATCAAATGGGAAACTGAATATTAAGTGTCTTAATATTATATTGGTTTGAACTCATTTTAAATTATAATTTGTTAGTTCACCACACAAGATACCATAAAATCGAGGAGTTTCCATTCATAAAATTAATGTTTAAAATGTTTGAAGCATTAAATAATGCATTTAAAACATATGAGTTAATCCATTCACTATTTAAAAACATCCATGAGGGTTTATAAATTCATTGTCCAAATTGTAGGAGTTTGTGTGTGTGTAATCTTGATTCATGGATGAAACTACCATCACCCAAAACACCATTTATTATTCAATACATTAGAGTATCTAGATTTCCATGAATGAAGTATAAATGAAAAATCACTATTTTTCAATGTAAATTCATAAAATATATTGAGAAATATTTGAGAAATATAAACATGAGAATGTAAATAATAATTTAATGATTGAATTAATTGATTATATTTATTTGAGAGTTTAATTAACAAATAAAATTATATATAAACCCAGTTATCACAAAATTATCATGGTCAACCTTATAACCATTGAATTTGACTGAGTATCCCGTGGAGGATATTTTGTAGAAGAACATTGATGAACCAATATTTTCTAACCGTTGTGTCATTGGAAATCATGGATATCACCAATGAAAATTATATATATTCATTCATAATAAAAAATCAATCCATATAGATTTTTTTTGATTTTTTTTTATGTGGATTAATCCTTTTTTATTTTCCTAGGATGAACAAGAATCATTCAAGAGATGATTTTATTCATGAATCAATGGTATTGACAGTATGAATAAGATATCATCAAAGATTGGATATTTTTTTAAATATTTCAAGAAAGGCATTTTACATTGTAATGGAAATTAATAGAGGACATGGTGACAATTGGATGTGGTATGTTCCTCATGTTTGTGACTATTTTATCTCTCCCTCTCTTCATTCATTCATCTATAAAGTTTTCTTTGGATGATGGTTCGAAAAATACCATGTAATCAATCATTATGCACCTATTTCATAGAAATGTTGATTCATATTGAAGATATTGGTTTGTATTAATGATGGGATCGCATTCCACATGTGGTTTTTGATGTGCAGTGTTCACGATATATGATAGACGACATTCCCATGAAAGTAGATGGCTAGATTATAGTGATTGGATATAAAGAGGATCAACCAAACTAGATCCTTAATTTATAGTGTGACACGTGGTTAGATCAGAGGATAGTGGACATTAAAATGTCACGTGATATGAATATTTGAGTTCATGAAAAAACTGATATACATGTTGTGTAATGTATAGATACATTCCATATAGAGACCCAGATGCAGTTATAGGATTTAGGTGGAGGAAATAAGTACCACACATAGTGAGACACATCTCCCATGGTGTCCGATAAAACCTCTAAAATTGGAATGTTCATTGGATGCACACGACCTAGTACTCAGGCTTGATCAGGTGTACGTAAGAATATATCCATGTATGGGTGAGGATGCATAGGTAGACTTAGTAACAAAGAGACAAACCATGTACTTATAGTATACTCCATGTACTCCATCAATTATGGATTGGATCCCTTTTTACCTTTAGCATGGAAAAGATTCATTTGGGTTCATTAACTTGATCATATTCAAGCTTGTTTATTATAGAATCAAATCTTATGTATTGGATGGTGATCCACAATTGGGAACAACAATCTTAAATAGAGTGTCTAGATTCAATGTATGAGGGCAAGAGTGATATACACTTTAAAGACACTATGATTGATATACATCGACATTACACCACTTTTGATGAATACATAATACATGAAACAAGTTGACACCTGAAAACATATTAGTTTTGTGTCTTTGGAAGTTCAGAGACTTAAAAATTGGTTTATAAACCATCTTCACCATCTACTACATTTCCATTCATAACTAGAACTTGTTTTGTACACATATTACTTAATATCATTTTTAATCTCATTGGGAAGAGAAACATAAAAAGGGGTGAGATAAAATTTTTAGTAAGGGTAATCATGGAATATATGAAACCAAATATAAACATAAGAATGTATAAAATGAGATTAACTATTTAAAATCATACGATGTATAAAAAATATCAAAATCATGGGTCATGAAAAAAATTTGTTAGGTAATAACAAATAAATTATAAAGTAACAAGAGCCATGAGAAATTTGATTTGAAATAAAACATGAAATTGTGTAAAACAGATAAGAATTGAATAGAATTTTCATTTTATCCAGGGCTCATTACCATGACCAGTGTTGCAGACAAAGTCCATTACTGTACCAGATTTACTTTTCGTTCCCACCCTATATTACTGGACTTGATTTATCGACAATTCTAGTAATCTACATCTCATGAGATATAAATGTTTACCCATTTCATTTGAGGGAGATATAGGTCCTACCAAATCACATAATTTAAACTATACATATGTGTTCTTCAAAACCCTAAATAATTCGTCATAGAAAAGAACATTGAATAAAATGAGTTCCATAAACATCATTCCTTCATATCATAATCCATAGAAAACAAATATATTTTAGAAATAGAATTTCATCATAAACATAATAAACCATAAGAAGACATTAATCATATATTTAATCATATATGGAAAATAATTTTGATAAACAACATGAAATTAATTCTTCAGTAAAATATATTTTCTTCATAAAAAACGTTTTCATTTCACAATTTACTGCACAATTTGTTTTAAAATAAATTTAATTTAAAACAAACAAGAAACATTTAAAAGAAGATTAATGGAAATAAGGCATAATGATTGATTAAAAATATATTCATTTTTTAAAAGTTAAAAACAAATTTCTATTACTTTTTCTAGAAATTTCAAAATTAACGTTGTTACAAAAATGACAAAATATTCAATTAATAATGTTTAATAATAGTTCCCTAATGGGTTAAATAAACTATAAATAATTATATAAAAATATAGAGTATATTTTGAAGTAAATATATTGGAAAAATGGATGCAGATGATAAATATACACTAATAAATACATATGAATATACAAACTCAGATAATAATGATATTTTAAAATTAACCATTTCTTTGGGTTTTCTATTCATATTATGTATCTGAACATCCTCTTCTTCGATGATCTCACTCTAGAAATCCACTTAATGGCACTAAAATTTGTATTTTGAGAAGAACAGAAACTCTAGAGGTTGAATAAGGAATTTTAGAAGGGAAATTAAATGGGTATGAACAATCATGAAAGCTCCCTGAAATTAGAAATTGTGAGTGCGGATGTGTAGAGACCCTAAGCCTGACGTACATGGACATTACATTACTTTTTCGGAATACTTATTACATATCAAAAACACACACACAAGGACCGTAATAGTTTACTGTCTTTGGAAACTCGGAACGTAATCTTCTAATCATGGTGAAAGATCTTCAACATCTCCTATGAATATCTCCCCTTTTTTTCATACCTAAAACCTTTATTTATATCCTGGGGAAAAGAAAACATAAAAGGGTGAGCTCAAATGCCCAGTAAGGGTAAACAAAAGAAAAATCAATCACATCACATTCATAAGAACATAACATTTTGGAAATCTTAACCTGCAAAAGAGATCATAATGTCATAACATGGGATAAATCATAGTAGTGAAATGAAGTACCAATAATCATAACATAAAACATGAAACTTAGTGGCATACGCACATAATAATATAGAATCATATCTTATTAGTCAAGACTCATTGCCAAGACTATCTTAGTGGACAAAGTCCATTTCTGAACCGAGTCACCCTCATTTCAGTCCTGTTTCACTGAACTGGTAAAACCTATCATTCTAGCCATGTCTATCTCAGGAGATATAAAATCTTTACCCAATTCATTGGAGGGAGATATAGGTCCCACCCATCTCATAATGATACCATTCTTATGTGTGCCACAAAATCATAAACCATACATCATAGCATAACCCATGTAATAAAAATGGGAATCTTTAAACATCGTGACATCATAAAACAATTCATATAAGATAAAATAATTCATAAAAATATTTCCATCACAAGATAATAAAATCCATATAATAATAGGGATAGAAACAGAACCCTTTATTATCTTAGATGGAGAATAATTTTGATTAAACAATTGAACTTCATTCTTGAAGAAAATATCCATTCTACTTCAAAAACATTTTTCCATTCTTAACAGGTCATACAATTTTAAACTAAAATAAGTTGATTAAAAATAAACTTGAAAACTTTTAATGGATTATTCTTGGAAATAATGTTTTAAAAATCCATTCATGCCGTATAAGTTAAAAAAAACATTCTTCTCGGACTTTTTTCGGAAAAGTCAAAAAGTACCTCGTACGAAAAATGACAAAAGATTCCTTTCATATCTTTTACAAAAAACTAACCTGAGGGTAAAATTGGATATATAATATTGTATAAGGATATAAATATTACATATTGAGGAAACATGGATGTGGATGATAAATATTCCCCAGTAAATTATGAAGTATAAACAATCTCGGATAAAAATTGAGATTGCGAGATTTTCCCTTACCTTAGGTCCGATTTTCTTCGAAAGTGTCTGAACCTCCTGTATAATGATTTAAATAATGTTATTGACTTATTAAAAAATCATAATTATTGTTATGATATCATATATGTTCATATTCTTAGCTTCTTATTAGTAATATTTCATTACTACTTGTTATTCGGGTGTTTATTACTTTTTGTTCTTATACGTGTTTGTCGAATAAATTATTATTCTTCTATTTAGGTTATAGATAACTCATTTCCAGAATGGTATTAGTGTAACATATATCATATTAATTCATTCAATTCATTTATATAATCATTATGAAATGAAGATCATGTAGAACGAGTCGCTTCACATCGTGGAGAAGGTATTCCGTACATACGCACGAGTGATGATATCATTCCTATGATCGTGGAATTGTATTGGAGTGTATTTATACTATTTCAGAAGCAATATTACTTTATAATAGTCATATATAGTCATTATTTACACAATTATACCCATCCATGTAAGGTGGTGGTGGAAAATAGATTACACCACGACGTGGAGATGGTATTCCGTACGTACACACGCGCGGTGATTTCCTTTTTCCGTAGGATGGATAGAAGGTTAATTAGAGTTGTTTCATATTTATAATAACATATCAGTATATAATAAATACTGATGTTTTACTTTATCATGAAACAACTAAAGAATAAGAAGTTGAAGAAGAAAGAAATTGAAAAAGATTGGTAATGGATATTACCACTTTTTGGCGCGCCTTCACTTAACCACCACTTAAAGAACTAGGGATGGTCTTTGAAGAAGACCAGGACCTCTAGGATGATACTAGGAAAGTGGAGACGTGATTTTTTCAGGGGTTTTCCGAGCTTGAATGGTCAAATTGGTGTGAGGAGGAGAGGGAGGAGGTGCCCTTTTTTAAGGGAGGAGAGGGGCACCTTAGGAAAATCTCAAAATATTATTTTATATTAAGGTCAAATTCGGTTTATAATGGTTCCAAAGGGTCTTATTTCAAAGCTAAAGTGGGTATGGTTCGAAATCGTCTCATCTAATATGATTTAGACAATTTTAGGTTATTATTTTGACCTTATAAATTAGATTTAACTCTAAGTTAAATAATTTAAGTTTTACCGTGTCTTTTTGTTTTCTTACACTATATGGTTAATAAACATACCATAACAAGCCAAACGAACCCCAAGTTGTTTATTATTAATATATCTATCTTTATCTAAATCATTTGGCCGAACCTTAGATTTTTATGAATTAAATAACAATTAATAATATAATATTTGTTTGAAAAACTAATTTATGTCAATTTTGACACTATTTGGTACATGATTTTCATGAAATTCATAACAGAATGATAAGTTCGAACCAAGTTTCTTATATCAACAATAACATGTCATATTAACCTATAAAATTAATTTAAGTCATAAAAACTCTCAAATTACATTTATTTGGGAATTTATAACATCAATTATGTTACTATTTTCATAAAAAGGTAATGAATGCATCATCATTGTGTCAAAATAATTTAATTTATTATATGTATAAAAATTCTAAAAAAATACTATCATGTAGTAAATCGTTCTATATTTCCAATTAATATTTATAGTTAAAAATATTTATTATATAACACCATATAAAAATTAATTACTAAAATATTTTTGTTTAAGTCTATTTTTCCTTTACATTAAATTAATTAGTCTAAATTGTCATTATAACTTAATGGGGTCCCAAAATCGACCCAAAGATTCCCATGGTCGTTAATGACTCAACCAATAATGTTTGGAGAAGTGTTAAGGTAATTTTTAATTATTATAATATTATTTTTTAACCCTTATTTACCGGATTTACCCTTAACCATGGTAAATAAAATATTTACCGCAGTAATTATTCAAAATGTCTAAAAATAAAAGTTTCCTATTTACACAATTTGAACATCCTGATTACAAATATGGAATCCATTTTTCCAAATTCAGAACACATAAGTGGCAGAAATTAATTTAAAAATAATTACTGTTGTTAAAACCAAAAGAGTGTTTTTAAGAGATAATAACTATCAAAAGATAGGCACTTGTTTATGTCTAGTTTAATTGTGAAATTATGTCCAATGAAAAACATTGAATTACATGGTAAAAATATTTTCTAAATACACTTTAAAAAAACTCAAATTCATAATTTATCAATATAAATTATTTTGATTAAAAAAGTTGTTTTTAATTAAAAATTAGTAATTTTCACTATTCATCAAAAATATTACAGTTATCTGAAAAGTACCAAAACTTCACCTTAGGCTAAATTCGATATTCTGAACCCAAAAATGAAGTATATTTTACCAAATTCATAACATAGAAGTTGCATTAATTAATTTTATAATTAAATCCTGCTGTTAAAACAAATAGCGTGTTTTTAAGAAATAATATCTATCAAAAGATTGACATTCGTTTATGTTCAATATCAAAGTGATATTAATTACATTGACCACCATTGGATCAAATGGTAAAAATATATTCTATTTATACTTTAAAACCATTCAATATTATAATTTAACCACATAAGATATTACGATGAAAAAAGTTGTTTTAATTAAAATAAAGCGTGTTTTTACTATTCATTAAAATATGAAAGTTATCAGAAAAATATTAAAACTTTTTCTAATGTAAATTTTTATATCCTGATTCAAAAGAAGAATTTTATTTTGTCAAATTGAACATATAAACAAGTAAAAAACTAGATTTAAAGTGGGTGCGCCATCAAAAGGCGGCAAAACTGCATTTTTTGAAAAATAATTATTCTACCCGAAAAATTTATTTTGTTCTTATACCATGTTCTAGAAAATGTGTAAGATGAATAATAATGTTATAAAATTAAAAATTTAGTTAATACTATTCATAACGGCTAGTTCATAATAATATTATAATAATATAGCGTTGTTTAGTAAAACCCGGTATTGCGTACAACACATGCTATCGAGGAAGGTCGTGATTGCGTGTAATGCAAGCCAAGTCAGGGTTGCGTGCTGTGCAATAATCCTTCGTTGTTTCTTATAACATAATCCAAATATATTTCATTTATACATTGAATATATATATATATACTCAATGTTGCGTAGAATAACTATTATCAAAGTTGTGTGTAACACAATCCAAGAATAGTGTTGCGTATACTGCAAGCTAATACGGTGTTGCGTATAGCGCAAGGTAATCTTGGTGTAGCATAAAAAAAACATTAATGAAATTAAAAGAATATTTTTCATAAAATCTCGTGGTGTTACATTCTACCCCCCTTAAAATGAATTTCTCCCTCGAAATTCGTCGGGGTTATAAATGGTTTACTACTCGAAAGTTTGTTTAATAGAAACCCACATCGTAAAAAGGAATACCAAAACATTGATTTAAAAACTAAAGTATGAAATGTAAAGGTTACCCAAATTAACTCATCACTGGGTTTCCACGTAGGAGAACATAGGTGAAAATATGGATATGGAAGAAAAATCTAACCATCAAATTCTGATGGAGAGTGGTAGAGAACATGGCTATGAAAAATATAACAATCACAAAGCTATTGATTTGTGATGATCTACGGTACCATATGATTCATCGGATATAAGGGAACTAGGACAACATTTTTGGTTTTCCGGATCATTTCCCTAAAGTTGATTAAATAGGAATTAGAAGAAATACTTTTGTGATTTTGGTATAGTCTCACCGTTAGTCGTTCATTGGACAATTTCCACTTCATCTCTTAAAGAAATGAAGTTGAATTTGTCATTCGTGATGTCTTAGAAGATCATGTGATAGAATGAGGGGTCATCCCATCTCTATCAAACAAAAGGTTAGAAAAGTTATCAAAAAAAATACGTAAGTCCATCTATAGTGAGATTAATCATATATGGTTCCTAAAATGGACTTATACTTCTTATAGTATACTGCTTAATAAAATAAAACTATTTTCTACTAAACAGGGACTTCCTGTAGGCCAGTGGTAGGCGACAAAGGCCAGTCGCACTTCGGTTGTGGGTTCGATTCCCACAGCCTTGTCCGCCGCGATGGGCTGTCTCCCGTCCTGCAAGTTGTCATTTTTCTAAAGATATATTACTATAACATCCCATAAAAAATATCAAAAAAAAGTTTTATCCTTAAACAATACTAACTTATGTCCAACATAATCCATTCCAATCTTTAGGCTTATCTAAAATACTTTGGTCCAAGCTCATCGTATAAAGAAAATGATCACGTGAATGCCATCATTTATCCCTCATATATCTTGTTCGTCACATTCCAGTCACGTGAATACCATAATCATGTAATCTCTTGAAAAAATGAATACCCATTGAATTTTAGTGAAAGCATGAGTGCTGTCAAAAGTTAACACTTTCCACATACCAAAATCCTCAAAATTCTATATACTCAAACCATGATATCACCTAGTCCTTATATCAATCATGAGCTCATGAATACAATCAAACATCTCATTATCTTCTTGTCCCTTCATTATGCGCATATCATCTACTTTCCAAAAATATTTCAATCACTTTTTTTCCTGGTTACCCGTATAATTATTGAAAACCAATAAATAGATATTCCAAAATTCCACAATACCATAAATGAGATTCCATGATACTATTTTGAAATCCCATTACATAAACACTTAATCATTCCACCACATCATTGTCATGTTAAGCATCGCCAATAGTGATCACATGTGGCTTCCCTTTTTCCTTTTCCTTAAGCGGTTTCTCATGTCGATCATCACTAACCCTTGGATTAGGGCATTTATTGGCATAATGTCCCATCTCATTGCACTTGAAACATTGAAGTGTAGTAGGTTCATTCTATGTATCCCTTCCTTTGATTTCATCATTAGACATCTTCTTCCCATCATTGCGGAATTCAAATGCCCGATGACCTTCCTTTCCACATTTGAAACATTTACTTGTCCCTTTAAGAAAATCTCCACCATGCTTCATTCCACACTTTGAGAATAAAAAAACATTCATCTTCTTTTCACCATTATTCTGAGATTTCTCCTTGAACTCCATCATTCGTTTCTTGTCAAAACCATGAGATGGATATGTAACACCAAATTCCATTTATACCTTTATAGCACAACGCACAATTTCTTCATAGCTACTGAAGTCTCTTATAGCTAATTCCCTTCGAAGACTTGGTTTTAAGCCACTGAAAAATCGATCAACTTTACTTTCAGGTTGGATGATAATGCCAGATGCATACTTTTCAAGTCTTGTAAAATTCTCTTCGTATATACCAATAGATTCATCATCCTTATGCTTTAGCTCAAGAAACTCCTTTTCCATCTTTTTTTGAAGAATACGAGGGAAGTACTTACTGAAAAACAAGTTCTTGAACTCGTCCCATTCCATGGACTCAATTTCATCTCTTGTCCTCGTATTATTTATAAGATTCCACCATTGATCAGCTTCACCTTCCAAACAATATACTGCTAATATGACTTTAACATGTTTAGAACATTGAAGAACTGAAAATATCTTTTCAGTGGTATTGATCCATTGTTCAGCAACATGTGGATCGGAAGACCCACTGAAAGAAGGTGGACGTTGCCTCATGAAGGACTCAATAGAAAATTGTTCCATTATCTAGTCATTTGGATGTCCAGAATGATTCATAGCTTGTGTAAGTATAGCAATAAGATTTTTCACTCCATCTCCCATAACATTTTTTTGTTCAGTAGGACAATCGTTGCATTGTCCATTATAGTGATCAACACAGTTCCTTCGGGTTCCAGCCATCGTCTAAAACCCAAAAAGAATAGTGTGAGAGACGAAAATCATGCTAGGGAAAACAACATAATAAAGGTGTAGTACCCTTAATATCTAACATCATAGGTTAAATTCTATGATCGTTACCATAGTTCTAGGAATATATCCTATACGTATACTTATCCTTAGAGACATCCCTAGACATACCTCAGAAATATCTCTAGGGATCTCACTAACGTTCTCACATCCTAGTTTCCAATGGTTGAATAAACCTTTCCTCTGATACCAACTGTAGAGTCCCTAAGCCTGACGTACATCAAAATTAAATAACTTTTGTGGAATACTTATTAAATAACAAAAACACACACACAAGGACCGTAATAGTTTAGTGTCTTTGGAAACTCGGAACGTAATCTTCTAATCATGGTGAAAGATCTTCAACATCTCCCATGAAGATCTTCCCTTTTTTTCTTACCTAAAACCTTTATTTATATCCAGGGGAAAAGAAAACATAAAAGGGTGAGCTCAAATGCTCAGTAAGGATAAACAAAAGAAAAATCAATCACATCACATTCATAAGAACATAACATTTTGGAATTCTTAACCTGCAAAAGAGATCATAATATCATAACATGGGATAAATCAAAGTAGTGAAATGAAATCCCAATAATCATAACTTAAAACATGAAACATAGTGCCATACACACATAATCATATAGAATCATATCTTATTAGTCAAGACTCCTTTACAAGACTATCGTAGTGGACAAAGTCCATTTCTTAACCGAGTCACCCTCGTTTCAGTCCTGTTTCACTGAACCGGCATAACCTAGCCTTCCAGCCATGTCTATCTCATGAGATATAAAATCATTACCCAATGAATTGGAGGGAGATATCGGTCCCCCCCATCTCATAATGATACCATTCTTATGTGTGCCACAAAATCATAAACCATACATCATAGCATTACCCATGCAATAAAAATGGGAATCTTTAAACATCGTGACATCATAAAACAATTCATATAAGATAAAATAATTCATAAAAATATTTCCATCACAACATAATAAAATCCATATAATAATAGGGATATAAACATAACCCTTTATTATCTTAGATGGAAAATAATTTTGATAAAACAATTGAACTTCATTCTTGAGGAAAAAATCCTTTCTACATCAATTTTTTTTCCTTTCTTAACATGTCATACAATTTTAAACTAAAATAAGTTGATTAAAAATAAACCTGAAAACTTGTAAAGGATGCTTCTTGGAAATAATTTTTTAAAAATCCATTCATGCCGTATAAGTTAAAAAAAACATTCTTCTCGGACTTTTGTCGGAAAAGTCAAAAAGTACATCATACGAAAAACGACAAAAGATTCCTTTTATATCTTTTACTAAAAACTCACCTAAGGGTAAAATTGGATATAAGATATTGTATAAGATTATAAATATTTCATATTGAGGAAGCATGGATGTGGATGATAAATATTCCCCAGTAAATTATGAAGTATAAACAATCTCGGATAAAAATTGTTATTGCGAGATTTTCCCTTACCTTAGGTCCGATTTGCTTCGTAAGTGTCCGAGGATCCTGTATAATGATATAAATAATGTTATTGACTAATTCCAGAATCATACATATTGTTATGATATCATATATGGTCATATTCTAAGCTTCTTATTAGTAATATTTCATTACTACTTGTTATTCGGGTGTTTATTACTTTTTTGTTCTTATATGTGTTTGTCAAATAAATTCTAATTCTTCTCTTTAGGTTATAGATACCTCATTTAAAGAATGGTATTAGTGTAACATATATCATATTCATTCATTCAATTCATTTATAAAATCATTATGAAATGATGATCATGTAGAATGAGTTGCATCACATCGTGGAGACGGTATTCCGTACGTACGCACGAGTGATGATATCATTCCTATGATAGTGGAATTGTATTGGAGTGTATGTATACTATTTCATAATCAATATCACTTTATAATAGTCATATATAGTCATTATTTACACCATTATACCCATCCAAGTAAGATGGTGGTGGAAAATAGATTACACCACGGCGTGGAGACGGTATTCCGTACGTACGCACGCGCGGTGATTTCCTTTTTCCGTAGGATGGATAGAAGGTTAATTAGAGTTGTTTCATATTTATAATAACATATCTGTATATAATAAATACTGATGTTATTACTTTATCATGAAACAACTAAATAAGAAGAAGTTGAAGAAGAAAGAAATTGAAAAAGATCGGTAATGGATATTACCTCTTTCTGGCGCGCCTTCACATAACCACCACTTAAAGAACTAAGGATGGTCTTTGAAGAAGACCAATATACTAGGGATGTGGATAAGAGATTTTGGCAGGGGTTGGCCGAGCTTGAATGCTCAAATTGGTGTGAGGAGGAGAGGGAGGATGTGCCCTTTTATAAGGGAGGAGAGGGGCACCTTAGGAAAATATCAAAATATTATTTTATATTAAGGTCAAATTCGGTTTATAATGGTTCCAAAGGGTCTTATTTCAAAGATAAAGTGGGGATGGGTAGAAATACTCTCATACAATAGGATTTACATAAGTTTAGGTTATTATTTTAACCTTATCAATTATATTTAACTTTAAGTTAAATAATTTAACTTTTACCATGTCTTTTTGTTTTATTACACTATATAGTTAATAAACTTACCATAAAAAGACAAAATAACCCCAAGTTATTTATTATTAATATATATATCCTTATCTAAGTCATTTGGCCGAACCTTAGATTTTTAGGAATTAAATAACAATTAATAATATAATATTTGTTTTAAAAACTAATTTATGTCCATTTTGACACTATTTGGTACATGATTTTCATGAAATTCATAAAAGAATGATAAGTTCAAACCAAGTAATTTATATCAACAATAACATGTCATATTAACCTATAAAATTAATTTATGTCATAAAAAGTCTCAAATTACATTTATATGGGCATTAATAACATCAATTATGTTAATATTTTCTTAAAAAGGTAATTAATGCATCATCGTTGTGTCAAAATAATTTATTTTATTAGAGTCTAAAAATTATAAAACAAATACTATAATGTAGGAAATCATACTATATTTCCAATGAATATTTATAGTTAAAACTATTCCTTATATAACACCGTATAAAAATTAATTAATAAAAGATTTTTGTTTATGTCTATTTTGCCTTTACATTAAATTAATTAGTCTAAATTGTCATTATAACTTAATGGGGTCCCCAAATCGACCCAAAGATGCCCATGGTCGTTAATGACTCAACCAATAATGTTTGGAGAAGTGTTAAGCTAATTTTGAATTATTATAATATTAATTTTTATCCCTTATATATCGGATTTACCCTTAACCATGGTAAATAAAATATTTATCGCAGTAATTATTCAAAATGTCTAAAAATAAAAGTTACCTATTTACACAATTTGAACATCCTGATTAAAAATATGGAATCCATTTTTTCCAAATTCAAAACACATAATTGGAATAAATTAATTTAAAAATAATTTCTGTTGTTAAAACAAAAAGAGTGTTTTTAAGAGATAATAACTATCAAAATATGGGCACTTGTTTATGTCTAGTTTAATTCTGAAATTATGTCCAATGAAAAAAATTTAATTAAATGGTAAAAATATTTTCTAAATATACTATAAAACCACACAAATTCATAATTTATCAATATAAATTATTTTGATTAAAAAAGTTGTTTTTAATTAAAAATTAGTATTTTTCACTATTCATCAAAATATTACAGTTATCTGAAGAGTACCAAAACTTCACCGTAGTCTAAATTCTATATTATGAACCCAAAAATGAAGTCTATTTTACCAAATTCATAACATATAAGATGCATTAATTAATTTTATAATTAAGTCCTGCTGTTAAAACAAATAGCGTGTTTTTAAGAAATAATATCTATCAAAAGATTGACACTCGTTTATGTCCAATATCAATGTGATATTAATTACATTGACCACCATTGGATCAAATAGTAAAAATATATTCTATTTATCCTTTAAAACCATTCAATATTATAATTTAACCACATAAGGTATTACGATGAAAAAAGTTGTTTTTAATTAAAATATAGCGTGTTTTTACTATTCATTAAAATATTATAGTTATCGGAAAAATATCAAAACTTTATATAATGTAAATTTTATATCCTGATTCAAAATAAGAATTTTATATTGTCAAATTTAACATATAAACATGTCAAAAACTATATTTAAAGTGGGTGCGCCATCAAAAGGATGCAAAACTGCATTTTTTTTAAAATACTTAATTTACCCGAAAAATTTATTTTTTTTCATATACCATGTTCTAGAAAATGTGTAAGATGAATAATAATGTTATAAAATTCAAAATTTAGTTAATACTATTCATAACAGCTAGTTCATAATAATATTATAATAATATATCGTTGTTTAGTAAAACCCGGTATTGCGTACAACACACGCCATCGAGGAAGGTCGTGATTGCGTGTAATGCAAGCCAAGTCAGTGTTGCGTGTTATGCAATAATCCTTTGTTGTTTCATATAACATAATCCAACCATATTTCATTTATACCTTGAATATATATATATATACTCAATGTTGCGTAGAATAACTATTATCAAAATTGTGTGTAACACGATCCAAGAATAGTGTTGCGTATACTGCAAGCTAATACGGTGTTGTGTATAGCGCAAGGTAATCTTGGTGTAGCATACAAAACAAGACATTAATGAAATGAAAAGAATATTTTTCATAAAATCTCGGGGTGTTACATTCTACCCCCCTTAAAATGAATTTCTTCCTCGAAATTCATCGGGGTTATAAATGGTCTACTACTCGAAAGTTTGTTTAATAGAAACCCACATCGTAAAAACGAATACCAAAACATTTCTTTAAAAACTAAAGTATGAAATGTAAAGGTTACCCAAATTAACTCATCATTGGGTTTCCACGTAGGAGAACATCGGTGAAAATATGGATATGGAAGAAAAATCTAACCATCAAATTCTGATGGAGAGTGGTAGAGAACATGGCTATGAAAAATCCAACAATCACAAAGCTATTGATTTGTGATGATCTAAGGTACCATCTGATTCATCAGATATAAGGGAACTAGGACAACATTTTTGGTTTTCAAGATCATTTCCCTAAAGTTGATGTAATTGGAATTAGAAGAAATACTATTGTGATTTTGGTATAGTCTCACCGTTAGTCATTCTTTGGAAAATTTCCACTTCATCTCTTAATGAAATGAAGTTGAATTTTTTATTCGTGATGTGTTAACAGATCATGTGATAGAATGAGGGGTCATCCCATCTATCTCAAACAAAAGTTTAGAAAAGTTATCAAAAAAAATACGTAAGTCCATCTAAAGTGAGATTAAACATATATGGTTCCTAAAATGGACTTATACTTCTTATATTATACTGCTTAATATAACAAAACTAGTTTCTACTAAATAGGGACTTCCTGTAGGCCACTGGTAGGCGATAAAGGCCAGTCGCACTTCGGTTGTGGGTTCGATTCCCACAGCCTTGTCCGCCGTGATGGGCTGTCGCCCGTCCTGCAGGTTGTCATTTTTCTAAAGCTATATTACTATAACATCCCATCAAAAATATCAAAAAAAAGTTTTATCCTTAAACAATACTAACTTATGTCCAACATAATCCATTCCAATATTTAGGCTTATCTAAAATACTTTTGTCCAATCTCATAGTATAAAGAAAATGATCACGTGAATGCCCTCATTTATCCCTCATATATCTTGTTCGTCACATTCCAGTCACGTGAATACCATAATCATGTAATCTCTTGAAAAATGAATACCCATTGAATCTTAGTGAAAGCATGAGTGCTGTAAAAAGTTAACACTTTCCACATACCAAAATCCTCAAAATTCTATATACTCAAACCATGATATCACTTAGTCCTTATATCAATCATGAGCTCATGAATTCAATCAAACATCTCATTATCTTCTTGTCCCTTCATTATGCGCATATAATATACTTTCCAAAAATATATCAATCACTTTTTTTCCTGGTTACCCGTATAATTATTGAAAACCAATACATAGATATTCCAAAATTCCACAATACCATAAATGAGATTCCATGATACTATTTTGAAATCCCATTACATAAACACTTAATCATTCCACCACATTGTTGTCATATTCAACATCACCAATAGTGATCGCATGTGACTTACCTTTGTCTTTTTCCTTAAGTGGTTGCTCATGTCGATCATCACTAACCCTTGGATTGGGGCATTTATTGGCATAATGTCCCATATCCTTGCACTTGAAACATTGAAGTGTAGTAGGTTCATTATGTGTATCCCTTCCTTTGTTTGCATCATTAGACATCTTCTTCCCATCATTGCGACATTCAAATGCCCAATGACCTTCCTTTCCACATTTGAAACATTTAATTTTCCCTTTAAGACAATATCCACCATGCTTATTTCCACACTTTGAGCATAAGGAAACATTCATCTTCTTTTCACCATTATTCTGAGATTTCTCTGTGAACTCCAAATTTCGTTTCTTGTCAAAACCATGAGATGGATATGTAACACCAACATCCATTTCTACCTTGATAGCACAACACACAATTTCTTCATAGCTACTGAAGTCTCTTATAGCTAATTCCCTTCGAAGACTTGGTTATAAGCCACTGAAAAATCGATCAACTTTTATACCAGGTTGGATGACAATGCCAGATGCATACCTTGCAAGTATTGTAAAATTCTCTTCGTATATACCAACAGATTCATCATCCTTCTTCTTCAGCTCAAGAAACTCCTTTTCCATCTTTGTTCGAAGAATACGATGGAAGTACTTACTGAAAAACAAGTTCTTGAACTTGTCCAATTCCATGGACTCAATTTCATCTCTTGGCCTCGTATTCTTGATAAGATTCCACCATTGATCAGCTTCACCTTCCAAACGATATACTGCTAATATGACTTTATCATGTTCAGAACATTGAAGAACTAAAAATATCTTTTCAGTGGTATTGATCCATTGTTCAGCAACAAGTGGATCGGAAGACCCACTGAAAGAAGGTGGACGTTGCCTCATGAAGGACTCAATAGAATATTGTTCCCTTCTCTGCTCATTTGGAAGTCCAGAATGATTCATATCTTGTGTAAGTATAGTAATAAGATTTTTCACTCCATCTCCCATAACATTTGCTTGTTCAGGAGGACAATCGTCGCATTGTCCATTACAGTGATCAACATAGTTCCTTCGGGTTCCATCCATCGTCTAAAACCCAAAAAGAATAGTGTGAGAGACAAAAATCATGCTAGGGAAAAAAACATAATAAAGGGGGAGTACCCTTAATATCTAACATCTTAGGTTAAATTCTAAGATCGTTACCATCGTTCTAGGAATATATCCTATACGTATACTTATCCTTAGAGACATCCCTAGACAAACCTTAGAAATATATCTAGGGATCTCACTAACGTTCTCACATCCTAGTTTCCAAAGGTTGACTAAACCTTTCCTCTAATACCAACTGTAGAGACCCTAAGCCTGACGTACATGGACATTACATTACTTTTTCGAAATACTTATTAAATAACAAAAACAAACACACAAGGACTGTAATAGTTTAGTGTCTTTGGAAACTCGGAACGTAATATTCTAATCACGGTGAAAGATCTTCAACATATCCCATGAATATCTTCCCTTTTTTCATACCTAAAACCTTTCTTTATATCCTGGGTAAAAGAAAACATAAAAGGGTGAGCTCAAATGCTCAGTAAGGGTAAACAAAAGAAAAATCAATCACATCACATTCATAAGGACATAACATTTTGGGAATCTTAACCTGCAAAAGAGATCATAATATCATAACATGGGATAAATCATAGTAGTGAAATGAAATCCCAATAATAATAACTTAAAACATGAAACTTAGTGGCATACACACATAATCTTATAGAATCATATCTTATTAGTCAAGACTCCTTGCCAAGACTATCGTAGTGGAAAAAGTCCATTTCTGAACCGAGTCACCCTCGTTTCAGTCCTGTTTCACTAAACCGGTATAACCTACCATTTCAGCCATGTCTATCTCATGAGATATAAAATATTTACCCAATTCATTGGAGGTATATATTGGTCCCACCCATCTCATAATGATACCATTCTTATGTGTGCCACAAAATCATAAACCATACATCATAGCATAACCCCTGTAATAAAAATGGGAATCTTTAAATATCGTGACATCATTAAACAATTCATATAAGATAAAATAATTCATAAAAATATTTCCATCACAACATAATAAAATCCCTATAATAATAGGGACAGAAACATAACCCTTTATTATCTTATATGGAAAATAATTTTGATAAAACAATTGAACTTCATTCTTGAGGAAAATATCCTTTCTACTTCAATAACACTTTTACTTTCTTAACATGTAATACAATTTTAAACTAAAAGAAGATGATTAAAAATAAACATGAAAACTTGTAAAGGAAGCCTCTTGGAAATAATGTTTTAAAAATCCATTCATGCCGTATAAGTTTAAAAAACATTCTTCTCGGACTTTTCTCGGAAAAGTCAAAAAGTACCTCGTACGAAAAACGACAAAAGATTCCTTTCATATATTTTACTAAAAACTCACCTAAGGGTAAATTTGGATATAAACTATTGTAGAAGGATATAAATATTACATATTGAGAAAACATGGATGTGGATGATAAATATTCCCTAGTAAATTATGAAGTATAAACAATCTCGGATAAAAATTGAGATTGCGAGATTTTCCCTTACCTTAGGTCCGATTTTCTTCGTAAGTGTCCAAAATCGACCCAAAGATGACCATGGTCGTTAATGACTCAAAAAATAATGTTTGGAGATGTGTTATGGTAATTTTAAATTATTATAATATTAATTTTTAACCCTTATATACAGGATTTACCCTTAACCATTGTAAATAAAATATTTACCGCAGTAATTATTCAAAATGTCTAAAAATAAAAGTTACCTATTTACACAATTTGAACAACCTGATTACAAATATGGAATCCATTTTTCCAAATTCAAAACACATTAGTGGCAGAAATTAATTTAAAATTAATTCCTATTGTTAAAACAAAAAGAGTGTTTTTAAGAGATAATAACTATCAAAAGATTGGCACTTGTTTATGTCTAGTTTAATTGTGAAATTATGTCCAATGAAAAACATTGAATTAAATGGTAAAAATATTTTATAAATATAATTTAAAACAACTCAAATTCATAATTTATCAATATAAATTATTTTTAATAAAAAAGTTGTTTTTAATTAAAAATTAGTAATTTTCACTATTCATCAAAATATTACAGTTATTTGAAAAGTACCAAAACTTCACCTTAGGCTAAATTCGATATTCTGAACCCAAAAATGAAGTCTATTTTACCAGATTCCTATCATAGAAGATTCATTAATTAATTTTATAATTAAATCCTGCTGTTAAAACAAATAGCGTGTTTTTAAGAAATAATATTTATCAAAAGATTGACACTCATTTATGTCCAATATCGAAGTGATATTTATTAAATTGACCACCATTGGATCAAATGGTAAAAATATATTCTATATATACTTTAAAACCATTCAATATTATAATTTAACCACATAAGATATTACGATGAAAAAAGATGTTTTTAATTAAAATATAGCGTGTTTTTACTATTCATTAAAATATGAAAGTTATCGGAAAAATATCAAAACATTATCTAATGTAAATTTTTATATCCTGAATCAAAATAAGAATTTTATTTTGTCAAATTGAACATATAAACATGTCAAAAACTAGATTTAAAGTGGGTGCGCCATCAAAAGGCGGCAAAACTGCATTTTTTTAAAAATACTTATTTTACCTGAAAAATTTATTTTGTTCTTATACCATGTTCTAGAAAATGTGTAAGATGAATAATAATGTTATAAAATTAAATATTTAGTTAATAATATTCATAACGGCTAGTTCACAAAAATATTATAATAATATATCGTTGTTTAGTAAAACCCGGTATTGCGTACAACACACGCTATCGAGGAAGGTCGTGATTGCGTGTAATGCAAGCCAGGTCAGGGTTGCGTGCTGTGCAATAATCCTTCGTTTTTTCGTATAACATAATCCAACCATATTTCTTTTATACATTGAATATATATATATATATACTCAATGTTGCGTAGAATAACTATTATCAAAATTGTGTGTAACACGATCCAAGAGTAGTGTTCCATATACTGCAAGCTAATACGGTGTTGCGTATAGCGCAAGATAATATTGGTGTAGCATACTACACAAGACATTAATGAAATAAAAATAATATTTTTCATAAAATCTTGGGGTGTTACAGGATGTGCCTTTTAATAACTAAGGTGAGGAGAACATTTGGAATCTTAAAAAATATTAATTTATAATAAAATGAAATCTCATAAAAAAACCTCAGGGATTTTATTGTTTAAAAGATGAGATGATATAAAGTTGTAATGTCATCAATCAATAAATTTTCGAAATTTATTTATGTTAATTTAAATAATATCAATTTAATTTAAAAGTTAGTTATTCTCTTTCATTTTAACTAGGGAAACAATTATTTCAATATTAAAAGGGTTGATTTTTTACTTATTTAATGAAAATTAAATCATAAATAAAAAATTAAGGTCCTTTTACACCACATAATAATAAATTTATATTTTTATATTTGTTTTATGATTTTTTTTAAAACATAATAAAACATTATTTTGACAAAACAAAAATAATGTAAATTTTAACATTATTGGATTTTTTAATAATTCCAATATTATATGTTACCCTCGAACCACATATTTCATTAGATCAATTTGGGGTCTTAGTCATATATTAAATTCTTTTAAATTATCAATTATCTCTATTAATATTCATTATAATATTTTTATTAATATTTATCTGACATTTCAATTAATAAAATAATTACAACATCAGTTTTATTAATTATTAAATATAATTATTTTTTATGAGAAATTTTAAAATAATATACCATGATTAGGATAATTCTACTATATTTTAGTATAATACTTGTAGTCGATTATATCTTCTACAAAATCAATCATTAAAAATAAAATACTTATTAAAACATGAATTTGTAATTCTTAACATCACATTAAATAAAATAATATAAGTGTCCTAATATCTAATATAAGGAACCAAATAGTCGATAAAATGACCCATGTCTGATTATGGTTTATATATAATCTCCCTTTAATATTTTTTCATGTGATTATATCTTTTAATGTTTATTATCAGTTTAATAAATATTTGTATATTCATTTTTCATCAATTAAACATTTTCTACATCTTCGATTTACAAAAAAATTAGGTCATTATTTATTTGTTAACAAATTAAAATATATTACCATGATAAAGAAAAATATTTTATCTTTAAAATTAGTATATATAGTTGAAATTATATTCTAAATATTTTTATTTTAAAAATGATATATTAATTAATAAATTAATGTGACATCGTTAATTTTTCATTAAATAAAATATTATAAATATCAAAATATGTCCCAAATCGACCCTAAATGTCCAAAAAATATATTTAGGTATTATGTTTAGTAAGTTAATATTTACTATTTTGATTCCTTAATTCCTCCCATTATTCACATGTCGGTGTATAATAGATATTAAAGGGAAATAAACTAACACATTGTGTGTGTCATTGATTTAAATACAATTTTAGTCATTTTCATAGAGAAGTGTCCAATAAAGGACAAAATTTAGATACTAATATGTTGAGGGTAAAATTCGACTAATGAAATTAATTTTTTTCATTGGTTTTGTTCATTTTATAGTATTTATAATTTCATTCTGAACTAAAATTACCTAATTTACCCTTTACCATTTAACAAAATTTACCATTATTACTGTTCACTTTGGTGAAAAATGGATATAAATACCAAATATGGTCCTCATAAATCCAAATTTTACATCTATATTTCAAAACTCAAAACACAGAATATGATGTACTAAATTTAAAGTTAAATACTTAAAATTTAACGGAAAACAGTTTTTTTTGGGAAAAATGACACTTTTAAATTGGAAAATGTATTATTTATTTATAAAATATTTTTTTAAAAAAATAATTGGATAAAATTTAAGAAATTAAAATTTATAACTATTCCAAAAAATATTTGTACTTTGTAATTACATTAAACAAAAATATTTTTTTTATTTCAAATAATATTTTTTCAACATTCATCCTAAGAATGAATCTTAGAATAAAAACAGTGAATATTTGAACAATGTAAATATTTATATTCCAAATTAAAAGAGGAAATTTATTTTGATAAATTTTTTATTATAAAGTCTAAAAAACTTGATTTAAAATGGGTGCACCATCAAATGTTTGAAAAACTGATTTTTTTGAAAAATAATACTATTATAAAAAAATCATTTAGTAATTATATCCTGTGTAGAATAAATCAAAGATGAATTTAAAACATTATATTAAATAAATTACATATATTTTTTATTAATAAAATCAATCAAAAGAGATTTTTTTTATAGACTCGCTTATTTTTATTTAAATTGATTTGTAGAAAAAAGTTAACACTTTTATTACATGCCATAGGTTATAATATTTGGTTGTTCACTTATAAAAAATATTTCATGAAATTAATACTATAAAAAAATATGAAATTGTGTGCAACACAAAAAAATTGTAGCATTGCATATTACACAAGCTTAGTTGGTGGTTCGTATAGCGCAAGTTTATAATAGTGTAGCATATAACATTACACAATAAAAAAAGAAAATCAATCCTATAAAAATATAGGTGTGTAAAATTATACCCCCCTTAAAATGAATTTAATGCTTTAAATTCTTCTAGGATATAAAATGTCAAATACTTGACTGATTCTTTCATAGAAACCCTCATCACCTAATGGAATACTAAAACATTGTTTTAGAAATAGAACGGTAACCCAAAGAAACTCCTAACTAAGATTACACATAGTAAAACATATATTATAAGTGAAAACATGGATATGTAAGATATTTATAACTACCTAGTTCTAATGAAGAGTGATAGAAAACATGGTTAAGAAAAATATAGCAATCACACTTCCCAAAATGTTTTATGATCTAATATACCGTCTAACTCATTTGAAGAGATTTTACTAGGATTAATTTTTAGGTTTTAATGAACCATTCCCAAATGTTGTGCAACATGAGAATATGTAATTACATTATTTTAGTAAAATCACACTAGTTTTCCTTCATTGAACAACATACCCTTCCTATATTAGTCAATGAAATGAATTTGAATGTTATATTACGAAAGAGTTAACAGATCATGTGGTCCATAAATATTAATATAGGACATTGATTTTTTATTTATCAAAAAAGGTTATCAGATGTTCTCAAATATGTGTAAGTCCACCTATGGTGAGAAAAGAAAAATTTCATCTTAATTTTAACATAGACATTCTATAAAATCATAAACATAAAAACTATCAAAAAGTTAAAAAACCAAAACTAAAGAAAATGAATCACTATATAAGTTAAAAATTTATCCCCCATATATCTTAAGGTGTATCTTATTGGTAAAATTCAAAAAATGTGAACACTTTAATAATGAATTCTCTTGAATCATGATTATAATCTAAATTATCATATATCCTTATTGAAAATATGAGTTTTTCCATATTTATACGTCTAAAAAATTTAAATCTTCATCCATGATAGCATACCCCTCATGTTAACAAATCCTTAACTATTTCCAAGGTTATTGAAATCATTCAATTTACTTATTCTTATCCAAAATATACCCATCAAAATATTAGTATCTCAATATCATTATCATATTAATGGTTATCCTTCAACTAATCATGTGTTTCCAAAAACATCACCTTATTACCTCAATCACATTTCATGGTTACCAATACCACTCATCATATACATTCAAATACATGTGTAAAACCACAGTTTACCACTACATATATATTCCAATATTACATAATAATATATAAATGTGATTCTACAACATTATTCTAGTAGACAATTACCTCAACACCTTATCATTCCATAACATATTTGATATACTCGACATCGCCTAATTTGAACACATGGGATTTGACTTTATCTTTGATATTAAGAGTATTTAAATGCCAATAATCATTGATAACCCTTGGATTATGGCATTGGTTAGCATAATGACCCATTTCTTTTCACATGTAACATTGAAGTGTGGGAAGTGTATTATGTGTAGGCTTTTCTGTATTAACAACATTAACTACCTTTTTTATATCACTCCAACACTCAACTACTTGATGAAAATATTTTCTACACTTAAAGAGTTTAATTTTCCATTTATGAAAATATCTACAATGATGTTTTCTTCCTTTTGAATATAATGAAACACTCATATACTTTTCTCCATTGTATTGATATTTTCAATTGATCTCCATATTCCGTTTCTTGTTAAAACCATGATATTGATATGTAACTCAAATATCAATTTCAACCATGATAGATAAATGAAAAATCTCTTCATATATACTATAGTATCTTATAGTTAATTTCCTTCTAAGATTTCTTTTTAATCTACTGAAGAATTGGTCAGTATAACTTTTAGGTAGGATGATAAATCCCGAAGAATACCTTTCATTTCTTATAAACATTTTATCCTGTATACCAACAAAATCATCATCCTTTTTATTAATCTCAAGGAATAGTTATTCCATCTTTGTTTCAAGAATACATGGAATGTACTTAATGAAAAATATGTTCTCAAACAAATCCCATTCCATGAATTCAATTTCATCTTGCAGCCTTATATTAATGATTAATGTTTACCACCAGTCTAGTTCGCCTTCTAAATTATAATCTTACAAAACATTTTTTTAGGATTCAAAGTGTAAATTATGATAAATATCTTATTATGGTACTCATCCATCATTTATAAATGGTATTTCAGAAGACCCACTGAAATAATCTTGATGCTTCCTTATGAAGGGATCAATAGAATATTGTTCTATTCTATGCCCATTTGGAAGTCTATAATGATTCATATCTTATGTTAGTATAGAGATAAAATTATGAAATCTAGATTGCATAACATGTGGTTGTTCAGTAGGATAGTAATTTCATTACTCAATGCATTGATCATTAAGAAGTTCCCTTTAGGTTCTTTGAATTTTCTAAAACCGAAACATAATAGTGTTAGAAGATACATTCATACTAGGAAAACAACATAACAAATGGGGGAGCATTCAATATATAAAATATTTTGTTTAATCCTTGGTTATTCCTCATCATTACGATAATTCTATGACTGTAACAAATAGTTATATATAACCTTAAGGACATACCTAGAAATATCAATAGAAAAATCACTACGAATTACACTTAAGTTTTCATATTATAGTTTTATAATGGTAAATAATCCTTCACTATGATACCAATTGAAAGGACCCTGAGATTTAAATAAATGGAAATTACCTTACTTTTGAGGAATATGTAGTACATGAAATAAATATATTCCCAAATAAAATAATGGTTTATTGTATTTGGAAATTGTGAACCATAAATAACTTATTCATGAAACATCTACACGGAATCCTACATTTTCATTAATTACTAGAACACATTTTGGAAACATCTTACTTAATACCCTTTATCATATCATGGGTTAATGAAACAAAACAACAGGTTCTCTCAAATTCTCTATAAGGGTAAACATGGAAATTATCAAACAATACATCTACATATAATTTAGAAACAAGATCCTAACATTTAAAAATCATACCATGTATAGAAAATATCAAAATCATGAGTCATGAAAAAAATATTCATAGTTCATATGGATTAAATCACAATAGAACAAGAGCCATGATAAAATAACATTGGCATAAAACATATAATTTTGGAAAATACCTAAGAATAGTAAATAAATTCCATAATACCCAATGCTCATTTCTAAGATCATCACAGCTGACAACATCTATTTCTAAACTGTATTTACAGTTTATTCCAGCAATGTATTACTAAACCATATATATATGTCATTCCATAAAATTCCATCTCATGGGATATAAATATTTGTCCAACTTAATAGAGGAGATATAGGTCCCACATGTCACATTATAAAAAATACACATATGGGTTCCATGAAAACAGAAATTATTTATTAATTAATAACCCCTTGAATAAAATGTGATTCATTGTCATCAATAATTCATAACATAATCCATGTAAAAAATATATTTTATAAATATAATTCCATCATAAACATAATAAAAGAAAGGTATACTTGAAAAATATCATTAATCGTATATGGAAAAAAATTTTATAAGACACATGAAAATAATTCTTGAAAAAAATATATTCTCATCGTTAAAAACATTTTATTTTCTCAAAATGCCATTAAATTTTAAATAAAAATAATTTAATTGAAAATAAACAAGAAATATTTTAAAGGAGTATTAATGGAAATAAGGTGTTCTGAAAATGTAAAAAATAATTCACTCCATGTAAAAAAATCTTATACTTTTTTTTGAAATGTCAAAAAGAAACTCGTACTGAAAAAAAATTATTCTTTTCATACCATTTAATAAAAATTCCCCAATGGGTAAATTTGACTTTCAATAGTTGTAAAAGGTAACAAAAATATTATAAATTACATATTTGGGAATCATGGATGTGGATTGTAATTAAAAATCGGTAAATAATTACCAATATGAAATCTTGGATAATAATGATTTTGAAAAATTATCCCTTAACAAAAGTCTGTTATACTATGAATGTATCTGAAACTCCTTTTATTTTATGAGGTCCCTATAGATCTTCTAATAAAAGGAACTAGAGTTGTATTTTTAAATAACTATAACATATAGAATGTGACTAGTGATGTTGAGAAGCGAAATGGGAAAGGTATCCCCATGATTGATCGTGCAATGTGAACTTAAATTGTGATGGAGGATGTGCCAATTTATATTTGTGGTAAGGGGCACATTTAGAATGTCCAATAATATTAATTGACAATGAAAGAAAACCACATTCAAAATATCTAAATAAAATCATAATTTTGAAGATATGATGAGATGAGGTTTTAATATCACCAAATAAAAATTTTTTACATGTTTTTATGTCAATTTCAATCTTATCACATTGATTTAACACTTAGTTATTCTATTTCATTTTAATTAGGATAATAATTATTACAATATTAGAAAGGGATAAATATTTACATATTTGATGTATATTAAATAATAAATAAATTAATTATATATTTTAGAAAATATCATAATTATTAAATTTTGTAGAAATTTGTTATGATTTTAAATAATAAAATGAAACATTATTTTGACAAAACATCAATAATTTCAATTTTGACAATATTCAAATCATATATTTCATAAAAATATCATGATAAGATGATATCCAAAAAAAATATTTAAGTGTATCCTGATGGGTCTGGTTCATATTTAAAATTCATTTCACATATTAATTAGCTAAAATTATATTTATTTTAACAGTTATAATTTCATTAATTTGATATTTCGTTTCAAAAAAATTACTACCTCAGATTTGTGTAATTATTTAATATAATGATATTTAGGGTAAAAATTAAAACTAAAATAATATTATTAAGGTAAATCTACTAGATTTCTGTAGAATACATTTAGTCCAAAATTCCATTTGGAAAATCGATCATTAAAAATGTTATTCTTATTGAAACATGAATTAATGAATTTTAACATAACTTTAAATAATATAATTTAAGTGTTAAAATCTCTTCTATAAGGCACAAAATGATCCATTAATCTACCTATGGATTATTATGGTCGAGGTATTCTCAAAAAATAATATTTGGTAAAGTTTTTTCTGTCATCTAATGGTTATTATCATTTTCCTGGAAAAATTATTTTTTTTCATTAATTAAATAGTTTTTGAATTATAAATTTATAAAACATTAAGGTAAAAATTTCTTTCAGAAAAATTAATAATAAATTTCCATGATAAATATATAACATTTCTACATCAAATTATTATTGATATTGTTGTTTATCTTCTATAGATAATTATTTTTAAAAATATATATTATTTAAATCATGAATTGACATCAATAAATTTTCATTAAATAAAATATTATAATTCCCATAATATCACTCAAATGGACCCAAAACATGAAAAATATGTTTATATTATGGTGATATGTTTATTTAGTTAAAAATTACCATTTATATTTGTTGATACAACCCATTTAACCATATGTGGACAAATAACTGATATTATAGACATATAAAACGAAACATTCTATATTTATATCATTTAAATATTTGATAAGTTGTTCTAAAAAAATGCACATTAAATGAAATAATATTTATCCATATGTATTGCATGTCAAATTCCTTACATCAAATAATTTAATTTCATTTTTTTGGTCATTTTATAGTCATTGTAATTTAACATTTTACCAAAATCGCCTAATTTACCATTTACTGTGGTAACATAATTTACCATAGTCACTATCCATATCAGTAAAAAATGGTCCTACATAAAAATTCATACGTTTTTAATCCCAAATTTACATCCTTTTTTTAATATTAAATAAATATAAGTTTGAAAATTATATTTAAAATAAAAATGGTAAAATGTTAGGGAAAACAATCATTTTTGTAAAATTACCTTTATAAATTGTAAAATGTTTTTATTAATGTATAAAATTATTTAAAAAATTAATTTTATAAAAATTAACTATTTAATATTTATAACTATTAAAAATAACAATTTAAATGATTAATGATTTTAATAGGATATAATTTTTCCAATAAAAATCAGCATTTTCAATATTCACAAAAAAATAAAACTAATAAAAAAATACCCAAAATGAAAGAAAACAACATTTTTATATCCCAAATTAAATGAATTTTATTATGTGAAATTTAATATAAATTTTTTTAGAAAACTATATTTCAGATGGGTGCTCCTTCAAAAGGCGGAAAATCATCATTTTTTTAGTAAAATTCTTCTAATATCCAAATATAATTTTAATTTTTCTTATATAATGTCTAGAAAACATATTAGATGAATTTTAAAAAATATATTACATATATTAAATATATTTTTATTTATAAAAATATATCAAAATGGATTTTATTATTTTATAGATTCACTTATTTTCATTAAAATAGATTTCAAGATTAAAATTTAATAGTATTCATACCCTCCACTAGGTTATAATTGTTAGTTTTCCACTTATACTCATTTTTGTGTGAAATGAATTATAACAATATAATATAAAATTATGTGCAACAAAAAACAAGCATAGCATTGCATATATCAAAATCTGAGATGGTGATTTATATAGCGCATGCTTCTCTTGGTGTGGAATATAACATAAGACATCAAAAAAAAACAAACTCTATCACATAAAAATCATGGGATGTTACATCCTAAATTAGAATTCTCTGATGGTGGGGTTCTCAGAATCACCATGACCAATACTACATGGGTGTTTATCCCCTACATAGTGTTTTATTCTAAATTTGGTTTTTTGTACACCATATGACCTGGGGTGTGATCCCTATATATGTATCAATCATTTTTTATTTCAGTGTGTACTTGTTTTGGAAAAATTTGTTCACAATGGCCTCCTAGATGGATACCATCATTATTATTTTAATCATGTAGTGTGTTCTCTGGGAAGTGTTTATTTGTATACATTAGTAGTAATTCAAGGATGGAAATATAGAAGTGAAAATACCTTAATTTGGTGTGCCTTTTATGATATATCCAAATATTTTTGTTATGTATGATTTTGAGATATCCCAATGATTATAAAAATGATATTCTTGATTCTTTATGCTTTGTGGTTTTGGGGATCCTTAATGGCTATTTTTAAGCTCATCCCTTTCAGGTTTTTTCCTTCATGTGTCATGTCTTATGTAGATGACTGAATGATTGACATTGTTCTTAGTGGACCAGGATCAGATAAAGAATAAATTTTTTCTCGATTGATAGTTATACATATCCTAATTAACATTTGACTATTGGCCAAACATAATGCTATGTTGAAATTCATTAAAGATTTATGTGGGCATGTATTTGACCCTTATCACTTTATAGTATCTTATTATACTCTAATTTTTAGATGTATACATATGAATTCAGCTTGTATCAGTTTTATTTTAAATTTCATCACTCTATGGCCATGGAGATTTGTGTGTGAGTATATATTCCTTAGGATAAGGACTCCCATAGGAGTGTTATGATTACTTGGCACTAGTCTCAAGCCCCAATTATAAAAGAATATGGCTTGGTGTAGTCTCAATCAACTTATCACCATCTAAGTGGGAACCTATGGGTTGGGTTATGACATAGTGGTATCAAAAAAGTGTTCAATATTGGGACAAGACATTTTTAGTTTTTCTAGATGTGAGATTGGTTTGGGTTTTATGGTAATAGTGATAACAATTTTGATTTTGAGTATTTTGAAAAGGACTCTAGTGTTGTGTGGCATCTGACACAACCATTAATTAGGAGTATAACTCCCTACATGTTTAATTTGTACATGCATTCAATGGTTGTGGGTAAAAACATTTTAATATTAATAATATAAGAATAGGTTTGTGGCTTAATGACCTTTTCAAGTCTTATCTCTAAATATATTCATTAACGATGATATATCATATATGTTTCAATATTCCTCCATGATGTTTTTAGGATAGGATTCTATAGGGTTCATGTGGGTGATCCCTTTTTCCATGAGGCTTCGATATAGGGATTAGTTTAGGTGTTGGTACATCAATGTGGAACACCAATCCTACCACCATCAATCAAGTAGCAAATGGTACCTATAGTAATTGTAGATATGATGTGTAGGCTGAGTGAACATAATTAGTTTCCATGAATTTAACCACTTTGGTCCAAAGGATATCTAGAGCCACAACTAGTAGAGGGTAGTTTGGTGAAAATACATGTGTCTTTAATCTCATCATTACCCCATCAGACCAGATGGTGGACCTCAAAGAATGCCTTTTCATTTCCCCTTTGGGGTGATGGTGGGTCTTAATTACTTTGTCATACAATGAGGTGAATCATTCATGGTTATAGTTAAATATAACATTAAAAGTGTAATTTTATATATCTATGTTGATGGCTATGAATATCTAGATGATTTTAAATCATCCTTAGGGACGTGTGATTGTGGATCAGTATTCATTGAGGTTCACTAACCTCTCTATAGACTTCATGGATATGGTGCATGAATAGTTCGTTTTGGATCAAAATTTAGAGTGATATATACATAGAGAAATATAATCAAGCTTTATTCCAAAATGAATTCTTTAATATGTTTGGTTTATAAAGAATAATTTTGTGGTTTATAGTTTCCTAGCTAAGAAGACACAAATAGTTACTATCTATAGTGGGAACTTATGAGCCAAGACAGTGGCAACATGCAGCTGATGATAGACGCATGAACCTGAACATGTTATATCACTAATGTTGTGTTACTAGTATATGCTATCATTGGTTAAAGGGTCATAGTATATATCTAGTGATCCTATAGAGAGGTTGTGCTACTCTCGTGAAGGTAAAAGACAACGTCACGAGATTTCTCAAACTAAAGTGCAGTTGATAGAGTCAAAATGGATGGGATAGCTAGGTAGTGGTATTGGTTGGTCAGGAAGGTCCCCATGATGGTGTACATGGCATGTGATATGGTAGAGAGGAAACATGTAGAATTTTTTTCAATTGTTTCCATGAACACCCACATATGTTCTATTCCAAAATCCTCGAGCTAAAAGATAGGGGAAAAGAAAACTACACATTGGATAAGGATTGTGACCCAGAGGCTCAATATATGATATGAGGTACATCTATGTCTTCAATATGTTAGCTACAGTATTGATAGAAAAATGGTTGTGCTAATATATTATTTCCACATATCTAGATTCATACATATAGATTCGAGTTTATCCCATGGATCAAAATTTATGCTTCTAGACTCTAAATGGAGGCGAATCCACAATCACACTCTTCTACAATTAGTGTGAACAAACTCTTAGAAGTCAGAGTTTCATTTCGGTTATTTTTGTAGTATCGATGAGGCCTTAATATTCCATCTTAAATATGGATTTTTTACCTAGATTTCATGCCAAAATATACTGTTTCAATTGGAGGGTGCATTGTAAATACATTATTGTGTTGTGGATTTCATTCTTGGGAGAAATGGAAACCTATGAAGACAAGGATTTGATCTTATGTAAGAGGGTTTATCCAATTACTCACTAGTTTATATAATGATTCTTGATGTAATAAGTTCTTTGATATTACACTTTCCTACAATGGTGGAAGAGAAAATTGACAATTTTCTTGAGAACATTCCAGGATTAACCATCCAACAAGTGATAGACTAATGAATTTATCTATATGATGGAAAAAACATATTTTCATCCAAAAAATATCAGATGTATCCCACATAGCTTCATGATAAGAGAGTGTTGTTGGAGGACTTGTAGGGTAATGGTTTTTTTGGATCCAATTTTTCACCCAATGTATCTCTGGTGTTGTTCATATAGATGTTTGATTGGATATTTGCATTTTCTGTGGATTACCATCACTTAAACATGGTCACATCAAAGAATGAACATCCACTACCTAGGATAGATGACCAATTTGATCAGTTGATAGTCTTATGATGGATATCAATAATTGATCTCAGATCAATCTATCACCAACTATGAGTACAGTAGAAGGATATACATAATTTAAATTTTGTAACTCCCCGACCTCGGTTACCCAGAGTCGGTGCCTTATTACATAATATTTGCATGATCACAAGGAATCATGTCTCAAAGGATAGATCAATTTAGTATTCTTGGGAAACAATAGATATATTAATAAGCCTTACAACTGAATCATAAAATGAATACTACAATAACATCTTGTCTTCATATCCCCACATATTATCCTTGCAGGTCATTCATAAAATAAATCTTCACATCCTAGAAAAAATAAAACATTGAAAGGGGTGAGCTCAGATTCTCAGTAAGGATAACAATATAAAAGAAACCATCATAAATGAGAATAAACATTTATGTCAATGTATAACTAAAACAAAAGCCTTATCATCTTGAACATCAGTATAATATGGAAGAAATAGAATGAAATTATGCAATATAATTAAGCCCATGGATATTAAACTAGTTGAATAATCACATGCAATATCAATAACCACCATCATAATGATGGAATGCATAATGCCAGACTATCATAACCACATAGTCAAGGCCTTGTGCCTAGACTACAAATAAGAATTTTTCAACGCCATGTTCCAAGAAACTAGTTTGTATCATGAGACATACCGATGCATCAAGGAGATATATTGGGCTCCACCCATCATATATTAAGTCCAATGCATTCCTCATATGAACTGGTTTAAACATAACATAAACATTCTTATTAAAACTAGCATACTAAATGTAAATAATTTATCAATAAGCCATTAATGGTATAAAAATAACACATCCACAGTCAAACATATAACAAAACCTTCAATACAATATGGAAGTTTTGTATCACAATAAATAAACATCAAAAAATCATAAAATCCTTCAAAGGATGTTGACATAGATGAAATCAAAACTATTTGAGAGAAATATCTCTTTTTTTAAATCATTTAAAAGTCACATAATTATAGAATAAAACATTTTCGTGAAAATATTATTACAATCTTGTAATGGAAGCTTCGATGATTTTATAACGGCGTAAAATATCTTCATCCTCCGTATAAGTTAAAAAAAGACATTCATACCCTAATTCTGTTGAAAAGTATAAAAAGGACCTTGTTTGGAATACGATGGAAAGATTCCTTTATAAACTTCTTATAAAAAGTCAAACAAGGGTATAAATGACTTTAACCCATATTCTGTAATATAATAAGAATGTTTTAATTTACATTTTAATGAAACATGGATGTGGATGATAAATAGGTCCTGGTATATAATTACATATAAAAACCTCGGATATTGAAGAGATTGTGAAATAAACCCTTACCTTGTACTTTTCATTGGTTGAGGGTAGGGTAACCTCCTCTTTTTCGGATTCTTCCATTTGATTTGATCAAAAGGGATCCTTAGGATGGCTTTCTGACTAAAGTACGACCACTATTATTATGGGAGAATAGTTGAGAGGGTATTTGGTCATAGTTTGTCCCATCCAAATGGATTTGATGGTGTGAAGACTTGGTTAGAAGTGGTGTCCTTTTATAAGGGGGAGGAGGGGTCTTTAAGAAAAACATAAAGTATTAATTTATAATAAATTCATATTCTATTTATAATGGCACCAAAGTAGATTACTCAAAGTCTAAGGTGGGAATGGGTCGAAATCCTTTCATCTAATAGATTTTATACAGGTTTGGGTCATTATATTAACCTTTTCTTTTAGTTTTAACTCTTAGTTAATTAGTTTGACATTTACCATGTCACTTTGTATTTTTATATTATATAATCTATAAACTTACTATATAATCCAAGAGACCCCCAAGTGGTCCATTAATGATACACCTATTATTATAAAAGTCCTTTGGTGGAACAATAGATTTTTAAGAATATAATATCAATTAATAATATAATATTTGTTTTAAAAACTCATTTATGTCAATTTTGACAATATTTATTAATTGATTTTTTAGAGTCTTCAATACATTATTAATTTGAAAAAAAATAATTTAATCAATCCAAAAATGTCATATTAACTAAAAAAATTCTTCTTATGGCATCAAAAAATTCAAATTATATTTATTCTAAAATTTATAATACTAATTATTTGATTCTTTCATTAACAATGAAAATATTACATCATTATTATGTCATAAATAAATATAATTATTCATTGTCTAAAAATTATAAATAAAATACCATTATGTATTAAATCTTCCTATATTTCTAATTAATAATTATAGTAGAAAATATGACATATATAACCATATGTAAAAATTGTTTTTCTAAAAGATATATGCTTATGACATTTTTGTATTTACTTTAACTTAATTAATACAAAGTGTCATTATCACTTACAAGTGAATCCATGGGGTCCCAAAATCGACCCAAAGATGCACAGGTTCTGTCATGTATCAACCAATAGCGTTAGGACACGTTTTAGAGTAATTTATTATTATTGTAATATTATTTTTTTACCCTTATTTACCGGATATACCCTTTAGCCATGGTAAATAAAATATTTAACGATGTAATTGATCAAAATGTATACAAATAAGAGTTACCTATTCACACAATTTGAAAATACTGATTCCAAATATAGAATTCATTTTTACAAATTCAAAACACTAAAGTGGTAGAAATTAATATAAATTTAATTCCCGCTGTCAAAACAAAAAGCGTGTTTTTATGAAAAAATAACTATCAAAAGTTTGACACTTGTTTATGTCCAGTTTAAATTTAAAATTAGGTCCAATGATCAACATTGTATTAAATAGTAAATGAATATTCTAAATATACTATAAAAACACTCAAAATAATAATTTATTACTATTAATTATTTCTATTAAAAAAGTTTCTTTTAATTTAAATTTAGTAAATTTCACTATTCATCAAAATATGAAAGTTATTCAAAAAGTACCAAAATTTCATCCTAATCTAATTTTGATATTCCGAATATAAAAAAGAAGTCCATTTTGAAAGATAAAATTTATAAAATTTCAAAATGTAGGTATTACTATTCATAATAGTTAGTTTGATTGGTTGTGGTGTGTGTTAGAACTAGATGTTGCGTACGGCACACGTTACTGTATTATTCAAAGTGAAGCATACCATGGAAGCTTGGGGTGTTACATTCTCCACTCCATCAAATAATTTCATCAACAAAATTTCTAGAATACTACAGCATGAAAAGACTCGGGTGATTCTTCATCATAAGTTCCTTGGGTTCCCATGTTGCCTCTTTCATATTATGGTTTCTCAATAGAACTTTTACCAGACGAGTTGTCTGGTTACTCAGCACTTGTTCTCTTGTATCAAGAATACTGATGGGCTCTTTGCAATAAGATAGATTGAGATCTAGTTCTAATTCCTCATAGGTGAGTACATGTGTTGGGTCAAGCATGTATTTTCTCAACAGTGATACGTGGAACACATCGTGAACTTTGGAGGGTCTTGGCGGCATCGCCAAATGGTAAGCTACATCCCTAATTCATTCAATAATTTAAAAAGGTCTGATGTACTTGGGACTCAATTTACCATTTTACAAAAATGTATAACTCCCTTCCATGGAGATACATTCAAAAAAACATGATCTCCCAACTAAAATTCCAAATACTTCCTTCTGTTATCAGCATAGCTCTTCTGACTACTTTGAGATGCATTAATGTTGTTTTGGATTACCTTCTCCTTTTCCAAAGTTTCCTCCACCTGTTATGGGCCTACATGTTTTCTTTCACCAACATTATCCCAACAGGTTGGCGTGCAACATCTCTTTCCATATAATGCTTTATATGGTGCCATCATAATACTTTAATGGAAGCTATTGTTATAGGAAAATTATACCATAGCTAAATATTGATCCCACATACAGTGAAAGTCAAGTGATCATGATCTCAACATGTCTTTTATGGTTAGAGTATTTCATTCTGGTTGTCCTTCTGTTTGAGGGAGGTAGGCATTGATCAAACGAAGATCAGTATCCAAGGCCTTCTGATGACTCTTCCAGAATCATGAAGTAAAATGGGGATCACGATCCGAAACAATCGATAGGGGTACATCATTAAGACTCACAACTTCATTAATATATAGTCTTTCCAGACGTTCAAGTGGTAAATCCTTTCATATTGAAAGAAAGTGTGATGACTTGGTAAGAAGATCTAAATTGACCCATATTTCATCATTCCATCAAAGAGTCTTTGGTAGTCCCATGACAAATTCCATCGTGATATTATCTCATTTCCACTCAGGTATTGGAAGAGGATGCATGACTCCTCCAGGCTGTTTCCTTCCAACTTTCACTTGCTGAGAAACCATACATCTTGACACAAAATTAGAAATATCCATCTTCATGTTGTCCCATCAAAAATGTTCCTTCAAATCTTTATACATTTTGGTGCTCCCAGGGTGTATAGAGAAATTGGATCTATGTGAATCATCTAACAATTCCCTTTTTAGATCAGGTATATCAGGAACACAATGTATCATCCCAAATATCAAAATTCCATCTTCATAAACAAATTCACTCAATCTCCCAACATTCACAGCTTTAATCTTCTTTTGAAAATCTTCATCACCGGTGTGAAAACTCATTATCCTTTCTAGAAAGATGGTTTGGAAACCTTTTGAAAAATAATTGATGTTTCACATTCCATGGTTATTCCCATATCCATATTTAATAGATCCATGTATATAGAATCCTTTTTAACTCTCACCTTGTTCAAAAATCCATGATCTTTTCTACTAAAAGAATCTTCCACCTAATTTGACTTCCCAGGGTGGTTGTGTATCGTACAATCATAATCTATGAGTAGTTCATACCATCTCCTTTTCCTCTTGTTGAGTTCCTTATGTGAGAAAATATACTTTAAACTCTTGTGATCAGTATACATCTCACATTTTTCACCATAGAGATAATGTCTCCAAATCAACAATGCAAATATTACAGCTTCTAACTCAAGATCATGAATAGGATAGTTATTCTCATGAATTTATAGCTGTTGTGATTCATAGTCAATAACCCTATCATTTTGCATAAGGACACAACTAAGTCCTTTCTTCAATGAATCACTATAAATAACGAACCCATAATTCACTGATAGTAGAGTCAAAATAGGATCATTGACTAATATTCTCTTCAGTTCTTTAAATCATTCTTCACACTCTTTTGTCAATAAAAATTTAACCCATTTACATGTGAGCTTTTTTAATGGGTTTGCCAACCGAGCAAAATTTTGGAGGAAAAGTCGATAATAACCTGTTAAAACAATAAAACTCCATTACTCAGTTATACACATCGGTGCTGGCCATTCATGGATTGCCTTGGTATTAGAAGGATCAACAGAGATTCCATCTTTATAGACAATATGTCCCTGAAAAGAAATCTCTAGAATTCAGAATTCAAACTTTCTAAACATCCCAGACAATTCGTGTCTTATAAGAGTCTTTAGAATAATGTGCAAGTGATTTTCATTATATTCATAGATTTTGGAGTAATCCAAGATATCATCAATAAATACCACCCCAAAATCATCGAGATATTTTTGGAAAACTCTATTAATTAGATCCATGAATACAGTGGGTGCATTGTTCAATCCAAAAGGCATTGCTGTAAACTCATAATTTTTGTACCTGGTTCGAGATGCTGTCTTCGGAATGTCCTCCTTCATCACACACAATTGATGGTATCCTGATAGAATGTTAATATGAGAAAAGTAATGAGCTCCATGCATATGGTCAAATAAATCATCAATGCGAGGTAGGTGATACTTGTTTTTTATTGTTACAGCATTGATCTCCATTTATTCAATGCACTACCTCATAGATACATCTTTCTTCTTAACAAAAAGGACAGGGTCTCCACATGGAGAAACACTAGAGAGAATAAATCCCTTATTAAAAAAATTTTCTACTTGTTTCTTTAGTTCAACTAATTCCACAGTGGTGATTCTATAAGGGGTCATCGATATAGGCCTTGAACCAGAAATTAAATCAAATGAAAACTCAATTTATCATTCTGTAGGATGACCACGTAAATCTTCATGAAACACATTTACATATTCTTTCACAGTAGGTACATCCTCTATTTGAACATTCCTTTCCTCACCCACAGTTATTTTATTCTTTTCCTCCCAGATAATTAAATTTAGTTGAGCTACTGCGGTGGAACTAGATAAGAATTAGCTGGTGACGATTCTGCTCTAAATATAAGGTGTTCCTTATCATCATCATAAAAAATCACAACCTCTTCCTTCTTACAATAAATCATCAGATCATTGTCTTAAATCCAATCCCTACTGAGGACTATATCAAACTCAATCATGGGTATGACAATGATATCAACAGATAACGAACATTTCTATGCCTTAATGGAGACTGATTTACAAAACATTGTAGTAATAATACTTCCCTTAGGGTTTTTTACTGACAACTCCCTAGTTAAATCATAGTGTAAATATCTAATTTTATTAGGAAACACTGAAGATATGAAACAATGCGATGATCCAATATCATATAATGTATTTTCTAAACTTGAGAGAACCATTAAATTACCTTCCACCATGTCTTTCAGAGCATTTACCTCAGGAGTAGTGATAGCATAAGCTTGGCCTTGATCCCTTGTCCTTTTCTGAAGTATGTTCCTCTTATGCTTAGGACATTCATTTGCATAATTCCCCATTTCTTTGCTGTTTTATCATTAAACATCGGTATATTTCTTCTTCCCCTTGCAATCACGAGCTTGGTGGCATTTTTCACCACACATGTAATTGACTCCCATTTCTTCCAAGCAAGTATCGGGGTGTTTTATCCCACATTTACTACAGGATGGATATTCAACATTTTGATTCTTCCTATTATTTACATTTCAGAGTGATCAGCATATCACTTCTTCGCTAGCTTTGTTTTGAAGTCGTACGACTTAGAGAATTCCTTTTCCGTCTTGATAACACACGAGAAAATATATTCGTACAACGAGAAGGGTTGTGAGACTAATGTTGGACGAAGAAACGATTTTAACCCATCAAAGAAATGATCAATCTTACTTATTGGGTTACATATATAATCTACTACATACCTTGCTATCCTTTTAATGTTAGCCTCATACTTTGCGACATTCTCATCCTCCTTTTTCCTCAGAGTCAGAAATTGTCTTTCCATATCTGCTCGATGGTCACAAGGAAATTATTTTTCTTAGAACAGTTCATTGTACTCCATCTATACCATTTATGATACTTCATCATCTTCATTCATGTTATTAATCAATGACCACCATTGATCAGCATCTCTAGTGAGGCGGTAAACTGCCATGACAACTTTTTCCCTTTCGCTACTCCCCATGGCATGGAATATTTTTTCTAAATAATTTATCCATTTCTCAGATACTAAGGGATTTGTGCTCCCATTGAATGTTAGTGGTTGTAGCCTCATGAAGCAATCTAATATTGATCTTTCACACTGCGGATCAAGGTGCACCATACGGGTAAGGTTATTATTCATAACCTGAGTGAGTTGTCCCAGTATGGTGATTAGTTGTTCAGCACTAGTTGCATCACTAGCTCCATTATAATTTTCTTTAGTAGGAGGGAAATCCCTACATGTAGTGCATGCATTGATACAGTATCCATTATTTCTACTAGGCGCCATTTCTAAACAATGACATAAAATAGATCAGATTATGAATCAAATTACAGAATTCCATAATTGTAAAACACTTAACATAAATTGAACAGTTTATGGATATAATCCATAACCATAAATATGTTTTCTTTGAGAATGTATATACTAATTAACCCTTCATAATGGGTTGTAATGAAAATGAGAATTATCCTAAGCATATCCCCTGGGATGTCGTAACCAAGAGTGCAGCAAGGCCTGTTGTCATGTACCAGGATACCCTGGGTCGAGCCTGAAACTCCTTGTTGGAGTTTTCACTACTAGGTACATCTGTTCCAGAGACACCTCTACCTGCTCGTATCCAAGCAGGGACGCATTTCTCGGAAAACTCACAAAATCTCTACAATACGAAAATTATTGGATGTTCTTTTATAATAATCCTCAAAGATCATCTTAGGTTTATGTGCCCTAATCAGAGTTTTTCTAAATCTTGCTTCCAATGTTTTTAATAAACATTCTCAGATACCAAGTATAATGCCCCAATCTGAGTTACCCAGAGTCGGGACATTATTACATAATATTGGCATGATCACCCGGAATGATGACCCGAAGGACCAACAAGTTTAGTATTCTTGGAAACACTAGATATAATCATAAGTCTTGAAATTACATCATAAAATGAAAAATTCAACCACATATTGTCATCACATCCCCTCATACTACCCCTTATGGTCATTTATAAAATACTTCCTCACATCCTGGGAAAAATAAAACTGTGAAAGGGGTGAGCTCAGATGCTCATTAAGTATAACAATATAGTGGAAACTTTCATAAATAAGCATAAACATTTTAGGAAATGTATAACTAAAACAAATGCCTTATCATCTTGAACATCAGCATAATATGACAGGAATTGAATGAAATTATACCATTTACTTATTCACATGGATATTCTAATAGTGGAGTAGTCACATGCTATATCAATAACCACTTTCATAATGATGGAATGCATAATTCTAGACTATCATAACCACGTATTGAAGGCCTTGTGCCTGGAATACAAATAATATTTTGTCAAGGCCTTATGCCAAGAAACTAGTTTGTCTCATGAGACCTACCGATGCATCGATGAGCTATAGCGGGCTCCACCCGTCACATATTATGTCCAATTAATTCCTCATATGAACATGTTTAAACATAACATAAAAATTCGTATTAAAACTAATATACAAAATCTCATTAATTTGACCATAAAACATGAATGGTATAAAAATAACACATCTATAGTCAAACATATCACAAAATCTTCAATACAATATGGAAGTTTTGTATCATAATAGATTAACATCCAATAATCTTAAAATCAATTAAAAGATGTTGACATAGATGAAATCAAAACTATTTGAGAGAAATATTTCTTTTTTTAAAATCATTTAAATGTCACATAATTATAAAATAAATCATTTACATGAAAATATTTTTATAATCTTGTAAGATAAGCTTCGATGATTTTATAATGGCGTAAAATTGCTGCATTCGCCGTATATGTTAAAAACAAACATTCTTACCTTAATTCTGTTGAAAAGGTTAAAAATGACATTGTTTGGAAAATGACGGAATGATTCCTTTATAATGTTCTTATAAAATGTCAAATAATGGTATACGTGACTTTAACCAATATTATGTAAAATAATAAGAATGTTTTGAAATACCTTTTTAAGAAACATTGATGTGGATGATAAAGCGGTCCCAGAAGATAATTACATATAAACAACCTTGGATAATGAAGATATTGTGAAATAAACCCTTACCTTGTACTTTTCCTTGGTTGAGGGTAGGGTAACCTCATCTTCTTCGAGTTCTTCCTTTTGATTTGATCAAAAGGGATCCTTAGGTTGGCTTTCTGACTAAAGTAAGGCCTCTAGGATTAAGGGATGATAGTTGAGAGGGAATTTGTGCATAGGTTGCAGAACCAAAATGCATCGAAGGTGTGAATAATTAGTTAGCAGTGCTGTCTTTTTATTAGGAGGAGGAGGGGCTCTTTAGGAAAAACATAAAGTATTAATATATAATAAATTCATATTCAGTTTTTAAGTGAACCAAAGTGGATTATTAAAATACTAAGGTGGGGATGGGTAGAAATCTATTCAACCAATACATATTAGATAGGTTTGTGTGATTATATTAACCATATCCTTTAGTTTTAACTCTTAGTAAATTAGTTTTACATTTATCATGTCACCTTGTATTTTTATATTATATAGTTAATAAACTTACTATATACATCCAAGAGACACCGAAGTGGTCCATTAATGATACCCCTGTCATTATATAAGTCCTTTTTCCAAATATTATATTTTTAGGAATAGAATATCAATTAATAATATAATATTTTTTAAAAAAACTCATTTATGTAAATTTTATAAATATTTAATAATTCATTTTTGTTAAAGTTTTAACAACATTATTAATTAGAAACAAACTCATTTATGAAATCCTAACATGTCATATTAACTAATAAAATTCGTGTATGTAAAAAAACTTTCAAATTATATTTATTCTAACATTTATATTACAAATTATTTGATTCTTTCATTAATAAATAATATACTGCATCATTATTGTGTCATAAATAAATATAATTATTCAATGTCTAAAAATTATAAATAAAATACCATTATATAGGAAAATAGTTTTAGCTTTCTAATTAAATTTTTTAGTTGAAAATATAACATATATAACCCTATTTAAAAATTGTTTTGATAAAAGATATATTCTTTTGTCATTTTTGTATTTACTTTAACTTAATTAATTTAAAGTGTCATTATCACTTACAAGGGGATCCATGGGGTCCCAAAATCGACCCTAAGATGCCCATGTTCGGACATGTATTAACCAATAGGGTTAAGACACGTTTTAGGGTAATTTATTATTATAATAATATTATTCGTTTACCCATATTACCAGATTTACCCTTTGACCATGGTAACTAATATATTTACCGAAGTAATTATTCGAAATGTCTAAAAATTAGAGTTACCTATTTACACAATTGGGATATACTGATTCTAAATTTGGAATCCATTTTTCCAAATTCAAAACATAGAAGAGGCAGAAATTAATTTAAAATTGATTGCTGCTGTCAAAACAAAAAAAAATTGTTTTTAAGAAAAAATAACTATCAAAATATTGACACATGTTTATGTCCGGTTTAAATGTGAAATTATGTCCAATGACAAAAATTGTATTAAATGGTAAAAATAAATTCTAAATATACTTTAAACGCACCCAAAATAATAATTTATCACTATTAATTATTTCTATTAAAATAGTAGTTTTTAATTAAAATTTAGTAATTTTCACTATTCATCAAAATATGAATGTTATCTGAAAAGTACCAAAATTTCACCCTAAGCTAATTTTGATATTCCAAATCCAAAAATGAAGTCCATTTTAAAAGATAAAATTTATAAAATTTCAATAAGTAGGTATTACTATTCATAATGACTAGTTTGATTGGTTGTGGTGTGTGTTAGAACTCGAAGTTGCGTACAACAAAAATTACCGTATCATTCATAGAGAAGCATACCATGGAAGATTGGGGTGTTACAAATTTCCAACACCATTACTATAACTATGAGTACATGGTGATGTCATTTTTGGGGATGAAATCTATAGTAGTGATCATGGGACTCACTAATAAGACCATTCATTATTTATGAAACCATTTTTGGTAGTCATTATTAATTATAAACAAGATTATTCAGTGTCTGGGGATGAGTAACTATGAAACTTTTAAATAGTATTTGGTATACTATGAGAAAACAGATTATATGTGTACATGTTGATGTTAATATTTTTTATTCAGGAGTTCCACATTATACGACATTTAATCTCATTATATGGTGTAACAGTGAACCATACTATGATAGGGGAAGTGTGATATTGGGAACCACCCAAGTTCATGATGGGGTGTTGGTCTTCCATGGGATGGTTGGTTACTATCAGATACTTGTACCCTATTTCTGCAGTATATAATCTCCTCATTCAACATTTACTAGAAAGGAACATCCTTTCATGTGGATATATAGGTGCTGTAAATATTTTTAGGTAATGAGGTATAGATTTAAGAGAGGTCCCATCATGAGATTTATGGAGGTGGTTTGTGAGTACATAGTGTTTTGTGATGCATCTAGGACTGGCCATGGTTTGGTTCTGATGTTTAGGATATTATTTTTTGCCTATGGTTTATATTAATTGAGAAAACCTATGAAAAACTATATGAAACGCGATCTTGAAAATGTAGAGGTAGTATTTTTACTGAAGGGGTGGTGAAACTACCTTATGAGTGAGAAATTTATCATCTATTCTTATCACTCGTGTCACCTGTATATCTTATCCCATAAAAATCATAACATGATATATGGTAAATGGATATAATTCCTCTAGCATTATGAAATTTTTATTTTATATACTCCAAAGAAGGGTATCAAGGTAGAAGATTATCTATTTAGGTGATATTTTTTTCAGCTACTAAGAAAGGAATCATAGTAGTTGGCCTCATAAAAGTTTTCCTTAATGGAATGATATGGTTTATCTTACCCCCATTTAACTATAATTACCACCACTGATTCTAGAATTATTTATGGATTCTCTAAATGTAGATAATGTCTGTGAGAACTTACAAACTTATATAAAATTTGGATGTGCTACTAATGGTTTTTTTAACGGTGTGGAGCACATCATACATGTCATAGGATGCATGATGGTACATGTGAAGTTGTGGGAGGGGGTTCTAAAGGTGTTTATTATCTATCCATTGGTAGAATATACTAGTGTGTAAAAATGTACCAGGACCTCAATTGTTAATTTTTTTGGCTAGTGATGAAGAAAAAAGTTGACGAGTTTGTCTCCGGATACCTTAATTGTCTTCATGTGAACGATGAGCACCAGGTTTGAGTGACTGTCGATCATCCCTAGGAGTTATAAATTTCATGTGGGATGGGATATGAATTGAATTTGTGACAAGTCTTCCTCACACATATCTAGGACAAAATTCAATATGTGTGATCATATACTGACTCACATTGTAATCTCACAACCAAGTTATGTGATAATAGACTTTAGTATAGTGATTAATACACCTCTATGTGCAAGAGATAATCAATCTCCAGGGAGTTCCCTCAATGATCATTTCTGACTACGATACCTGCTTTACATCATAGTTATGTGAGTGATTAGAATAATCCCTTTGGACTCAATTTCATTTGAGTATGAATTTTCACCCCCAGACCGAAATCCAGACTGTGCGGACCATTCAGGTCCTTAAGGAGATATTGTGGGATTTCATACTAGAATTGAGCTATATTTTTTAAGATCACCTATAATTAAAAAAAATTTGAACATCAAAAAACACTATTATACAATCAATATACATCCTCTAAAGGAAATTAATGGTTAAAATTATAGGTCACCATAATGCTATACTATCCTAGGATAGTCACCACTTATGGTCCCACTGTAGGAACAAGCCATGAAAAAGAAGGTAGAGCTCGTCAAAGATGAGGTGCAGACTATATAAAGTGATCATAATTCTTATACAGACTGATTAAAAAGGGATTTAGTGTTTTTGGAGGGAGACCATTTGTTCTTTTAGTTATAAACATGGCCTGGGTTGTAGATTTTTGGTTGTGGAAGAAAGTTACAATTGTGGTTCATTATCCCTTTCCATATATTTTATTGTCGGTGAGGTGGAATATCACTTTGATCTACCCCAATAGTTCGATCGTGCACATGATGTCTTACATGTATCGTAGTTGAATAAGTAAGTGCATAATAAATCACATTTTATCGACTGGGGTGTAATTGAATTTGAGGATTGATATATTTTGATTGATTCTCGATAGTGATTTAGGATTGGAAGGATATGATCATCAAGTGTTGAGTTATTTATTTATGGTTTTTTAGTGGTAGCTTGTAAATATTCTAGAGAGTACCAGTGGTGGAATTCAAGGATGTGTGTCTTGTACCCACAACCCTTGATGTAGTATTTTTTGTTTTTATTTCAATACATAATAACCTATTTTTGAGGGAATGCATTATCTCTATTTTACTATGTAATCTTTTTCAGTGTATCTAGTAATAAATTCAATTCCAGACACTGAGATGATGCATGATTTAAGGGTGTGGTTTGCAAGGATGTGGTATTTGAAATATATTTAAAATATTAAATTGATCATGTATTTATATATCATAAAAATTGTATCAACTCATATATGGGGATTTGTATCAGGAATCCAAGTATGTATTTGAGTTCAGATCATGGGTGTGTCCCTATATGTGAAAAAATAGTTTTTAGTGTTAGGAATTTATGGAAAATATATCATTGTAATAATTAAATAAATAATTAATTAATTTTATTTGATGTTATAGTGACATAATAAAATTCTTTATAAATATAGTTATAAACAAAATTTTTGGGACGACCTCATAACCAAGTAATTTGGTAGAGGATTTGGTGAAGGAGCTTCCACATATGGACATTGATGAATCGAGATTTCATGATAGGTGTGCCAATGAATTATAGGATCTCACTAATGAATAAACACATATTAATTCTTCATTAGTAATCAAACCATATCAAGGTATGGTATTTTTTTTATTAATTTATCCAATATAATATTTTCCTACGATGAATGAAAATCAATCAACTAATTAATTGTTTCACATATCGAGCATATTGTAGCCATGTTTTATATATTATCTTGGAGTAGGGTTCCTTATTATTTATTATTAATTTCACTTAATTATCATTTAAAACAAAATTTAATCATGTACCATTCCAATATTGGATGAGGATTATTCCCGATGTCTATGTTTCATGCATTTTTTCACCATTTTGTATTCATTAATCATTATTATCAACATTGAATTTTGGTTCTAAAATAACCAATAATCAATCATTGTACTCCATTTTGTTATATAAAAATATTGATACCATCTTTACAGGTTTAGAATGAAGATGGTATAAATGTGTTCCCATAGATCAAGACTAGATTAGAGTTTGTCATGTTGGTTTTGACATGTAGCAACTAAGATACCTGATAGATGGGTTTCCCATTCGAATTAGATGGATGGATTTTGGTGAGCATTGACAGTGGGGATTGGATAGATTAGATCAATGATTTCACTAATAATTCATCGACGGATCAGAGGATGGAGGAGTGGATTATGATTTCTGATATAGATCCAAATGTTCTTAAAAATCATGATATACGTGTAGTGTTATCTGGAAATACACACCATGTGGGGACCCATCAGCGGCTCTAGGGTTTCCATGGGGGATATTAATATCCCACGGTGTGTGAAATGTGTCACAGAGTGTATGATAGAACCTGAAAACTCTTCTTGTTCTTAGAAGAACATATCCATGAACACATCCATGTACACATGAACAGCCATGTGTACACAGAGAGAGACACGAGCATGGTCTGTAATACATCAGTAGACCTAGTTCAGAAAAGACATGTATTGTAATCCATCAAAGATAGCATGGAGACATTATCCTTTCTTCATGGAATGGTTCTGTTAGGATGTGATCTCATTATTATTTTCATAAGGGTTTATTATGGATTTTAATCTAGTGTATAAGATGGTGATTCCCATTGAGGAACATCAGTCTGAAATAGTGTTTTTAGAATTATTTTGTGACGCCCATAGTGATATCGTTTATTTTCAACATCCCTAGTGGGGGTTCTCAAAATCATCATAACCAACACAACACTTTTATCAATCCCTTATATAATGAGCTAATATATATGAGTTTGATGGTATATAATGATGGATTTATGTTTCATCCACATATATTTATATTTCTCATCAAACATCCCTTACATACATCATACGGGAAGACCCGACAAGCATGACATTTTGGATGGATTCCATCATTGTTATATGACTCTTGGATTATATTCCCTAATGAGTATTATATAGATCCACAATGAAGGGAACCTAGATCGAGAATATGGTTGTGACCTTTCATTGATTATATGTGTCTTCTATTATAATTTCTATATATTCATATTTTATATGCTACTCACATATCCCTAATATGAGATCACATTTATTCTTGATGGTTTATGATAATTGCCTCATTTCATCATATTCGTTATTATTATACTTACTCCAACATAGGCTATTATAACACATTTCATTTCTCATATAGATAAATAGTAGTTTAATGGGGTTCTCAGTGGACTAGTGGAGGAAACAATATATACTTGAGACCGAAAAACTAGGGTTTATACTAGGAGTCGCATTTTTCTATAGTCCCCTGTTGTTATTAGGATGGAATTCATTACACTTTTTTGCGTGATTTCATTTAACCCTCATCACATCCTAGAATATTTTATACTCTGATTGTGGGATTTTGATGTATGCATTCATATGTTATTATTTGTATTTTACATTTCATCATTCTCTATGCTTGTATACGTGTGCATTAGTATATATAAATTATTCTAAGGCCTACCATGTGAGTGTTATGACTACAAGGAACTGGTGGCCAGCCCTGACCTATTTGAGGTAGAATTGAGGTAGTCACACTCATATTATCACTGGAGAGGTGGGCCTCGGTCAGTCTGGTTGTGATAATAGATCTCATCTATACAATGGATTATTCGTGCACAACCATGGATACTCATAGATAGAGTATTTGTTTTAAATAATGATAAGTATATGATATTAGATTTTGTAAACTTTTTAAATAACAAAAATTTGATTTTAAATTTTTTATAATTAATAAAATATCAAAAATTTCAAATATAGATGACATATAATGATGAATTTAAAAATATTTATTTTGAAATAAATATAACATTGTTTTTTTAATTAGAGTATATTTAAAAAAATAAGAATAATTATAAATTTTTTTATGAGGTGTTATTTATGAAATATTCATAAATTTTTATCTCATGTTTAAATATTTTACGTGGTCATTAATTTAAATTTTCTTCCATAATATATTCATGTTTGTTAAATTATTTGAGAAATATGAATATTTTTAATGATTTGTTGAATTTTTAAACTAGCTGTAGATGGATCCATGCATTATATTTTGGGTATGAAGAATAATTAAATTTTTATCTTCCTTCTACTATGATTGAAATTAAATATATGAGCACAAAAATTGTTATGGAATATAGTTTTTCCATATTAGGTTGTAGAGATAACATGGATTGTATTATTTTTGGAGTAATTTATCACTATATAAAGTTAACTGAGGATGAACAACATATAGGTCTAGAGGCTTATGCCCTGTCTAGATAGGTGAGTGGGGTTGGCTATGTGTCGCTCAAGACTTAATCATAAAGATATTATCAATCACATATGACATTATTCTATAACATGATGATTTAATATATATTATTCATATGATAAATTTGATATGTGTAAATATAATTCAATTCTTCTTTTTTATGTATCCCAAAATTATGGGTTGTCTAAAGAGTTACACATCAATATGGTTACAACATATTTGTTAGGTGAAGGGAAATGGATTATAAATTAAATAAAAATGTTCATATGTTCATTAAAGGCAATAATTTGAGATAATATGATGATATTATGACCCCTTAAAATATTATGTTTTAGATTCCTTCCAAAGAGTAACTTTTCAATAACTCAATATTCCAATTGTTTAGTTTCACACCAAAGTGGGGTACCCATATATTATCCTATATAAGGAGATAATGTAATGGGTGACACCAAATTTACATGGGTAGTTTCATTCCAAAGTGAGGTGCCTTTTATTTCCTTGTTTTATCTTTTATTATTATGTTTTTTTGGGTTATACATGGAAAGAAAACCATAAGGTCCAGAATAGTAAAGGAATAGAGTTTTGTTTATCCATTTGATGCATTGGAAAATAATTTTTCATATTAATAATCTTGCAGATATATATTATATTAATGGAATGATTCCCTATATAAAAAACTATGTGACGAGTTTCATGCCGTTGTGTTTTCACTTTCATAGTGAAATATTGATTTTGGACCAGTAATGAGTATGGTGAATTTCAAAAGTAGTTATCAATTTAGTGGGATCCAATTCAATAATATTCTTAATTAAATGGTTATAAAACATGATACTTATGTATACATATATTATATTATAGGTGAATGAAATAATCATCATCAAACTAAACATTAACATTAATCCTTGGATGTGGAATCTTAATATAGGTTATTCATAAGGCTTGTTAAATAAGAAATGTTCGTAAGAAATATTTGTGATTTATTGATTTTTATCAATGAAACATTATTTGTGCCTGAAGAGTTTCATCCTCAATAAACAAATGAAGAAAACGTTCATCAAGAGAATCTTGATGATTGTATATTAAGATTTATTCACCTAAGGTTTCAAAATAATTAGATGAAAAATGATAAAAGGAATCTTATTCTCCATACATGTATTTAATTTTATTTGGTAGAACAATAATTTATAAAAATTTAGTATAATAAACTCAATATTATTGGTTATGTGAAATGATATTCAATATGATTGAATAGGTCAATGACCTTGTGAGAAATTATTTTTTCATAACAGATATTTGGTTATAGAATTCAATTATATTATTCTGTAAGATATATGATATTTAAACTTTTCTATATATATATTGTATGAAGTATAAAGGACTTGATGTTTCGTGCTCATAATTTTCATTCATGTAATGGAGTAAAGCTATAGCTACATTAATAACAAGGATACTTCAATCTTTCATAATCTTATCATAACATGTTTATATTTAATCTCATTTTTCTTTTGATAATATCATCATTTTAACCTATTGGGTTGAGATGGATATTTTAAATAAATTTTTTTAATGATTTATATAATTCTAAAACATGTTTTAATGGTGGCTAAAAATTTATTTTCCTAGTAATGGAATTTATCTTATATTCAATTATAGAAATGTAATGAAAATATGATTTAGAGTAGGAAATTTTACCAATTACTCTCAAAGAGTTGAGGATGACTGAACATGACAACTAATATTTATGTTCAACATTACATTATGGATAGTTCATGAGGGTAAACTATCAATCTGGAATATTAAAAGTTAGTTTTCTTCTAAAATCCATTTATGTTATTTAAAACCTTGGGTTTTGGAGGAGGAGAAATAATTTTATATGATGGGATTATTTTGAGTACCAGATTATGTTTAAGAAAATCCATAGAATAAAAACTCAATATAAGGATAATGATTTTTTTCTGAAAAAGTGTGATTATCTAATTATTTTTCAAAATATGAGGGAATGTGTTCCCCTCACCCATTGATAGTATATTCAGATAAATATTCATCTCATAATAAAAATATTTAACATCATAGATTACCGTACATGATATGGAGGGAACAGTTTATTATTAAACATTCATATTATGAGGGAATGTGTATTATTTCGAAACAAAATAGGTATTTGTATTATAGAAAGATATTTATGGAATAGAATATAGTGACTAAGTGTTTAGTGGGACTATATTTCGAATTTGAAAAGTTCATTTTTACCAAATAAATTATTGTACTGATTTAAAGTTAAATTGTTCCCCACTTAATTTACAAAATATAACATGATATATGTCTATGATTTTAGTTTTCCCTATGATGTATCGATCTTTTTTTATTCATGTTCATGGACAAATTTGGATACCCTTTTAGAAATTTTGTGAATTGGGGGTGTCCGGGGATTTTTTGAAGTTGGGAACCCTACCTTTGGGAAAAAACTAGTCTACAGGGTTAGGAGAAACCATTTTTTCCTAGTGATATGGTTATATCTAACCATACCATGTTGTTCAGTCCTATATTAGGAAGAACACTATTTAAGGAAACTATGCAGAAGGTGGTGCACACCTTAATAGTTTTTGGCAGCGGATGAGACAAGATATTCACATGGAATGTCAAACAATGCACATAAAACTATGCGAGGGCCATATTCACGTTGTGTAGGGTACACAGTTGGAAAACAGTTTGGCCAACAATGAATCCAAACCATCTGACCTATTATTTCATTAGGAAATTATAATCTATCCATTAAAATATTTTATAACTAAAAACCTAATTTATATTTTCATTATTGGATATCTTTTAGGCATTTAGTGTTCCCTTGGATAATCTTCAATATCTTTTCCACCATTTCTCACTATGAACATGGAATTTAACACAACTTATCTCACTGGATTCATGTTGGAATGTTCTTTTATCAACAGGTTTTGTTATTAATATGACTTAATATAAAATTGGTTGTTTAAGTGAAATATAATTTTCCCTATTTCAGTTTCAGGGTATGTTATTGATTTGTCTTATACTTTGGATAAATAGAGATCTTATACTAGATGTCTACTTTAATAAGACCAATGGTAGGTGATCTATACCATTCACTTATGGTTTGGGAGAATTTTTATAATGGTTTTCATTATTCCACATGTTATAATTTCCAAAATCACCCATTTAATTAATCAAATTATTCAATTTTATTGATTGTAACCTATTAGGTATTTATAATAGTTCAATTGAGTTAATTTGATGTTGTTTCCCTATACTAGGCCACCCATGAGGAATTCCCATTCCTTTAAATATTTTTCTACCAACGATTGGGTGTGTGTGTCTGTTATCATAGTTATAGGGATCCCATAATTAGTTGAATTAAATTATGTAGAATTGAATTGGTAGGATAAGTTTTCCATCCTTTTTTATGTGATGACATATTGTTTACTTTTGAATAAGTTGACTATATAGAATTGTGTTAAATTAGTTTGATGAACTCATGGAATGTGATTTAATGTAAAATTATGATTATAAAGAGATGATGAATTTAAATGGTAGTGTATTCCTTAGTCATCATACCGTGGTCCCTGGTTCCATTAGATTCTATATAAGTTTCTCTCATAGATCATATATAAGGTAGTCGATGCCAGGGTATTTTTTCCTCCTTGGGTATTGATTATACAGGTTTCCATGAGAAATTATACACCTTGGATACTAATTAAAGGGAATTGTTGTAGACATCTTCTATTAAAATTCTCCATGAATCCCACCCATGTTCTCAGTGAGTTAACATCAAGATGCTCTTGGGACTCGACATGGATGCCTCGGTCTTCTATACCATGGATCTGGACCATCATGGTCTACCACATTGATTACAATTCATGGCCATTTTTGATGATTTAATTACACAAAATGTCCATGATGAATGTTATATATTGGACTATATGGAATACTTCGGGTAGCGGTTTTAAGGATGGATGTCTGACATGGCCGTGGATGATTTTTTTTATTTTAACAGTTATCTCGAGTACTGTTTTTTACTCTATTTGGTAGATTGTATAGTATCACTTGTTTTGTAATATTTTTTACACTACTATTGTTTATGGAAGACTAACTAATGTTTTTAGGGATCCTTTTTCATCTTGATGGTTTCAATTTACTAGTATTATATATGACTTAGCCACAATGATTTCATTACTTCATTACACGCTTTATTTATTGCAGAATATAGAGCTTGTATACACAACCTATATTATTTATAGACACTTTTGGTGGTGGACTATTGATTATAATATCATATTATGTTTGAGACTTCATTGGGCATCCAAATAGAATATATGGATGAAATTGGTGATCCAGGAAAGAATCCACATTATGATGCTTGATTTGTAAATTTTTTTTGAGTATGTGGGCACATGACTGACCGAAAGATTATAATTCTAGCCATCATTGATCATTTTTTTTAAATTTAGTACATTTAATATAATGATCCTTATTTACATTTTTTCTAGTTTTTTAGATACATAATAGGGAACATTATTTTTTATATGATATTACTTATGGAATGGTTTATTTATTCTTTGCTTGGATATTTTCCTTATTTAATGATTATTTACATATTCCTCTATTGGATTTAATTATTATTCCTATGTTTTACAATCTAATATGAGAAAATATTCTCCCACTAAATAACCATTTTCCCTATCTAGTAGTCGGAAGTCTCTTGAATTAAGAGATATGTGCATGAGGCCATTTGAGCAATAATCTTAGGGAACTGTTTTGTGGAATCTTGGTCAGGATGTTACAAAGTGCTATTAGAGTATTTTTTTCCTTTTCATGTTTACTATTTTGAGAATGTAAATAGGGAATTAGTAAGGTTTTGGAATTTTTTCTTGAGATATTCATTAGAGTTTCTATCCCACATATAAGAAAATTTCAAATATTAAGGAATATAGATTGTTTTTATATATTTTGATAGTTGTAGTTGATTTGAATCCACATATGGGCTATTCAAATGAATTGAGATATTATAGTTGATATGATTTGGGATTTTTTTAATATTCCCTAATGATATTAGTGTATGAATCTCATGAATCGTTTTTTGGAACCGTTCATGATTCACATTCCATGAATTATTCCATTCCATATAGGATTCATTACTTAAATGCTGAAATTTTCAATATATTCCACATGTGATATATCATCCATTTGCTATATGATATGAGATGGGAATTGATAAACATATACGGTAAAATAAAGATATTTCCATAAACAAAAATACTATTTTCTATATTACAATACAATAACCATCCTAACAAGTCAACCGTTGTACATTGATTCATGGACCATCATATTCATGAAATGGAACATGATATGGAATGAAGTATGTGGATGATGTATTTAGATTCATTAGTGGCATGGGCCCTGATGGACTGGAAGTGGTGACATATATTTTTCAAAAAATGTAATATAATTGTGAAATATGTGATTTATAATTGGAAATTGATTTGGTGAAATATGGAACTTTTCCTTGACCAAGCATTTGAGTTTCCATTAGGCAGTGTCTCTAATGAGGTGTATTGATGTTTCTTTTCATCAACACATGGATATGAAAGTAGGAAAAGGGGTAAAACATTTTTATAGTAAGGTATTTACATGTCCTACACTTTTGAGTTGTGATCTATTAATATCATTCCATTGAGTGGATTGTGATTGGAATTTTAGATACACGCCCCAATGAAGAACTCTTGTCATATGCTTGGAGGGTGATAACGAATGATCTATAGTGGTGGTGGGCCCTGATATTCTAGTAGATCCCCCTATATTCTAGTTGAGGAACCAATAGTTTTATTAGAAAAAGGTGTTAAAGAATTGCTCTTTGATGGGTATATATTATATATATACACATATTTGGGAGCTCTATTTCTTGTCTCGTCTATAGTAGAGTTGACAGATTTATTCTAGCTACAACATTCTCCCATGTTTTGGAGGAATGTTGTCCACTAGTTACAAATATATGGACTGAGACAACCTTTTGAATATTTTAGAATCTAAAGACACCTCCATATAGGATAGTCAAACTCACGACATTTATGCTTCGAGGATTAGTAATGTGATGGTGGGATTTCATAAAATAGGCATATAGAATGTCAAACATGGTTTGTAATGATTTACAAACCAGTTTCCATGAATAATTTTTCACCATGACTCTAATACAAATAATTTCATTGGGTGTTATTGAATAAATATTAGAGAGGGATGACAGTTATGGGGTTTTTTGGCATGCATTAAAGAGCCTCATCAATTTTCACCCATATACCTTTTTAATGATCTATCGGGTGAAAGGAAATTCATGGAAGGTATTTCACATTCCTTTATATTGTAGGTTAACATGTTTAGGTTGTTGAATATTACTGAAATGGTGAATTAGGATTTAAATACTTAGCAACACATGATTGTTGTTGGGGGTATAGAGTAGTGTAGTCGATTCTCTAGACTCAGTGGTTAAACATCAAGTGGAATTATGATATTTTTTAAGGATTCAACTGATATGAGAACCAGCCATGATATAAGTTTCGGTGGATCTATATTGTGTCACTAGTTTGGGAGATAGGATAATTTTAGGAATTGGTGTGATCGAGACCCACTTTAGTGTGGAACATACTAATGGATGGGCCATGTATATTCTTTGGGATAGACCTCCTCTCCAGTGTTTAGTTTAAGTGGTTCATCTCTGACACTATATTTAGGAGAAGGTTTTAAACATAGTAGTAGGGTTAGAGCTAGAGCAGTACGATTCCTTTAGGATAAGGTTGTGGTAATGGTTTTTGTAGTGAGACACCAATTATATCTATATAATGTATTTGGATTTCTATATGTAGTGTGGTTGTCTTAGAGGGGAATAATTTTTGCCAGATATATTTTGTATACCCCACAACAGAAGATAAGAGTGTCGAGATGTATATGGTGAGAGGTATGAACATAGTGGACACTTATCTTATATCCACACATTTAAATATATATTTACTCATATCTATATATATTAAGCTATAGTTGGGATCCATGGGCTCATTTTTTAGATTTCTAATGGTTCTATAAGCTTGAAAACTTTGTTGGGGAATACAACGATGTGTGTATTGTAGTGAAGTTAGTTCTCCCTTGTTATTTCTTAGTGTCACATCATATGTGATCCTTTTCAGCCCATGAATCTAGGGTTTTATGTCATAGTTGGAATGAACCTTCTAGTTTTTTATTGAGACCATATTAATTATTATCCCCATAGGGTGACATTCACATCCCAAAAGGGCGGAGTTTTTATTCATTAGGGTGAATCGTATGTCTAGGAATGTTTATATGTAATAAAAAATTGAAATATGGGTGTGATGAAAACCTAGATTACTAATTTTTTTTGATGATAAGGGATTTTATAAAAAATATTCCTCTCTAATGGTTGATCATTTTTGGGACGTATTCCCAAACACCATTTCTAGTCTACCTAATGAGTGAGATGTGGAGTTCCCCATCTAGCTAGTTCCTGAGGCTGTAATAGAATCCATTCCCTCCTATAACATGGATACAACTGATTATTTGGAGCTCAATGGTTAGCTAGAGGACTTGCAGACAAAGGTGTTTATACAAACCGATATTTCTCTTTAGTGTTCTCTAATCCTTTTTTCTAAAATAGTGGATAATAAACATAGGCCATGTTCTGATTACCAAAAACTGAAATAGTTGATGGTTTTAAAATGGTGTCCCATTCAATTGACAAATGACATTTTTATTAGCTTTGAAGATAATGGTTGTTCTATAAAATGGGTTTGTGAAATGGATAACATCCTGTGTGTGTTTAACCTAAAGACATACTTCATACAACTTTTCATATCAGGTATGGTTTATATTAGTATCTGATTATATTTTTTGGGCTCACAATCATGCCAATAGATTTGATGGTGTTGATAAACCACATTTTCCAACCTTATCTGGATTTATTTTGGGTATTTTTTGTGGATGGAACCTTGGTTTATTATGACGATCATAATGACCATTCCAATAATATTGATAACATTTTAGATACACATATAGTGTATCTGTTAAGTGCTATGGTAACAATGATCCACTTCTGGATGCATAATATTCAGTTCCTTATTCATATTATCTTAAATATATGATTATTTGTTTATCTAAAGAAGGTGAGAGATGTAGTTTCTTGGGGTGATCCCAAAAAATACATTGAAATACAGAGTTTAATTTGGATAGAAAAATTCTAATGGAATTTCATACAATACAATCATGCTTAGAATCACCATTGATGGGATTGACTAAGAAGTTGGTGATGTTTTTATTTAATTATACATGTGAGATAACATTTAAATAATTGAATGTTATGATATCTTCATCAACGGTACAGATTATCCCAGAGCCCAGATAGTGTTACAACTATGAATCTCAATGAATCATGTGTTGATCTAGGAGTAGTTACATCACAGGGAGATAGATTCATGGTGTATAGTCTCATCATTTTAGGCCACATGATAGGAAGTAAACAAAGAGTGCTTTTGAATAAAATGCAGTTGTTCATGATTTTAACTATTAGAGAAAATAGTTACTAAGAGTGAATTTTGTTGTGTACATGGGCCAAAAGAGACTCAAGTATATATTTATAGTGAATGATATGGAATTTTTGGAGTGATGGTTGGTTGATTACCTACATTATTTTGACTTCAAGCTTTCCTATACACCTAGAGAGGTAAATCTAGTTGTTGATGCACTAAGTAGGAGGATTCATATATTGTCAGTTCAAGAGGCCAATAGACATTGGCATCTTATTGGATTCTATTCAAAGATGAACTTGGATGTGTAGGATGGTCAAAGGTATACTTTTCATTCATCTATATATATGAACTATAGAGTGTGTATGAGGAAAATATCTGATTCATAGGGAAGATTCCTATAGGGTCTTGTAGTAGTTGAGGACCCACCTCCTAGTATGGCTATGGTATGTGATGAGATCATTTGGATCCACAGTCATGCATGGACTCTTATTAAAAAACATAATGAGATGATGAGGGAATTTTATGACTGAGTTTGGGAATTACATGTCATAATTACCATGATATACTGAGACATGCATACCTAGTATTGGTGGTAGTGGAGAAAATATGAGGTAACTGGGTTTTTCACGAGATGTTCTACCTATCCTTAGGCGAAGTTAGATAATCATGGACCCTACATACTTTTATAGTAGTTATAAATTATTATGTGAATAGAAGATGATTCTTTGATGGATTTCTAGATGATTTTTCATGGTCACCTCTAGTTATTGATGTATTTTTGGTCGAAGTGAATATGATCACGATTAATACATAATCCAACCAATCTAGGAGATCATAGTAATTGATGATATTGAGAGTCTATATATATGATAGATTATGTTGCCTCATGGGATCCCTCATAAAACCATTTTATTTAGGGATTCATGGTTTACATTCTGTTTTTTTGGTGGTTTTTTCAGAGGGTATTGGGTACACAAGTTCTTCTAAGCATGACAAACCACCCTCAAACTAATTTTTAGTCAGAGAACATTATTGAGGTGAATAAGGAAATGCTATGAGAATGTGATATAGATTTTGGGGGAACTATCTAAAAGAATAATATCCTATTTGAGTTTACCTAAAATATTTGATATCAGGCGACTGTATAGATGGAATAATATTAGGCTTTCTATGGTGGGTCAAGATGATCACCCATGTTGTGGTTAGAGATTGATGGTGAAGCATTACTAGGATAGTGTCTCATGAAGGAGACTTATGAGTAGGTTATATTAATTATAAAATAGTTGTATACTACACCTTCATGATATAAATCATTGGTAGATCATCGTTGATGAACTCAAGAGTTAGAGTTCATGGATCTGGTCTCCTTATGATCTCATTGAGGCTGGGAAATTGATAGATTCAGAGAAAATGAATGATTTCAACTGAATATGTCATGGATTTCTAGATTTTGGAGATATTTAGGTTAGTATCCTAACATTTTTAGTGTCCCCAGAGGTATTGGGAAATGAATCACATATTTTATGTATCTCAGTTTATCCAATATTACTCAGAACAATCTCACACTCTGCTTCTTGATTATGTGAAATTATAGGTGGTTTTTTCAATTGATGAGTACTCTAGACGTTTTTTATGTAGGAGAACAATTATTTTTGGTGGTGGGTGAGTTTAACTATTATGGCTTATATGGAATCATAGATGATTATTGGATGATACATGGGAGTGGGAGGATAGCGTACATGCTCAGTGGATAGAGATATTCTCAGGTGATTTAGGTCCAACCGTAAAAGGATTATTTAGGGAAAATTGTATTAATAGTGGAAGATTGTAATATCGTGGGTTTTTAGATGAGGTATGGATATTTATTTCTATTGGTTTATTTTTTATATCCTAATATGACTACCCTTTGGATCCATGGTTGTATCAGGGGTGTCTAAATCTTTTTCAAAGATTGGGTCCTCTCTTTTTGGGAAACAATAGGCATGATTCATGGTTAGGATAAACCATCTGAGGTAGGCCACATGGTTACTTATATCTATGAGAGTTGTTCAATGCCTTTGATAATAGGGTCACAGTTTAAAGAAACCTTGTGGAAGGGGAAAGACACCCATTTGAGTGGATCTACATTTTTTGATAGTGAGTGATACATGTTTCTAATAGGTTTTTTAAACTGTGCGCTTGAAATCATGTAGTCTTTTATTTTATTGGATAATTAAAATTTATCTGTTACAATATTTCCAAACACAATCCTAATTTCTATTTCCTCCATTTGACATCCTTAAGTTTTTGAGAGATCCCATTGCAACTCTTCCATACCTTTTTATACCATTTCTCCAACTGAACTCAAAATCAGAAGTAGTTAGTCTCAGTGGATTCACATTGGTAAATATTTCGATCATCTTGTGTCATTTTTCTTCTACATCGATTTGAAAGAGTTAGTTGGGTGCATGATAATATAACATGTTTTCTGGATCTTTATAGATTCATGTTTTTTATTCTAATCTAGATTGAATAGGATGATGATACTGGATGAGTGGTCTACTATAGGCCCATTGTAGGAGATCTATACACTTACCTAAGGGTTTGAAATTTTATAATCATGGGTTCCATTATTTCATGTGACATAATTTTCAATGTTTCATTTTTAATTAATCGAATAGTTGAAATGAATTTATTTGAATTTTTTACAGATTTACACAAGTTACATTGAGTTTTTAGAGGTTTTCTTCCAAACTAGGCCACCTGTGGGGTGTTCCAATTCCATTAACAATTTTTATACCACCCATGAGATGTGTGTGAGTGCATTTCTATTTAGAAAGCTCACATTATTAATTATATTAAATTAAATTTAATTTAATTTTGAATAATTGGTTTGCGTCTTTTTCCATGTGTTGTTATTTTCTTAACTTTTTATTAAATGGTCTATATGGAATTATAGATATGATCTGTATAAACTCATGTAATGAAATAGAATATTTAATGATGAATATAATATGTTGATAAATTTAAATGGTTGAGTATTACATGGTTGGTATTCCATGATTCCTAATTATATTATATTCCATGGACATTTCTCCCATGGAACATGTTTATAGTAATGGACTCCTCAGACTAATTTCCCCCTTGGGTCTGGATTCATTAGGATGCCTTGGACCTTGATACCTTATGGATCTAGCTTTATTAGGATCAATGTAGACATGGTCTATTATCCTGATCCATAGACCCCACAAACACCATTAGTGGGATTCCATCGAGATGATCATGGGACTCAATGTTGACACCATGTTCTTCTATACCTGGGATTCAGAACATCATGCTCTGACACATTTATCACAATACCATAAAGTTTTGGATTAATCCATTATATGGTTGGGACATAATTAATGTTATATAATGGATCAAATGTTATTGTCACATTGTTTTTACACTTGTTTGTACAACAAGGCCAGGGTGGATCATTTTATATGCTTGTAGATAGCCCAGGTTTGAGTATATTACTTTACTGGGTATGCTGGGTAGTATAACATCTTTAGTTTTATTTTTAATACTACCTTTGATAATGGGGTCCTGAATATTTTTTGATGTGACCCTTTTTTAGATTTATGGTTATACAATACTTATATTACATATTACATTAGCACCATTTTTTCATTATTATATTTCCTTTTGTATATTTTGAAGTCTTTTTATCTTTTATACTTAGCCTGTAATTTTTATAGACACCAATAGTGTTGATGTTATGAGTCTTATCTTAGACCCTATTTATTTCTCTGGTGGGTACCAGAACCGACTATATGGATTCAAGTGTGGATAGAGACAAGAACACAAAATACAATAAATTATTTTTTCTATACGTAGAAGTATGGGAGCACAGGACTAAGATGAGGCCTCTGATTCTATATGGGATATTTCCTTTTTGGTCTTTATTGTATTTTGATCCATGTATTATACTGATTATTGTATATCTATTTTCCATCTTTTTAGAGAATGGAATTGAAACATCATTTTTTATATGAGATTACACAGGTCATTGTTTATTTATTCTACTCTTGGATATTTACCTTATGTCTAGATGATTTATAGTCTCTTATATTAACTATTGTTATTAAACTTTTGGTACACTCTGACCAGATGGAATAATCTCCCCACAAACACACACACTAGGACCTCACTGCTAGTAGGAAGGCTATAGAATTTAGGGATATATGCTTTAGTCCCTGTCATCCACTACCACGAGGAACCATTTTTTAATGCCTAGATTTTCCATGTAATTTTTTTAATTATATATAATGTTTATAAGTCTGCGAAAATGGACGGCGCGTGATTCTGGGGCCCGGAGTGCCCGTAATATATTTATGAACTTTTTAATGGTACATTCAGTAAACCCGTGAGTAGCGTTTTCAACCATTCGAATCGTTTCTTGGATTAATATAATGAGGTCACCGTTGAATCTGCAGTGCTGAGATTCTCTTAAGGGAGGATTCACTTTGACCGCAGTAGGCCTGCAAAAAAAGTTATGTTTTTTGATGTTTTAAAATAAATGAAATAAAATAATTTTTTCATTTTATTTCATATCCTCCAACGGACAAGTAATGGTGGTGGGGCCAGTGATGTGTCTAGCCAACATATGGCTTGACCTACCGACCAAATGTTAAGACATCCATTGGAAATTAGGAAGCTTCAAAATTAATGAGCCACATTAAACTCCAACATCATTACTTACCCTCCCCCAATAATATATATATATATGGAGCTCGGGGAAAGGTATCAACACAGCTTCACCAAGCAACAAAGTGCTGAAGGAGCACTATGATGCTGGAAACTTTGAAGATGGAGCCGACCCAGTGGGAGGTGATAGACTACACCGAACAATGAACCGAAGGGGGCTGTACAAGTGGCGTCATTGATAACCGGTTGCAGGAATGAAGAACAACAATCCACCATCAACCATCGGTGCTTCACCAATGATTCGGGGTAGGGGTTATTTCATTAGTGCATTTTTGATTCCCACTTCCCCGTTCATGAAATTAGACAAAGAATGCGGGTCAACCGACTAACGAGTTGAACTGTTATTCATTCTTCTTTGTGGGAGGTTATTGTGGGTAATAATGTGGGGGGTATATCTTGTTGTTTAATTCAATTGTTATTAAACCCTTAACCCCTCATGTTTTGAGATAACGCAGAGGGTGAGGGCCTAACGAACCTGAACCGAACCCTCATTTATATTTGTTACATCCTTGTTCCTCCATTAATGACTGACAATTTGAGAAAATGACTGACTACGAGGTGGATAGTTTGTCGACGCACGCCGCAAGAGGAGGCTGCAACATAAAGACATAATTGTCGTCAGAGGGGCCGACACCGACCACCCGTAGAGGATGTGTGGCATTATGCCGGGAACTACCGATGAACAAGAAGGGTGTAGCTCATAAGTTACGGCAACCAGAGGAATGGTCATCCGGCATGTTGGCCTGCTGCAACGAAGCCGGTGAAGCGGAGGTGGGGCGTGCCCCCAGCGGTGCACCCATGAGGCAGCATGGTCGCGGATGGGGTTGGTCCGAGCGAGAAAAAGGTGCTTCCAGATCGACCAGAATTTGGTGGACGGGGCACTCTCCAGTGCTACGCCCCAAGACACTGTTGTGGCCTCTCGGCGACTAAACGGACGACCTGTGGTGCCATGTGGCACTGCGTTAGGTTCAACAACCGTGGGTTGAACTGCTGTTGTGGCTCTATGCCACATCATCCCTACCAAGACGTGTCATGTCTGGGTATCCCTGGAGTCCCACGCTACATGGAGGGTGGCACAACTGGGTCAGTCCAGTGTACCGACCCGCCGCTCTACAGGCTGACCCGTCACTTCGCAGGCCGACCCACCGCTCAGCGGGCCGACCCACGGCCCGGCGGGAGGAACCATGGCCTAGAGGGGTTAGTTCGGGCCCATCATGATGGGTTTACCCAGGTCCGGTCAGTCCCAATATGTGTCGGGTCGACCTCGGTCGACCCATGTCTGCCCATGTCGAACTGGGACGGGCCGGTCTAACTGAGGCGGACCGGACTCAGACCTAGTACCGCCCCGGAACACTAAATGAGTCTTATCATAAGAATAATATTTCTGTATGACTAACCATCAATGGAGTTGGGATCCTTGGATAGAGACAATATTGTTTAATTACCCCATGAGTGTTTTAGAGAAACTTGTAGTACATCCGAGTTGGATCGTACCGAATCCAACCGAGCCCTTGGCACTAAAATTCCAAAAGCACATACACCAGGCGTCCGATTGACGTGGAATCTATTGAGTTGGAACCCTTATGACATGGAAAATCATCAATTTACTTCTTGAGATATAGTGTTCTTTTTAATATATGAATAATGTCTTGGTGAATTGTTCTCCTAACCGCACTACGTACAGATCCCTATGACTGGCCAAGACCTGACGACTACTGTCATTTCGACTAGGAGTGACTCGATGGACAACGATACGTGATGGAGAGGAGTACCGTAGTAGGTCACGATTGGGAGAGGCCACGATACACAATGTGGAGGAGTACCTCATCCAACCAAGTTGGGGGAGCGACACTTTGTGACCTGGAAGACCCACGATATGCGATGGGGAGGAGTACCTCAGTAGTTTAAGGTTAGTGGTAAGCGCCTATATGTGACATTGTAGGCCCACTGTACTCAATAGATAAGAGTTATCCAGCATCCGAGGTGTTCAAAATTGTGATTGGGGATGTTACTTGTTACTATCCCAAGAGAATCTCATTGCTGGCTATTAACATTCATAGCGATGTTTTTTAGGTGAGCATCATAACCATGTTTCTCTATGTTCTATACATGGTTTGAGATGACACTCTAATTGATCTATTTCTATTTCGATGTGCTTTGTTATTGATATCATGCAATGTGGTTTTCCTTTGTGTAATTCTAGGAGAACTACGGGGTCTCAGGTTCCCTACTGAGTAGCATTATACTCACCCCTGTACGGGCTTCTCCCACAACTTGTTGATTCCTATAAAGATGAAGTACATCATTGATCGAGGCTGAGGGATACATGATTGGAGGGTGCTCGGAGGTGGACCATTTGGCGTGGTGTGACCCAGGGACTACAATTCATGAGCCATACCTACCCTTCAGGTAGGATCCTCCGAGGATGACCCAGGAGCTGTTTTCCCTTTTCATGTTGTATTGCACTATTCAGTTGTACGTTTACAATTCCAGTTGGGCTTGTATTTTGACCCCTTTTATATTCTGCACAATTTTACTATAGCATTTTACTTCATTTTTTCTTCTCGTTTTGTTCTTGGATAGTGTTATTTTACAGGACTAAAGGCAATGCCTTCATATTTTAGGGGATACGCCTATCAGTGCTAGTCACCAGCCCCTGGCTTATGGAATGTGTGCTTGGGGTAGTCACGAACCGGGCCCCAAGGGATGGGTTGTGACAAAGTTGTATAAGAGTAATTTGGTTCTACTAATGAACTATGACTCTGACCTTTTTTCTATGGAAATAGGTTTAATTGTTATGATTGTTGTTTTTAGTTTGGGGAATCCAGTGTAGGTGCGACAGTCAACGTATCCATACATCATGACCCTTAATTCAGATTTATGACTCAACGCACGAAAAAAATAATTGTGTGTGTTTAGAAATGTTTTCATTTTTATATCTTGAGTCATCTCACCAGGTATAATTTATTGACCATGGAACGCTTGTCTTATTTCACGGTGACACCACGTAGCCAACCAGCCAAGAATTTTGAGAGTGTATGTGACGAAGACTCACTAAGTGATGAGGCCTCGGTGTAGGGCCCTCTTACGGTGTTAGCACCTTCTGGTGGTGTACCAACAGCCCCACTACCCATTGGACAACCTTTTCCACCAGCCATCCCAATATAGGATTAATTCCAACTGAACACATTTCATGAGTTCCAGCGGCAGAGGCCTCCGAGGTTCTAAGGAAAGACTAAACCATAGGCAGCTGAGGAAATACTGGAGGCTGGGGACAGGGTTTTTTGCTTAGTTGGGACACAAACTGATTTTATGGTTATCCTAGAATCCAAAATTTTTCTTGCTGTAGGAGGGAGATGGTGGAGCCTAATTATATAGATACACAATGAGGTGACACTCATTTATTCAAACATTGAGTTCCTTTTCAGGGAAGACTTTGTCTCATTAACATTACACTCTGTGCGTATATAGGAGCTATTGCGCTTACCACAGGGCAGCATGACTATGGCCCAGTACTCGGCAAGGTTCACTAATTTCACCCGTCACTCCAAAAAAATGGTACAGAACCCATTCTTCAGGGCCCAGACCTTTGTTCAGCTTCTCTTACAGAATATCAGTGCATCGATGGTATTGACAAGCATACCGACTCGTGCTGGGGTTCTAGAGAAAGCACTTTTGGTGGAGAGCTTCCAAGCTATGAAGGACCCCAAATCCAGATCCACCACCGGACATATGGTAAGAGAGTAATCTTTTTCAGGCAATAGGTAGATGACTCAGAAGTCCTGGTGGGCCAGATCTTCTAGTGGGCGACCTCAGGACACAAGGTCCGAGTGGATACGCTCGCAAGGCAAAGGAAGAGGGGAGAGGGACACGCATTATTACACAAGTGGAGCGCAGTGTCATACGGCTCACTACTACCCGACACACCATACAATCAACTAGTAGATGGCCGAGAGATAGCAAATGAAGAGGCAGAGGTTCAAGCATGGTGGTCTGTAGGGTGGAATATGTGGTGGAGGATCTGGCCGTGCAACAATCTATGGGAGGTGATACGAGGTTTAACCACCACCACTACCAGGTGGTCCACCCATGGCAACAGGATTCCAGAGCACAGGGGTGAGCTTAGCTATGGGAAGCTGAGGCCAATGTCCGTGGCACTCCAGAGATTATTAGAGATATGATCTGTTTCTACTCCACTTTATCTGATGTACTTATAGGAATTGGTTCCAGTCACTCATTTATTTCCACGACCATCGTTCGGAGCTACGAGATTCCAGTGCAGCATTTGGCTCAATCCTTATGTCTAGAGACTCCTAAGGGAGTAGATTCGACAATTAAACACTGGTTCCGGCAGTGTGAGCACACTCTAGGCGGTGAGAGCTTTAGCAGGGTTATCCTAGTAGTGTCGTCGAGGCCTTACGACGACATCTTGGCTATGGACCAGTTATCCACACTCCATACACAGATTGACTATATTAGGCGCAATTTGTGGTATTTCCACATAGATGAGAGAAGGTTTTCCTTGACCGGTGAGAAAGGAGAATTTGCAGCATAGGATGGACATACCCAAAAGAGAGTGCATCAGATTAGTAATTAGTTGGCCATCCTTACCCTCAGAGCAACTGATGTTGAGAGTCTGATTTGTAATGTAGTGGTGGACCAATATGCCGATGTCTTTCTTGATGATGTTTACGGACTACCTCTATGCTGATAGGTAGAATTTAACATCGACATATGCACAAGGATGACACCAATATCAACACCAGTATATCGGATGGCTCCCAAGGAGCTTCTTGAGTTACAAGTATAGTTGGAGGACTTGTAGGACAAGCAGTTCATAAGACCCACTGTTTCTCTATGGGCAGCCCCGATTTTGTACACTATGAAGGAAGATGGAAATTTGAGACATTGTGTAGACTACCAGAGCTTGAATCAAGTGACATGGATTAACAAGTATCCACTTCTGAGGATTTATTATCTTTTTAATCATCTGAAGGGACCTCATTGGTTTTTAAAGATATACCTCGGATCGAGCTATCATCAACTCATGATACCAGATGAGTATGTGCATAAAAAGTTCTTAAAATTTCGTTATGGCCATTAAGAGTTCTTGGTTGTGCCTTTATTTGTGATCAATGACCCAGTAGTGTTCATGGGACTAATGGACATGTACTTTCAACCATTCCTAGATCACTTCATAGTGTTGTTCATCGATGACATCTTTGTGTACTCATCGACAGAGAGGGAACATGCCTATCATAATAGATAATTATAGATACACTTCGAGATCACCAGCTTTATGGTAATCTCTCGATGATCCAGTTCTGGATTCGAGAGGTCCACATTCTAGGAAACTTTATTTTGGAGGCTGGTGATGTAGTGGATCCAGTAATGATAGAGGTTGTACTTTCTAGGGATCCACCCAAGAGTGTGATGGAGGTGAAGAGTTTCTTATAGTTGGATAAATACTATCAAAGCTTCATGCCTATATTTTCTAGTGTTTTGGAACTTTTTTCCACATTGAAGAAGAAGGGAAAACCTTCTTATTGAAAGAGAGATGCCAGTAGAGTTTTTCGAAGTAGAGGAAGATACTAACGAGTGCCTCCATCTTGAGGTTACCAGAAGAGGGTGTTTGGTACGTAGTCTACTACAACACAACAGGGACTGGTCTTGGGTGTGTCCTGATGTAGGATTGATATGTGATTTCTTATGGCTCTCGACAGCTAAGACAACATGAGTAGAACTACACCACTCACTACCTGGAGTTAGAAGTTGTGGTATTTACCTTGAAGAAGGGCAACATTACTTGATGGGTGAATGTTTTACAGTATTCTATGATCACAAGTGTCTCAGGTATATCTTCTATCATAAGGACCTGAACCTGTGATAGTGGTGATGGATAGAGTTCCATTAGGACTATGACATTGACATAGTCTATTCTCATGGGAAGGGGAACATAGTAGTAGATGCTCATGATTGGAGGCTTGGTTTGAATTTGGTGAGTGAGGCGACAGAGCGACTAGATGCATTACATATATCCATCATGGATAGAGATGGAGTACCATACCTAGAGTCTATCAAAGTCACTCCCCAACACCTACAACGAGTCACGGAGGTAGAGCTTGGGGACAGAGAAACCACGACTTGACGTGCTCAGAATTTTTTAGGATAGGTACCCGACGGATTTTCTAAAGGAGGGGAGAACATCATTATCTTCAGAGGACGTACCATGGTACCAGTGGAACTGTAGTAGGAGGTTCTCAAGGGAGTTCAATACATCCCCTCTAGAGGTACATACATGTGTGGCGAATATGTACCAGCACCTCCGACGTCAGCATCAGTGGATACAAATAAAGAAGGTTGTAGAAGAGTTTGTTTCAGGATGCCTCAATTGTCAGCAAATTATGGCTGAGAACCAAGTTCAAGAAATCTTTTCACAACCAGTACATGTTCTAGAGTAGATGTGGGATGGATTCTCCAAGGACCTTGTGATAGGGCTTCCACGTACGTCCAGGGTACATGATTCCATTTGGGTGATCATTTACCGACTCACACAGTTGGACCTCTTCATACCTATCCGATAGTAGGTATCATTAAAGGTCTTGGGATGCCTCTATATGCTGGAGATTGTGTGACTTCAAGGAGAGCCATCAATGATCGTCTCTGACCATGAAACACATTTCAAATCCCAGTTTTTGAAGGTATTATAGGAGGTGTTCGGTACTCAGCTATGTTTGAGCACCGACTTTCACCCTCAGACCGATGGTCGGACTGATCAGACCTTTTAAACGATGGAGGACATGCTTCGTGCATGTGTCCTAGACTACATCCGTAGTTTGGAGGATAACTTAAACTTGGAGGAGTTCACATACATCAATAGTTATCACTCCACCATTGGTATGACACCATTCAAGGCCCTATATGGTCGACCATGCAGATCAACACTATGCTGGACAGACCCTGGTGAGTCAGCACATATGGGGCAGAGTTGGTACGATATACCCCTGAGAAGGTGCATACCATCCATGAGAAGATGAATACTAGACAAAGTAGATATAAGTATATGCTGATATGAGATGGAGACCCTTGGAGTTCCAGGATGGGGTCCACATTTTCTTGCATCTTTATACATGATGTGGACTATTGGGATTTGGTCAAGGTGGCATGTTATCACTTTGGTTTTTCGGGCCCTTTCTAATACTTCAGAGGATAGGTGAGCTGGAAAACCACTTGGCACTTCCACTGCAGTTGGAGAAGGTGCATGACCTCTTCCACGTATCCCATTGGAGGAGATGTGTTCCCGACCCATCTCACATCATAGACCATGGTCAGATGGACATAGATGATAGGGAAAAGTTAATAGAGGTTCTAATAGGGATTGAGGATCGACAGGAGCAGGTCCATTGTGGGAGGTCGATACCTCTGGTGTGCATTTGATGGAAGCACGTGAACCTATAGGAGGGCAAATTGGAGTTGTAGGGTCAGATTAATTCTTATTACATTCATTTGTTTTCTTAGTCTATGTTGTTGATTTCAGGGAAGAAAATCCCTAAGGTTGGGAGAATTTAATGAACCGTATTTTCTAGGTAATTTTTTTAATTATTTGGATTGATTAAGAGCCTACAAAAATTTATAGTGCCTGATTCCGAGGCCTGGAGTGCCCAGAATAAATTTCTAATTATTTTTTAAGGTAAATTCAGTAAATGCGTGAGCAAAGTTTTATAATTATTGAACCATTGCTCGGATTAAAAACCTAAGGTCACCATTGAATCTCTAGCTCCAATATTCTATTAAGGGATGATTTACTTGACTGAAGTAGTTCTGAAGACAACGTTTTTTTTTGAATTTTAAAAGAAATGAAATCAAATAATTTTGTTATTTTATTTAATATCCACCAACAGAAATGTAAAGGGTGTGGGGACAAGATGTGTCAAGACAATAAATGGCTAGACCTACCAACCCTATGTAACGATGTCATTGGGGAATTAGTAAGATTTTTAATTAATGAGACCCATTAATCTCCAATGTCATTACATACCCTCCCACTATCCTATATATATTGATATTGGGGGAAGGTATCTGTAAAGCTTACCCAAGAAACAAAATGATGAAGGAGCCCCATGTTGCGAGACATTTAGATTATGGAGACGACCCAAGATGAGTTGACTGACAACACTGAACCACGAACCAAAGGGCAATGTACGCATGGCGTCATTCGGAACCAGTTGTAGGAATGAAGAAAACAAACCCACCTTCAAGAACGAGTGTTTCTACTAAGATTCTAGGTAGGGGTTATTTTGTTTGTTCATTTTGGATTCCCTCTTCCGCATTCGTGAAATTATATAAAAAACAAGGTTCAACCGACTAATGAATTGATATGTGATTCATTCGTCTTTGTGATAGGTTATCGTTGGGTATCATGTGGGGTTTATCATGTTGTTTAATTCAATTGTTATTAAACCCTTAATCCACATCGTGTTACATGCTAATGAATAGGGCATGTGCCAAATTAACCCGGCCAGAAACCTTTGCTATATTTTTTACATCCCTACGCCTCCATGGAATACTGACAGCGTGATGACCCCAAATTACAATGTGGTGGATAGAGCATCGAATCACTCCACAAGAGGAGGCTGTGACATAAGCTGTGGCTCTTGTCGGAGCGGTTGGTACCAACTGGCCATCGAGGAGCAACGACGCACAGTCGCGCACCGCCGATGGACAGGCATGGTCGTGGCTCATCATCCACGACGACCGGAGGAGAGGACAACAACAAGCCGGTCAGCTGTGATGAAGTCGGCGGAGTAGAGGTGGTGCCCCCTAGCGATGCGCCCACACGGCAGCAAGGCGGTAGCCTGCGTTGGGAGCAAGGGTTTGCCAGATCGACTGGAAGCCAGTGGAAGGGGAACAATCAAGTTGTGCACTCGGTGACAAAGCCTTGGCATGTCGGTCATGGAATGGATGACCCAAAGCACCATGGGGCACCACGTAGGGCCCAACACCCATGGGTTGGCACACAAACGTGGCTTCGTGCCTCCAAGCTGGTGGCTCCCCCGGGTCAATTCGGGAATAGTGGGCAAGGTTGACCCTAGTCGGGTTGGACCCGAGATGGGCCATCTCGACTGAGGTGGACCTAGATTGGCCCATGCTGAAACGGGATTGCCTGGTCCAACAGAGGCGAACCGGACCCGGACGTAGTACCTCCCAAGAACACTATAATGGACTTATCATTAGAACCAGTCACCCTTTTCACGAACCATCTATGACGATGGTATCCTTGGAGAGAGATGGTCATTTTTAAGAACACAATGAGAATTTTGGAGAAACATGGAGTACAACCAGGTTAGATCATACCAGAATCCAACCGAGCTCTCGGCACTGAAATTCCATTAATGCATAGACCTGACATCTTATTGGCGCGCCGTCAGTTGCATGGGAACCCTTATGACATAGCAGATCATCTGGTTACATCTTTTGATATTTTTTTCTGTTTGAAATAATATTGATGTATTGGTTAGAGGTTCTCCAAAGCGCACTATGTCTGTGACTGGTTGAGACCTGATGACTGCTGACATTTCGACTTAGAGTAATTCGATGAACCACAATACATATTGGGGAGGAGTACCTCAGTAGGACATGGAGGGGAGCAGCCATGTTATACGATGTGGAAGAGTACCTCATTAGACCATTGTGGGGAGAAGCTCTGTGTGACCCAGTAAACCCATGGTACGCGATTGGAAGAAGAACCTCAACAGTTCCAGGTTAGTGGGAAGTTCCTTTTGTGACGTTGTAGGCCCACTATACTCAATAGAAGAGAAGTTATATAGCATATGATGTGTTGGACGTTGTAATTAGAGATTATACATGTTACAATCCCTAGCTAATCCAATGGATGGATCTCATCTTTCAGAGAGATCCTGTTTGGGTGAGCATCAAAACGCTATTTCTCTAAGTAGTATACTGGGATTGAGCTGAGACTCTAATTGAGTTTTTAGTATTTCCTTATGATTTTTGATTGAGATAATTCTTTTTAGTTTTCATTTGGGGAGTTCTAGGAGACTTGCGAGGTCTCGAGTTCTCTAATGAGTATCGTTATACTCACCCCTACATGGGCTTCACCTGCACCTTGTTGTTTCTTGTGCAGATGACATACAACATTGATCGATGATAAGGGATCCAAGATGGGACGGTTCTCAAAGGTGGACCATTTGGTGTGACATGATGCAGGAAATACTGTTTGTGAGCTATACATAGCCTTCAGGTAGGATACTCGGAGGATAACCATGGAGAGGTTTTCCCTTTTTCAGATGTATTTCACATTTCAGATGGAAATGTACTTTTCCAATTGGGCTTGTATTCCGGCTCCATTTACATTCCACACACTTTTACTACATCAGTTTAATTCAATGTTTCTTCTTGTTGGGTTCATGGACTATGTGTTTGTAAAAGTTTAAAGTCAACTCCTTTCCATTTTAGGGGATATGACTTACAATGCTAGTCGCCAGCCCCTAGCTTATAGAAGGCGGGCTTGGGGAAGTCACAACATGGGCCCCAAGGGACGGGTCAAGACAAATTGGTATCAGATGAGTTCAGTTCTACCAAATATCTAGTACTCTGATATTTTCTATGTGGGAATAGAGAAATGTGTTATAATTGATGTTTTTTAGGTCAGGGAATCCTGTGTTGGTGTGGCGGTCGACGTATCCAGGCACTAGGACGGTTAATTTGTATTTTCTACTCATTGCCCAAAAACACTAATTGCGTGTGTTATGAAATGTTTTATTTTTGATCTATTGAAATAGCTCACAAGGTATATCATATTTACAATGACACACCTATCTTAATTCAGGATTCTATCATGTAGATAACCAACTAGGATTCCTAAGAGAGTACGCGACGATCGCCCACCGAGCGATGAGGCCTCGGTGAAGGGACCTCTTACGGCATTAGCACATTCGAGTGGTGTACCAGCAACACCACTATCTATTGGATAGATGTTTCCACCTGCCCAACCAGTATAGTACTCACACCAACTGAGTGCATTGCACATGTTCTAGTGGTAGAGGCCTCTAAGTATCCAAAGCGATAGGGGTCTGCTGGCAGATGAGGAGAGGACGGAGGTTGTGACCATAGTTTTTCTCATAGATGGGGCATAAGTTGATTTTATGGTGATCCTGGAAGCTATCCTTCTTTAGAAATATGTACATAGATTGTGGAGCCGATGCTCTAGATACATGATGGGGCGACCCTCATCTGGGCGAACTTCGAGTGCCTTTTGAGGGAAGAGTTCGTCTTAGAGAGATTATGCCTTATGCATTAAAAAGAGTTGCTTCTCTTACATCATGGTAGAATGACAGTGGCCTAGTACTCAGTGAAGTTCACTAATCACTCCCGCTACTCCACCGATATGGTGTGGGACCCTTTCTTGTGGGACCAATCCATTGAGAAGGGTCTCCGATGGGAGATCAGACCATCGATAGTATTAGTAAGAATACCTAATCAAGATGGGGTGCTAGAGAGAGCGTTATTGGTGGAGATCCTTCTAGCTGAGCAGGCAACAACAGCGAGAGCCACCAGTAGACATCAGGTAGGAGAGTTATCTTCATTAGTCATCAGGAACCTGACAAAGAGGTCCAAGTGGACCACATCTTCTTGTGGAAAATAACGGGTCACATGATCAGAGGGGCAAGGTTCACAAGGAATCAGAAGACAGGTGAGGGACACACAGTATTACACGTGCGGTGGGCAGGGTCATATGGCTCGCCACTGCCCAACCCACTATACAGATGAGTGGTAGATGATTGAGGGACCACAAAAAAAGAGGGAGTGGTTCAAGATAGGAGGTATATAGGGGTGGAAGATTTGGTAGAGGAGCTAGCCATAAAGAAGTCGATGGGCGACAATACGAGGTTCTACCACCACCATTGCCTGGAGGTCGACCCCCGACCATAGGGAGTAGGAGGCTAGGGGAGAGCTCAACTCTCGGAAGCTGAGGCCTATGATCACGGTGCTCCAGAGATGATTGGAGGTACGATATGTGACTACTCCACCTTATTTGTAGTACTTATAAGCACATGTGTTAGTCACTCTTTTATTTACATGGCCCTTGTTCAGAGCACGATGATTCCGGTGGAGTTGTTGGCTTGATCATTATGGCTAGAGACTTCTAAGGGAGTGGATTCGGCAATTACACACTAGTTCTGGCAGTGTGAGATCACTTTATAAGGTTAGAGATTTCTCTAGGATCACCTAGTAGCGGTGTCGAGGCCTTACGACATCATCTTGGTTATGGATAGGATATCCATAGTCCATGTTCATATTGAATGTATTAGGTGCAAAGTGCAGTGTGTCCACATGAATGGGATGATGTTTTCCTTCACTGGTTAGAAGGGAACCCTTGCAACAGTGGATGGACTTACCCAGAGGAGAGTGCATTTGATTACAAATAATTTGGATAGCATTACCCTTAGAGAAGCTGATGTTGAGAGTATGAGATATCTTGTTGTGGTGGACCAGTATGCTGATGTCGTTCCTGAGGATGTTCTAGGACTCACTCCACGTAGAGAGGTAGACTATTACATCGACCTATACACCAGGAAGACACCAATATCTAATCCAATATATTGTATGTCTCCCATGTAGCTTCTTGAGTTATGATATAGTTGGAGTACTTGTAGGGAATGTGGTTCACAAGACCTAGTGTTTCTCTATGGGAATCCCCAATTTTTTTCTCTAAGAAGGAATATGGTAGTTTGAGACACCATGTAGACTACCAGATCCTGGTCTAGCTTATTGGGAAGAACAAGTAACCACATATGAGGATTTATGATCATTTCTATTAACTGATGGGAGATCGTTGGTTTTGGAAGTTAGAACTTCAATCCGGATATCTTCAGCTAATGATACGAGATGGGGATGTGTAGAAGATGGCCTTATGTTATAGGTAAGGCCATTATGAGTTCATGGTTATTCATTTAGTCATTAACAATTACCTAGAAGTGTTCATTGGACTCATTAACATGATATTTCAATCATACCCCGATCACTTCGTGGTGTAGTTTATCGATGACATCTTCGTGTACTGAGGGACAGAGGAGGAACATGCCTGTCATCTGTAGATAGTTTTGGATACACTGTGAGATCACTATCATTATGGTAAACTCTAGATGTTAAAGTTCTAGATATGACAGTTCCACATTCTGGGACACTTTATTTTTGAAGGCTGCAGTTGCAATGGATCTAGAGATGGTAGATGTTATAAATGCTTGGGAGCCACCCAGGAGTGTGAAAGAGGTGAGGTGTCTCCTGGGGTTGGATGGATACTACTGGAGATTCATTCATGATTTTTTCAAGAGTTGCGGCACCCATGTCAGTTTTGATAGATAAGGGGAATCCATTCTTATTGACATAGATATTCTAGTATATTTTCCTGGAGTTGAGGCAAATACTGACAAGTGCTCCCCATCTTGAGGCTACTGGAAGAGGGTGTGGGGTACATAGTCTACTGTGATGAATTAGGGATCATAAATGCATGTGTCCTGATGCTGGAGTGAGTAGTGATAACTTGTGGATTGCGACAAATGATACAACATGAGAATAACTATGCCACCCAGGACCGAGAGTTAGCATTGGTGGTCATAACCTAGAAGATATGGCGACATAACATTATAGGAGAACATTTTACAGTCAAAATTGATCACATGAGTCTCATATGTATCTTCTCTCAGATGGACCTGAACCTAAGATAGTGGTTGTGGATAGAGTTTGTCCCGAACTGCAACAATGAGGTAGTCCATACTCATGGGACGGGGAACATAGAAGCAGATGCACTCAACAGGAAGTCTGTTATGTAGTTGGTGAGTAAGGAGACAGAGATGCTATCAGTGTTGCATATATCCTTCTTATATAGATATGGAGAAACATACAAAAAGTCTATGACAGTCATCCCCCACTCCTTCAATGAGTCAGGTAGGCGTAGCATGGGGACACTGACAGAGAGACACGACATGCTCAGATATCCTTAGGACAAGAACCTGAAGGATTTTTTGAATGTGGGAAGCACTCCATTCTATTCAAAGGATGTACCATGGTACTAGTGGTGCTATAGGAGGATGGGTTGAGGGACTTCCATACGTCCAATCATGCGGTACATCCATGTGTGGTGAAGATTTACCCGGACCATCGGCGTCAGCACCGATGCGTAGGGATAATGAAGGTTGTTGCGGGGTTTCTTTCACGTTGCCTCACTTGTCAGCAAGTGAAGGCTGAGCACCATGTTCTGGAAGGATTAGAATATACACAAGAGGAGATAGAGTGTAAGTGGGATGGAATCTTTATGGACTTTGTGACTGGGCATCCATGTACGTCCTATTGACATGATTCCATTTGTGTGATCATTGACCGACTCACCATGTCGGCCCACTTCTTACCTATCTGAGGGTAGGGATCAGAATAGTGCAGGGGACACCTCTACATGCTGGATGTTTTGTGACATCATGGGCTTCCATCTATGATCTTCTCTAACCATGAAGCACGTTTCACATCTCGGTTGAGGAAGGGATTGCAGGAGGCTTTCAGGACACAGATGCATTGGACACCACCTTTCATCCTCATACATATGGTTAGATGGAGTAGACCATTCAAAAGATAGAGGACATGCTTTGCTATTGTGTCCTAGAATTCAGTCATAGGTGGGAGGATCACATACACTTGGTGATGTTCTTATAAAACAATAGTTATCACCCCACCATCAGTATAGCACCATTCGATGCTCTCTATGGTCGACCTTGCAGATCACCTCTATGCTGGACAGATGCAGTGGAGTCCACACTTATAGGTCTAGATTTGTTATGAGGTACCACTAAGAAGGTGTAGACCATCCATGAGTAGATGAAGACTACACAGAGAATACAAAAGTCATATGTCGATAAGAGACAGAGACCCTTCGAGTTCCAGGAGGGGGACCTTGTTTTCTTGTGAGTCTTTCCTCGAAGGGGACTATTGAGATTTTTCTGAGGTGGCAAGTTATCATGGATGTTTATCAGACCTTTTATGATACATTGAATGATAGTTATGGTGTAAAACCACAAGGAACATCCACCACAGTTTGAGAAGAGACACGACGTCTTCCACGTATCCTAGCTGAGGAGATACGTGCATGACCCATTTCACATCACTGACAATGGAAAGATGAACATAGATGTTTGGGAGAAGTTTATGGAGCTTCCAGTAGAGATTTATAATCATCAAAAAGTGGGCCCTTCATGGGTAGCTGATACCATTGGCATGCTTTCGCGGGAATCATGAGAACCACTAGGAGAGAACATGGGAGCAGGAAGCTCAAATTCATGCATAGTACCCCCATTTGTATTCTTAGTCTATATTGTTGATTTTGGGGATGAAAATCCATAAGGTGTGGAAAATTTAATGACCTAGATTTTCCATGTAATTTTTTTTAATTATAGGGAATGATGACGAGTCTATGAAAATTCACGGTCAGTGATTCTAAGACCCAGAATGCCCATAATAAATTTCTGATTTTTTAAGGAACATTTAGTAAATGCATGAGTGGAATTTTATAACTATTAAATCATTGATCGGATTAAAAATATGAGGGCACCATTGAATCCAAAGAACATGTTTTCTCATAAGGGAGGTATTATTTTGGCCACAGTAGGTCAGGAGGAAAAGTTAAGTTTTGCGATGTACGAGTGGCGTTATTGGGCACCGTTTCGGAAATGAAAAACACAAACCCACCTTCAAGCATGGGTGTTTCCCTGATGATTCATGTTAGGGGTTATTTTGACTGTTCATTTTTTGTTCCATCTTCCCCATTCGTGATATTACATAAAGAACACCGGTCAACCGACTAACAGGTTGACCTGTGATTCATTCAACATTTCAAGAGGTTATTGCGGGGAATCTGGTAAGGTATATCTTGTTTTCTAATTCAATTGTTATTAAACCCTAAATTTGCCCCATGTTATGAGATATTGCGGAGGGAGTGAACCTAAAAAACTCATCCCAAAGCCTTTGCTATATTTGTTACATCCTTGTTCTTCCATGGAAGACGGACAATATGAAGACATCATTCGGCTACATGGTCAATAGTATGTCAACAAACACCGAAAGTGGAGGTCGTGGCACAAAGCCACAACGGTCATCAGAGTGGTCGAAAATAGATGTCCGTAGAGAAGGCTCGGTGCACCGTCACACGATTCTATGGAAGAAGGAGGGTCGCAGATCGTCAGTCACTGTGAATGGAGGAGAGGTCACCCGACATATCAGCTGGACGCTATGGAGCCATCAGGGTGAAGGCGGGTCGTGCCCCCGGCAGCCTGAACAAAGCGAATCAAGGCCATGACCTATGTTGGCCGCAGTGGGTGCAAGGGGTCACCAGATCGACCAATGGCCAGTGGACAGGGCCCGCGCTAGTGGAAAAGCCGCTGCCTGTCAGCCGTGACATGAAGGACCCACGACGACATGTGGCACCTCGTTGTGGTTAACCACCGAAAGTTGACCCACTGATGTGGCTCTACGCCACAGCATCCCTACCAGTGCATTGTTCGGGTATCCCGGGCAGCATGTGATGCAAGGTTGGTGGCACTGTCAGGTCGGTTCAGCAGGCAGACTAGTAGCCCAATAGGCTAGGTTGACCAGGGTCGGGTTGGACATGAGATGGGCCAGGTCGACACTGGTCGACCCGGGTCGGCCCTTGCCGAAAAGGGACAGGTCATCCTGACTGAGTCGGACAGGACCCAGACCCAGTACCACCCAATATCACCACAATGGACTTATCATGAGACCCAAACATCTGTTTGGCGATCCATCTGGAACATTGAGATCCATGGAGGGAGATGGTGATTTTTACTTACTCCTTGAGAGTATTGAAGAACCTTGGAGTACGTATGAGTTTGATCGTACCCGAATCCAACCGGGCCCTCGGCACTGATGCCCATAATGCACAAACTGGGATACCGATTGACACACAATAAGTTGTGTTGGAACTGTTATGATATAGAAAATAATTGGGTTACTTCTTCTCAGAATTCATGCTGGTTCAAATAAGACTGATGGCTTGGGGATCGGTTCTCCCAAGTACACAACATATGGAACCCTCTGACTGGCTGAGACCTGATGACTAGTGACTTTTCGAATCATAGTGACTCGAAAGCCCATAGTACGTGATAGGGAGTATTAACTCAGTATTCCATGGTGGGGAGGGGCCATGGTAAATAATGGGTAGGATTACCTTAGTAGTCCATGGTGGGGAGTGACTATGTGTGACCTGATTGACCCATAGTACACAATGGGGAGGAGTACCTCAGCAGTTCAAGGTTAGAGGGAAGAACCTTTGTGTGATGTGGTAGGCCCACTGTACTCGATAGAGGATGAGTTATCCAGGAGTCAAGGTGTTCGATATTGTGACTGGGGATGTTACCTGTTACTATCCATAGAGAATCGTGTGGATCTCTATCAGCTTTAATAGTGATCCTATGTGGGTCTGCATCATAACCCTATTTTTTCTTAGTTTTATACCTGGTTTCATCTGAGATACTAATTGAGATGTGTCTTTTCCCATGTTATATGTGATTTAGATAATGATTTGTGGTTTTTCTTTGTGGAGTTCAAGGATACCTACGGGATCTTGGGGTCCCTACTGAGTATCATTATACTCACCCCTACATAGGCTTCCCCCACACCTTGTTGTGTCATGTGCATATGATGAACAGTATTGATCAAGGATGAGGGAGATAGGACATCATTGTACTTAGAGTTAGACCATTTGGTGTGTTTTAATTAGGGAATACTACTTGTGAGCTGTACCTACCCTTCAGGTAGGATTCTCAGAGGACAACCTCGGAGTTGTTTTTCATTTTTTAGTTGTATTGTACTTTTCAGTTGTACATCTACATTTCCAGTTTGGCTTTTATTCCGGCCCCTTTTACTTTCAGAACACATGTACAACATCATTATACTTCATAGTTTCTTCCTGTTGTGTTCTCGGATTGTGTGTTTGTACAGGTTTAAAGGAAATGCCTCCACGTTTTAGGGGATATTCTTTTTGGTTCTAGTTGCCATACCCTAGCCTATAGAACGCAGGCTTGGGCCATTCATGGCACATGGCATAGGGGATGGGTCGTGACAATTTATTTTCATCCATGTCAGGATTTTAAGAAGTGATGATATTGGAAATTGAAAAAATGTACATTTATTTAACATGAATAAGTGAACATCAATATTTTTGTGGTGGTATACTAGTACAATTACAATGTGAATTACTATTGATAAACTAAATGTGTTTAGGATATGATAGTAAAGTGGGATGTAAATAGTTAGATTAGTAACCATATAATACTAAGTGTAATATTATCCTAAAAGGGTTTAAAATGTAGTGGTAATCAAAAATATATATTGTTACATTAATGCAAAGAATAAATTTGATGAAGAGTGTTCTGTGGATGATGATGAAGAAAATATGAATAGATCATTATAAACAACATAATTACTAAATTTAATATTTTATGTTATGATGTTAATGATTTTTAAAATGTTAAATGATTTTAATAATTAGGAATATAATTCCTAAATATCAGCATTATTAAAATTATCTTAATTAATCTATGTTTTTCAACATAGTGTTTGTGTGAGAGATATATCAGATTGTCTTATTGAGATGTGATAGTAATTAAAAATGTTGTAAAGAGTTAACATAACCCCGAAATTTTAAGCATACATAAGTCTGGTATTTTGGATTATTATATATAATATAAAAAACAACCACTTATTTTGGGTTAAATGTGTATTGAAAAAAATGTTTTTATGGTAGGAAATTGTATCAGAATAATATTAAATCTTCACATTATTACTCATTCTAGTTAATTAATTAATTATATATATATATATATATGTTGATATACATTTCATACAATGTAATGATAATTAACATCTCAATTTATGAATTTGAGTTATCCCTAATCGACATTTATCAGGAAGGAATATAATTTATAATTAAATAATAAGGTTAATGTGACTTTATTTAATTTATTGTGATATAGAATATAATTTTGATCCACAAAAAGAATAACATGATACATATGAACCATATGAACAAATATATATACCATATGGAGTGTAGTTCAAATTTATTTTTTATACTAGCAGTTCGTAGATCATATTTGAGTCAATATTACCTAAGGATAGATTGATTCCTAGAATGATAAACTCTATAAATTTATACCATAATTACATTAGTCAAAAAGTTCGCTTGGGTAATACATGGGTGTTATGGTGTGCTGTTGACCATTTTTTCAATTACTAATTAAATGAGATAAAATTGTCTTCTCATACGATGAGTATGATATCTAGTCGCTTGATTGAGAGAGATTTAGGATGTGTGTGGTAACACCTAAATATATTTTATATATCTAGATAAGAGACATGTGATGTGATTATCAATAGGAATGAATGAAAGGTGATTAATTCCTTGAAAAAATCAACATATAGTCTATAAATCATGAATATTTAAGTTTGTTATATGAGATTGAAATGATATGTGTTCCAAGGTGACTTGAAGTCTTAGACACACAGAAATTATGAGAATTTATTTTTTCATATGTATAAAATTGTGACATAGTTATAGAGATATATGTGATTAATGGAGACCATGTCATATCCCATTATAGATTTAGTAGTACCAATGATTCTCTTGAGGATACTCTTTACATATGTTTATTAATGTGAAGATTCATAATTTTTTAAACACAATAAAAGAATACGTGGTACCATTTTATTTCATAGAATGGGGAATGAATTTAAATCTTAATGATGCTCTATTGTTTTTTGAGATTACTCCAAAAGTGTTTTGGTTAGGTGATCACACCTTCTTTCATATAATGTTATACAAGGTGAGGTAAATGATAGATTTTTAAATGTGCGTGGGAATATATCCCAAAGTGTATTGGATATAAATTTACAGGATATTATATATGATACAATATATGGTGAAATGACACAAAATAATATAATTTGTAGTCCATGTTGGACATTGAAGGATATATATTCCCAAAATTATTATGTTTGTGAATCATATCACTATAATACCTATATGAGTTATACAGTATAATATTGTAATCAGGATTCATGTTTGAAATAATATTTCATCCATTCCCTTAATTTAATCTAATGAATAATAGAATATGATGTTAGTTATTATTTGAATTCAAAAAACTCACTTAATGATATCATTTATTAATAAGTTATATAAGATGTAATGAATGTGTGATATTTACATTGTTATGATGAATTCCTAACTTGATAAAGCACTAACTCATGTGTTGAATATTCATGAGTTAATTCATTAAATATTTGAAGATATTTATCAAGGGATTTATATAGACCATTTCCATACAATAATAGTGTGTGTGTGTGTTTGTGCAATCATGATGCCAAATTGAAACTCCCATCACCCAAAAACCAATTAATACTATTTTTGGAATAGTGGATCTAGTAGGATATAGACAATGGAAATATCTCATCCATATAATGGATTATTTTGATAAAAACTATGAATAACCATATATATAGGATGTTCTTTGTATTTAATTATTGTTATATTTAACTTGAATATTAGGAAAATATCAAAGGCCACAAATTCATTTTATTGTCTGATATGTTTTATAATAGTTTAATTTATTTTTACTATGTTTTAGCTTATCTTGCATGGGAGACCATATGTGAAGGATATTAATCACTTATACTTCATTTTATAATAATCATTAAACCTTAATTAAACCATTATCTAGTAACATACCAAGTCTCTCAAATGATCTAGTGAAAATATACAGACATGAATGAATAATGTGTAATAAAAACTCTTTAGATATATATATATATCAAATCAATCATTTTTTGTTGCAGGTGTCATCATTAAATATTCTCAATTTATAATTAATTTATTTATATATAATTAACTCATCAATAAATAACCATAAACACAGACATAATCAGGATGTTCTATTCATATCAAGGGGTTTGAAATATCTACTTATGTTAAAAGAATATAAGCTATAAATTCATTCCCTTATTATACATTAATGAAATATCAGTGATGATGCACCCAACTCACCCAACATATCCATGAATATATTTCATAACTGTTTATGGGAATACAGAAAATATTATGACTCATGACATGATTTAATAATAGTAAAAAAGTGTAATAATCATTAAACATTTTCACAGTTAGTAACATCCAAAGAAACATACAATTTTGGATTTCCTAATGGTATGTAATCTTATCAAAATATTTATATCATGGATATTACCAAGAATATAGCTCATGAGAAGAAGTCCAAATTCCTTATCAGCCCACTAACCCTGATAGGATGTATCATTAGTTTCCCTTAAAATGATATCTTTTCACACATCATTTCACTATATGTATTTTTATTTTTTTATTATATTAATTAATTTTGAAGAAATTTGAATTTATATATGTTTTAGGCATGAGTGTTTCATTTTTCGAATACCTCCCATTTGGGACATGATTTTACTCACATGGTTTAAGATAAAACGTATGATAATTCTTATGAAGAAGAAATGATGTCGACATCATAGTTTATTTTGAACATGCGTGGTTTGATGATCATGGGTAGAGAATGGTTTGTATGAATAATAGGTGAAAAAATATAACATAACATCCATGGTATTTATTTGGAATAAATTTTTACCATTTTTAGGAGTAACCATATTGGGAAAATATTCATACAAACATTGAAAGTGTGTCTTCGCCATATGGATCAATTTGAAAGGATATCAAAATGTTTAGAAAATTATGCGGCCTAACCATGCGAAAGGTCAATGATTTAATTTTTAGATTTCTCATTTTCCCTTAATGAAATATTTAACGTCTATTGCCCTCTCTTTCTCTTCCCTTTAATATGACTCAAACAAGGTACTCTTCAAGGGATCTTCCCCTCCCCCCTTGGGTACCATCAAGCTTTTATTCCTTTAATTTTCTGGTCGACTCCCTAGTAAGAACCTTATTCTTACTTATCACTTCCCCCTCCTACCTTCTCCTTCAGTTTTCCTATATCCTGATAACCCCATGACGAAAAAGGGTTTTTATGTTTTGGGATAGCCTAACCATGTCTGTTTTTATTTCATAGGGAATGAGTATGACCCCTTGATGATTGTTTAATCATTTTTACTCATATGATTTTCCTTGCAGAGTAAATATTGTTGAATCATGGTTGTTTTTGGTGTGTTCCCATTATTTGGAATTTTGATTGATATTTTTCATTTCAAAATTCATTTTTATCAAAATTATTCATATGTTTGAGCGTTAAAAAGGATTTCACTAGGGTATAAATTGGGGGTTTAATGGGAATAAATATTATTCATTTCATTTCAAGTTATAATTGTAATGAAAATTATTAATAAATGAAGGAAATTTCTATTTTAAATAATTATGGGTGTTTGATGAACACTGAACATATTTGAGTCATGATATTATTACAAAGTTATATTTTGAACAATTGGGAGTTCTCAAATGAAAAATATAGTATGTTTATAAAAAATTTTTCCGAAAAATTAATGAATTTTTTTCAAATGTTTTAGAAAAATATTTTAAAAGTATGATTTTGAGAAAGGGATTGAAATTTAATTTCAATCCAATAATGAATGGCATGGAATACATATTTCAATCAAATGTATTTATTAATTTTATTTATTGTCAATATATAATTTTAGACTTTTAAGAGATGTTTTGATAGTCTTGTAATGGTTATTGATGAATATGGGGTCAGATGAAACTTTGGTGAAGGAAATATTCATTGTGGTATGGAATACACAATGATGATTTTAGTGAATCAATTTTGAGTTTTTAACGAGGTAGAATTTAGTCTTAACAGGATTCTAGATCCTAATTTCAATTTAGTTTTTCCTTATATGAAATAGTGAAGAGGGATACCTTTTGGCCATGGCCATGGTAGACATATGTGAGAAAGAAAATGAAAATATGTGTGGGACCACGTCATAGTTATACCCATAATGAGATTTGAAATCCATATATGTGAAATTTGATTCTTGAAATGGATGTTTAGATAGTCATGATGGAATCATGTGAATTAAAAAATAATGAGGAAACATAATCTATGGTGACTAGATGTTAGTCTTATTATCAAGAATCTGGAAATGATGTTCTAACTATGAAAAATGGTGAGCCCAAAAATGATGTGGTACTACAAATAGTGTATGTGTTTATTGAAGAAAAGGGATAAGTGTTATTATATTTCTACAAAGAAAGTATAAATAATCAACAGTTCATAGATATAGGAATTTTAATGGGGTTTTTCTTTTAGATTCGTCACACCATGTTGTGGGGTCAATGAGAGAGTTTTTTTGAAATGTGTCAAAATCAATATGATAGAGATAGTTATGAAATTTTGGAGATCCAAAAGCTATCTATAAATTATTGATAAATTTTTTTAAATCATTATTAATATACAAATATCATTATTTGAAGGTATATGACCCTAAGGATATTTTCAAAGGTGAATAATTTGAATAGACATTATATTCATAATTTTAAATTCGAAATGTATTCTATTTTTGATGAGGAGATTCCTACAATGAAAAATAAAATGTATCACACATAGATCAAACTATGAGGACTAACTGAAAATTAATATTAAAAATATTAAGTTCAAATTGGATGTATATTGATGAAAAGTTTTAAAATAAGAACATGTGGTATATATTCATGAGGATCTTGAATTGAATAATTTAAGCATCATGGAAGTAAAAACTCTTTGATCAGTGTTAGATAAATTTTATAAAATATATATATGATAAAAATGTATGTCATATCAATATTTTTTTTCATTTAAAAGCAGCTTTTATAAGAGAGGAAGAGTTTTTTATCCATGATAAGTACTGAACTACACTTAATGTTTACTCACATAGTATTTAAGTAAGGGTTATTCTGAATATCAACACATCATTGATATGTGCTTCTCGGAGTATCCGTTTAATGGTTAAACAAGTAAAATTAGTTCTATTGAGATCATTACATATTTTTGTTTGGTTAAATGTGAAAACATTAATCATGGTTTCTTTTCAATTGTTCAAAAAATATACCATTTAGACTAAAGAAATGGAAAACTTTTGTCACCCTCATTCACCCCTATTAGGGTGTATAGTGGGACAAAGATACAAAAAGTATTATCTATGAGAATATTACTTCTTGAATATTTTTATATAATGGTTTATTATAAACGATATTGTTAACAATAGGGTAATTACACTATATGATTGATGTAATTATCATATCTGAAAAAATATAATGATATGTCATCTCAAATCTATTGGTATTCATCTAACTTGGACTATAGCAATTGTGATACCAGAAATTGACCTGATAAGATGTTAAATGTGGGAAGATAAAAAAATATTTATTAATAATATTTACAAGGATCATAATGATTAAGCAGGATCACATTAAAGTACAAATTATTTGACGGTGATGGATTTATAAATAAATAAATACATTTGGGATGAAATTGAAAATATCATTGATGAGGACACCAAAGAGAATAAGTAAAAGATATATGTCTTAAAAATTTATGATTATCAGAATATTATTTAATATTAAAACATAGATAGTTTTTTTATCATGTTGAAAAAATATTAGTTCCATTCAGGGGAAAAGAAAACAATAAAAATATTATAGAACTGTTAAGAAAATTATCAGATGATTACCTCCAATGTCTATTCTAAAGGTATCATCACGTAAGGAAATTAAACTTGTTTAATCATATCATGATTAATGGAAACTAATATTGGTTGGTTATAAAAATATGGAAAACACTAAAAAATATTTTGATCAATCAACCAAATAAATGAATTTAATGCTACAGAGAAGTGGAAATTTCATGTTTCTAAAAATGTAATTGAAATTAGTGATGATTTTTATCACACATTGAAATAAAGTTTAACAGAGATAGATATATATTTAATGGATTCTACTGATAGATTATTTTCCGTAGATAAAATCTATACACAATGATGATACGTTTACAAAAATATTTAATGAATAATGTGATGGGTATGAGTATTCACCAAAATAAATGAAGATGTTTCTATATATAAGGATCCAAAATTTTGGAAATTATAGTGGAAATATATTTCATGGGATAGTGCATATATTTAATGAAGACGGTGATAATGAGGAATATTTATTGAATTATATTGAAATTGATTTTATTGTAAATATAAAATATTTTTTAGATGGAATATATGGATGAACTAAAAAATGAGGCTAAAGAAGATGGCCAACAAGAGGGAGTTTCTGATCTCTAAGTGGAGTTGTATTGAGATTTTGAATATATTTATTTAGAAAAGAATAATAATATGAATATTAATGGTTTTTAAAAGTATTCTTTGACATTTATTGATGGATTTAATGATTATATGACAATATTGATGGTGTTGCTGATGAATATGAAAATGATCTTGTAAAATATGATGAATCTATCAATTACATGAGGATGTTTGAATAAAAGTCTATAATCAATGATTATCATATCATATTAATCTAATTTAATGTTAAGAAGATTGAATCTCATAAAATATATTTATATATATTTATGAAGGAATATTGGAAAATAAATCAAATGAGTTTGTTCAAGGAATAAGATTCAAATTGGGATGCTCTTAGATGAATATTTGAAATAAAGTGTTTGATGAGTTATGTGAAATTTTGCAGAAATGTTGTGTTCTCAAAATCCAAGTAATATGAGAAATTGGTATTTATTTTTATGATGATGTAACAAAGAAATTGTTTGTGAACATGAATAACACAATGTAAATGTTCAAGGGAAAACGTTCTCAACCCAAAGAACCTTTTCATCAATTAAGAGATTATTAAAAATATATAGATATGTGGATAAGAGAAGACAACGTAAACATTCTGTTTATGAAAATTTAATTATGTGGTTTTCTTGTCCACATAATTTCCTATTATGGTTAAATTTAATTCTATCATATAGCATAAGATATTGGATTATAGTTTATAATTGTGGGATGATACTCTTCATATTAGGAAAGAAATAATTTTTTTGGATACTATATTAGTTATTCATACATTTTATACAAATAAATTAGTTATTGGAAAATAATTGTAAATTATTCATATAAAACACATTATAGTATGTATAATGAAATATAAATTTCATCCATTGAAAAGTATATTTTTTCTCTTATATAAAAAGATTTATATTTTATTCCTCATTTTAAAAATAGTTGTAAGAATCCAATAATGGGTTATGTCTATTCAGACATTTCATTAAAGGATAAAATATATTGAAAATGAAAACATCAAAGAATTTTTTTTAAGGTAACTAAGAATAACATCAAATATATTTTTGATTTGGATTATGATTCTCATATAAAAATTTATAAGAATGTAGTGAATAATTTTACTGTCAGTGTAGATGGAAGTATGTAGTTTATAAAATATGACAGTTAAAGATAAATGGAAGTTGGGAGAATCATATGTTTAGAGATCATTTTAGACACACGAATATAATCGTTTTCAATAGTTAATGTAACTAATTATTATGTGTTAGTTAAATACATGTCTCATATTTAAAGGCTCCAATTATAATGTTGGGATTTTGGAACAATAGAAAAATTGAAGATTAATTAATTAAAGGATGAAAACTAAATTGATATTTTCATCATGTTGATACAAAGGAATAAAACTCCTATTGAAATTGAAATAAGAAATCATATTTTGGATTAAAAAACTAGAAAAATAAATAAATAAGTATGGATAACATATCAATATTTAATGTAACAGTGGATATTCTTACTTTAATGAAAGTCCAAGGAATGATTTTTAACTCCATATTTTGTGGAAAAATGGTTTGAAATTCATATCCTCAAAACTATAAGAGAGTATTATGTTTCCATTATTTGATTCACACTTGTGTTTGGGTTGATTAATTAGTAATGAACCTATGATAATAAGTACTTTATATTTTTTGTACATGATAGGATGTTCTATGTTCATACAATTGAAAAACAAAATTTCTAGACTTCAAAAAGTGGTTTCAAATAAGATAAAAAATAAAATTCGAAGTTATTTAAAAATTATATATATAATAATAATGAATTGGATATTAATATAATAAAGATGAAAAATATCTTAAAAAAAATGGTATCAAACATTATTTTCATTCCATGATAACCCCTCAAGAATACATATTTATGGAAATAAGGAATCACATGGTCACCAATAGGGGAAAACATTATTGTTAGTTATTGAAAGATCTTGTGAATACTAGAAATATGTTACTGAAGTGGTTATATATATATATTCAAAATATATAATTAATCATTTCAGGAGAGAAGATGCCATATAAAATGTAGAATGGAAGTAAAAAATCATTGAAGTATCGCAAAATATTTTTACGAATGTTTTTCATCTAAAATAAATAAGGAAATCAACGGATGTATAGTGATGAAACATTTGATCATATCTTCTTAGGATAATACTCAAATATCATGTGTTAAACATGTTTTAATAAATTTATCAAAAAAATGTTTTCGAGTATTGATGTAAATGTTTTGGTAATTAATGAAAATTAAATTATGGATACTATCTTTTGGATGAATTATTTAATAAAATTGAAGACAAAACTACATATTAAGGGAAAATATAGAAATTATGATTAATAATGATTCATAAAACGAATCTATAAAATTGAAAATTTAAGAGTTGATCCATCCTGTAACTCATTCATGAAATAATTGAGTTGATGATTATCTATGAAATATCATTGGAAAAAAAATTCTCCAAATCATACATGATGGATGAAAAAGACTACACTATAGTACTCAATTATCAGAGATTTAACCTACATCATTTGAAAAAGTAACAGTGGATCAGTTAATGGTGGAATCCAAGAATTTAGAAATGGGTTGAATTGAAAAAATGCTGGCATGTAAGCTTGTTTAATGACTAGAAAAATATAATGTAACTATTACAAAGTTTATTTGAATGAAAAAACTATATGAAAATTTAAAGGTTATTCATAATAAAGATACATTGGTTTACAAATTATATTCCCATTTTGATTGAATTGAATTTATGAAACATTTTCTATGTTAGAATGTATGGCGTCTATTTGTCTCTTCTTAGTTGTGGATGTTCAAATAAAAGACAACGTGTCTCAGTGGGATGTGAAGATAAAATTTCTGGATGGATTTTTAAATGAATAGTTATAAATTGAACAATTTTTTTGGATTTGTTATTGGAAATAATGATTATAAAATGATTTGGTTGAGAAATTATTTTTATGTCCAAAATAATACACCTCATTATTTGTATGCAAGTATATATTTCTTTCTATCGAATATGGAGTTCATAAAATGGTTGATTTGATCATAACCTCTATATTAATGTTTTAAAATTACAAAAGTTTATTTTTTTTCTATATGATTATGATATCATTTTTTATGGTAGGATGTATAATTTTGTTAATAATTTGAACAATTTTTGAGTTCAAGATTTTACATGGTAATTATAATTTAACATTCATATTATATATGGTTCCAAGTTTATCTATATAAAGGAAAGAGAATCATATCATAAATACAGAATGAAAAATAAGACTTCATTAAAATCAAAATGAAGTAGTTGAAGACTATTTCCTCTATTTTTGTTGATGGAACAAAATTTGATTCACTTTAATAGAGTCAGGTGGGAGAATAATTTTAGTGTTATGGTGTTAAAATAGTGAAAAATTATTGGTAATAACCGTGAGATAAAAAAACACATTAAATAAATTTCAATAAATATTTCAAACATGGTCACTTATATTGGAAGAAATTTATATACTTTTTATTTTTTTTTAATTTAATTGAGGATATGGTAAATAAATTCTAGCAATAATTCTTAAATTCTAAAAATAAAACCCATGTAAATCAAATAATGACATCATGAATTAAAAAATTGAATTTTTTACCTCTCAAGCAGGAAAATTTAGTTAGTCCAAATAGGTTAAAGTGGAATAGTTCTATATATTTACATGAGGAAACAATATTATTGGAATAGAAATAAGGTTTATGTTACATTCCATGTTTGCGTAGATTTCAAACTATTTTATCCATATAATACAATTCTAGTAAATTTCAATCTATTATGTTATATTTATGCTTGAAAAGAGATTGAATATTATTATGGAATAGGCATAAGTACCCCTAATTGGAAATATTATATTGGTTTATTTAAAACATAACATATTTACATTAAATTTATTTTAAATCTATAATATAAATATTTTTAAAATAGGATATAGTAAACAAAATCATTCCTTTATAATAAGAAATTTACCAAAATCATTTTTAAATTACATTTTGAATCTACAATTACATAATTTAATAATACTCATTAAATTATAATTCATGAATTTTGTAAATTACAATTCTTTAATTAAATAATATTTGGATAAACTAGTCACCCTATTGATAATAATTTTTCCTTCTTAGTCATCTCCAAATTTGACCTGAACTCCATAAATGTTTTCAGGGTTGTTGAATTTGTGAGGATCCATACAAATGATCCTCGATCACACACATTCCATATACCAATTATATTTTAATGGTATTCTATTCATTTATTTTCCCTAAAAAATATTAATCAATTAATGTTTTTGGTACTTCTATATTGCTTCCACATAAGTTATCTAATAATGATTTTGGAATCAAACATGTTTTGAAAAAAAAATCAATTATAAATATGATCGGAGTGATGAATGATTTTAGAACACCTTAACTAAATTTTTTATAATTTTATTCACAGAAAAATGAATGACATTCATAAAATAATAAACCATTTAATTTAAAAAAATAAATATAATGAAAAATATTACCACTTTTAAAAACTAGAATGTTTTTTAAAACTGAAACAATAGTGATTTTTAACCTATTTTTGAGAACAAAATATTTTATTAAAATTTCATCACATAGGTAAAATGAGAATGTTATTTATTGATTTAATTATTTTAAAATTTAAAATTCTAAACACTTGGATATCATTTCAATTTTTACACCAAATAATTTTTATCATTTAGAAATTTATCATTTCCAAAAAAACAACATGATTCAGATTATGTTCATGGTCATTAACATTGTATAGGAGAACACAAAAACCAAATTGAATTTTATCGATAGAATAAAAAATATCATTATAAAATAACTAATATGTAGAACAATAAGAAATAGAATATAAATAATTTACATCATCCCTTACCATGAAATTGTCCATGAGACACTTATGACATTCATATATTGATTCATATATCTAAATTGAGTCCTCATTTTCACTCCATGTTAAGAAAGTTTGTTATATCTTTCCATGATTATTATTTTTGGACATTTTTTCAAGGTAATATCTATATTGATGTGGAACTTCTATTTAAATATGAAGTAAAATTCATTACTTAATTTTCATTTTTTAAGTATTCGGTAGATTTTTTTCTTGTATAGTTAACTTCATATACTTTTGTAAATATGAGTAATATTAGATTCAATTTCAGATGAGTCATTGTTGATTTATTTTAATGAAATTTTCATTTTATTTTCATTGAACTACTTATCTTCTTTTAGGCATACAATATGACATAATCTCATATGTCATGAGATGTCGAATGAATTCCTCAAACAAAATTTTATTCACAAGTTTTCTTCTTAGATCACAGTATCATTAGGTTCTCGATTTCATGTGAAACCAAAAAGACATTCTTGACTACTGTTTCGGTATAAATAGAATGTCCTATATATTTTTTACCCTTAAAAACATTCATAAATTGAATATAATTTTTAATAATAGATTAAATAGGGTGTATAGAGAGACACTCAAAGTCTTTTCTAAAAATATCAAATCATATATCATTGAAATTATTTTTCCCTTTTTGAATTAACTCTACAATTTTACAAATTTCATGCGTTGTTTTTCTTTAAGAAATATGAATAAGTTTTATTATAAAAGAAAAAATTCAAGGAATTCATATCTTTGAAATATAAATAAAAATCAAAAATATAATCAAGGATCCATTTATCTTCTATTTTAGTTGATACAATATAACATTTAATAACAATTCATCATATGGGATAACCAATAGATATTGGAGAAGTATACATTTCTATTTTCCAAAAACTATAATTATCACCCAAATAAATGGATAGGGAGCCAAATAGTGTCCCTTCGAGGAACCATGAATTTAATTAAAATCAATATTGAAAAAAAACTATTAATTAAAAATAAAATATATAAAAACAATTATTAAAATTTAAGAACCCCTTTGATGCCAAATGTAGGTCGGAGTTGAGTAAAATGGATATAGGGGGCACCTTTAAAAAATAAAAGGGAAAACCCAATGTTTAAAGAATATATTTATAATATTGATGAAAATTAAACCAATTTAATATAATGTAAACATTTTTGAAGGGAAAAAAAGAATCTAATATATTAATAAAAAAATAACAAAATAAATTGGATTCGAAAACTGAATAATCTACTAAGAGTTAATTAATGGATTAAAAATGAATAATTAAATTAATATAGTGATAAATATATTAAATTATAAATGTATATATGGCCGAATATTTTGAAAGGATGTTTTAAATAGTTATAAACCATCCCCTATGTCTACCACCATTGTTTCTTTTGTATTAAATATTAGTGTGTTGGGTGTAATGGTAGCCAATATACAAAATCATTCCACTGATTTTTAGGTTATATCAATATATTAGACTGATAATAGACATTTCATCATTTGATGTGAAATATATAAACCTCAAAAAGAAAATTTGATTTGTTTTTAAGGAAAATATCATGAAAAATAATGTCCCTCACCATAATGGTATTGAGCACCAAAATTAGAATAAATAGGAAGAGGAGAAGAATTTTTGGAAGAAATCACATTTAATATTGGTCTCCATTTTCTCAAAATAAATGTTTAATATTTGGTTTTAATAAGAATTATATAAGAGGTATAAAATATATTACAATTTATCCACACTCTATAATTAATAAGGGAGGATTTTTAAATGAGATCATTTAAAGAGTGTCATAGGTATTTTAGAAAATTTGGGATGGGGAGTGAAAGAGGAGGAAAGTTTCTACGGCACCCAAGGCCTCAATTTTTAAGATCCAAATTCATATATAATGTTATATAATTCATTAAGGGTATTAAATCCATTGAATTCCCAATAAGATGTATTTTGACTAAAATAAATGCTCGGTTTGATGTTGATGTTGCAAATCCACCAGTTACACGGTTGCCCAGTGGGTAGCTGATTGGATACTAGCTATTACATTAATTAATTTTTCTACCACCATATTGTTAGTTATCCTCCATTGGCTGGTTATTAAAGAGCTACTAATTTCACTAGTTTTTACAACATTATCATCTAGCTGATGATCATCCATTGGGTTTTTAGTGGGGTCATATTTATTTGGGGTTATACTGGCCATGCCATTGACTGGTCGGTGGCACTTCCTTTGGATGGATGATGTTGCATGTAGCCATTGAATTAATTGTATTACATTCGTCTCTCTTTAAATCAAATCCAAAGTAATCAAATTTAAAATAGCATAAAATAGATTTCTTATATTTCAACAGAACTAAAAAAAATGATTATTTTATCATACGGAAAAATATTTAGAAATATCACGTTTTCTAAATATTGATTTGGGAGAATGAAAACATGAAAAAAATAACTATTAGAAACAGTTATATTCATATAAAATCACTCATCTCATGTAATAGTAAGAAGAGAAATATTGTTTCTATTCCTATAAATGAATCATAATACATAGCTATTGAGAGTTATTGAACCAATGTTATATCGATTCAATATACTCCTCATAACATTTGGGTAACATATTATATTTTTCCTATCATGTGTGAAAAAACTTATATAATTATTATATCTAAATATTATATTCATTAATCTATCGCTAATCTCATTGAAATGAGAAAATATATTATATGATATATCTTTCAGAAATTTGATATTTTTATTGACTTAATTTTCACCAACATTTATTTTGGTGATATTTCACAAAAACACTTTGTCATGATCTATTTGAAATTACAAAAGGTGAGTTGGGTATTATTAGCATGTGATAAATATCTCATAATCATTAGGAATATATAACATTATTTAAAAAAATTCTATAAATATCATTTTCAAATTTTTTTCAAATAGAATATTTTCTGAAATTTTTATAATTTTAGAAAACTAACATGAGTATAATAATCAAAGAAAATCATTCATGTTTTGATAAAAACAAGTATATTAGGCTCTAGAATATATTCAGTTAGGGATATTATCCTAATTCTTTTATTTGGTTTTTAGACTTTCTACGTTATGGGAACAAGTAGTGGGCCTTTACTACACAACTCGTTTGACCCTATTGGGGAATAATATTTATTTTATTAATAAAATCAGTGATAAACAACAATTAATGACTGATTTCTCAAAAATATTTTCTATGTATTTTATTAATTTTTCATATTTCTGTTGATATTCCCCCTTTATCTCATCCGATGAAATTTTCAATGGGTAGTTAATATTGATAAAAATGAAATGATCCAAGAAGTGATATCATTTTTTAATTACTAAAAATTCTTAATTAGGATCATTTTATTTGATAACATGTACAACATGCATCACCAAGTGTGAATGGGATTATAAGATCCTTATATTTTATAATATATTTATTATTTTAAATAGATTAAATATATTCTATATATTTCAATGCATGAAATACTATGATTGAATCTATTACACACAAGGGTGACCTTCTTCTATAGGTTTTATTAAATGAAATAGAGACCATCATTGATAGCTTGGGTTACACAAATGACTGTGTTTTAACCGAACAACAATATACTATTAATTTGTTTTTATATAAAATAATAAAATATAACCTAGTCATTTATCTATTAGTTATGAATAATATTAACAAAATTATGAAAATATATGGTTTACCCAAATATAAAATTAATTCAATGGTTTCAAATTGACTTGAAATTAATATTAGTACACATTAAATATAATAAAATAGTTTTATGGACAAATATTATTATGATCATAAAGATATTAGACATTAAGAGATTAAAATAATTAAAACTATTGAGTTATATTAATGTAATATATATATATATATTATTCTATTTAATAATTTTGATATCAAATCAACATATTTGAGAATCATAAGATAATAACAACCTAATTTTACACAAAAAATCAATATTTTTATTAAGGTAATTTTTCCACCATTTAATGAAGACTTATATTAAATCCAATTTTTGGTAATTTTATTAAATTACTATATGAAAATAAAATCATATAAAAATGGAACGATTAAAATAGGTTAGGTGAATTGTTAGTATTTTTCTACGAAGTTTCATTTTATAATGTGGAGTGAAAAATACTGAATTTTAGTTCCAAAATATTTTTCATATATTTGTTATATATGGTTAAATTATATTTCAAATAGTATTTTAAATTATTTATAATGTTAAATTACATAAAATATATTAAATTATTCTAATTTTGAAAATTTTAATAAATTTCACACAGAAATTTGCTATAAAAACATAGAAAACATTAGGACATTTATTTATTAAAACCCACATTGTCATCCCATCTACAAGATTAAATTTAAAATTTATTCATCCAATTATGTTATATGAATTTAGAAAAATATTCAAAATTAGAAATATTAATTACACATAATAGCTATTAATTCCAACATAGGGTTTTAACAAAAAAATTAGTGATAATAATTAATATTTATTATAGTAATTGAGGTAAAATTAATCATAATAAGGGACTAAAATTAAATCTTATGGGCCCCAATGACTCATACACATTCCCAAAATATATTTTATTTAGATATATTCCCATGTCTCTAAATTTTATCTCAATGGGTGACAATTTTCATTGTAAAAACATGGATGGAATTCAATTTCCAAAAATTTACAAGAGTGTCACTCCTCCTCCACTATAAAATTCCTCTTCTCCCCCCACTTCCTCACACCTTTCAAATAACCTCATATCAACAAATATAAAGAAAATTAAATCCAAAAAAATCCATCCTATTATCCTAGATGTCACCTTTTTCAATACATCTATCCAAGGAAGCACTTTGGTGAAAACCAAAAAGAGATACACAAATAATAGTAAACATTCTTCCATGTGTTCTTTTTTTCCACAACCCCTAATCAATAATTATACCATTAATTGATAATAACACCAATATATTTAATATACTATTATGTTGTAATTTTATGTTTTTGATATAAACTTACCCACAATACCATCTAATGTGTAACAAACATAATGCTTATTTGTATAGATAACTACCACCTAATTAAATGATGATTGTTCATTTTATCTATTCCCGCTTCTCAGGGTGGGAACTATGATGGAATATATATATATATAATATTATATTTACCATTAATTTATTCTTCTTTATTTATTTTATCAGACATGCCTCTATACATTATAATTTCTGTAAATACGATAACATCGTTTGTGGAAGGGTGGATTGATATTTCCACAAAGTCATGTGATTTGTTTAAACTATATATGGAATTAATTAAGTATTATTTTTATAAAACTATTAAACATTTATAAAATATATTTGACACTAAAATTATAATTTTCATATTTATCATTTACTTTTCATTGTTTTAATATGACATAGTGTTGAATGTAGCATTTGTGCGTGCGTACGACATACCATTTACATGAATGGTTCATTTCATTTCATTTTTTAAAACATTATATATTATTATTAAAAAATATATAATTATTATATATAATAATTATGGCATGTTTATGAATATTTTTCTGTTTAAATAATGATTTAATTAATAGTAACAACAAATAACAAGTCAATACTTACTTGAGAAACGAGGCAGTTGACACCGAAAATAGTCAAAATAAAGAATTCTTATTAACAAATAGGTAATTAGATATTAATATAAGGTTATATATTAAATTAAATATATATTTATTGTTTTATAATAATTTAATCGAATTTATAATCTCATTATAATGGAGGTTAATGTATGTCCACAGGAAAGTAAATGAATGTTATGGGATTGTTGTCCCACTTTTCATTCCATGTGGCATGCTCCTTTAACAAAACATACATATTTTATATTATATACCTAAAAACACAATTGATATATGATATCTTAAAATCATTAATAATCATGGTATTTAAATTCAAAATTTACACATTATTACTTTAGTGTCTTCTAATTCACATGTTACATCATTTGTAAGGGATTATCATCTTTGTTTTTACATCGGCGATATAAATGTCATGTTCACCACATACATCATCTGCGTAGAGTATCTACTATACAATTTGATATATTATATCATGAATTATTTTATCATCATTTTAGTAAACCTTTAAATTATTATTATTCATTCATGAGGCTTATTATTTTAAATGTCTTCATATCGTATGAGAAACTTTGGGAGGATGAAATATTATTTTACAATGGAATAATTTTAATTATCATTAAATGGTATTTCTAATGGAGTAAATTATATGAAATTTTTTCAATAAATCCATTTATTTTTATATCTATGTGCATTCATGACCTTTTTAAATAAATAGTTCATTTTTTCCAATCCTTGGTACAAAAAATTGTTTCAGAAAATGATTTTTAGAGATACCAACTTCATTTATCTCTTTAGTAGGAGAACCTATTTTCTTATAACAACCATGTTATATTAAAATGTTTTCAAAAGGATTTTTATCATTTTCAAAATGATATAATAAATAAAACTTTATCTTTTTTTCTTGTACAAATTTTTTCAATGATATATTCTTATCACATTTCGATCAATGCAATTTTCAAACATTTTATTTGGATAAAGGAATGTTCCTTTACCTTGTATTGTATATATGGATTTACCAACAGTATTTTCATTATTGATTCGTTCTCATCACTAAAAGGTTACATTTCAATGATGACTTTATCAAAAAAAATTTCATAGATGAGGTTTTTCAAAAGGGTTTTAAAAATACATGTTTATTTTTCGTAATAATATTTTCAGAAGTTCATTTTATAATATTTCCATTCATCAATGATAAAAACCCTTTATTTAAAACAACATGGAAAATATTTTATTGATAACATACTAATTATATCTCTTTATGGTTTATTAATCTTTACACTAAGGATATAATCGACATTCACTTCCTTGATTCTTTTTAGGCCCCTTAAAATATGCAATTCCCAATAACGATTGGAAATTGAATTTCACAAAATTATCCATGTCAAATATCATGGATATGTTTATTTCCTTAACAATATACCATTTTCATTCAACATTTACTATGTAATTTATTTTTCTATTTTGGGAAATATTGATAAATTCATATCCTTTAATCAATAGTGATATTTGATATGGCATTGTTTTAATTGATACGAGGAATTCTAGGGACATGTATGACATTGGATGGGGTATATTTAAGGAGAGTACTATGAGATTTAGAATAGTTAATACAAGAAATTATACAAATAGGTAGTTTCATGAGATTAAATAAGTTGGAGATAAATCCATAGAGTTGATTCCTTATATAATATATGGTTTTCTACATGATATGATGAACTGTCTTGTGAATGCTCTTGACAATACTGGTTCCATGTGCCTTGGAGACCTGGAATCCAATAAATTATGCATTTCCATCATTTGGTTTCAGTCTTTATTAATATAATATATTTTTTATTGAAATATCTATGGGTATAATTTATTTTTTTCATTGGTTAAATGAAATCTATTTTCAAATTCATACACATCCATATTGATTTTTCCATTTCCAGTTTTTTTAATGTATTATTTTTTAGTTACATATCGTTCCATATTATTTTCTCAGTTCTTTTTCAGTTATTGAGTACATGGATTTTTTCTTAGTAATATAACTTTCATCATGATTATTCATGTTGATTTTTTTATCCTTCAATTTTAGATTACCCATACTAAAAATTCGATCTCACAATTATTATGTTTCTCTTCTCTATAATCCAAGAAGCATACTATCAATGATATGTAAGGATATACTAGCCAGAAAAATTTTTTTATACTCAAAGTTATTTTGAAAAAAATATTTGTGTTTCAGTTAGTGTATTGATTGGTAATACAAGACTTGTGTATGTATCTATATTACCATGAGTACTTAACAATTCGGCCGTTGGGGATATCATTCACTTGTATCCTATATCATGTAATTGATAGCAAATATCGTCTCTAGTCCTGATGGTGTAGGGTCAATACTATTAGTATCTGGGAATGTTTACTAGCATACACTGAACTAGATTTAAAAAATCATATATTAGAGAACATAACCCTAAGGTAGAATTTGAGGATAATTATAGAAAAATATCCTATAATTTTGATAAGGTATATATTATGTGTGTATTCCTAGAAATAGATCCATTTTTGAGAACTAAATGTTGGTGAGGTCCTTGAATAGATGTACCTAGTGTTAACTAATACGATATGGTACATCTGGCATGACTCAGCATAACCTGGTACATGGAAATGGCCTTACTATGTACCTGGTTTGACACTCCCTATGAATACCCTTAGAAATAATTTACATTTTGGTTAAAAACCATTGTGAAGAACATAATCATATGGTTAAAATAAATAACATATTTAAATCCTACTGTTTTTAGATATTAAAAAGTTTTTCATGATTTAGAAATCCTAAAAATAATATTATGGATAATCCTCTGTCTATGGAGTGGCCTTTGTGGATGTAATATGGTTGAAGTACATGTGAGTTGATGTTCTATTGAAAACCATAGTTAAAATTATATTTAGTGATTAAAAATATTTCATGGATATCCATCATATTAAGTATGTAAATTGTAATAATATGTGTTTATCGAAGGACAAACTATATGCCATGTGATAAACAATCATGTTCGAAAAGGACGTATGTTTTGAACCCATGACAGAAGGATGATAAGGGTTTAATGCAAACCACTGACCAATGCCTTGTACTTGTCAATATTTTGTTATGTATATTTGAATATTTTTTGGAATAGACATTAATAATGAATAAGTATTGTTACAATTTTGGTTTTGAAATTAATGTGTCAACTAGATTGAATTTGGAAAATAGTTAGAGATAAATAGTTAGACTTGTTACTATTTTAAGAGCCTTAAGGTACTTTTTAAAATTTATTTTTGTACATTAGGAATCAAAGCTAATATTAACATATTCACATCATAGTGTAAGGGATGAATTATATTTTTATCTAAACCCAACCAAATGAAAAAAAAATTCTTACTAAATATATATCAATAAAGTTAGTATACAAATGATGTAAATGAATTAAGAAAAAATTATTAAAAATGACTTAGAAAAAAATATTCATTCTTAATACCTTATATTATTGTAAATCGATGGCCTTCTAAATCATCACAGATTTATGTTTTTGAGTCCTTCAAAATTCCATAGGTCATTCACTTGTTTATGATTGATAAACCTTGCCACTCCCTATAAATAGTTATGGGCATCCTCTAGGAATTTATCTCTACCTTCCACTAATGATCTTTTACATAGATTCCCAGTTATATGTCATTCTATATTACCAATGTATGAACGATTCTTGTTTTTCTAGACGATTTCTTAGTAATCCTTAGCACGATGAGATATTTGAATCATTGAAAATATCGAACAATATATCACTTTGATTGATTTTAATTTGGGCGGATGAAATTCAATTAAGGTGGGGAGAAAGTAATTCCCAAAAATTCAAAATTAGGAACATTGTATTCAATAACGTGTAGGAAACACATGATGAAGTGTGTAACGGAATATAAAATTCTGATAATTTATAAGAAAATTACTATTTAGAATATATTTTATACATTCTTTATATATCAATGCATGAAAAATAGAGTTATCATTCAATACATTCAAGTGATACCATCTTAGATAGCTTTCATTACACACAAGAGGGACCTTCTTCGATATCTTGTGTCTTGTGTCGCATGTGAGACTGAGTTCTAACCGAACACCATTATATTATTAAAATATTATTATGTGTTAAATTATGTTATAAAATAATCATTAAATTATTATTTATGAATAGAAATAACAATTTATAAAAATATATGGTTTAAAAATATAAAAAATGTTTTAATGGTTTCAAATTAATAGTATATCAATATAAAATCCTATTAAATATAAAAAGAATATAATTGTAGAAAACTATTTCGATGCTCATAATGCTGTCATAACATAGAATATTAAATTAATTATAATTTGTGAGTGATATTAATTTAATATATATATATATATATAATATTAAATAAATTAATTCTTATATTTCAAAATTGTTTTAATATGAATAATATATGAAAATAACCAATTTTATTAATAAAACATATATTTTTACTAAGGGACTTTTACTACATTCTAATGGTGAAATATTTTAAATCTAATCTCTAATAATTTTTAAATATAATATGTTAATGTAAACATAATCATTGAATTTTATACCTAAATATTTTTTTGGAATAATTTTTAGTATTTCTCATTGAAGTTTCATTTTTTAATGAATACAATAAAAGAGATAATTTTATTTGAAAAATGACATTTCAACTAATTTATTTATATTGTTAAATTTTATTTTCAATCTAGTTTTTATTTTAATTTATGTAATTTTGTTAAAATTAATAAAATTTAATTAATTTAAATAAATATCACATAGATATTTAGTACAATAACCTAGAAAACATTCTAGTGTTTTTACATTGAAACATTGCATTGTTATCATATATTTAAGAATAAAATTAAAATATCTGACTCAAATTCTATGAATGGAATTTTGAAAAATGTTTTTTGTATTCTAAATCAGAATAATTTAAAATTTAAAACTTTTTAAGATTATTTTTTGACCAAATATAACAGTGGAATTAATTTAAATAAATTACAATGTATAAGGTAAAATTAATATTAATAAGGGACCAAAACATAATCTAGAGGAAAAAATTACCTAGATATATATCCATAATCTATTTTATGGAAATATTTATCCACTATATCACCTTTAATATACATTGGAACATAATGAGAGAAAATGTCCTTGAAATACATTGGGGTATTTCCTTTCCCAAAATATTCAAGAGCACCACTCCACCTCAATTATAATATGGCTTCCTCTACCCCCACATCCTCACACCACTGATGAAACATTTTCTCGACCATGATATACTAAAATAGCTCATAAAAATAACTCCCAAAATCCAAGAATCACCCCTTTCTAATAAATCCATCCATCTAATCCCATTCATGAAAACCAAATAGAGTTACCCAAATTCGAGTTTACATTCATCCATAAGTTATTTTATTTTATTTTCATTATCCACCTGGTAAAATATTCTTAATATGTGATTATTTTAAAAAAAAAATTCTTAATATAATAGGATACTGTTATTTTATGGTTTCTAAATATACACACAGATCCACCTAATGTGAAATGAACATAATGTTTATGTGTATGGTAAAGTGCCCCTTCACAAAATGATTATTGTTCAAGTTTCCATTAGCACCCCCATGGTAGGAATTATGATGGAAACTCTGCCTTTATATAATATAAATTATGTATATTATGTATTAGTTTTTTTTAGTCTTTTTATAGCACAAAACATTATACTTTTCATTTTCTGTAAATATGATAACAGCATTTTTTGAAGTATGGACTACGACCTCCCCACATCGATGTGATTCGTTCACATGATACATGGAACATAATAAGGATGATTATAATAAAACTATTATAAAAATAAGAAATATATATGTTATAATAATTATTCTATACATATTTTCATTTGAATTTAATTATTTTATGTTAAGGAGAATTAAAAGTAGCATTCATGCGTGCGTACGACATGTTGACTCCATGAACTATGTATTTCATATCATATATCCAATCATGAACGATTACTAAAAATAATAATATAGTGATTATATATGACAATTATCTTATGGTCGAAATTTCGTAGATGATGAAATCAAGATATAATTAATAGTGACCATAAATAAAAAGTCAAAATGTACTTGACAAACATGGTAATTAACAACCAAAATAATTAAAATAATGACCGGTTGTTAAAAAATGGGTAATAAGATCTTAAAATAATAATATATATAAAATTATTATTATAAATATGGTTATAATATAATTTTTTTAACTTATTTTAACCCCTTATACAAGAGATTAATGGAATGTCACATAAAAGGAATCGCATGGTATGCGATTCTTGTCTCGATTTTCATTCTTTGAGGAATACACCATTAACACAACATACATACTTTATGTGGTGTACCTACTATCCAATTTGATATAGTATGTGTTGATTTATTTTATCTTCATGGTATTTAAATTATACATTTAATTATTATTAGTTTTGGGTATTCTAATTCATATGATACCATAGATGACAGAGATTTTCATCTGACTTTTTACTTTTATGAGTCAAATGTCATGTCCAAAAAATACTACTTTTGTGTTTTGTTTCTACTATCCTATTAGATATAGTATCTCTTGAATTATTTTATATTCATTGTAATTAATAATTCATTTGATATTATTACTTCATGAGGTTTATGATTTCAAATGATTCAATGTGGTTTGGGACACTTTGGAATAATTAATGATTATTTTTCACTTGAAAATTAATAATTATAATTCAATGGTCTCTCAAATAAAAGAAGGTTTATGTCCATTTTTCATTAAAAAAAATTTCATTTTTCTATCATCTGGTTTTTCTTAACCTTTTCTAATCAATAATACCATTTGCACACTCTTTGGTACATAAAATGCTTGTAATTATTTTATGAAGAAAAGTCTTTATTTATCTCCTTTTAAAGATTACCTATTTTCTTCTAGAAAACATGTTTTATTAAAATATTTTAATAATGTTTTTATCAATTTGGAAATAATTTATCAAATTAATTTTTTCCCTTTTTTCTATATCAAATGCTTTCAATTTTATCTTATTATCACCTTCCAAATAATGAATTTTTCAAAACATTTAACATGAAAAGGGAATTTAAATTTACCTCATAATGAATTTATGGAATTAACATCCATCATTTCATTGATAATTACTTTTCATGTTTAAATTGTTACTTTTTATGGAATTTTTTTTAAAAATATATTTTCAAATAAATTGTATTTAATAAGGCTTTTCAAAATAAAATGTTATATCACTAAAAAATTCTTACAGAAGAACATTATATTATATTTTCATTCATTAATGTCAACAAACCATTATTTTACTATAATATGGATATTTTGTGTTGATAGAATCATTATTCTACCTCTAGATGGTTTATGACTCCTCTGGCCAAGGATAGTTTTGAAATTTACTTACTTGATTAATTTGAGACACCTTGAAATATTCAATTCACTATTATCATAAAACATTCAATTTCCCATAATTATACATGTCAATTTTCATGTATATGTTCATTGGCATAAAAATATACCATTATTCATCAAGTGATTAATTTAAAATTTATTTTATTATTTGGGTAAATGTTGACAAATCGATATCCAGTATTTAATAGGGATATTTGATAAGGTATATTGTATATTTGGTATGAAGAATGGTTGGTTCTTGTAAGACATAGATTGGAGATAGTTAAAGGTAATAATTATGGGTTGGGGATGAGTTAATGAATCCCCTCGATGCATTGTTAATCATATTAGACAAAATATGTTGGTGAAAAACCCATTGGATTTGTTTCCAAGTATAATAATTGTGATTGTATCTGATATGCTAAGCATAATTGTGAAAGTTAATGATGGTAATGTTTCTATGTACATAGGAAACATGGTTCTCAATAAATTTTGAATTTCCCTCATTTTTTTTGTTATTATTCATCCATGATGTTTTGTATAGATATAACTATGAATATATTTCATCATCAATTCACTGATTAAATAGAATGTTATTTTAGATTCATATCAAGAAATATTGAATTTTCCTTATCTGGTGGTGTGAATGAATATGTTATTTGTTACGACAATATCCATGTTATTTATTCACTTACATTTTAGTTATTAACTACAAGGAATGTGTTCTTTGTTTTTTTCCATTCCATATTCATTATTATCATTTATTTATTATAAAATCCATTGTAATTTACCCTTAGTAAGAAATTTTAGCTCACCCATATTATTTTTCCATTCTAAAAGAATCTAAGAAGATTGTTATTAAATATATGAAGGAAGATACTATATGCAATTATGTTATTATCACATATGTTATTTAGAAAAAATATGTTGCAATTATTGTAACACCCAATGTTTTTATAGACCCTTATTTCTCAGAAAAATTGCCTTTATATCTGGTATTGAAATAAGTCAAAAATTCCTTTAACATCAAAACGATGTTGAATAGATTACATGGAATGAAAATGGCATATGATAAATTAATCAATTGTTGGCGTACATTACACACAACACTGATATTTATATGGAACATGACTGTACTGTTGTAATTATTCAAATAAGGTAAATATATCATAACCCTTAAAATTATTTATATGAATTGTAATAATCACTTTTGAAAAAATTTATATTCATTTTATTTAAAAAATTCTATTAATAATGACAGATATATTTTTATGGTAATGTTTTAATATGATTATAAATAACATTTTATCTAATGATGTACTCTTATTGTCCATTTGTGGGAAATAATTAATTTATTTTAGACATTTTTAGATATTTAAATTGATTAAATAAACTTCAATTTGTCATTTATAGTGAGTAAATTATCATAGGGACATGTTTTTTATTTTTATGAGAAAACATTATTTTTAGATGAATAGCGAAAATGCATGATTTTAATTCCAAATTGTTATTTCATATATCTTTTTTAATATGATAAATTATTTTATTTTATTGGTTTAAATTTTTTATTAAATATTATATTAATCAATTTAAAATATATAGGTCATTGAGAAGAATTTCTTATTAAACTTGGGCCTAAAATGATAACACACTTCTGAATTTATTTCTATAAAAACCCACATTGTCGACCAGACTGTAAGATTAAATATAAATTTATTTCTTCCAGTTCTATGATTAGAATTTAACAAAATGTATTCCGTATTTTCAATTAGAATAATTTATAATTTAAAATATGTTCAGCATAGTTTTTCACCGCCAATATTAGCAGAAGTAATTCAAATTAATTACATCAATTAATTAAAACGTATGACTCACTAAGGACTAAACCATAAACATAAGGGACGAAATAACCAAGAAAAAAAACAACAGACATTGGATGGAAATATATAGACCCTATGATAACTTTTATTTAATTTTTATCATTATTATATCTGCTTTCAACATGAAAAATATTGGTGGAATTCTCTCATCATAGATTTACAAGAGTTCCACTCCTCCACCACTATAAATAGGGATCCATTCGACCCACATCCACACACATATAAATAAATTTGTCTCAAAAAATATCTACCAAAAAAACATTCAAAAAAACCTACATTAATCCTTCAAGGCATCATTTTGGGATAATTGTTTCCATGGAATCATTTTGTTACAAACCAGAATGAGATACCCGATTAAGATGTAATTCCTTCTATCAAGATCCTTTATTTTATTTATCTTCTCTAACCACACCACTATATTTATTTAATTATTTTATAAACAAATTTAAATAATATATTTAAGTATTTTTTTATTCTATGTTTTATACCTACACATACACACACTTCCATCTAAAGGGTAACGAAACTAATAGTTAGGTGTATGAAAAACTATAACCTCAATAAATGGAGATTGTTCATTTCATTCCATACCGCTTCTCATGGATGATATTATGATGGGAAATATGTTTTTATATTTAGGATATTATATTTATTATGTATATATAATTCTATTATCCTTTTAAAACAAATATATTTTTCAATTCATTTTGATGTAAATATGCTAATTTCGCCTGAGGAATTGTGGACTACCACCTCCTCAAAGCAATGTGATTTGTTCACAAACTACATGAACTGTATTAAAGAAGAGTATGGGTAATATATATGTTATAATAAATCGATATTAATAATTATATATATAAATATATGTACATATTCTTCTTTTACATTTTTTATTTCAACACAACAATTAAACGGAAATAGTGTTCTGGCATCTGCATGGCCTGCCGTCTCCATGAATTGGGCATTAGGTTTCATACATATATATTTTATAGATTGTTATAACACACATATAATGCATATAAATGATATTTATATAATTTTTTACATTCTATATTCCAGATATATGCGCAAGTAATAATGATATAATAGATTAAAAACATATGAAGAACATTGTAGATATTACCCGAAGTAAAACGCCAACTTAGGATTTTCCACATGAGGGTAATATAATGTCGTAATTAAAATAAATATGGTATGAGATATAATATTATAGATCTATAAAATATATATAATAAATTTATATTTATTATAATTGTGGTTTTAATGAGTATTATGAGTGTCAATACATAATGTAATAGAATTTAATCTCACTTTTATTTCTGTGAAATACTTCCCATAAATACTACTCACTTATTTTGTGTGGTGTATGTACATACCAATACTTTAACATATGAATATTATAATAAAATGTATTCATATTGAAAAATCTATTTTATGATCTTTCTTTCATGGGGTTTCAGATTCATATATCAACAAATCAGGTTGATAGTTTTGTCTCAATTTTCCTTAATTAAGACACTTGTTTTGTTATTCGCATAAATTACATTCAAGGTTCATATAATCACATTTAAAAATTTATATCATTAAAATAATTTTTTTCATATTATTTTAAGATTTAATTAATTTCATTTTCGTATATGGATATTATAATTCAACGTTACTATTTTATAAGAGTTTATAGAAAAAATTTCATTTATTTTGGCGATTTTTTATGTTTATTCTTATTTTGAGGAAACAATATCATACATCTCTCAAAAAATCTTGTGATTTATTATATCCCATGATAATTTAATATATCCTCATGTATTAGTGCCATTTTCACTCTTTTTTAATTAGGATAATGTTTAATGTAAAATTTGACATGTTTTCTCTTTGGTTGTAAATATATTGTATTCAATAATCATGTTTTAAAAAATTTGTTAAAAATGATTAAAAAAGATATTTGAATCCCATATTCAAGAATATAATATTTTTAAAAAGATTTATTATTTTCAATCATCATTTATTAGTTTTTAAATCTATTATCAAAGGAAAAATGTTTTGAAAAATGTTTTATACTTTAATAATCATATTTCAATGCATAAAAGATATTTTCTAAATGAAATGTTTTTAAAAGATCTGTCAAAATTATTTCCAATATAATATATCATCCCTAGGTGTTACTAATTCCATTGTATAATTTTTTTAATGATTCCATTCATATATTTTCTCTTAATGTATTATGTTTTGACTATTCGATTATAGTGAAACCTATTTCACATTCATGGGTTATATACTTTTGGAACCTGTTTCTTTTCACGGGGTTTGATTTTGATAAAATTATTATAAAACATATATTTTAACAAAGGTTATGATATGATTACGTTTTTTATAATACCCATTTCATTTCATTGGTTATGTAATGATTATTTATGATTTTGTGGAACATGTGTGTATTATTGAATTATGATAAAGGTGGGACCTATATCTCCATCCAGAGCATTGGGTAAGGATTTCTAACTCATGAGAGAGAAAAAGACATCATTTTGAGTAAACCATGTCTAATAATATTGTCATGGGAGTGAACTATGACTACAGAGATAGTGTGAGGAGTGATCTCATGCTTTTAATGTGGCCATGGGTGTAAACCATGACTACCAAGATGGTATGGGAGAGTGAACCCATAATAATAATATGGTCTTGGCAGAAATGTCTTATCCACTATGGAAATATTATTATACACTTATGTGTCTACCAAAATTCCTTGTTTTATTCATTTCTTGTGTGTTCATAGATTATGGTCTTTATTTCCAATTGATTCATATGTTCTGAACTACCAAATTTTATTCCATATTTTATGTATATTATCTTTGATATACATGGTATGATATTTAATTTTCATGATCATGTTATCATAATATTAGACTCATGATTATGCTTACACAATTATTTTGTTTACACTTACTGAGCATTTTAGCTCACTCATTTTTATGTTTTATTCCCTAGGTTATGAAGATATGTATTATGTTTGATGTGTCTAAGAAAGGTGATTGTCAAAAACATCCTATAGGGGTTTAATGTATCTCACTTATTTATTAGTTTGTATGTTTTCATGTTTCCAAATAGACTATACATGATTGTATTTGGATATCTATTTGTGCAATATTTTATTTATTCGGAAAATGTTATGTAATGCTAATGTCTAAAAATATAAGGTCATTATAGATGGTATCACTACAAAGGATTAGTTGTCATTTGGAACCTAGGATGATAAAACCTAAGTGAGAAACATATGGAAAATTATATGGATTAGTATATGGATAAAATATATGTAGGAAAATCTATTGGAATTTTGATAAAGGATAGAGTCATAGGTTTCCTAGAAATACATCCATTTATGTATACTAAAAATGGATGTGGCATCAGAATATATGTACCAATGGGAAACAACTCCATAATCTATTTTATGGACATATTTATCCACTATATCACCTTTAATATACATTGGAACATAATGAGAGAAAATTTCCTTGAAATACATTGCGGTATCTCCTTTCCCAGAATATTCAAGAGCACCACTCCACCATAATTATATTTTGGCTTCCTCTACCCCCACATCCTCACACCACTGACGAAACACTTTCTCGGCCATGATCTACTTAAATATCTCATAAAAATAACTCCCACAATCCAAAAATCACCCCTTTCTAATAAATCCTTCCATCTAATCCCATTCAGGAAAACCATAGAGAGTTACCCAAATTTGAGTTTACATTCATCCATAAGTTATTTTATTTTATTTTCATTATCCACCTGGTAAAATATTCTTATTATATTATTATTTTAAAAAACACATGCTTAATATAATAGGATATTGTTATTTTATGGTTTCTAAATATACACACAGATCCATATAATGGGAAATGAACATAATGTTTATGTGTATGGTGAAGTACCCCTTCACAAAATGATTATTGTTCAAGTTTCCTTTCGCACCCCCATGGTAGTAATTATGATGGAAAATCGGCCTTTATATTATATAAATTATGTATATTATGTATTTATTATTTTTTAGTCTTTTTATAGCACAAAACATTATACTTTTCATTTTATGTAAATATGATATCATTATTTTTTGAAGTATGGACATCCGCCTCCCCACATCGATGTGATTCGATCACATGATACATGGAACATAATAAGGATGATTATAATAAAACTATTATAAAAATAAGAAATATATATGTTATAATAATTGTACTATACATATTGATCATTTAAATTTATTTTTTTTATGTTAAAGAGAATTGAAATTAGCATTCATGCATGCGTACGACATGTCGACTCCATGAACTGTGTATTTCATATCATATTTCCAATCATTAACAATTACTAAAAATAACAATATAGTGATTATATATGACAATTATGTTATGGTTGAAATTTCTTTGTTGACGAAATCAAGATATAATTAATAGTGACCATAAATAAAAAGTCAAAATGTACTTGAGAAACATGGTAATTAACCCCCAAAATAATTAAAATAATGACCGGTTGTTAAAAAATGGGTAATAAGATCTTAAAATAATAATATATATAGAATTATTATTATAAATATGGTTATAATATAATTTTTGTAACTTGTTTTAACCCCTTATACAAGAGCTTAATGGAATTTCACATAAAAGGAATCGCATGGTAAGGGATTGTTGTCTCGATTTTCATTCTTTGAGTCATACACCATTAACACAACATACATATTTTCTGTGGTGTACCTACTATCCAATTTGATATAGTATATGTTGATTTATTTTATCTTCATGGTATTTAAATTATATATTTAACGATTATTAGTTTTGGGTATTCTAATTCATATGATACGATATATGACAGAGATTTTCATCTTACTTTTTACTTCTATGAGTCAAATGTCATGTCAAACAAATACTTATTTTGTGTTTTTTTTCTACTATCCTATTGGATATAGTATCTCGTGAATTATTTTATATTCATTGTAATTAAGCATTAATTTGATATTATTACTTCACGAGGCTTATGATTTCAAATGATTCAATGTGGTTTGGGACACTTTGGAATAAATAATTATTATTTTTCTCTTGAAAAATAATAATTATAATTCAATGGTCTCTCAAATAAAAGAAGGTTTATGTCCATTTTTTATTGAAAAAAATTCATTTTTCTATCATCTGGTTTTTCTTAACCTTTTCTAATCAATAATACCATTTTCACACTCTTTGGTACTTAAAATGCTTGGAATTGTTTTAATAAGAAAAGTCTTTATTTATCTATTTAGATAGATTACCTATTTTCTTCTAAAAAAACATGTTTTATTAAACTATTTTAATAATGTTTTTAAGAATTTGGACATAATTTTTCAAATTAATTTTTTCCCTTTTTTCTTTATCAAATGTTTTCAAATTTATCTTATTATCACCTTCCAAATATAGAATTTTTCAAAATATTTAACATGAAAAGGGAAATTACATTTACCTCATAATGAATTTATGGAATTAACATCCATCATTTTATTGATACTTACTTTTAATGTTTAAATTATTACTTTTTTTGGAAATTTTTTTAAAAATCAATTTTAAAATAAATTATATTTAATAAGGCTTTTCAAAATAAAATGTTATTTCCCTAATAAATTATTACAGAAGAACATTATATTATATTTTCATTCATTAATGACAACAAACCATTATTTTACTATAATGGGGATATTTTTTGTTGATAGAATCCTTATTCTACCTCTAGATGGTTTTGACTCCTTTGACCAAGGATAGTTTTGAAGTTTACTTACTTGATAAATTTGAGACACCTTGAAATATTCAATTCACTATGATCACCAAACATTGCATTTCCCATAATTATACATGTCAAATTTCATGTATATGTTCATTGGCATAAAAATATACCATTTTTTATACAGTGATTAATTTTAAAATTATTTTATTATTTGGGTAAATGTTGAAAAATCGATATCCATTATTCAATAGGGATATTTGATAAGGTATATTGTATATTTGGTATGAAGAATGGTTTGTGCTTGTAAGAAACGTGTTGGAGATAGTTAAAGGTAAGAATTCTGGGTTGGGGACTTGTTAATGAAGCCCCTTGATGCATTGGTACTCATATTAGACAAAATATGTTTGCGAAAAACCCATTGAATTGGTTTCCAAGTATAATAATTGTGATTATATCTGATATGCTAAGCGTCATTGTGAAAGTTCATGATGCTAATGGTTCTATGTACATAGGAAACATGGTTGTCAATAAATTTTGAATTTCCCTCATTTTGTTTTTGTTATTATTCATCCATTATATTTTGTATAGATATAACTATGAATATATTTGATTATCAATTCACTGATTAAATAGAATGCAATTTTAGATTCATATCAAGAAATATTGATTTTTCCTTATCTTGTGGTGTGAATGAATATGTTCTTTGTTACAATCATATCCATGTTATTTATTCACTTCCATTTTAGTTATTAACTACAAGTAATGTGTTCTTTGTTTTTTTCCATTCCATATTCGTTATTATCATTTATTTATTATAGAATCCATTGTAATTTAAACTTACTAAGAATTTGAGCTCACCCATATTATGTTTCCATTCTACAAGAATCAAAGAAGATTGTTATTAAATATATGTATGAATATACTATATGAAATGAAGTTATTATCACCTATGTTATTTAGAAAAAATATGTTACAATTATTGTAACACCCGGAGTTTTTATAGACTATTATTTCTCAGAAAAATTACATTTATATCTGTAATTGAAATAATTCAAAAATTCCTTTAACATGAATCTAATGTTGAACAGATTACATGGAATGAACATGGAATATGATTAATGAATAAATTGTTGGCGTACATTACACAAAACACTGATATTTATATGGAACATGATTGTACTGTTATAATTATTCAAATAAGGTAAATATATCATAACCATTAAAATTAGTTATATGAATAGTAATAATAACTTTTGAAAAAATTTATATTCATTTTATATAAAAAATACTATTAATAATGACAGATATATTTTTATGGTAATGTTTGTATATGATTATAAATAACATTTTATCTAATGATGTACTCTTATTGTCCGGTTGTGGGAAATAATAAATTTATTTTAGACATTTTTAGATATTTAAATTTATTAAATAAACTTAAAATTTTCATTTATAGTGAGTAAATTATCATAGGTACATGTATATTATTTTTATGAGAAAACATCATTTTTAGATGAATAGCGAAAATGCAGGATTTGAATTCCAAATTGTTATTTCATATAAATTTTTTAATATAATAAATTATTTTATTTAATTGGTTTAAATTTTTTGTTACATATTATTTTAATCAATTTAAAAGATATAGGTCATTGTGATGAATTTATTATTAAACTTGTGCCTTAAATAATAACATACTTCTGAATTTATTTTAATAAAAACCCACATTGTCGACCAGACTGTAAGATTAAATATAAATTTATTTATTCCAGTTCTATGATTATAATTTAACAAAATGTATTCCATATTTTCAATTAGAATAATTTATAATTTAAAATATGTTCAGCATAGTTTTTGACCACAAATATTATCATAAGTAATTCAAATTAATTACATCAATTAATTTAAACGTATGCCTCACTAAGGACTAAACCATAAACATAAGGGTCGAAATAACCAAGAAAAAAACAACAAACATTGGATGGAAATATATAGACCCTATAATAAATTTTATTTACTTTTTATCATTATTATATCCGCTTTCAACATGAAAAACATTGGTGGAATTCTCTCATCAAAGATTTACAAGAGTGCCACTCCTCCACCACTATAAATAGGGATCCATTAGACCCACATCCACACACATATAAATACATTTGGTTCAAAACATATATACCAAAAAAGCATTCAAAGAAACCTCCATTAATCCTTCAAGATGCCATTTTGGGATAATTGTTTCCATGGATGCATTTTGTTACAAACCCAAATGAGATACCCGATTAAGATGTAATTTCTTCTATCAAGATCCTTTATTTTATTTATCTTCTCTACCCACACCACTATATTTATTTAATTATTTTATAAAAAATTGTTATATTATATATTTAAGTATTTTTTTTATTCTATGATTTATACCTACACATACACACACTTCCATCTAAAGGGTAATGAACCTACTAGTTAGGTGTATGAAAAACTATAACCTCAATAAATGGAGATTGTTCATTTCATTCCATACCGCTTCTCATGGATGATATTATGATGGGAAATATGTTTATATATTTCAAATATTATATTTATTATGTATATATTGTTCTATTATCCTTTTAAAACAACTATATTTTTCAATTCCTTTTGATGTAATTATGATAATTTTGCCTAAGGAATTGTGGACTACCACCTCCTCAAAGCAATGTGATTTGTTCAAAAACTACATAAAATGTATTAAAGATGAGTTTGGGTAATATATATGTTATAATAAATATATATTAATAATTATATATATACATATATATACATATTCTTCTTTTACATTTTTTCATTCAACACAACAATTAAACGGAAATAGTGTTCTGGCATCTGCATGGCCTGCCATCTCCATGAATTGGGCATTAGGTTTCATACATATATATTTTATATATTGTTATAACACAAAGATAATGAATATAAATGATATTTATATCATTTTATACATTCTATATTCCAGATATATGCGCAAGGAATAATGATATAATAGAATAAAAACATCTGATGAACAATGTAGATATTACCCGAAGTAAAACGCCATCTTAGGATTTTCCACAGGAGGGTAATATAATGTTGTAATTAAAACAAATATGATATTAGATATAATAATATACATCTTTAAAAATATTTATAATAAATTTATATTTATTATAATTGTGGTTTTAACGAGTATAATGAGTGTCAATACATAATGTAATAGAATTTAATCTCACTTTTATTTCCGTGAAATACTTCCCATAAATACTACTCACTTATTTTGTGTGGTGTATATACATACCAATAATTTATCATATGAATATTATAATAAAATTTATTCATTTTTAAAAATATATTTTATGATATTTCTTTCATGGGGTTTCAGATTCATATATCAATAAATCAGGTTGATAGTTTTTTCTCAATTTTCCTTAATTAAGACACATGTTTTGTTATTCACAGAAATTACATTCAAGGTTCATATAATCTCATTTAACAGGTTATATCATTAAAATAATTCTTTTCATATTATTTTAAGATTTATTTAATTTCATTTTCTTATATGGATATTATAATTCAACATTACTATTTTATAAGAGTTTATAGAAAAAATATCATTTATTTTTGCGATTTTTTATGTTTATGCTTATTTTGAAGAAACAATATGATACATCTCTGAAGAAATCTTGTGATTTATTATCTCCTATGATAATTTAATATATCCTCATGTATTAGTGCCATTTTAACACTTTTTTAATTAGGATAATGTTTTATGTAAAATTTGACCAGTTGTATCTTTGGTCGTAAATATATTGTATTCAATAATCATGTTTTCAAAAATGTGTTAAAAATGATTCAAAAAGATATTTGAATCCCATATTCAAGAAAATAATATTTTAAAAAAGATTTATTGTTTTCAATTCATCATTTATTAGTTTTTAAGTCTATTATCAAAGGGAAAATGTTTTTCAAAATGTTTTATACTCTAAATATCATATTTCAATGCATAAAGGATATTTTCTAAATGTAATGTTTTTAAAAGATCCATCAAAATTATTTCCAATATAATATATCATCCATAGGAGTTACTAATTCCATTGTATAATTTTTTTAATGATTCAATTCAATTTTTTTTCTCTTAATGTATTATGTTTTAACTATTCGATTTTAGTGAAACCTCTTTCACATTCATGGGTTATATACTTTTGAAACATGTTTCTTTTCACAGGGTATGATTTTGATAAAATTATTATAAAACATATATTTTTTCAAAGGTTATGATATGATTACATTTCTTATAATACCCATTTCATTTCATTGGTTATGAAATGATTATTTATGATTTTGTGGAACATGTATGTATTATTTAATTATGATAAAGGTGGGACATATATATCCATCCAATGCACTGGGTTAGGATTTATAACTCATGAGAGAGAAAAAGACATCATTTTGAGTAAACCATGACTTATAATATTGTCATGGGAGTGAACTATGACTACAGAGATAGTGTGAGGAGTGATCTCATGCTTTTAAGGTGTCAATGGGTGTAAACCATGACTACCAAGATGGTATGGGAGAGTGAAAACATAATACTAAGATGGTCTTGGCAGAAATGTCTTGTCCACTATGGAAATATTATTATACACTTATGTGTCTACCAAAATTCCTTGTTTTCTTCATTGCTTGTGTGTTCATAGATTATGATATTTATTTCCAACTGATTCATAAGTTCTGAACTACCAAATTTTATTCCATATTTTATGTATATTATCTTTGATATACATGGTATGATATTCAATTTTCATGATCGTGTTCTCATAATATTAGACTCATGATTATTCTTACACAATTATGTTGTTTACACTTACTGAGCATTTGAGCTCACTCAATTTTATGTTTCGTTCCCTAAGTTATGAAGATATGTATTATGTTTGATGTGTCTAGGAAAGGTGATTGTCAAAAACAACCTAGAGGGGGTTAATGTAGCTCACTTATGTATTAGTGTGTATGTTTTCATGTTTTCAAATAGACTATACATTATATTATTTGGGTGTCTATTTGTGTAATATTTTATTTATTCAAGAAATGTTAAGTAATGCTAATGTCTGAAAATAGAGGGTCATTATAGATGGTATCAATGGAAAGGAGTAGTTATCATTTGTAACCTAGGATGATAAATCCTAAGTGAGGAACATAAGGAAAATTATATGGATTAGTATATGGATAAAATATATACAGTCAAATTATTGGAATTTAGATAAAGGATAGAGTGAGAGGTTTCCTAGAAATACATCCATTTATGTATACTAAAAATGGATGTGGCATCAAAATATATGTACATATGGGAAAAAAATACATAATCTATTTTATGGACATATTTATCCACTATATCAGCTTTAATATACGTTGGAACATAATGAGAGAAAATTTCTTTGAAATACATTGGTGTATTTCCTTTCCCAAAATATTCAAGAGCACCACTCCACCTCAATTATAATATGGCTTCCTCTACCCCCACATCCTCACACCACTGAAGAAACATTTTCTCCACCATGATCTACTAAAATATCTCATAAAAATAACTCCCACTATCTAAGAATCACCCATTTCTATTAAATCCATCCATCTAATCCCATTCATGAAAACCAAATATAGTTACCCAAATTTGAGTTTACATTCATCCATAAGTTATTTTATTTTATTTTCATTATCCACCTGGTAAAATATTCTTATTATATGATTATTTAAAAAAACATTCTTAATATAATATGATATTATTATTTTATGGTTTGTAAATATACACACGGATCCATCTAATGGGAAATGAACATAATTTTTTTGTGTATGGTGAAGTACCCCTTCACAAAATGATTAGTGTTCAAGTTTCCATTAGCACCCCCATGGTAGGAATTATTATAGAAACTTGGAATTTATATTATATAAATTATGTATATTATGTATTTATTATTTTTTAGTCTTTTTATAGCACAAAACATTATACTTTGCAATTTTTTTAAATATGATAACATCATTTTTTGATGTATGGACTACCGCCTCCCCACGTCGATGTGATTCGTTCAATGATACATGGAACATAATAAGGATGTTATAATAAAACTATTATAAAAATAAAAAATGTATATGTTATAATAATTATACTATACATATTGTTCATTTAAATTTAATTATTTTATGTTAAAGAGAATTGAAAGTATCATTCCCGCGTGCGTACGACATGTCGACTCCATGAACTGTGTATTTCATATCATATATCCAATCATTAAAGATTACAAAAAATAACAATATAGTCATTATATATGACAATTATGTTATGGTTGAAATTTCGTATATGACGAAATCAATATATAATTAATAGTGACCATAAATAAAAAGTCAAAATGTACTTTAGAAACATTGTAATTAACCCCCAAAATAATTAAAATAATGACAGGTTGTTAAAATATGGGTAATAAGATCTTAAAATAATAATATATATAAAATTATTATTATAAATATGGTTATAATATAATTTTTTAACTTTTTTTAACCCCTTATACAAGAGCTTAATAGAATTTCACGTAAAAGGAATCTCATAGTTAGGTATTTTTGTCTCGATTTTAATTCTTTGAGGTATACACCATTAACACAACATACATACTTTCTATGGTGTACCTACAATTCAACTTGATATAGTATATATTGATTTATTTTATCTTTATGGTATTTAAATTAAACATTTAATGATTATTATTTTTGGGTATTCTAATTCATATGATACCATAGATGACAGAGATTTTCATCTATCTTTTTACTTCTATGAGTCAAATGTCATGTCAAACAAATAATTCTTTTGTGTTTTGTTTTTACTATACTATTGGATATAGTATCTCTTGAATTATTTTATATTCATTGTAATTAAGCATTCATTTGATATTATTACTTCATGAGGCTTATGATTTCAAATGATTCAATGTGGTTTGGGACACTTTGGAATAATTAATGATTATTTTTCTCTTGAAAAATAATAATTATAATTCAATGGTCTCTCAAATAAAAGAAGGTTTATGTCCATTTTTCATTAAAAAAATTTCATTTTTCTATCATCTGGTTTTTCTTAAACTTTTCTAATCAATAATACCATTTTCACACCCTTTAGTACTTAAAATGATTGGAATTGTTTTAACAAGAAAAGTCTTTATTTATCTCTTTAGACAGATTACCTATTTTCTTCTAAAAAACATGTATTATTAAACTATTTTAATAATGTTTTTAACAATTTGGAAATAATTTGTCAAATTCATTTTTCCCTTTTTTCTTTATCAAATGTTTTCAATTTTATCTTATTATCACCTTCCAAATAATGAATTTTTCAAAACATTTAACATGAAAAGGGAATTTACATTTACCTCATAATGAATTTATGGAATTAACATCCATCATTTCATTGATACTTACTTTTAATGATTAAATTGTTACTTTTTATGGATTTTTTAAAAAAATCTATTTTCAAATAAATTGTATTTAATAAGGGTTTTCAAAATGAAATGTTATTTCCCTAAAAAATTCTTACAGAGGAACATTATATTATATTTTCATTCATTAATGACAACAAACCATTATTTTACTATAATGGGGATATTTTGTGTTGATAGAATCCTTAATATACCTCTAGATGGTTTATGACTCTTTTAACCAAGGATAGTTTTGAAATTAAATTACTTGATTAATTTGAGACACCTTGAAATATTCAATTCACTATGATCATCAAACATTGAATTTCCCCTAATTATACATGTCAATTTTCATGTATATGTTCATTGGAATAAAAATATACCATTTTTCATACAGTTATTAATTTAAAATTTATTTTATTATCTGGGTTAATGTTGACAAATCGATATCCATTATTCAATTTGGATATTTGATAAGGTATATTGTATATTTGGTATGAATAATGGTCGGTGCTTGTAAGACACAGGTTGGAGATAGTTAAAGGTAAGAATTATGGGTTGGGGACTAGTTAATGAAGCCCCTCGATGCATTGGTACTCATATTAGACAAAATATGTTGGTGAAAACCCCATTGAATTTGTTTCCATGTATAATAATTGTGATTATATCTGATATTCTAAGCATCATTGTGAAAGTTCATGATATTAATGGTTCTATGTACATAGGAAACATGGTTCTCAATAAATTTTGAATTTCCCTCATTTTGTTTTTGTTATTATTCATCCTTTATATTTTGTATAGATAAAACTATGAATATATTTCATTATCAATTCACTGATTAAATAGAATGTTATTTTAGATTCATATCAAGAAATATTGATTTTTACTTATCTAGTGGTGTGAATGAATATATTCTTTGTTACAACCATATCCATGTTATTTATTCACTTCCATTTTAGTAATTAACTACAAGGAATGTGTTCATTGTTTTTTTCCTTTCCATATTCATTATTATCATTTATTTATTATATAATCCATTATAATTTACCCTTACTAATAATTTGAGCTCACCCAAATTATGTTTCCATTCTACACAAATATTAAAAGATTGTTATTAAATATACGTAGGAATATAAAATATGCAATGAAGTTATTACCAACTATGTTATTTCGAAAAAATATGTTACAATTATTGTAACACAATGAGTTTTTATAGACCCTTATTTATTAGAAAAAATTCATTCATATCTGGTGTTGAATTAAGTCAAAAATTCCTTTAACATGAATCTGATGTTGAATAGATTACATGGAATGAACATGGCATATGATAAATTAATCAATTGTTGGCATACATTACACACAACACTGATATTTATATGGAACATGACTATCTTGTTGTAATTATTCAAATAAGGTAAATATATCATAACCCTTAAAATTATTTATATGAATAGTAATAATATCTTTTGAAAAAATTGATATTCATTTTATATAAAAATACTATTAATAATGACATATATATTTTTATGGTAAAGGTTGTACATGATTATAAATAACATTTTATCTAATGATGTACTCTTAATGTCCATTTGCGGGAAATAATAAATTTATTTTACACATTTTAGATATTTTAATTGATTAAATAAACTTCAATTTTTCATATATAGTGAGTAAATTATCATAGGGACATGTATTTTAATTTTATGGGAAAACATCATTTTTAGATGAATAGGAAAAATTCAAGATTTTAATTCAAAATTTTTATTTCATATAAATTTTTTAATATAATAAATTATTTTATTTAATTGGTTTAAAATTTTTATTAAATATTATTTTAATAAATTTAAAAGATATAGGTCATTGAGATGAATTTCTTATTAAACTTGTGCCTAAAATGATAACATACTTCTGAATTTATTTCAATAAAAACCCACATTGTTGACCAGACTGTAAGAATAAATATAAATTTATTTCTTCCAGTTCTATGATTAGAATTTAACAAAATGAATTCCGTATTTTTAATTAGAATAATTTATAATTTAAAATATGTTCAGCATAGTTTATGACCACAAATATTAGCATAAGTAATTCAAATTAATTACATCAATTAATTTAAACGTATGCCTCACTAAGGACTAAACCATAAACATAAGGGCCTAAATTACCAATAAAAAAACAACAGATATTGGATGGAAATATATAATACCTATAATAAATTTTATTTACTTTTTATTATTATTATATCCACTTTCAACAAGAAAAACATTGGTGCTATTCCCTCATCAAAGATTTACAAGAGTTTCACTCCTCCACCACTATAAATAGGGATCCATTCGACCCACTTCCACACACATATAAATACATTTGGCTCAGAAAATATCTACCAAAAAAAATTCAAACAAACCTCCATTAATCCTTCAAGACATCATTTTGGGATAATTGTTTCCATGGAAGCATTTTGTTACAAACCAAAATGAGATACCCGATTAAGATATAATTCCTTCTATCAAGATCCTTTATTTTATTTATCTTCTCTACCCACACCACTATATTTAGTTGATTATTTTATAAAAAAATTGTTATATTATATATTTATGTATTTTCTTTATTCATTGATTTATACCTACACATACACACACTTCCATCTAAAGGGTAACGAACCTACTATTTAGGTGTATGAAAAACTATAACCTCAATAAATGGAGATTGTTCATTTCATTCAATACCGCTTCTCATGGATGATATTATGATGGGAAATATGTTTATATATTTCAGATATTATATTTATTATGTATATATTCTTCTATTATCCTTTTAAAACACATATATTTTTCAATTCCTTTTGATGTTAATATGTTAATTTCGCCTGAGGAATTGTGGACTACCACCTCCTCAAAGCAATGTGATTTGTTCAAAAACTACATATAATGTATTAAATATGATTTTGGGTAATATATATGTTATAATAAATCTATATTAATAATTATATATTTACATATATGTACATATTCTTCTTTTAAATTTTTTCTTTCAACACAACAATTAAACGGAAATAGTGTTCTGGCATCTGCATGGCCTACCGTCTCCATGAATTGGGCATTAGGTTTCATACATATATATTTTATAGATTTTTATAACACACAGCTAATGCATATAAATGATATTTATGTCATTTTTTACATTCTATATTCTAGATATATGCGCAAGGAATAATGATATAATCGATTAAAAACATCTGGAGAACAATGTAGATATTACCCGAAGTAAAATGCCAACTTAGGATTTTCCACAGGAGGGTAATATAATATTATAATTAAAACAAAAATGATATTAGATATAATAATATAGATCTATAATATATTTATAATAAATTTATATTTATTATAATTGTGGTTTTAACGAGTATGATGAGTGTCAATACATAATGTAATAGAATATAATCTCACTTTTATTTCCGTGAAATACTTACCATAAATACTACTCACTTATTTTGTGTGGTGTATATACAAAACAATAATTTATCATATTAATATTATAATAAAATGTATTCATATTGAAAAATCTATTTTTTGATCTTTCTTTCATGGGGTTTCAGATTCATATATCAACAAATCAGGTTGATAGTTTTGTCTCTATTTTCTTTAATTAAGACACATGTTTTTCTATTCACATAAATTACATTCAAGGTTCATATAATCTCATTTAACAAGTTGTATAATTAAAATAATTCTTTTCATATTATTTTAATATTTATTTAATTTCAATTTCTTATATGGATATTATAATTCAACGTTACTATTTTATAAGAGTTTATAGAAAAAATATCATTTATTTTTTCAATTTTTTATGTTTATGCTTATTTTGAAGAAAACATATGATACATCTCTCAAGAAATCTTTTGATTTATTATCTCCCAGGATAATTTAATATATCCTCATGTATAAGTGAAATTTTCACACTTTTTTAATTAGGATAATGTTTTATTTAAAATTTGACCAGTTGTCTCTTTAGTCGTAAATATATTGTATTCAATAATCATGTTTTAAAAAATGTGTTAAAAATGATTCAAAAAGATATTTTAATCCCATATTCAAGAAAATATTATTTTAAAAACTATTTATTTTTTAAAATTCATCATTTTTTAGTTTTTAAATCTATTATCAAAGGGAAAATGTTTTTCAAAATGTTTTATTCTTTAAAAATCATATTTCAATGCATAAAAGATATTTTCTAAATTAAATGTTTTTAAAAGATCTGTCAAAATTATTTCCAATATAATATATCATCCCTAGGTGTTACTAATTCCATTGTATAATTTTTTTAATGATTCCATTCATATTTTTTCTCTTAATGTATTATGTTTTGACTATTCTATTTTAGTGAAACCTCTTTCACATTCATGGGTTATATACTTTTGAAACCTGTTTCTTTTCACGGGGTATGATTTTGATAAAATTATTATAAAACATATATTTTTCCAATGGTTATGATATGATTACATTTTTTATAATACCTGTTTCATTTCATTTGTTAATAAATGATTATTTATGATTTTGTGGAACATGTATGTATTATTTAATTATGATAATGGTGGGACCTATATCTCCATCCAATGCACTGGGGAAGGATTTATAACTCATGAGAGAGAAAAAGACATCATTTTGAGTAAACCATGACTTATAATATTGTCATGGGAGTGAACTATGACTACATAGATAGTGTGAGGAGTGATCTCATGCTTTTAAGGTGTCCATGGGTGTAAACCATGACTACCAAGATGGTATGGGAGAGTGAACCCATAATACTAAGATGGTCTTATTAGAAATGTCTTGTCTACTATGGAAATATTAATTTACACTTATGTGTCTACCAAAATTCCTTGTTTTATTCATCTATTTTGTGTTTATAGATTATGTTCTTTATTTCCAACTGATTCATATGTTCTGAACTACCAAATTTTATTCCATATTTTCTGTATATTATCTTTGATATACATGGTATGATATTCAATTTTAATGATTATGTTCTCATAATATTAGAATCATGATTATACTTACAGAATTATGTTGTTTACACTTACTGAGCATTTGAGCTCAGTTATCTTTATGTTTTGTTCCCTAAGTTATGAAGATATGGTTTATGTTTGATGTGTCTAAGAAAGGTGATTGTCAAAAACAACCTAAATGGGGTTAATGTAGCTCACTTATGTATTAGTGTGTATGTTTTCATGTTTCCAAATAGACTATACATGATAGTATTTGGGTGTCTATTTGTGTACTATTTTTTTTATTAAGAAAATGATATGTAATGCTAATGTCTGAAAATAGAGGGTCATTATAGATGGTATCAATGGAAAGGATTAATTATCATTTGGAACCTAGGATGATAAAACCTAAGAGAGAAACATAAGGAAAATTATATCGATTAGTATATGGAAAAAATATATATAGGCAAATGTATTTGAATTTTGATAAAGGATAGAGTGAGACGTATCATAGATATATATCCATTTATGTATACTAAAAATGTATGTGGCATCAGAATATATGTACCTATGGGAAAAAACTCCATAATCTATTTTATGGACATATATATCCACAATATAACCTTTAATATACATTGGAACATAATGAGAGAAAATTTCCTTGAAATAAATTTTTGGTATTTCCTTTCCCAAAAAATTCAAGAGCACCACTCCACCTCAATTATAATATGGCTTACTCTACCCCCACATCCTCACACCACTGAAGAAAAATTTATTCGACCATGATCTACTAAAATAGCTCATAAAAATAACTCCCACAATCTAAGAATCACCCCTTTCTAGTAAATCCATCCAACTAATCCCATTCATGAAAACAAAATATAGTTACCCAAATTTGAGTTTACATTCATCCATAAGTTATTTTATTTTATTTTCATTATCCACATGGTAAAATATTCTTATTATATGATTATTTTAAAAAACACATTCTTAATATAATAGGATATTGTTATTTTATGGTTTCTAAATATACACACATATCCATCTAATGGGAAATGAACATAATGTTTATGTGTATGGTGAAGTACCCCTTCACAAAATGATTATTGTTCATGTTTCCATTATCACCCCCATGGTAGGAATTATGATGGAAACTCAGCCTTTATATTATATAAATTATGTATATTATGTATTTATTATTTTTTAGTCTTTTTATAGCACAAACCATTATACTTTGCATTTTTTGTAAATATGATAACATCATTTTTTAAAGTATGGACTACCGCCTCCCCACATCGATGTGATTCGTTCACATGATACATGGAACATAATAAGGATGATTATAATAAAACTATTATAAAAATAAGAAATGTAAATGTTATAATAATTATACTATACATATTGTTCATTTAAATTTAATTATTTTATGTTAAAGAGTATTGAAAGTAGCATTCATGCGTGCATACGACATGTTGACTCTATGAACTGTGTATTTCATATCATATATCCAATCATTAACGATGATAAAAAATAACAATATAGTGATTATATATGAAAATTATGTTATGGTTGAAATTTCTTAGATTACGAAATCAATATATAATTAATAGTGACCATAAATAAAAAGTCAAAATGTACTTGAGAAACATGGTAATTAACCACCATAATAATTAAAATAATGACCGATTGTTAATAAATGGGTAATAAGATCTTAAAATAATAATATATATATTTTTATTATTATAAATATGGTTGTAATATTATTTTTTAACTTGTTTTAACCCCATATACAAGAGCTTAATGGAATTTCACGTAAAAGGAATCGCATGGTAAGGGATTCTTGTCTCGATTTTCATTCTTTGAGGCATACACTATTAACACAACATACATACTTTCTATGGTGTACCTGCTATTCAATTTGATATAGTATATGTTGATTTATTTTATCTTCAAGGTATTTAAATTATAAATTTAATGATTATTAGTTTTGTGTATTCTAATTCATATGATACCATAGATGAGAGATATTTTCATCTGACATTTTACTTCTATGAGTCAAATGTCATGTCAAACAAATACTTCTTTTGTGTTTTGTTTTTACTATCCTATTGGATATAGTATATCTCGATTTATTTTATATTCATTGTAATTAAGCATTCATTTGATATTATTACTTCATGAGGCTTATGATTTCAACTGATTCAATGTGGTTTGGGACACATTAGAATAATTAATGATTATGTTTCTCGTGAAAAATAATAATTATAATTCAATGGTCTCTCAAATAAAAGAAGGTTTATGTCCATTTTTCATTAAAAAATTTTCATTTTTCTATCATCTGGTTTTTCTTAACCTTTTCTAATCAATAATACCATTTTCAAACTCTTTAGTACTTAAAATGCTTTGAATTGTTTTAAGAAGAAAAGTATTTATTTATCTCTTTAGATAGATTACCTATTTTCTTCTAAAAAACATGTTTTATTAAACTATTTTAATAATGTTTTTAACAATTCGGAAATAATTTATCAAATTCATTTTTCCCTTTTTTCTTTATCAAATGTTTTCAATTTTATCTTATTATCACCATCCAAATAAAGAATTTTTCAAAATATTTAACAGGAAAAGGTAATTTACATTTACCTCATAATGAATTTATGGATTTAACATCCATCATTTCATTGATACTTACTTTTCATAAATAAATTGTTACTTTTTATGGAATTTTTAAAAAAAATCAATTTTCGAATAAATTGAATTTAATAAGGCCTTTCAAAATAAAATGTTATTTCCCTACAAAGTTCTTACAGAAGAACATTATATTATATTTTCATTCATTAATGAAAACAAACCATTATTTTACTATAATGGGGATATTTTGTGTTGATCGAATCCTTATTCTACCTCTAGATGGGTTATGACTCCTTTGACCAAGGATAGTTTTGAAATTTACTCTCTTGATTAATTTGAGACACCGTGAAATATTCAATTCACTATGATCATCAAAAATTGAATTTCCCCTAATTATACATGTAAATATTCATTTATATGTTCATTGGCATAAAAATATACCATTGATTATACAGTTATTAATTTAAAATTTATTTTATTATTTGGGTAAATGTTGACAAATCGATATCCATTATTCAATAGGGATATTTGATAAGGTATATTGTATATTTGGTGTGATGAATGGTTGGTTCTTGTAAGACACAGGTTGGAGATAGTTAAAGGTAATAATTATGGGTTGGGGACTAGTTAATGAAGCCCATCGATGCATTGGTACTCATATTAGAAAAAATATGTTGGTGAAAACCCCATTTAATTTGTTTACATGTCTAATAATTGTGATTATATCTAATATGATAAGCATCATTGTGAAAGTTCATGATAGTAATGGTTCTATGTACATAGGAAACATGGTTCTCAATAAATTTTGAATTTCCCTCATTTTGTTTTTGTTATTATTCATCCTTTATATTTTGTATAGATAAAACTATGAATATATTTCATAGTTTTTTCACCGATTAAATAGAATGTTATTTTAGATTCATATCAAGAAATATTGATTTTTACTTATCTAGTGGTGTGAATGAATATATTCTTTGTTACAACCATATCCATGTTATTTATTCACTTCCATTTTAGTTATTAACTACAAGGAATGTGTTCTTTGTTTTTTTCCATTCCATATTCATTATTATCATTTATTTATTATATAATCCATTGTAATTTACCCTTACTAAGAATTTGAGCTCACCCAAATTATGTTTCCATTCTACAAGAATCGTAAATGATTGTTATTAAATATACGTAGGAATATAATATATGCAATGAAGTTATTACCACCTATGTTATTTCGAAAAAATATGTTACAATAATTGTAACACCCTGAGTTTTTATAGACCCTTATTTCTCAGAAAAATTTCCTTTATATCTGGTATTGAAATAAGTCAAAAATTCCTTTAACATGAAACCGATGTTGAATAGATTACAAGGAATGAACATGGCATATGATAAATTAATCAATTGTTGGCGTACATTACACACAACACTAATATTTATATGGAACATGACTATACTGTTGTAATTATTCAAATAAGGTATATATAACATAAACCTTAAAATTAGTTATATGATTAGTAATAATCACTTTTGAAAAAATTTATATTCATTTTATATATATAATACTATTATGAATGACAGATATATTTTTATTGTAATATTTGTATATGATTATAAAGAACATTTTATCTAATGATGTACTCTTATTGTCCATTTGTAGGAAATAATAAATTTATTTTAGACATTTTTTGATATTTAAATTGATTAAATAAAGTTCAATTTTTCATTTATAGTGAGTAAATTATCATAGGGACATGTTTTTTATTTTTATGAGAAAACATCATTTTTAGATGAATAGTGAAAATGCAGGATTTTAATTCCAAATTGTTATTTCATATATATTTTTTAATATAATAAATTATTTTATTTTATTGGTTTAAAATTTTTATAACATATTATTTTAATCAATTTAAAAGATATAGGTCATTGAGATGAATTTCTTATTAAACTTGTGCCTAAAATGATAACATACTTCAGAATTTATTTCAATAAAAACCTACATTGTCGACCAGTTTGTAAGATTAAATATAAATTTATTTCTTCTAGTTCAATTATTATAATTTAACAAAATGTATTTCGTATTTTCAATTAGAATAATTTATAATTTAAAATATGTTCAGCATAGTTTATGACCACAAATATTAGCATAATTAATTCAAATTAATTACATCAATTAATTTAAACGTATGCCTCACTAAGGACTAAACCATAAACAAAAGGGCCGAAATAACCAAGAAAAAAAACATCAGGCATTTTATGGAAATATATAGACCCTATAAAAATTTTTATTTATTTTTTATCATTATTATATCCGCTTTCAACATGAAAAACTTGGGTGTAATTCTCTCATCAATGATTTACAAAAGTTCCACTCCTCCACCACTATAAATAGGGATCCATTCGACCCACATCAACACACATATAAATTCATTTGGCTCAAAACATATCTACAAAAAAAACATTCAAACAAACCTCCATTAATCCTTCAAGACTTCATTTTTGGATAATTGTTTCCATGGAAGCAGTTTGTTACAAACCAAAATGAGATACCCTATTATGATGTAATTCCTTCTATCAAGATCCTTTATTTTATTTATCTTCTCTACCCAAACCATTATAATTATTTAATTATTTTATAAAAAATTGTTATATTATATATTTAAGTATTTTTTTATTCTATGTTTTATACCTACATATACACACACTTCCATCTAAAGGTTAACGAACCTACTAGTTAGGTGTATGAAAAACTATAACCTCAATAAATAAATATTGTTCATTTCATTCCATAACGCTTCTAATGGATGATATTATGATGGGAAATATGTATATATATTTCAGATATTATATTTATTATGTATATATTATTCTATTATCCTTTTTAAACACATATATTTTTCAATTCCTTTTGATGTAAATATGATAATTTCGCCTGAGGAATTGTGGACTACCACCTCCTTAATGCAATGTGATTTGTTCACAAACTACATGAAATGTATTAATGATGAGTTTGGGTAATATATATGTTATAATAAATCTATATTAATAATTATATATATACATATATGTACATACTCTTCTTTTACATTTTGTCTTTCAACACAACAATTAAACAGAAATAGTGTTCTGGCATCTGCATGGCCTGCCGTCTCCATGAATTGGGAATTAGGTTTCATACATATATATTTTATATATTGTTATAACACACAGATAATGCATATAAATGATATTTATATCATTTTTTACATTCTAAATTCCAGATATATGTGCAAGGAATAATGATATAATAGATTAAAAACATCTGAAGAACAATGTAGATATTACCCGAAGTAAAACGCCAACTTAGGATTTTCCACAGGAGGGTAATATAATGTCATAATTAAAAAAAAATTATATTAGATATAATAATATAGATCTATAAAATATTAATAATAAATTTATATTTATTATAATTTTGGTTTTAACTAGTATGATGAGTGTCAATACATAATGTAATAGAATTTAATCTCACATTTATTTCCGTGAAATACTTCCCATAAATACAACTCACTTATTTTGTGTGGTGTATGTACATACCAAAAACTTATCATTTGAATATTATAATAAAATGTGTTCATATTGAAAAATCTATTTTATGATCTTTCTTTCATGGGGTTTTAGATTCATATATCAACAAATCATGTTGATAGTTTTGTCTCAATTTTCCTTAATTAAGACGCATGTTTTGTTATTCTCATAAATTACATTCAAGGTTCATATAATCTCATTTAACAAGTTATATCATTAAAATAATTATTTTCATATTATTTTAAGATTTATTTAATTTCATTATCTTATATGGATATTATAATTCAACGTTACTATGTTATAAGAGTTTATAGAAAAAATATCAATTTTTTGCAATTTTTTATGTTTATGCTTATTTTGAAGAAACAATATGATACATCTCTCAATAAATCTTGTGATTTATTATCTCCCATGATAATTTAATATATCCTCATGTATTAGTTCCATTTTCACACTTTTTTATTAGGATAATGATTTATGTAAAATTTGACCAGTTGTCTCTTTAGTCGTAAATATATTGTATTCCATAATCATGTTTTCAAAAATGTGTTAAAAATGATTCAAAAAGATATTTTAATCCCATATTCCAGAAAATAATATTTTAAAAAAGATTTATTGTTTTCAATTCATCATTTATTAGTTTTTAAATCTATTATCAAAGGGATACTGTTTTTCAAAATGTTTTATACTTTAAAAATCATATTTGAATGCATAAAGGTTATTTTCTAAATGAAATGTTTTTAAAAGATCTGTCAAAATTATTTCCAATATAATATATCATCCCTAGGTGTTACTAATTCCATTTTATAATTTTTTTAATGATTCAATTAATATTTTTTCTCTTAATTTATTATGTTTTGACTATTCGATTTTAGTGAAAACTATTTCACATTCATGGGTTATATACTTTTGAAACCTGTTTCTTTTCACGGGGTATGATTTTGATAAAATTATTATAAAAAAAATATTTTTCCAAAGGATATGATATGATTACATAATACCCATTTCATTTAATTGGTTATGAAATGATTATTTATGATTTTGTGGAACATGTATTTTTTATTTAATTATGATAAAGGTGGGACCTATATCTCCATCCAATGCACTGGGTAAGGATTTATAACTCATGAGGGAGAAAAAGACAACATTTTGAGTAAACCATGACTAATAATATTGTCATGGGAGTGAACTATGACTACATAGATAGTGTAATGAGTGATATCATGCTTTTAAGGTGTCCATGGGTGTAAACCATGACTACCAAGATGGTATGGGAGAGTGAACCCATAATACTAAGATGGTCTTCGAAGAAATGTCTTGTCCACTATGGAAATATTATTATACACATATGTGTCTACCAAAATTCCTTGTTTTATTCATTTCTTGGGTGTTCAAAGATTATGGTCTTTATTTCCAACTGATTCATATGTTCTGAACTACCAAATTTTATTCCATATTTTTTGTATATTATCTTTGATATACATGGTATGATATTCAATTTTCATGATCGTGTTCTCATAATATTAGACTCATGATTATGCTTACACAATTATGTTGTTTACACTTACTGAGCATTTGAGCTCACTCATTTTTATGTTTCTTTCCCTAGGTTAGGAAGATATGTATTATGTTTGATGTGTCTAAGAAAAGTGATTGTCAAAAACAACCTAGAGGGGGTTAATGTATCTCACTTATGTATTAGTGTGTATGTTTTCATGTTTCCAAATAGACTATACATGATAGTATTTGGGTGTCTATTTGTGTAATATTTTATTTATTCAGAAAATGTTATGTAATGCTAATGTCTGAAAATAGAGGGTCATTGTATATGGTCAATGGAAAGGATTAGTTATCATTTGGAACCTAGGATGATAAAACATCAGTGAGAAAAATATGGAAAATTATATGGATTAGTATATGGATAGAATATATATAGTAAAATGTATTGGAATTTTGATAAAGGATAGAGTGAGAGGTTTCCTAGAAATACATCCATTTATGTTTACTAAAAATGGATGTGGCATCAGAATATATGTACCTATGGGCAACAACTCCTAAAAAATGTTCTGGGCCTAACTTAAGGTATTTTGATACATGAAATTGGCCTTGCATCACAGATATTTTTACACTCTTAGGGGATATTCTTAGGGATTTCACAAACTCTTCACGATCCATCATGAAGGAATTAAATATCAGATAACTATGAATTAAGTAAGATAAACCTAATGTATCGTAGATTAAAGATGGTTATCACTCGGTGATTTTAGATTTTAATCATTGGATGAAACCTAATGATACCCCATTAATTGTGATTTTTATAGACAATACAATGAATATCCTCCTAACAAACCGAATTTTATGTGATATAGAATGAACAACCTTATTACAGTGATCACATATCTTTCTCATGATATAAATCATTGTGGACATCTAAATGAGAAATGGAGAGAACAAAATTCTAGTTAGTCTTGCATGAGGTGACATCCCCCTTAATTGAAAGGATCTTTTGATCCACATGTTTCTAAAAATTGGATCACTACTATTGAAAGGTTATTCTATGTTCTCTTATATTTTGAGCAAGGGAAATACATTCTATATGTTTAACAATGAGAAGGAGAATAATAATACTGGTGGAATCTAATCAAAAATATAATGTCGTAATATGAGATTGAATCCATGGATTAGGACAATTTGATGAACTTATTTATGAATAGTTAATTTCATATAATTCATTATTATTAGATAGAGAAAGAGATCATTGTTTTTTACAAAAGAGATGATGAATCTATTGGCACCCATGAGGCTAATTTTACTATACATGGAAGGTTATTATTTAGAAATTTTCCTTCAACATGAATGTATGGTTAGTAGGTTCATTAATTGCTTAATTCCATGTCTCATAAGGGTGTTGTACAAAATAGAATATAGTAGTTATGAAGATATTGTGCAATCTGCAATCAAAGTTGAAATATAGGATGGATTCATGTATTAATCTCATTCTTTTGAGATGATGTAGAAGATGGTGTATGAAGGAAAATATAAAAATGATGAAGAAGAAAATACGAGCTTTTAATTATGCTCAATGTTTGGGAAGAATCATGGAGGAAAATTTTAAAAGGGGTCTAATAAATTTTTTAAGTGTGGAAGTGAAGATCATTGAGCATTTACATATATAAGTGATGGGAAGAACTTGGAAAATAGTGTGAATGGGGAAAATATGACATAAAATTCTCCTCCCATGATTTAGTGATACAATTTTAAGGAGAATGAAAACTATGCTAACTAAATCCCAAATATAGGAGTTAGTGATGATGATCAATGTAAACCCCATATTAAGCTGAGGTACTTGGGGAAATATCATCCAATAGCTATTTATGATGAGGGGTACGATAATAAAATTATGAAAGGTACACATACTATCAACTCATGAATTGGTAAATTCATATTTGATTATAGATCTACCATCTCATTCATATATTAATAATTTTCTAAGAATCATAAGATTTCACATAAACAATTAGAGGTGTAATTAGTATTTAAATACCTTAATGGTAGGATGATGGAATCTCATGTATATGATAACTCTCTGGATGAGGTATTTGGGAATGTGCTTACTATAAATCATTTCATTCTTCCTTTTGTTCAATTTTGCGTCATATTAGGTCTGGATGGGCTTTCGAAACATAAATATCACATAAATAGTAAGGGGACTAATGTTATGTTTGATATTTCAAACCCTCATATGATCATCCAAAAATATGATAATATGTATGAAATTCATTAGAATATTATATATAGTGTATGGATCATAATTCCCAATACAAAGGGATGTTTATATCCAATGGTTGGGGACAAAATTAACATCGATGATATGAATATTGTTTATGATTTTTTGTATGTCTCTCATGAAGAAGTGCACAACCTTGCACCAAAATATTATGTTTATTTCTCAATATATCTCATACATGGTTCCAAAACAATTTCAATGACACCATATAAAATGGTGGTGATTAATTTACATGAATTTAAAACGAAACTCCAAGAAAAATAGGATAAGGGTTTGATTTTTCCAAGTGGGTCACGTTGGGGTTCACCCATTATATTTGTGAGAAAAAATGATGGATCAATGTCACTCTGCTTTGATTATCATGTTATTTACATAATCACAATCAATAAAACGTATCATATTCACCATATTGATGTCTTGTTTGATCAACGACACCGATCTCACTAGTTTTTCAAAATTGGCCTTCGTTCAAGATATCTTAAATTGGGGATTAATATATAGGATTGACCCAAGAAAATATTCTGTATGTGGTATGGACACTTTGAATATGTAGTGATGCATTTTGGTCTTACTAATTCCCTTTTAATCTTCATGTATACAATAAATGGATTATTTATAGATTCACTTGATAATTTTTTGGTAGTCTTTATATATGATATTCTTATCTATTCAAAGTGAAATAAAGTGCATGAATATCACATGATAATTGAACTAAATACACTTATGAATGAAAATATGTATGGAAAATTTGAAATGTGTTATAATTTTCAAGAATAGGATTCATTCATGGGACACATAATTTCAAGGGATGGTGTATTAGTAGACCCATCAATGTTGTAGGATATTAAATGTTGATCTAAAACAACCAAAATTTATAAGATCCATAACATTCTTGGATTATCTGGATATTATTGATGTTTTTGAGATAATTTATCATGACTATCTAATACATAGACCATGTTAACATGGAATGGTGTCACGTTCCTCTGGACATATGAATGTGATAAAACATTCAAGTAATTGAAGAGAAGTTTAGTTTGATAACATGTGATAACATTACAAAATAGGGGTGAATTTTTTATAGTCTATATTGATTCATCCATGAATGAATTGGTATGTGATGTTATGTAGAGTTATGTGGTTATAGCCTATCCCTCACTATAGTGAATGATTCATGAGAAAATTTACCCAACACCTGATTTATTTTTATCACTGCTAATTTTTGTGTTAATGATATAGTTGAATTATCATTATGTATAAAAGATTGATATATATATTTTGATCATAAAGGTTTGAAATTTGTATTCTAATAGATGGAGTTGAACATGTTCCAAAGTAGATAGTTATAGTTGATTAAGAATTATGATGGCTCAATATATTATATCCCTCAACAAGTGAACACGGCTGCTATTGATTTTTTTCAGAAGGATCATACGATCTTATCAATGATAAAGATAAAAAAGATCCAATATTTATGGATTTGTAAAGGATGGATATGAAAATAACTAAGCGGAAAATATTTTACTTCTAAAAATATGTCCAACCCAATATCCATGTGAAGGTTAAAGGGGAAAAAATCATGATTTTGTGTAGCAACCAAATGATAGAAATGTTCAATTGTTTAGCATTTATCAAGATGGAATGACAAGGTCCAAGAACCATGAATTTGTTACTTCGATACCAGATTTGAAGAAGAAGATTTTAGAGGACGCACATAGTTCATCATTATATGTTCATCCTAGAAGTATGAAAATGAATATAGACTAGATAGAATACTTATACTAGGGTTGAATGAAGATAGATAACACAGAGCATGAATCTCGGTTCATTGTATGCCATCAAGATAAATTTTAAAGACCAAATTCAAAGGGCATGTTACATCCATTTTCTCTATAGGAATGGAAATATGGGAATGTCATTATGGATTATGCCATTAGAATACCCAAAAACTCTAATGGGTTTAATTCAATATTAAAGGTAGTCAATCATGTTACTTAGTCATGAAACTTTATCAATATTAGAGAATACTTCTATCTAGATCGTATTTACCAGATATACATTAATGAATTGGTATGGACACACGGAGTACCACAATCTATTGTATCAAATCGCGATCTATTGTTTGCCTTATTTTTCGGGTGAATTATCCCGAAATAACATGATACCAAATAAAATTTTATCAATGCATCCCATCATAAAATATATTTTCATTAATAATGAACAATTAAAATCCTAGAGGATATGGTGAGATCATGATAATTATTGTCCACTTGTGGATGGGGTAAATACCTCCCCTAGCTTATTTTTCATAAAAAAATAGCTTTCACTTATGAATTTAGATGGAAACTTATGAATACCACTTTGGGAAGAAATGTAGAGCCCAAATGTTCTAGGATTATGTTTTATAATTAATTCTAATGGGACCATTAGATAACTGATGAAATAGTCACGAATGTTAAGGAAATTTAACAACATATCAAGGCATCTCAAATTCAGAAGAAAAGATATACTGATAACTATCGGTGTAATCTTGAATTTGAAGTTGGTGAAATGATTCTCTTTGAATCTCACCATAAATAATGTTATGATATTCAAGAAGAATGGGAAACAAATCACTAGGTATATATTTCCCATTGAGATTCTTGATTTTATCGGGATGGTAGCCTATTTCATGGCACTTACTCCAAATATTTGTCAATTCCATGATGTGTTCCATATATCCCTCTAGAGGAAGTACACACACCTGATCCATCACTTGTACTAAAATCAATGGTAATTCCACTAGATTAAAATCATTCATACTAAGAACAACCATATGAAATTTAGGATAGATCAAAGAATGTTCTAGAAATCAAAAACTCTCATGTAGAAAATGATTTTTAAGGAAATCAAAAGTTATAATAATTTAAGTGTGAAACTTTTGACATGATAAACAGGAAGAAATTTTTTTTTACACAAATTCCTAATTATTAGCTTTAAATTCTTTTTATAGAGGAAAAAATGTAACACCTCAACTTTTTATGTACAATTTTTCTATCTTGAAAATATTATATTTTCCTTCATGTCTTGAAATTTACTATGTCTACAATTCCTATAACATGGGTCAATATTGGTGAATGATATATGGAACCAACTCGATATATGATACATCAAAACTTGGTTTGGCATGTGTTACACGCAACATTGATGTTTCAACCGAACAAAATATTACCATTATAATTATTTATAAGAGATAAATATAACCTAGCCATTATATGTGGTTATATAAATAGTAATAAATACACATCAAATATTTGTTATATATTTTTATGAAAAACATATTTACAATGGATGATATAATTTTTATACAAGAAATTATATGTTTAAATATACAATTTTTTAAAATGAACTCCATTTAATGTTGTTTTGTGAAAATTAATAAAATTAATTGTAGAAAAATTTAAAAATGTTATTCGATTTAGTGAAATTAAACATTTAATATAGATTTTTTAAATTTTCTTAGGGTTATTTTTTGTTATTGTTTTGATAATAATCATTTTAGGATGAATAGTGGAAAATATCAGATTTTAATTCAAAACTATTTTTATGGATAAAACCATATATTGTTGACCCAACTTTTGATTTAAATTTAAATTAATATATTCCACTTATGTGATTAGAATGTTGAAATAAAAGATTCCATATTTTGAATTAGAATAATTTATATTTTAAAAAAAGTTCAAATTAGTTATTTACCAAAAAACAATTTGTGTAATTAAATAAAATTAATTACATTGTTTAATATAAAATGATGCTTTACTAATGACTAATCATTAAACTTAAGAGATGAAATGATGTCTAATAATTTTCCAAATCTATTGGATAGAAATATTTATACCCAATTATGACATTGATATAATATTTACTATTATTTTTTACAAATACAACATAACAAATATGGGTTTAATTCTCTCTTAAAATATATACAATCGGGTCACTCCTCCTCCACTATAAAAAGGGATCCTTTCCTCCAACATCCTCACACCTGTCAAGAAATGTGGATCAAAAAAGATCTAAAATAATATACCCCCAAATTTCCTCCCTTCTTCATTTAAGCATTCATTTTGGATTAAAATTTTCCAAAAAATATTTTACGCCCAATCCAAACGGAGATACTCGAATAGAAGGTAACATCTTCTCTCCATATCCATTATTTTATTTTTGTTCTCCGCCAACTCCAATCTATTTATCACATTACTAAATAAAAAAGTAGTTTCATAAATATTCAATGTTTTTATGTAAATTTATCAACCAAACCATACACACACATTCATCTAATGGGTAATTAACATACTATTTATGTGTACGGAGAAATACCGCCTCATTTAATGATGATTGTTCATTTATTTCCATACCCCCTCTCATGGTGAGAATCCTGTTTATAATAAATTATATTATATTTTCTATGTATCTAATTTTAATTATTCCTTTAATTAAGCATATCTTATTTTCAATCCATTTTATATAAATATAAAAATTTTGTGTTAGAAAATATGGACTACAACCCCCTAAAAGCTATGTTATTCATTCACACACTTCATGGAATCTATTAAGGATATTTTTAGTTAATATATATTTATATATTATATAATATTAAAAATTTAATAATGAGAAATATACATATATATACATATATATCCTTTACTCACTTCCTTTCAACATCACAATCAAACTGATATAACATTTACGCATACGTACTACCTACCATCTCCATTAACGATGTATTCCATTTCACAAAAACTTATATCATATATAATTTTAATAAAAATATTATTAATATGGATGATATTTTTAAATTTTTTTGAATTTTGGAATCAAGATATAATTGTAAGGAAGAAAGATATAAAATATTAATACATATGTGATGAACAAAGATGATGTGAACTGTAGTGAAACCTTAATATATGATTACTTACAAGAGGGTGATATAAGTTCATAATAAAACCATATATGGTAATATTTATAAGAATAAAATATCTTAAAAAATATTTATTATAATTATATATTTATTATATAGGTGTTTTCAATGAGTATGATGAGAGTCAAGACACATGGTAATGGAATTTCATTGCCCTTTTATTTCATTGAGATACATGCCTTAAAAACCACTCACTTATTTATTGAGGTGTATATAATTCCAATTAATTTATTATATGTATCATATAATTATATTTACGTGTACCCACATATTAATTTTATGATCTTTATTTAATGGGGTTTATGTTTCAAAAGTTAACATATCGGTAAGACAATTTTGTCTCAATTTACTTTCATTGAGACACAAGTTTTTTTACGCACCTAAATTATTTTCATGGTGTATATAATTCTATTTAACATGTCATGTAACGAAAATAATTATTTTAATAATATTATATGATTCATTTATTTTCATTTTCTTACTTAAAGTGTATGATCCCATTTTACCACGCAATAAATGTTTATTTGAAAAAACTCATCTCTTTTCAATATTGTTTTGTATTTTTTATTTTTTTTATGAAATATTATGACCCATATATTGATAAAAATCATTAAATTTAATCTCTTATGGTAATTCATGACATAATAATTTATTAGTAAAATTATATCAGCTTTTTCTACCTAAAATAATGCATTGTGTAGAATATGATTGTCTCTCCCTTCGTACAGAAATCTATTATATTCAATAACTATGTTTTCAAAAATGATTACAAATGATCTATGAATCCCATTATCATAGATAAAGGATTTTAAAAGCGTTTTATATTTTTAATGCTTCCATTATATGTTTTGAAAAGTATTTTCAATGAAAAATGGTTTCCAAAAAGGTTTCTATTTTAAAAATAAATTTTCAACGTAAATGAGATATTTCAATCTAGAAATTTTTTAATAACATCTTTTTGAATTATTTACCATATAAGGTGTAACGCCCCGACCCCAGTTACCAAGAGTCGGTGCATTATTACATAACATTGGCATGATCACAAGAAAGATCAAATCTCGAAAGACCGATTGGTTTAGTAGCCTTGGAAACACTAGATATATTCATAAGTTTTACATTACATCATTAAACGAAAAACTACTACAACTACATATTGTCTCCATAATCCACACTCATATCCCCACATAATATCCCTGCAGGTCATTCATAACTTACTTCATCACTTCCTGGGAAAAATAAAACATAGAAAAGGGGTGAGCTCAAATGCCCAGTAAGGATAACAATATAGCGGAAACTTTCATAAATAAGAATAAACTTTTAAGGCAATGTATAACTAAAACAAAAGCCTTTCAAACATGAACTTTCAACATGGTATGGCATAAATAAAATGAAATAATGCCATTTACTTACTCACATGGATATTCTACTAATCGAATAATCACATGCAAAAATCAATAACCACTTTCATAATGTTGGAATGCATAATGCCAGACTATCATAACCACATAGTCAAGGCCTCGTGCCAAGACTACAAATAAGATTTTGTCAAGGCCTTGTGCCAGGACACTAGTTTGTCTCATGAGACCTACCGATGCATCGAGGAGCTATAGCGGGCTCCACCCGTCACTTATTAAGTCCAATGCATTCCCATATGAAAAGGTTTAAACATAACATAAACATTCGTATTAAAACTAGCATACGAAATGTCAATAATTTCACCATAAACTATGAATGGTATAAAAATAGCACATCCACAGTCAAACATATCACAAAACCTTCAATACAATATAGAAGTTTTGTATCATAATAAATCAACATCAAATAATCTTAAAATTCATCAAAGGATGTTGACATAGATGAAATCAAAATTCTTTTTAAAGAAGTATCTCCTTTTATTTTAAAATAATTTAAGATCCATATAAAATAAAACATTTTCTTTGAAAATATTCTTATAAGCTTGTATGGAAAGCTTCGACGATTTTATAACGGTGGAAAATAACCGCACCCGCCGTATAAGTTAAAAAAACATTCTTACCTCAATTCTGTCGAAAAGGTTAAAAAGGACCTTGTTTTGAAAACGACGGAAAGATTCCTTTATAAACCTCTTATAAAAAGTCAAACAAGGGTATAAATGACTTTAACCCATATTCTTGTAAATAGTAAAAATGTTTTGAAATACATTTTTAAGAAAACATGGATGTGGATGATAAAGAGATCCCAGTAGATTATTACGTATAAACAACCTCGGATAATGAAGAGATTGTGAAATAACCCTTACCTTGTACTTTTCCATGGTTGGGGTAGGTTAACCTCCTGTATAATGGTTAAATAATTGTTATTAAATTATACAAGAATCATATATATTAATATGATATCATATATGATCTTTTAACATTGATTTGTTAATAATATCTTAGAATTATCGTCGTTTCGGGTGTTAACTTACTTGTTTTCTTTTATATGTTTTGTTATGTAAGACATGTTTGTAAAGGATAGGTTGTATATTATTCATATCTAGAATTATATCAAGTCCTTAAACATCATTTTTAAATCATCAAATGATAATTATACTTGAATGGATACGATGGAGAATGAATCTCATCGAGTTCTTGGAGACGGTAGTCCGTACGTACGCACGAGCGAAAATATCATTCTTTTGATATTAAAATAATATATAAATGGATGGTATATCATATATAAAGAATAATTAACATGTTATATTTATTATTTACATGAGTTACACATCATTATTATACCCATCCAAATAATAATATATTGAATAACAATTACACCACGACGTGGAGACGGTAAGCCGTTCGTACGCACGTATGGTGACATGTTATTAACAGGGTGGATAGAATACTGAATATGGTTGTACCATATTTATAATAACATCACATTATATGTAAGATACTGGAGTTATTATTTTAGAATGGTAAGAACAAAGAAAGAGGAAGTGGAAGAAGAAAGGAACTTAGAAAAGGGTGGTGAAATCATTACCTCTTCTTCGGGTTCTTCCTTTTGATTTGATCAAAAGGGCTCCATAGGTTGGCTTTCTGATCAAACTAAGGCCTCTAGGTTGTATTGAGGGATGTTGGTAGAGTATTTGGGCAGAGTTTGGCCGAACCAAAAGGCTTTGATGGTGTGAAGAAATGAGAAGGAGGAGTTCCCTTTTATAAGAGGGGTGAGGGGCACCTTTGGAAAAGCTAGAAATATTAATTTATAATAAATTAATATTCGGTTTCTAATGGCTCCAAATCTTATTATTCAAAGGTTAAGGTGGGGATAGGTCGAAAACCACTCAACCAATAGAATTTAGACAGGTTTGGGTTCTTATATTAACCTTATCTTTAAGTATTAACTCTAAGTTAATTAGTTTCACTTTTACAATGTCTCTTTGTATTTTTATATAATATGGTTAATAAAAATACTATATACATCCAAGCCACCCTCAAGTGGTACATTAATGATGAACCTATCATGATATAATTCTCTTGGCCGAACCTTAGATTTTTATGAATTTAATATCAATTAATAATATAATATTTGTTTTAAGAACTCTTTTATGTCAATTTTGACACTATTCAATAGTTGATTTTTGTGAAACTCATAATAGATTGATTACTTCGAAAAAAGTCAATTAAATCAATCCTAATATATCATATTATCCTTGAAAATTAGTTTAATTCATTAAAAGTTTCATATTATATTTATTTGGGTATTTATAATATCAATTATTTTAATTTTTCACTATTATAGTAATTACTGCATCCTCATTGTGTCATAAATAAAATAAATTATTTAATGTCTAAAAATTATAAATAAAATAGCATTATGTAGGAAATCGTTTTATCTTTCTAATTAATATTTATAATCTAAAATCCAACTTATATAACCCTATGTAACAATTGTGTTTCTAAAAGATATATGCTTGTGTCATTTTTGTATTCATTTTGACTTAATTAAAATAAAGTGTCATTATCACTTACAAGTGGATCCATGGGGTCCCCAAATCGACCCAAAGATGCCCATGGTCGACCATGTATCAACCAATAGGGTTAAGACACGTTTTAGGGTAATTTAGTATTATTATAATATTATTTTTTAACCCTTATTTACCGGATATACCCTTAACCATGATAAATAAAATATTTACCGCAGTAATTATTCAAAATGTCTAAAAAAAAAGTTACCTATTTACACAATTTGAACATCCTGATTCAAAATATGGAATCCATTTTTCTAAAGTCAAAACACAGAAGTGGCAGAAATTAATTTAAAATTAATTCCCGCTGTCAAAACAAAAAGCTTTTTTTTAAGAGATAATAACTATCAAAAGATTGACACTTGTTTATGTTCGGTTTAATTGTAAAATTATTTATAATGACCAACATTATATTAAATTGTAAAAATATATTCTAAATATACTTTAAAACCACTCAAATTCATAATTTATCACTATTAATTATTTTGATTAAAAAAGTTGTTTTTAATTAAAATTTAGTAATTTTCACTATTCATCAAAATATGAAAGTTATCCGAAAAGTACCAAAATTTCACCTTAGGCTAAATTCGATATTCCGAATCCAAAAATGAAGTCCATTTTGAAATATAAAATATATATAGTTTAAAAAATTAGGTATTACTTTTTATAACGGCTAGTTTGATTGGTTATGGTGTGTTAGAACTCGGTGTTGCGTACAACACACGCTATCACATTATTCAAAGGGAAACGTACCGTGGAAGCTTGGGGTGTTTCATTTTAAATTTTTGATGTCCCCATTTAGTCAAAAAGTTTAAAATATTGTATTTAAAAAGGTTTCACTATTAGAAGTTGATAAAAGTGAAATACTGAAAATGAATCTGTTCTTGCATTATGACTAAGAAACTCATAATAGGGATTCTAAAATTATAAGGATTATATAAAGTTCAAAATGTAGTTAATACTATTCATGACCTCTTTTAATGGTGTGATTGAACTCGGTGTTGCGTGTAGTGCAAGTTATTGAATTATTTTTAAGAAATAACACACTCTGAAATCCTGGGGTGTTACATTCTCCCCTCTTTCAATAAATTGCGTCCTCGCAATTTGAAATTGTTCTTCGAAAATAAAAGGTTGAAAGTAGAAAATATATTTGTGGGAAAACCCACATCGGAAATTGGGTTACTAAAATTTAGTCTTAATATGAGGAAAAGAGAAATTAAAGGGTCACCGCAAAATTATGATCTCGATTAGGAGAACATTGGTGGCAATTAGAGACATATAATTGGAGGAAAAACGTAAATATTTATTGGTAGTGATTGAGGTCATCAATCACAAACAAGTATAAAATTGAGGTCCTTAAACTCATCAATCTATGATGATTTGAAGTACCATCTGTTCAACAAAATATAGGGTATTGGGATAACACATTTTTGACGTTTCAAAATATCTTAGTTGAAATCCCACATCGAAAAATGAATTAATGAGGCCTCTATTTAAAATAAAGAGTGGAATGTATGATGATTACCGAAAATAACACATACTAGGGTTCCATGTAGGAAAATATGGATATGGAGGAGAAATCTAACCATCAATTATCTGATGGAGAGTGGTAGAGAACATGGCTATGAAAAGGCCAACAATCCCAAAGCCATAAATTTGTGATGATTTAAGGTACCATCTAGGACAACATTTTTGTTCTAAGTTTCTATTATTAATGTTGAGGAATTTATTTATGAGATTGGCTAAGACCATAAGGAGATATACTTACTTTATAATTAGTGTTTTATCCATTAATAAATTTCTACCACAAACTCATCTTTCAGTCTAAAAGATAATAGAATGTAAAAAAAATTCTATTTACACTATTCGTATAGGGTTCCAAAATAAACGAATTTATAATTCATCTACAAGTTCTTTTAATAAAAACTACATTATTTAATCCAGGACATCTCGTGGGCCAGTGGTAGGTGATACACCCTTGTCGCCCTTCGGTTGCGGGTTCAAGTCTCGCAGCCTTGCCGGACGCGACGGGTTGCCGCCCGACCTCCGGGTTGTCCTTTTATGGCAATCCAAAATAATCCAAACTAGAACTATCCAAAATACTTCTGTTCAAAATCATAGTCCAACATTTATAAGGAAGGTAAGCATAATGTAGATTCTTTTTACCCCGTAATAGCATATGAATACCTTCATCATGTATTCTTTTAATACTCTGAAACTTCCTGAATTACCATATTCCTTATTGATTACATTCATGCTCCCTTATTCCATATAGAAAGCTGGATATACTTCATTAATCCAAAAATGTTTTAAACCCCAACAATGATGGAATATACAAATCATTAATCAGTTCCAGGGTAGTCAAGAATATCCAATATAATTTATCCAAAACAATCACATATTATTCCAAAATTACTACCTCAGTATCAGAACTATATTATGATTTATCATTCTCTAAACCATATATTTTCCAAAAATTTATCCTGCTATTGAGTCACTCTCCTTTGTTCCACACAATCTCAAGTCCTTAATGAAATAGTACTGCAGTACAATCCTTATATACTCCATAATTATTATAACAAGTACATTGTTGATACAACACTCAATTGACATAATCAACATAAGAACTCTAATCATTCCTCTTCATCTGTGGTAGTATCATAACTTGATTATTATCCAATAGCATCATTTGCGGCATAGTCTGATGACTGGGACATAGGTTCGCGTAGTGTCCAAACTCCTTGCAAATGAAGCATTGTACATTTAAAACCATTTTCTTACCCTTGCAGTCATGTACTTTGTGCCCATTTCCTCCACACTTATAACAAACTCCCATTCCTTTCAGGCAAGTTCCAGGGTGTTTCTTTCCACAGTTACCACATATGGGAAAATTCTTCTTTTCCTTCTTACTTTTATCCATCTTTCACTCTTCCATCCTTTTCTTCTCTTGCTTCCCTTCAAAGCCATAGGACTCAGTAAACTCTTTACTTATCTTAACAACACATGATATTATTTCTTTATATGATGATAATACATGGGAGACTATTTCTCTTATAAATTCTAGATTAAGACCATGAAAGATATGATCCTTCCTTCTCTTTGGATCATGTGCATTTCTGGAGTTCTCATTCCTTCTACTGGGCGCCATTTCTAAACAATGGCATACACTAGATCAGTTTATGAATCAAAATACATAATCCCATACTTATAAAACACTGAACATAAATTGAACTATTTATGGATATAATCCATAATCATAAGAATGTTTTCTTTGAGGAAGTATATACTCATAATCCCTTCAAAATGATTTGTAAAGAAAATGAGAGTTATCCTAAGCATATCCCCCGGGAGTGTCGTAACCAAGAGTGCAGCAAGGCCCGTTGTCGTGCACCAGTTCCCGTTCGAGTCTAGCTCAAAGCGGTGTTTTCGGGTTTTACCCCTAGGTACATCTGTGCCAGAGCCGCCTCTACCTGCTCGTATCCAGACAGGGATGTATTGCTCGGAAAACTCACAAAATCTCTACAATACCAAAATTCTAGGAATTTCTTCTATACTAATCCTCAAAGTTCATCTTAGGTCTATGTGCTCTAATCAGAGTTTATCTAAATATAGCTTCCAAGGTTTGTACTAAACTTCCTCTGATACCAACTGTAATGCCCCGACCCCAGTTACCAAGAGTCGGTGCATTATTACATAACATTGGCATGATCACAAGAAAGATCAAATCTCGAAAGACCGATTGGTTTAGTAGCCTTGGAAACACTAGATATATTCATAAGTTTTACATTACATCATTAAACGAAAAACTACTACAACTACATATTGTCTCCATAATCCACACTCATATCCCCACAAAATATCCCTGCAGGTCATTCATAACTTACTTCTTCACTTCCTGGGAAAAATAAAACATAGAAAAGGGGTGAGCTCAAATGCCCAGTAAGGATAACAATATAGCGGAAACTTTCATAAATAAGAATAAACTTTTAAGGCAATGTATAACTAAAACAAAAGCCTTTCAAACATGAACTTTCAACATGGTATGGAATAAATAAAATGAAATAATGCCATTTACTTACTCACATGGATATTCTACTAATCGAAGAATCACATGCAAAAATCAATAACCACTTTCATAATGTTGGAATGCATAATGCCAGACTATCATAACCACATAGTCAAGGCCTCGTGCCAAGACTACAAATAAGATTTTGTCAAGGCCTTGTGCCAAGACACTAGTTTGTCTCATGAGACCTACCGATGCATCGAGGAGCTATAGCGGGCTCCACCCGTCACTTATTAAGTCCAATGCATTCCCATATGAAAAGGTTTATACATAACATAAACATTCGTATTAAAACTAGCATACGAAATGTCAATAATTTCACCATAAACTATGAATGGTATAAAAATAGAACATCCACAGTCAAACATATCACAAAACCTTCAATACAATATAGAAGTTTTGTATCATAATAAATCAACTTCAAATAATCTTAAAATCCATCAAAGGATGTTGACATAGATGAAATCAAAATTCTTTTTAAAGAAGTATCTCCTTTTATTTTAAAATCATTTAAGATCCATATAAAATAAAACATTTTCTTTGAAAATATGTTTATAAGCTTGTATGGAAAGCTTCGACGATTTTATAATGGCGGAAAATAATCGCACCCGCCGTATAAGTTAAAAAAAACATTCTTACCTCAATTCTGTCGAAAAGGTTAAAAAGGACCTTGTTTTGAAAACGATGGAAAGATTCCTTTATAAACCTCTTATAAAAAGTCAAACAAGGGTATAAATGACTTTAACCCATATTCTTGTAAATAGTAAAAATGTTTTGAAATACATTTTTATGAAAACATGGATGTGGATGATCAAGATATCCCAGTAGATTATTACATATAAACAACCTCGGATAATGAAGAGATTGTGAAATAACCCTTACCTTGTACTTTTCCTTGGTTGGGGTAGGTTAACCTCCTGTATAATGGTGAAATAATTGTTATTAAATTATACAGGAATCATATATATTAATATGATATCATATATGATCTTTTAACATTGATTTGTTAATAATATCTTAGAATTATCGTCGTTTCGGGTGTTAACTTACTTGTTTTCTTTTATATGTTTTGTTACGTAAGACATGTTTGTAAAGGATAGGTTGTATATTATTCATATCCAGAATGATATCAAGTCCTTAAACATCATTTTTAAATCATCAAATGATAATTATACTTGAATGGATACGATGGAGAATGAATCTCATCGCGTTCGTGGAGACGGTAGTCCGTACGTACGCACGAGCGACAATATCATTCTTTTGATATTAAAATAATATATAAATGGATGGTATATCATATATACAGAATCATTAACATGTTATATTTATTATTTACATGAGTTACACATCATTATTATACCCATCCAAATAATAATATATTGAATAACAATTACACCACGACGTGGAGACGGTAAGTCGTTCGTACGCACGTATGGTGACATGTTATTCAAAGGGTGGATAGAATACTGAATATGGTTGTACCATATTTATAATAACATCACAGTATATGTATGGTACTGGAGTTATTATTTTAGAATGGTAAGAACAAAGAAAGAGGAAGTGGAAGAAGAAAGGAACTTAGAAAAGGGTGGTGAAATCATTACCTCTTCTTCGGGTTCTTCCTTTTGATTTGATCAAAAGGGCTCCATAGGTTGGCTTCCTCATCAAACTAAGGCCTCTAGGTTGTAGTGAGGGATGTTGGGAGAGTATTTGGGCAGAGTTTGGCCGAACCAAAAGGCTTTGATGGTGTGAAGAAATGAGAAGGAGGAGTGCCCTTTTATAAGAGGGGTGAGGGGCACCTTTGGAAAAGCTAGAAATATTAATTTATAATAAATTCATATTCAGTTTCTAATGGCCCCAAATCTTATTATTCAAAGTTTAAGGTGGGGATAGGTCTAAAACCACTCAACCAATAGAATTTAGACAGGTTTGGGTACTTATATTAACCTTATCTTTAAGTATTAACTCTAAGTTAATTAGTTTCACTTTTACAATGTCTCTTTGTATTTTTATATAATATGGTTAATAAACTTACTATATACATCCAAGCGACCCCCATGTGGTACATTAATGATGAACCTATCGTGATATAATTCTCTTGGCCGAACCTTATATTTTTAGGAATTTAATATCAATTAATAATATTATATTTGTTTTAAGAACTCTTTTATGTCAATTTTGACACTATTCAATAGTTGATTTTTGTGAAACTCATAACAGATTGATTACTTCTAACAAAGTAAATTAAATCAATCCTAATATATCATATTATCCTAGAAAATTAGTTTAATTCATTAAAAGTTTCATATTATATTTATTTGGGTATTTATAATATCAATTATTTTAATTTTTCACTATTATAGTAATTACTGCATCATCATTGTGTCATAAATAAAATAAATTATTTAATGTCTAAAAATTATAAATAAAATATCATTATGTAGGAAATCTTTTTATATTTCTAATGAATATTTATATTCTAAAATCCAACTTATATAACCCTATGTAACAATTCTTTTTCTAAAAGATATATGCTTGTGTCATTTTTGTATTCATTTTGACTTAATTAAAATAAAGTGTCATTATCACTTACAAGTGGATCCATGGGGTCCCAAAATCGACCCAAAGATGCCCATGGTCGACCATGTATCAACCAATAGGGTTAAGACACGTTTTAGGGTAATTTAGTATTATTATAATATTATTTTTTAACCCTTATTTACCGGATTTACCCTTAACCATGGTAAATAAAATATTTACCGCAGTAATTATTCAAAATGTCTAAAAATAAAAGTTACCTATTTACACAATTTGAACATCCTGATTCCAAATATGGAATACATTTTTCTAAATTCAAAACACAGAAGTGGCAGAAATTAATTTAAAATTAATTCCCGCTGTCAAAACAAAAAGCGTGTTTTTAAGAGATAATAACTATCAAAAGATTGACACTTGTTTATGTTCGGTTTAATTGTAAAATTATGTCTAATGACCAACATTATATTAAATTGAAAAAATATATTCTAAATATACTTTAAAACCACTCAAATTCATAATTTATCACTATTAATTATTTTGATTTAAAAAGTTGTTTTTAATTAAAATTTAGTAATTTTCACTATTCATCAAAATATGAAAGTTATCCGAAAAGTACCAAAATTTCACCATAGGCTAAATTCGATATTCCGAATCCAAAAATGAAGTCCATTTTGAAATATAAAATATATATAGTTTCAAAAAGTAGGTATTACTATTTATAACGGCTAGTTTGATTGGTTATGGTGTGTTAGAACTCGGTGTTGCGTACAACACACGCTATCACATTATTCAAAGGGAAACGTACCGTGGAAGCTTGGGGTGTTTTATTTTAAATATTTGATGTCCCCATTTAGTCAAAAAGTTTAAAATATTGTATTTAAAAAGGTTTCACTATTAGAAGTTGATAAAAGTGAAATACTGAAAATGAATCTGTTCTTGCATTATGACTAAGAAACTCATAATAGGGATTCTAAAATTATAAGGATTATATAAAGTTCAAAATGTAGTTAATACTATTCATGACCTCTTTTAACGGTGTGATTGAACTCGGTGTTGCGTGTAGTGCAAGTTATTGAATTATTTTTAAGAAATAACACACTCTGAAATCCTGGGGTGTTACATAAGGTATCATACATTGGTATTAATCAAGCGTTTATAGGAAAATTTTTCAATGTATCCATTTATATTCTAACTCTGAATGGATATTTTTTATGGAATGATGGTGATGAAACATTTTTCCCATTCAAGGATTATATGATTTTTAAACACACTTCTTTTCACAGGATATTTTTATTATGAAATGATTATTAAACTTGTATTTTTTTCAGAGTTTATGATATGATTACATGTTTACAATACCCATTTCATTTCATGGGCTATGATATTTTTATTTATGATCATGTGAATCAAGTATGTATAATTTCATTATTAGATGGATGGGACCTAAATCTCCCTCCAATGAAATGGGTAATGATTTATGTCTCATGTGATAGACTAATATGGTTTTGGGAGTAATAATTAACTATAGATATGGCTATGAGAGTGAACAATGACTACTGTGATTGAATGAGGAGTAAACGCATGTTACTAAGATGTCCATGGGATTGAAACATGACTATCAATATCGTATGGGGATTGAACCCATACTAATAATATGGTCGTGGAAGAAATTTTGTAGCTACTATGGAAATCATATTATATGCTTATGTGTCTACTAAAATTCTATGTTTTATTATTAGGTCGTACTTTCCTGGATTTTGTTAATTATTAAATTATGATTAACGTCTTATAAACTGACAGGGTTTATGCGATCATTAATGTATATATTCTTCGATACGTAGGGTATGATATTTCATTTTCCTAATCAAGTTATCATACTATTATGCTCATGATTATCCTCATATATCTCTCTTATTTACCCTTACATATAATTTGTGATCACACTCTTTTTATGTTTCTGTCACTATGTTATGTTGATATGTATTTTTTTGATGTGTCTAAAAATGTTTATAGTTATGAATATCCTTGGGAAAGATAATGTATCTCACCTATGTATTATTTTTTATGTTTCCATGTTTCCAAAGGAACTAGACTAGTATGGTAATTGGGCATCTGTTTGTGTAATGTATTATGTATTCCAAAAATGTTATGTAATGTTAATGTATGAAAACAAGGGGTCATTATTATTACTATATTCATTTTTAATACAAGACACTTGTTTGTACCTACTTTATCAATTATACTAAATTTTTCAATCCATTGGTATGTGATTTAGTTGTATAATGTGCCAATGTAATTGATAGAAGACACTAGCACTGAGAAAGTGGGGGTCGAGTCGCTTTAATTTTTATCAGTTTGTTTTAAAAAAATTATTAATCAGCATTTTTTTTATATTTTATTTAAAAAATCTTTTATAATTTCCTTGTTTTTATTTTAACTTAGTATTTAATGAAAATATAAGCCTGTAAAATTTTATCTTAAATTGTATTTTTATGTCTTTAAAATGTTTTCCAAATTTTATTTTTTCTCTATAGAATTACCAATAATAATGATATAGATAGATTAAAATTAACTCTCTATATATTCTTAAACCATATCTATGATAATAACTATTTTTATTTGGGAGATGATTGTGTGGGGAGAAATGTTATGTTAAGGAGGATATGATAGTTATTCTAGGATGTTTCTTATTGTTCTTAAAAAACCCAATATCATAATAAATTATATTTTTTTTATGTTTTTAATCTTTTAAAAAAATAATTAATTAACTAAATTATATTTAAATTTTTTGTAATCAACGTAATAGAGTATATTTGTATACATCACAAAATTACTGTATTTTAATGACAAAAAACACTCATAAAATTGAATAATATTTTCTTTTATGTTCATGAAAGATATTATTGTTAACTACATATAAGATTCCTGAAGGAAACATGAAAGATTAATGAAGAATTATTAATGGAATATTTTAATTTGTTAAAAAGGATTAAATAATCATAGAATAATTTCAATTAAGTCTAGTATCCACTTTGTGAACTCCATGCTTACACCCGGTGCCCGCCAGTCGGTGCCATACCTAGTAGAACCCTAACTATCAAGATCCAACTAGATAACCAATATAGTAACATACGATAGTATATTCTTGTAGAAAGAACTAGTGAACTTAGAATTTGTACAATATCTAATTAGTATAGTATGGCTGGATGACCCATTGTAGCATGTACAATAAATTCAGTAAATGGTAGTCTATCGGCTACCTATTGGAGGATAATGGGTTACCATTGGAGTCACAATAACAACACTGTGTCAAAAATTATTTTGGTAAAAATACATTTAATGTGGTCTTCAATGGTTAAAATAACCCTAAATAATTCCATCATATTATCAAATAATATATTTCCAATAAAGGGATATCATAAATTCTTTAAAAAATTACCTTCTATTTCATTATTCAATGCCAATGAGCTCCAATCAATAAATATGTCTCAATGTTATATCATTTATATACATTTTATTCTCCATTATTGATTGTGTACATATAATAATATCGTCATAATATATTATATAATTATCATTCTCTCATTTTTTTCATCATATTCACTAATATAATTCGGACCATGATAAAAAGTTATTTCTTAATATAAATACACTATTTTTAATATTTCTTATAAATTATTCTCACAAATACTAAATAGGGGGACATACATTTTCTACTAAATTCAATGATAACGTAAAGGGGCTATTTTTCATGAGGATTCTATAATATCACCAAAATTTCTAGTATATATTATATTCCTAGTTTCATTCTATAATCAAAAAAAGAAAGAGAATGTTCAGTAAATGGTACATAATTAAATGAAATAGACTAATACATTATACCCTAAAGCGACTGAGGTGGGTGATATATGTAATATTTTCGAGTTATTATTAATCATTATTAAAAATAGTATACATTATTTACTTTGTATAATTTTATTTATTTATCACTTTTATTGATTCATTAAGTAATTTTTTAATCTATAAATTAGTGCCTAATAAATTATTAAATTTGTATTTTTTTGTTTTATTAAATCCCATTTATTATTCCATATAATTATATCATTTCACTTTTAACTTTGATTATTTTATCTTAATTTTGTTTTGATTTCTTTATACTTTAAATGATAAATTCTTAATCCTTGTATATCACATTAAATTTTTTAAATTGAAATTCCAATCCACCACTTTCCATTTAACTCTACTCTAACCTATAATATACTAATATATATATATATCATTAGTATTTTTTTCAATATTTAATTTATCAATTCTTATATTTTCTTTGAAACATGTTTGGTAGTAATATTTTAGTGTTTTCTTAATAAGGAACATCACAAGGTAGTTAAATGAATAATGAGATATATTTGGGGAACTTTCATTATAGATTATTGTATAAATATAGAAATATCATGGTTTTATTAACTTATACATATATTTCAAGGGAATTTGAAAATGTGGGTAAAAATTCATATGTGGTGGTGCTTTCAATTTTGGGAATAATTTAATTTTTTTTCAATGCAAGAAATTAGATACTGTTTCATTAAGAAAAAATAGAAGATAAATATCATTCATGAACCAATAATTTAACCCAACTAATTTGGATGAATAAATGTAAATAAGTAATTTTTATGAGGTAAATCAGCACATCTTGATTCAACATGACCATTCATTCCTTATTGAGTTGTATAAAATATGATTTGACAAGCTCACATAATGAAAATGAAATCATATACCATTTTGTAGTGGAAAGTGATTGAAAATATAGTGATGTTCGAATTTATTAGAACTCATGATCATGTTGTTGATATCTTCAATAAACATTGTTTTCATGAATATTTGAAATGAATAGGTTGAACCTTGGAATTCAGCATATTCTCAGAAACTAAGAAAGTTCAGAGTATCCCAGTCACCACATTATTTCTAATGTTATAATTCTTTTGTGGATTATTTTTTGATAATATATTTTATTGTGCGTCAATGATAGGTGGATTTAATTTATAGTGGAATTATTAAAATATATTGTTTTATCTAAAGTATCATTATCCACATTATAGTGCTTGATATATTTTGCTGATTTCAATATCAAGCTTTATCTTATATAGTCTTAGAGTAAATTTTCAAGTCTATTTGATTATTTTGCGAATTAATGGAATATTTATATCTCTATATATTTCATTATTAAATGTGGATTATGAAAAATAAAAAAATGTGGGTCGGTTAGAGAATTATTTGAGATGTCTTGGGAATTTAAAACAAATAATTTCCAAAAAAACCAAGGGGAAGGAATATTGGAAACAAAATAATTTGTTGACTGTATTTGTTTTTAATATATATTTATCAAAATCTAAAGGTTATTATAAAACATTTGTAGAGGGAATTAATTTAAACTAATATGAATGAATATTTTCTGAATAACATATTCACTGTGACTTGGAATATGGAGTGGTGATTCTCGTGAGGAAATTTTACATTATAAAATAAACTAATGAAGTTGAAATGGGAATTTTGAACCTTGTTTGAATTGATGATTTCACTTATAAGAAATGGTGATGTGGGATACCTAATGGACACCATCATGGTGGTCTCATGTTAAACTAATAATGGCCATATGGGACGTACTACACCATAGTAGAGCCTGTTGTAGTTTTTCCAAACTACATGTGAAAAAAGATATTATCAATATGGGGATTTTAAAATCCATGGTTGAAATATGTGATTTAGATGATGATGTATACCAAAATATTGTGGTGACTATAATTAACTATTTTATTTAATATTTTGAAATTTAATTCTTCCAGTGATGTATGGTCATCCAAAAATAGTTGTGGTGCTACCTAAGATGGACATGTTCGATGAAAAAAATGGAAACAAGTAGATAAATTTCTACAATTAAAGTCTAAATGAAAATCAGTTTAAGAATATGGGAGTTTCAATGGGAGTTTTTCCTAATGATTCCTCATACCACAATGTGGTTACATGAATGATGCCATTTTGAATGATGTTTTGGAACAAATATTTGAACATATAGATGTTATATATAGTTATGATGTTTTGGAAATCCATTATCTATATATTAGTTTTTCATTAAATTTATAAAATATTTATTCAAATCCATTAGACATTATTTGAATGAATATTATTATAAATGGGTTTTCAATGGCTAATAGTTTCATTAGTTATTATAATTTTACGTTTAAATACTATGTTCAAACTATTCTAGATAAATAGATTCCTATAAATAAATATAAAATCTATCACATATAGAATAACATATAAAGAATTTTTAAAGACTAGGAATTAGAGGAGTTTAATAAAATTAATAGAATATTGAATATGGGTTATAAAATAATAAATTGTTGGGAATATTATTTTCGATTTGGAAATGATGAATTGAAGCATCGTGAAAAAATGAACTCATTTCTTTTGGTTACATATATTTTATAAAATCATTTTATTATCGACAAGTATATCGTCTATATATTGTTTTCCACTTAAAAATGTATTATGTGTATAAAAATAAGGGTCCATGGACATTGGTTGAACTGTAAGATCTTCCTATGGTTTTAATAAAATACTAGTGATTTAATTATTATTCGATATATATATATATACTTCATTGATATATGATACATGTAGATTATTTTTATCAGTGAACCCAATAAAATTAGTGTGCTAATGATCTTAAAACATTTGAATTCTGTTAAATTTTATTTTTTGATTTAATTATCCTTTTAAAATGATAATAAACAATCCAATTTCTAATCAATAAAATAAGGTTCTTTATCAACCTGATTCACCCCTCACCCCCTCCCTCTTAGGAAGTATAGTGGAATCATGAATCAACAATCCTATATCCACTTTTAGTGAAGGCACATTCGACACTTTTTAATTTTTCAATAAATAGATTAAGTGTATGATACCATATTGATGACCTTATAGAACTATTACCCATTAGAGGGATAATTCATATATAATTTGCAAGAATTGTGGCCCCTGGGTTAGGTAAATTTTTTTATGTTATTCAAAAGTGAAAGGGGATGTTTTTTAGGGTGGAAGAGGTGAGATGAAATTTATTACTTATGATTTATTGATGCACATGATTTCTCATGGTCTAATGATTGAAATTTATTGGGATAAAAGGAATCATAGTGAGGTATGAGAGATGAATAATATCAATTTCAAATTAGATGAACTAGATATGGTACTTGTTTTTCAGGGACAAATGATTTCCATATGTGATGCTAGTTTATAGAAGATAGTTGTTAATAGATTTAGGAATCCATCTATAGGCCTAAAAATGGGTCCCCCTTGAGTACATATAAAAATTAATTACACGATTTTTTAAAATTCCTCATGTATTCATTATGATTATCCTTAGGGATATTTATTTATTTTGTTTTTCAATGATAAAATATCATTCATTGCACTCTGAAACAATTTTATTTCTAGCATATATTCATTCTCTTATGACTTAGTTCCTTTGAGATTTTCTTTTAATAATCTTGTCTGTTTTCATTTTTTTTGAAAATTTTTATAATATTATTTTAAAAGTTTATCAATTGATTTAAATTAGAAATTGGATCATCGAATGTTAATTTTGATAAAATTATCTTAGGCTGATGTAATGTTTTCTATGTGGTTTTATTTATTTAAAATGAAAATATAGAAAGTTTCTATGTTGTGTTTAATGTGATATTGTATTTAATTATCCCTTGAGTGGAATAGAATTTTAATGTGGTATTTCAAAATAGTATAAAATTAAATTTTTATTATAAGGATTGACATAAACATTTTTTGTGAAATTCATGTGGGATTGGTTTCGCTCGCACCATATATACACTATTCAATGTATATAATTCTTATGGATATTTAAGATGTTATTTGGATTTTTATTTGGTAATATTATTCAATATTATTATATTTTTTATATTGGGTTCATTGGGATATGTAAATTAAATAAGGGTTATATGAAGATCTATGATAGTGGATAAGTTTGCGATTAAAATTTTTTCCTTTTTGGAATTATATGAAGTAGTTTTAGTTGCATGTTACTATTTTGTTTATATATCATGATGGTTTTTATTTATTCTTTTGTTTATCAATGTTATTATTCCATTTTCATTAATTATTGATTTTAAGGTGTGGTGCCTTTATATTACTACATACATTGATTGAATGTGTTCTCTTTTTTTTATTGAGAATGAAATAATTACCAAAAATTATGGTTTGGTACAGCAACACTATTTGGTAGCTTTGTATGTTCACGAATATACCTCCATATGAAACATGTGGGATCGAGTTCCCAGTCTAGGGGTGGCTAAGGTTGGTCTGTGAAAGAATAGTATCAATTTTTATACCTTCTATATTTGGCCTATTTATAGGAATTATATATATTATGACTATTATCACAACAGATAGTTTGGTATGGGGAGGATTTCTTGAGCTATTTCTGAATTGAAACCTTAAATTTTTATGGTTGGTTCTGTTTTTTTGGCTAGATTTTTTTTGGGTTCTTATATCATTGAGGTATTTTTTTTATTTTTGGTTGATAATTTGGTCATTGAGAGTTATGTTGATGATCACCAGGGTCATTTTATTATTCAGTGTCCGAAGGGATGAATGAAAAAAAACTACCCAAATAAAGATCAGGTTTTGGTGAACCATGTAGAGCCCATGCATAATGGACTTCAAATAATCACTATGTCATTTTCCCAGTTGGTGCATAGTTTACTAGACCATACAGGTAAACCATGAAAAATTATATTTCTCATTATAATTATTTATTTTTCCTCCCATTCATTCTAGATTGATCCTAATGGTGTATACCATTGGAGTGATATTTATTATGTAGGAATGTGTGGGGAATTTATTCTATTTATAATCATTTGATTGAGATTTTTACTATGATTATAGGTTTTCTCCCCTTAAATAAATTGATTTATATGACTAGAAAATAGTTTTGAGATGGAAAAATTATTTTTAAGATTTTTTTCTTTTAAAATAAATACATAATGGTTATAGGATTATTTTTTGTTCTTTATTAAACTAATTGTTTTTTATTTTAAATTTTTTGGTTTAAATATTTTCAAGGTTATAATATCTGATATTTTTTAGAGTAAATATGAATTTTATTTTGTTTAGTATCAGGTTGAGGGATTCATTTTTGGTGTAAAAGGTTATAACATTTAAGAAGAAAATTTTATGAATTATAAAATTTTAGAACGGGAAGTTTTAAATTTTCTATTTTGGGTATCTCTAGAGAAATAAAATTCAAAATGGGATTATAAAAATATTTTGGGGTGAAAGAGGAGAATTATATTTGATGAAAATATTTGGAATGTATATTGAAATAGGTGGTAGTTTTATAAACTTTTTTACTTTTAGGATGATTTCCATTAAAAATTAATTCCTTTCAAGGGTTTTAAAAAGGTTGAAATTTTATAAAATAGTTGTTTATTTGAAGGAATTTGGACTATGAAAAAACAAAACATTTTATAAAGTGTTTTTTAGTAATAGTAATTTATTTTGGACATTTAGTTATAGGATTGTTTGTTTTGTTTTCGGATCATGAACTATTGGGTTCAGGTATTATAATATTTATTATATAGCTTCTTTAAATTCAATAAAGAATTATTTTTATTTATCCTTAGGATAGTCCTTTTTTGGAAAATTGTATGTTCCTGACATGAGTTTTACCTTATACTTTAACATACCCCAAATCCAATTGGGGTGGCAGATCCATGACACTTTGTAATGTTTATGAATTCTTCTGTTATAATACTTCTCCATATCATAGTTAAATAGGTTCTGGATGGGTGGTTGTTCGGTTTAGAGAGAATTGGGATTTACCCTTAGTGGGCCTTGCTAGAATATTTCTTGGAGACTCATGTGGGTTCCTTTGGTGGTTTCTCATTTAAGAGACATCAATTTGGTTCATATGAAGAATTTATTTTTTATTATCATTTAGGTGATTAAGAAATAAATAATTTTTTGTGCTTTGTTTCTTAGGATATGTAATGTGTTGTCATTGAATTAAGGCTAGAAATTTGTTGGGTCGAAAATGATTGATTCTATGTTTAGTGCTTCAGTAATGAGGCTATTTTTTTTCTTTCAGCTACTGAGAACATTATTTTTATAGTATTTTTTGGATCACAATGATATTTTGTTCTAAGTTGAGGTCCTATATTACATACTTTGTATTGTGAATTGGTCAATATAACCCATTTTTTAATTCATATGGTATACATGTGTCTGGTTTTCATGAGTTTCATGGTTTAGCTTCATGTTATGTGTAGTGATTTTTTTTATGTACATCGATTCATCCTTTTGATGGGAGTTCATTTAAGGTTTGAAATATAGTGCCACAATGGTCATTGTTTCTGGTAGGGTTGGAAATCCTATGGTTACATTGGGGGAATTATTATAGATTTAGTCATGTTGTTCACTTCATGGTCTTCTGATGTGTTTCACATTCTGTCACAATATTTATATTTTTTCTAAATGGTGTAGAGACCAATGTTTGGCCTTCCTCCCTTCAAGTCTCTTGATTCATGATATTGTTGTATTGTATTGGGAGATTTATAATTGTTTTATGGAAATAATCATTTATGATAAATAATTTGTCTTTGTTTCGTGGTTTACTTATTTAGCATATTTCTAAGAGATTCACCTCCCATTTTATCTCGCTCTATAGGGTGTGATTTTGGTTTGATATTTTGTTCTTCCACATTCACTAATTAATTTTTATGGGTAGAATATTGAATGAATGTGAGTTCATCACACCCCATATAACCGTAGGTAAATTAATTTAATTTTATCTTAATTAATTTTTGGGTAATTTTAATTTTTTTATGTATTCGGAATGATTTTTGTGTTGAGAGAATTTTGTCACTTTTGTGAGTTTTTATTGATACCTGATTCAAGGGAAACTGTGAGACGATTCTTACACAAATACATACACATGTACTCTGCTGTTTATTTTGAAAACGCGTGGTTTTACCCAAATGTGTAGAGCATGGTTTTCATGAAACTTATGATAAAAAAGGAAACATACATTATATTGGAGTGGTATAGTTTATGGTTGGTACATAGTTAGGAGTAATTATACCACTAAACCATGGTAGGGTAGTTTTTCCTTCTAGTGGTTCTTGCATGGTTTTTGTATATTTTATGAAATTATTTGACATAACTGAGTGTGTTTCCAATATGTTAATTATTGCGTTTTCATTTTTTCCCTACCACTATTTAAAGGTTTATTACTGTTCTTTTCTATTCCTACTTTATTTATCTTAGCCTTAGTGAACATCAATGGCACTCCACCTCCCGCCTTTATTTTTTTTATTCCACCACCCATTAAATATTCAATGATAGTACCTTGGAATGATCCTCTATATTCATTATTCCATCCTCATTTTTTACTTCTTCTTGGGGTTTCCTTATTCCCATGAATCATGGGTATTGCTGGGATTGGTTTTATGGTTCAGGGTGACCAAATCATGTGGGTTTTTGGTTGTTTTGGCATACATAGGACCAATTGAGTCTCGTTAAAGAATTTTTCATCCTTGGACACAACTTCATGATTGAATTTCATTGAAATGGAGTAGGATTTCTTGTTTATTCCCTTTATTTAGAATGTTAATTAATTCATGATGTTTCTAATGATTTACAAGTTTAATTATTCATATGGATGATGTTAAATCCATATATAACAATGTATTAAATAGATTATTTATATGGAATAAAAAATTTTATTTGAATTTTAATTTTTTTTCCATTGAAATTTAATGTATTTATATATTATTGAATGGATTCTGTAAATAATGGGGTGATTTTTTATGTTTTATGACCTCATTTGGGAAAATAAATGATTATGAAGTGGAATTTTAATCCATTATGAGTTTTCCAATGGAATAGAGTGTGGATTTTCTAATGGAATTTCATATGTACATAATAAAATGTTTTAAAAATGATGTATATATCTATCATAAAGGTGTAATTGTATGGAATGGTTTGAAATGGAATTTAAAACCAAAAAGGAATAAGTTGGAGTCTACATTCAATATTTAGTGAAGGCTAGTTTTGTACTTTTGATTGATTTTCTAAGTAGTGTGGGTATATGAGACCTCTATGAGCCCCTTATTGAACTCGGACCCCAAGTTGAATAATATTTCATTCATTAGTAAGAATTATTGTAAGATGGGATATTATATTTAATTTGATGTGATAGACATGTGAAAGGGGTTGTTTCTTTTATTGGTGTAAGAGGCAAGATGAGATATATTTCTTGTGATTTATTAATACATATGGTTTCTCACCTTCTGTAGACTAACAATCATGGGGATTCTATGTGTCTCATTGAGTGATGAGGAAAAAATACTATATAATTTTAATTAGATTGACAAGATCCACTTTGATATTGGAGGTCAAATGGTAGTTCCAATAGGGAGTCTAGTTTATAAGAGTTGGTTGGTTAATGACTTATGAACACATCGATTGGATGGCTTATGGTTATAAAATGATTAGATCAAGGATTTCAAAAATTTTCTTTATGTAAATCCAATGTATACTTAATGATTCTACTTTTGGAAATTTCTTTAGTTTTTCTATTATATCGATGGAATTTGGGGCCACACAACCCTCTATTATTGATTTTGTATATGTATTTTTAATGGGAGTTATCTGCATAGTGTTTTTGATTCAGTATTCATGTTTATTATCCTTGTTAATTTAAATATTTTATAGATTTTTTAAAAGGAAATTAATAATGTTTAATTTTAAAGTGTATATGACATTTATAAATTTGGTAAAAGAGGATTGGTCTACAGAAATGTCTTCAATGTGATTTTTTTCATTTTAATAAAAAAGAAAATGAACATTGAAAAATTATTTTCATTTGATATTGGTCTTAATAAAATCATTAGAAATTTTTTTTATAGTTTTATTTTAAACTATCCCAAAATACAATTTTATTTCTATGTAAATCCAAAACTCTTTGGTGTTATAATACTGGACTAGGATTCACTCACATCTTGCATACAACATTTAATGATGAAACATTTATATATTTCATTATGGTTCACTGGATTTAGATTTTTCCTTTTAGTTCTAGTTGTTTTGGTTGTTTAATGTGGTTATTTTAGGAGATAGATAATGATCAAGGATTACATGTTGAACGATGGTTGTTTATTAGTTATGGATTTTATTTGGATTTCTATTGGGATGTATTTTTATTATCATTAGTGACCCAGATCTATATTCATTATATATCATGGTGTTTTTTATTTATTCGTTAATATAATTATACAATGATTCCTTCATTATTAATTTTAGTTTATATAATTTCTTAGATATATTCCCACATACTCTGATTGGTTTTGTTTTCCTATTTATATGAATGCTAAAATCATACCCATAGATTATAAATTGAGACACTGGCCCAGTTTGTATCCCATTTAGATCAATAATGATCCTCTAGAATGTCAAGGGTTGGATTGGGTATCTTGATTAGTGGTATCTATGGTTGGTTTGAGACATATCTTTTGACCATAAAACATGTAATTTATGAATTTAGACATATAAAATCTATATTCTCATCACATTAGAGAATTTATATGACCTTTCAATGAAATATATATCCTTGGGACATTCTAACAAACAATTCCTTATATAAGTGAAATCATAATGTTATAATAACTTTGTTAGTATTAATAAAGAATAAATATTGTAATATATTGTATATATAGAAGTTGGTTTTGGGGCACTAACTCAATAATCATTATCATATTTTGATATCCTCTAATGTAATTTAACTTCCTCTTCAAATGGAATATTTTTTTACCCTTATCACATTCCATATTTTTTGGTTCATCAATTTTTTATTCTCTTGACAATCCACATGGATGAATGAAAAAGCTGTTCATAGATTTGTTCTTAGAATTCTAGATTCTTACACAAGGAATATAGGGGGTTTTCTTGACCAATTAAGTCATTGTTTTTTTTAAATGATTTACCATTCTATTCCAACAATATTCTAATATCAAATATACTGAAGTATTTTTTTAATGTCTGATTGATATAATATTTCATGCCACCAAAGAAACAACTCTTTTCATTTCATGCATCTCCAATTTTTTTACTTCATTGGATTATTGTGAACTATAGTTTTATCCTTATAATAACTCAATAGTTACTCACCTATCAACATTAAATTATTATTTTTTATATTATGGTTATCTATTTGGTAATTTCATGGTCACTCTTGGAATAATAACTAGATTGATTCACCATGTGACCTTCGGAGTTCCTCCCTATATGCCAAAGATTGTATAATAGTAACATATGACTATAAAGGTACCAAATGGAGAATATTCTCCTTATATCATAGTTCCTAATCTTAATGGACATAATAAACCATCATACATATTATAGTATATAGAAAGAATAAATAAATTTAAAATTTTATACAATTTTAATGCTCACATATGGAATATAAAGAGTACAATATTTACACACTAGTTTGATTACATATGAAAATTAGTAAAAATGTAAAATAAGACACCAGATCCCCTTCGCCTCTAATCTATCACATATTATAATCTCCTGATCTAATCCTACCCCTCTTTCTCAAAGATATTATCTTAGTCCTCAACCATAAAAATTTGTATAATTACATTGTGGGAGTTTCTTATGTACATAAGTGTCATGGTCAGTTCAGATGGGTGTGAGTGTATAACTCAATATGGGGCCACGATCTTGGTATAGTACTATAGAATCAATTTAGTGATATGATTATTTAAAATTATATGAATAAAAAAACTATTATCATAAAAAAACAAACAAACCATGATCTACTTCGAACCAATGCTGGAATTTTCCAACCATACTGTGTAGACCATGGCAACTACAATAATATGATATCCATTAATGTTATAGTAATTATCCTATGATAAGACCTATGACCATCATAAATCCTTTATTTTAAGACCTTTATTTATAATATCTTGGCTGGATAGAGTCAGGGTGTCTCTATGAATGTCATGTGATCATGATAACTAATATAAAAAATTGGTGTTTCTCCACATCATACATAATAGGCATCATGCACATCCCTATAAGAGTTTTCATTAGTGATCATGAACCTTCCTTATAGTATTTTCATCAATTGGTATATAAGACCATTGGTTTCATGGTCATCTTTTTAATAGAGTTTACTTATTCTGGGAATAATCCCAACAATATCTAAACCACCCTTCGGGGAGTCTTTTCATTTGGGGAACAAGCCATATAAGAATATCATATAAATAATAAGACTTAATCATATAAATGATCATCCTAGTATACCATTACATCCATCCCACTATATATTTTATCCCCTCAATAGATCATAGGCCATATTACACGACTGAAACACTAATCCATCAAGAGAATGTGATGAACAACATTGAAATCTGGTCTCAAAGTCACGAAAACCCAACCAGTATCACATGAACTCCATTAGTGTTTTCATTTATTCATCAAAATTACACAAGTAGTATACCATGAAACACTTCACGAAATAAATCATAACCATGTTTGGCCATATGAGAAACCCATCAAACAAACCACTACCTAACTCGTCATAGTGTGAATTTGTCCATCACATCCTAAACAAGATCAAATTCCCAATATGGGTTCTATTGTGATACACATGATCATATCCACCCATTCCCATATAATCCATATCTGGGTCACATCAATGGGTAACCCACAAGGGTCACATTGTCATCACTTTAGTAGGGGGATACCACATAGTATCCTCAATTAAAAATAGTTTCTCATATCTGTAATGAAAATTCAAAGGAAATATGACCCTTCACAATCACCAAACTCAAATCACTAATTCACAGGTCTCATGAGTGCATTGTAAGAGATAAAGTCTTATGATATGGAAGATGTCATGTCTCTATGTTTTTTGTTACTCAAGCCCAGTCAACTCTCTAATTTTATATCCACCTCTAACATAGGTCTATCTACCTAGGCCTAACATCAATCAACGGTTATCACCTATCCCAGTAATTCCATACTTCTCAGGTCTCATCACACCCCCTCATGTAGTGTCAAAGTGTCCCTATCTATATCATTCTTAGTACTTGGCCATCAATGACTGAGGCATCTAGCTAGTTCATATGGTCCCCATGTCCATTGAAACGTTGTCTCTTTGTCTGTGGGTGGTCAGTCATGTTTAAAATTCTAACATTAATATTACTATTAAATAGAAATTTAAAAAATTAATAATTATAAGTACAACTTTTTATGTGTCAGACCTCCAACACCCACATGCATATATGTAACAATCATCAATCCATAGGCATATCACAAGGACCACCATCCTCTTCCAAATGTTTTCTCTTATTAATCTATAGTCGGATATCTTAGTGACAAATCTTATCCAAGACTTTTAAAAAACTACGTCGAATCCTGATCAATCACCTGACCACCTTTCATAACCATGAAATCAGGAATAATTAACTATAAATATTTATAATCTAATATTTAATTTAACCCAAAGTATTATTAATGGTGAATACATGCCGAGAAGGAAAAAACCCACCAATTTCATAAGCAATGTGGTGCCGAACACTCCTAGTACACTCCAAAATAAACACAAAATAATTTATGGAAAAAATGCCAAAAAAATCATAATTTAATCAATTCAATTTTTATGTAAACTAATGAAAAATATATGATGAAATTTATCATTTACTATTAGATTAAAGACTACACAAAAACATCATATTTGGATTCCCTCAATCTAGAAAATGTGAATTCCCCCTAAAATTAGTTCATTTAGCAATAATCTAGGTAAATCTCGATTTTTTGAACAAAATGGATAAAATTTTGAATAAGATGGAAGAACATGAAGAAGAGATAGAGGGAGGAAAAGGATCTTGTACATATCATCTACACAAAAAATCCAAATAAATCCATCCTAAATATGGGGGAACATTTGGGTCATGGGGAGGGGAGTCTCTATCCATGCGAGGGAAAAATAAGTGGAAAACATGGTTTCCCTCTAAAAATATAAGTGATAAATGTGTAATATAATATTATAAAAATCTGACTAGATAATTAGAAGAGGCCACCTAGCCTCTCTTGAGGCCCTTTTTATCCCCTATGATGAATCATAATCATCCAAACATTATGAAAAATAATTTAGAATGTGTTTACACTATGAAAACATGATTCTAAACCCTTGATAAAAATATGGAAGATCCACATGTTTGGAGATTCAAATGCCTCTTGAATTTCAAAATCTCATACATACTTGTGTTCTTAAAATATCCCCACCATAACACATCCATCTATGAGATGTCTTAGTGGATATCTACTAGATATACCTAACCTACATTGGTTATTGAACCATAATAAATTTTCCACATTCTACTCCAAAATGATGAAATATCTTTCGGTGCAAGACTCCAAATTTTCCTGACGTCCATCATCAAAGCATTATCTACTGATCATAACCACTACCAAATCCTCAAAAAAGTAATCCACCATTCTTATATTTCCTATGACATTCCCATTTATTATCCTATTGATTTCCTTACTTGTGATTCATCCCACCATAAGACCTAGCTTATAATGGTTGATTCATATCCACCATGATCCCTTCCATCATTAACAACTACTAAAAATGACCTTTAGTGGTTCAATGTCCCACTAACCATGCTCCAGAAAATTTTACCAACATATTTCCCCTCTCACGTTTTCTAGAATCAAAAAAATCACTATATATATATATCACCATGAACTATATTTACTCAAAATATAGTGTCACACCCTCTAACACATTCCCATAAGAAATTAATTCATACAGGAAATAATTTTATACCAATGACCCTAAATGCAGGGCCCCATTCATAGCCTACTATATAACACAATATCCACTCTCTATATATGAGTTTTCACACAAATGGAACCTTCACTTTCATTATTCACTTGTTTCACCCCTTGATAAATGTCAATAAATATTTCATCACATAATTCTCCCCATGAAATATATAATAGAATAGGTTTTCACCCACTAAAATATGTCATGAACGATGGATAACCATATGAATAAACCTTAAGCCACACTAAGATAATAGTAGTCCTCATTTCAATGAATCATCTCAAACCATTAGACCACATAACCCTAACATCTGGTATTTGACAAAGGAAAAGATGACATTTGTTTCACATAACCAAAACCTACAATTCAATGATCATGCCCCATCGCACCCATGAACCTACCATCATGGGGTCGTTCCATCATGTATTACACTCTATTTACTACCTCATGAAATGGATTGATGTAAATGTCTCACTCATGCCTGAGTTCCAACCTAGGAATCCATTAACACCCATTCCAAACTCATGGGAATTTAATCTTGGATATTCACTTGAATTCAAATTTTAACAAGGGTCATAACCTCAATAGAAAATGTTTCACTCCCCACTCCAAATATTACCATAAACCACTATTATACTTCCACCTCATCGGATTCTATCTCAACGATAGTTTCGCTCACTTTAATCCATTTCCACACATCCCATTAGAAACCATTACCCATTGTTACTCACACAGTTGTTGTGATTGTAACATAAATAATATTATGCTTAAAAAAACAAACTACATTGATCTCATCTGAAAATGAATTCGTGTAAGCTACCATACTACCCATCTGAAGAAATCCTAACTCATGGTCTCGTGATTTCCGTCTCCAAACCATGCTGATCATTCTCTATGACATGTCAACTCTCTATTACAACCATATTCTTTTCCATCATCCAACATTATTTAAAGTCATGACATTCCAAAAAAACTCTAACCAGGCATAGAGGGGAATACAATGTTTATTGTGTCATACACACTAATTACCCTTCCTGTTAAAACCAACTTTGATACTATGACACTCCATGTGACTCACATCCCAAGTGATAACCATTTATTTCCACCTATAAGGAATACAAGTTCACAGGATAACCCCTATTATGGGATTCCCATGCATATATCTAGGAACTATATTATGGAACAATATTTCATGTCTCCAGGGTGTCTTGGACACCCACCATTACCAATGTTCTAGTCTCATATATGGTCACAATATGAAGGAAATTACTCACAAAACCCATCTCAAAATCCATGGTAACACCTGAACCAAACAACCCACACTAGGATCTCATAATTTAAATTTTTAATCTCATTCTAAAATAATCAAGTCTCTATGAACTAATCCTCAATTTAATATACTAGCGAAATTTTTCCCTCAAGAATCACACACTCACTGATCATCACCATCATATCTAGAAACATTGTACTAGATGATATGTACCAATGGTACTACAACAACAAGGTCAACTATGTATAATTTAAATATAATATATATGGAAAAACAACATATAGGTTTTTACTAGAACATTATGTAACTGAACTTGAGAAATAAAAACCCACTAAATAACCATATTCATCATTGACATGCTATGGTCTCCTCAAGCCCCATACAAAGAGGGACTATATCATCGTCTCCCACAAGAGTCTCTATATAGACCGACAAGTAATACCATCATATGATCATGCATATACATGTGGGTCAAGATGAGTATAATTTCACCAAGTACTTATGTTGAAAAATATGTATGAGAGGCTTATTGACACATTAACCATCTGAACATCAGTTTGTGAAAATCACACTAGCATGACCTTTCCTATCATCTGAATCCTATATCCAACTCATGATGCATGAGGCATCTTTTTCCTTTATGAGATATGATTCAAATAAAAAATTATGCTTCTTACCAATTGTATAAGATCATGAAAATATAATAAATAATTAATCCAATAAAAATGTACTACAAAAATGGAGAAAGACCATTCAACTATAAGATAAAAAAACATTAACATCAATCTTTTCATTGGAAATCTGGACTTCCTACCGATGAAAGAGATCATGAAGTACCTCGATGATATCCATAATATGATTCAAAACATTCATATATATCCCTAATTTTGGCTCCAATGTAGTAATTTAAAAGATAATCTATGCGGATACAACATTGTAGCATCCTGACCCAGCTCCCTCTATGAAATGTAACCATACTGGATCACCACATAACTATAGGTGCAACCCCATATTTCGTAGGTTGTTGAATAGTAGTGTAGGTGTATGAAGTTACCATGTAGAAACTATAACAACCTATATCGAGGCATACAATAATATAGAAAATAACCAAGCATCACATATATCAATGTATGTTTAAATTATAAAATAACTGAACATGATATACAAAGTGAAAGATTATATAAGGAATATAAATCATGCATTGATCACCCAATGGGTTAGATATACATAAGTACTATTTAAAAGAATAATAAGAAATCATCTCACCATTGAATCTGGTCCACACCTTATCTTGATCTCTGTATCTCATATAATTTATCTTTTTATGCCAAATTATCCCAATCCTCAACCCAAACATGTTACTACAATAACCATGTCAGAAATTCATAAGTACCCATGTGGCATGGATTCCCAAATAGGTTGTGTGTACATAACATATTATAGAACCCTCATCATGGACACATACTATACTCTTAATTTGGTGATATGTGCATGTTCCATTCTATGAATAAAATAAACAACTATGGTAAATAAATGAACAAACCACAATTCCTTCTCAGACAAGATGTCATAATTTATTTGATCACATCATGTGGACCGTGCCGACAAAAAATATATTGAATTATAATATGGAGATAAGACACAACCTATTTTGAGACTAATGATGATCGTTAATCATCGGGTCGAAGACCCTGATTGACCATACATTCTTCGGCCTATTTCACACTGACTTTTTGAATGTTGTGTGATCATGGAAACAAATTTAACAAAAAATGGTTCACCCCTTTATCTAGATAATAGATATCATAGACCTCCCCTTTAAAAATTTTATTTATTAATCACAAATATACCTTATGGACCTTTTCTTTCATGAAAAATATCCAATAGTTTACATGACCCTCCACTAATTATATTTTGTTTGTTTGGGGGATAATACCATCAGTATCTCATTCCTAACCAATGTATATTTCATTTAGTCATCAAAAATTACACTATTTTATATTCTATTAACCAATACATAAGCCCATTGTTATAATGGACCAACACCTATGTCATTTTACTCATTTGGGGAATAATCCCATCAATATCTCATACCACATAAATGGGAGTCTTCCCATTCCATCCACAGGAAATATAGACATATCAGTTATGAAATATTCTTATAATTGTCATATATTTGAATCCAAGACCACCCTAGTATACCAAACAAGACATGACATGATTGATATGAGTCCCTCATCAAATCACGGGCCATGATCACCCACCAAAAGAACCTTGTCAAAATATCACATCAATGCCATCTATAAAATCATATCAAAAAGTCATGGCATCCCATATAGGATCACGAACCCTCGATGGTCATTTCCATTCATTCATAAGAACACTGAAGCACATATAACGAGAAATTAATCATTAAATAAATCATAACCATGGGTTTCTATATTAATTACTATTCATAGAAACCATTATTAGACCATTTAGAGTGAGACCAATATCATTATATCATAAAGAAGCTCAAATCATTAATATTGGTTCTATGGTGACAGACATAATAATCTATATACAATTTTAAAAAAAGCCACAAAATGTAGTCTCTCCAAGGGGAACCCATAGGTGTCCCCTGGGTCATTACTGCAGGGGAGGAATCCCACATGGGATTCTTGATCAGAAATGGTTTATTAGGCCTATATCTTATGTTCGAATGAAATAATGTCCTTTGAAATTTCCATATTCATATCATGGCATCATGAGACCTAGTGATATTATATACTAGTGAATGTATTGATAGATGGATCAAGGATCGTATATATATCTATGGTCACTCATGTCCTGTCAATCCACCCATTCAATGTACACTTCTCTCTATAGTATATTCACCTAGGACTAAATTATCTCATGTGTCCTCACCTGATCTCCGATAGTTGTCTTTATCATTTCACATCACACCCCTATTCGTAATTCCAAATTCCTCGGTCCATATCTAGTATAATCCATGACCATTGATGGAGAATCTATTATTCTAATTCCCAAGGTCCACGGTGATCTTGAAACTTTGCCTCTTTTTTTATAGTGCTCACTAGAGTTTCAAAATTGAATTTTAATTTAACTATTTAAATTAAAATAAAAAATTTAATCCCCATTAATACACCACATTATGGGTGAGGTCTCATTCACCCACCTGTATATAATAATAAATCCATAAGGCATGTGTGAGGAGCACCTACCTAAATCATGAAGTTTTTTTACAATTAATCCCTATCCTAATATCTTATAGAAAAATACTTTCCAAGAATCATCCAAATTTATTCCATTCTTGATCCATCACTGATGAAACTACCTCAACTATGAAATCAATAATATATAATTAATTACATTTATAATTAATTAATTAATTTAACACAAATATTAATAAATGCAGAATACTCATCGATTAAACAATAATGACCAAAATATTATGTAACGGGGTGATAGCCACTACCTAAACACCCATAAATACCATTATGATAAAAACACTAACATATAATGCTAATTTCATAATTAAATATAATAAATTTTACAGTAAACGGATGAAAAATCCCCGATGCAACATATGATTGATGATTCGATAAATAGACACTCCATGATATCATCCATCGGTGTCCTCAACCTAAGAGGCATGAGGTCCCATTTAAATCATGTGATTTCACCATTATCTGGCGAAATCCCAACATTTGATAGAAACCAAATGAATTTTGAATAATGATGGATAAAATTGATTAGTTATAAAGGGAGGGAGAGGATCTCATACCTTGCATCATTAACAAAAAATGACCATAATGATTCCCGAACCAGTGGGAGTAGTGGGCAGTATAGGATCTCGTCGTGGGAGTTAAAAACAAGAGGAAGGGGGATTTCTCCCCTAAAAACAATGGGAAAATTGTAATACCCACTTATAAAAAAATAATCAGTTAGCATTTATCATTAATAGTTTTTGGCTACATCATCCACTTGGCCTCTCTTGAGGACCCTATGATCCTGTATAATGACTCACATACCTTTAAAAATGCCAAAATCATCACTATAAATGTGTTAAAACTCCTATAACGTGATTCATAATTCCAAATTAATTTTTATCCAATCCACTAGTTCAATAAATTCAAATTCACCATGAATTTAAAAGGTCCCTATAGACATAGGGTCTTAAAAATTTTCATCATCATAGTACCTATGATTATCTCTTCCTTAATCAACAAATATATTTGTATTAAATTACTATTTTAATTTTAAAATGTCCTTATACATGAATTTATAATTCTGTTACCACAATGATTTATATCAATATATAAATTTATTAGTTATTAATTATTATTTTAACTTCTGAACTTTTACACTTCATATATGGATTTTTATTTAACACAACTTTTCTCCACATTAATGTTATATTAAACTGAATTAAATTGGTTGGTAAATTATTCCATCAATCCACAGTCATACTCTCAAACATTTTACCACATATTCAAAATCCTATAGACCATAGTATTCTTTATAGATAATGCTACCTCATTTTTTCAGATTCAAGACCATATTATTTTTAAGCTTCCACCACCTATGGGTGGGATTTTTTAAGGAAAATATAATCATATAGTTTCTTAAAACCAAATTTGATGTAGTGGTAATTTTTTTAACATTTTTTAGCAACCAAATTTATCAAATTTTTATTTCATATTTACACTGTACAATAAAAATATTTATTAAAAACATTGTTTTTAGAAGTTGATAAATTTTTTCTTAATTAGAGTATCTTGTTATTTTTATTTATTTTATCATTGTATGAATTTTACATTAGATAGATTTATTTTGGAAAACTAATCCTATAAGGAATTTAATATGGTGGTAGATCTCATTTATAATTTTGATATAAACATTACTTGAATATTTTTTGGATTTTATAATATGAATTAAAATTAAATGCATTTCGGAATATGATGTCACAATTATCATCCAATGATTTTATTTTGTCTCTATACACATTCCCAATCCACTATATTTTCTTCTAATAATAATCATTCATTTAATCATCTCTTGTGATAAATATTCATGATATTTTTTCTAGACAACAATAATCTCTAGTTGGGTATTCTTTACATTAGTGATATCTTTTATCTTTTTGATTAAAACATGGAACTTCTAATCTAGACACTCAATGAAATCAACATTTTTTTAGTATTTTATAAAACTAATCCATACATAAATTGTTATATTCTTCTTCAAGATCTTTAATTATGTCACACATGAAATTACATTACGTAGGGATATGTAAACTCATCAACACGATTTGGGTCATTTACCTCTCATTTTTTCAAATATGAGTTATCTATTTCTAAAAAAATTCATAATCTCTATAAATATAAATGAATATATCATTAATTTTGAAATTTACTCTTATTATTAGTCATCATTATTGTGATCTTTCATAATAATAAATGATTCTTCGATTGGATAATTTTGAATGAATCTTATACATACTATTTATCATATATATGATTTGATTTATTAGATGTTAAAGTTGTAATGTCCCAGATTTTTTTCCAATTTATTATATATTAATATTATATGGATTCACATTGAAACCGTATGCTGAGATGACATGCAATTCTGAGTCCTGGCATTCAAGAAATAATTGCTAAAAATATTAAAATGTGTATAGCACATGTGCATAGTTTTCCAGAAAATTGGAAAAAAATTTGAAATTATCATATTAGAAATATGACGGCACCATTGAGTTCATTTTAGTGGTGTTGACCTTCGTGCAACATAACATTAGTCAGTGAGGGTCTTCTGTGGAAAAAACTGAAGAGGGCATGATCATCATTAAATAATAATAAAAAAAATTATTTTTTTGACACAACAAATTCCACTAAGAATGTCCTTATGATGAAATCCTTGGGTTAGATTCATAATCATAGGAACTCTAGAGAATCTCTATGCTATGTATTGGAGAATCCTCTCATTCAAACGATGATAGAATCACATATCCACGACCGATGAATTCTCTTCTTGATGGATCTCGCAAATGATGGTGATGTAGTGGCTGTTATTAATTATCATGTTATTCAAATCAAAGTGAGGATACATTTTTATTGGATTTTCATACCCATTATTGAATTAAATTCTGATCATGGACCAAAAAAAGAACATTTTAATCCATGGATTAATCGTAACCATGTGGTATGGGCTTTATTTCTGCAGGATTTACTATGATTTTGATCTTGTGAATATTTGTTGACTAATTCAATTCATGTTATAGTAGAAATGAACCATGATCTACATGAACATTGATTGTGTTATATTTATGTTGTTTGATTAATTCTTTTCTCCAATTTTAATCATTCATCGTGGGCATTCTTCATTTGACTCGTGACTTGACATATCACGATAAATCAATCATTGCAAACATGATTCAAAGAAGAATGATCTGATATCAGTTTTTTGGGATTAGTGTGACATGGAGTAGGTGTGAAGATATACATAGAGAGATTCATAGGATGGTGTATCCTCGAATATGTTTTATTCTATGGAATGAAGAAATACCATTTCAATATATTATGTGACTCTGTCGGTTTATGAAACTCATTGATTGGGTGATGGTGTGACCGAATAAGGATAGATCTTGAATTTCAATGAATTTTGCAGCCAAAATGGTGGGTGGAGTGAAAGAGGAGACAATTGGATCATGAACCATGGATTCTGGGAACTCTTGTGATACAAGGCATGTAATATTGGATTACACGGTGTGTGGACCCCAAAGAGCACTGTCTAGGGTTTCAAGCATGTGATAAGTCTCACACGACATCTGGATCGTCCAACACAGCAAGTGGTCTCTCCTGAATAACATGGCATGTACATGGGAAGTACACAGACATGGTGAAGAGTACATTGGTTTCTTAAAAGGAATGTATTTTCTCACACGAATTGTCTTGGACCAAATACACACACTACCTCATCTCCTGGTACACAAGAAAAGACACATAGGTTGACATCATGTACTAGAACATAGCAAGAGTACATGGGCAGACCCTAAATGGAATGACATGGTGTTTGAATCCTTCTAAACAATGTGTAACCATCTTCTACAAGAAATTATCAATAGATAGATACCATTATACATGGATTGTACCTGATGACAAGGAACACACCCCGTGAACCTACAACACATTGTATGCCACTTTCAAAATGTATTGAATCTCTTTTTCAACAAATATTAGACCTTTGTTGAAATATTTTGGGCCCCTGATATTTTAAATGATATATGGTGTGTATCCTTTTCTACTCATAGGGGTATGACCCCTTTACCGGGACATCCTGTATAGAGTTTTTTAGAATCCCCTAAGAGTCCCAGAGTAGGTTCCTTTATTCATCCTTCGTTCCAAAGGATGGGTCTTCTATACTGACATGACCAACATTTGTAGTTTTTGATTCTATATTAAGAAGGTTAATAAAAATTGAGTTTTTGGTATCACCCCATGGCCCAGGTTGTGATCGTCATCTATTGTAACATGTCTCCCTTTAGATCCATTAGAGTGTATCTCTCTTGTCGGTTCCCAACAAACAGTATTTCACAAACTGATGTCATCAGTTCAATCAGACTCAAGCGTGTTTTCGTTCAGATGAGTGATTCCTGGAATATTCATGTGGAATTCCTAGTATTTTTATGTAGTGGTTATGACTTACCCATGAATATTTGGTATATATTGTGTACATAATGATATTCTTGTTATATGTACTTTACAAATAAACTTATGTAGAGATAGAAATATCATTCCATTGTGTATTGATTTGTGGTATTGGGGAGTCCTATTGACTAAAATTTTACTCAAAACATCATGAGATTTTCCCACAAATATTGTGTCCTGTTAAGATGATCACCATTTGATAAAGACCTAGGTGGAACAGAACCAGATAAATATTTGTGATATCAGCCGGACGAGGTGTTCCTATGGCTATAGAGAGTAGTCCCAATACCTTTTTTACAGGTTGGACTTATTGTTTAAATACTATTTTTGTGGGATTTTATTCCATCCCGACATTCATTTATACATGTTACATTATTATGGAAATCTAGTTGTGGGACATAGTGGTATGCATCCATTTTTCTCATTAGTGGTTTTTTACATTTCATCATTTTATGAGTATAGGGTTGTGAGTATGTGTATAGGTAAATTGTAAATTTCTCCTATGTTACTGATATTACTACATGGTTCTAGTCACCATCCCCTGGAATATTGGATCTGAGCATGGGTAGTCATGACATGGGCCCCACTAGGATGGGTCATGATAGAGTGGTCTCACAGAGAGGTCGATTCATCATTAGACCCAGAGTCTATGAGATTGTTTTGGGGAAACATTGTTATGTGTTTTGAGTTTGGATTTCAGACCAGCGATTTTCATGTCCTTGTGGAGGCTGATGTATCCATACTCTAAAACTCTAATAACCTTTTTTCGACTCAGTACATTAGAACTCTGGTTGTATGGAAAATATTTGTACATACATCACATAGAAATAGGTTTTGGTTTCATGTACTTCTTGAGTCAGCTCTCCAAATATACTAATTCATTGTGGTATTCCTTTTTTCATAAAATATTCCTCCAAAACATATATCATATAGGATTCAATAGCATGATCAGATAGATGACCACCTTGGTTATTATTCTTCATAACCGGGACAAGTTCCCCATATGTTACCTCTATGTGGTGCACCGACAATACCACAACTTTTAGAGCATAACACATTAATTGATGTACCTGTGGATGAGGTGTGCATGATGAGTTTGATCCATGAGTTTAAGAAATAGAGTCTCATCAAGTTCCGAGTTGAGCATGACACTCAAGAAGATGTGGACTGTCTTGTGGTGGTGACCAGATTTTTCCATCTAGTCAAGACACCAATAGATCATACAGTGGTGCTATCTGTAAGCCTTATTTGTGGCTTAGTATGGAAATGATATGGTTTAATTACCAACGCATATGATAATGTGAGAGTTTTTGTTGGGATCTCTTGGTATAGGAATCGATTTCTTATATTTTATTTCATGCTAGGGACTGGTTATCCATGATCCATGATCATATTGATTGTTTTAGGTGATGAGTGTGGAATGTACATAGTAATGAAACCATGGGTTTCATTGTTTGTGAAAAGGGAATCTAGGTAGTGCATGATGAACTCATTCCAAGGAGGGTGCATCCGATTACTCAGCAATTGGCCATAATTACGCATGGTGCAATAGATGTTATGAATTATGAGTTTTCTATATCTATGGCAATGTATGCTGAAAATATTCCTAAAGATGTTCTAGGTTCACCACTCCATTGATAGATAGTCCTCTATATAGTTCTACACCCTGGGTTGAAATTGATATATTCACCAACATATTAGATGGCTCTCATTGAGTTTCACGAGGTGAAGGTTAAATTGGAGGACTTATAGAGGATGTGATTTATGAGACCCATTGTTTCACCCTAGGAATACATATTTTTGTTTTCAAAAAAGGAATACAGGGGATTGATGTTGTGTGTGGATTACTCACACTAAAACTAGGTTACTGTGAAGAACAAGTATCCACTACCAAGGATCAATGACCCCTTTCATCAGTTGAGAGGGTCACTGTGGTTCTTGAAAGGTGACCTCATGTCAATGCTTTTAGGATATGAGCAAGAGTGTGACAAGGGGACAAAACTAGGGTTTTCCAAATAACGGTTTTTAAGTATGTAGAACCCTACAATGCATCAAGAATCAAACATGGATGGGTACTAATGTAGATGTAAGTGGTGACTGTCTATTGTTCATTTTGGTTGACACCAAAAGATAAAAACTATGTTATCCATGATATTGAGTTATATGTGGAAGTCTTCGAATTGCTAACGTGACAACACTGCACGCTGGGAAAGCGATTTATTGTCTACTCTGATCACAATAGTCTCAAATATATATTAACATAGAAGGATTTGATCCTGACACAGAGGTGATGGCTAGTTTTCCTGAAGGATTGTAACTGTGAGATTTGTTTATAATCTTTAGAAGGGTAATGTGGTGGAATATTTTCAAAGTAGGAGAACTAGTTGGCAGTAGATGAATGAGGCATCATTGTAGTTGGCCTTATTGGAGATATCCATTATGTGTGTATATGGGACAACTTACCTCATGTTGATGGTTCTTAACCCTCCATTAATACAAAATGTTAGATAGGCAAAGCATATGGACACCAATTATGAAATAGTATGTGATCAGATGTCAATATGCCATTTTCTTGATAGATATTCAAAAGGTGGGAAGCATGTCATTATTTTCAAATAACACTTCCCGGGGATTTTAATGAAGAGTTTCTGATGGAATTTCATATGTCCCATTTGGTGGTACATCCTACTTTGGTGAAGATGTACCAGTTCCTTCATCATTATTTTTGGAGGCCATGAATGGACAAGGGATATATATATATCATTTCAAGATTCCTTACATGCCAGCAAGTGAGGGCATATCACCAGGTTCAAGTAGGTTTAAGTCAACCCCATGAGGATACATAATGAATGTAGGATGGGATATCAATGGAATTCATGATGCTATTACACTGTATGTATGGGGGACATGATGAAATCTGGGAGATTTTTAACCAACTCACCATGTTAACCCAGTTCCTAGAAATCTGATATCAATGTTTGGTAGAGAGATGGGGACACCTCTACGTGTATATGATAGTTCAACTCCATATATTCCCATTGATGGTAGTTGAAAATAGTTGTGATAATTTTACATATTAGTTTTTTAAGTGATGATAGGAGCATTTTAGGATTCGGTTATACCTGAGCACATCATTTCACCCACAGATTGTTGGCCAGACAGAGTAGACCATTTAGGTTTTGGAGGAAATGTTTTGGGACTGCATTTTAGAATTATGTTGTATTTGAGAGGATCACCTACAACTGGTGGAGTTAATGTACAATAATATATACCATTCCTCCATTGGTATTTCACCATTAAAGGCTTTTACGAGAGAACCTGTAGGGTTCCACTTTTCTAGAATGTCCTGGGAGAGTTAGCAATCATGGGTTTAGAGTTGGAGAAAGATAAAATAGAGAAGGTGAAGATCATTGAGGAGTGAATGAAAACTGCACCACGCCATAATAAGTCTAATGATGACAGGAGGAAAAGGGCTTTTGAGTTTGATGAAGGTTACCATGTGTTCCTACGAGTTTCGCATCAATGTGGAATGTGGAGAAATTGTTAGGGTAGAAAGTTATCTCTGGGCATTATCATACCTTTCCAAATATTTTATAGAGTCGGAAAGGTGGTGTATCACTTATCTCAACCCCGATGTTAGACCAGGTACATGACATTTTCCATATGACAAATCAGGAGGTACATGCATGATTCATCACACGTTATCGACTGGGGAGAGATGGAAATCAAGGATAGAGAGTCTTTTGCTAAATACCTAGTGAAGATCGAGGATCGTCAAAAGAGAATTTTACATGTGTATCAATTCCCTGGGTGTGTGTATGATGGAACAATGCGAGTCTCTGGGAGAGAACATGAGAGCTAGAGTCTCTGTTTTTTTCTTTGTACCCACATCATTTCTAGAAGCCTTGTTTTTGGATTTTCGTGAATGTAAATTCCCAGTGTGAGTAAAATGTAATGACTCAAATAATTTTCCTAGTTTTATTTTTATATTTTATATATATTAATTTTTACACTAGGATATTATATGATATGTGATTCTATGGCTCGGTGTGCCCAAAAAAATTGCTTGAAAAATATTAGACATTTAATACCTTACATGCACCATTTTCAGAAAAACTGGAATAACTATTTAATGGATGCTCATATCAAAAATTATAGGGAACCATTGTGTTCCAAAAATATTATTTACGCTAGGTTTGTCATATATTTAGTCTGTGTAGGTATTATGTCGAAAAACTCGAAAAGGATGTGATCATCTTTAAATAATTTAAATAACGATTATTTTGTTGATGTCTTGATTTCCATTAAAATTATATTCATAAATAATTACCAGGTTTGCCTCATAACCCTATTAATAGTGTAGAATATCTTGGGAGATCATTGGAGAAACCTATAAACCAAATTGCAATGAAATCACATATAAAAAAGCCGAGGATGTTGTTCCTAAAGGATCTCTAAAAAGACAATGACACAATGATAGGTCTTCATCAATGAGAAATCCAAATCAAACGCATGATGCCTTATTTTGGATTTTCTTCCCTGTTTTTGAATTCAATGGTGAACATGGACATACAAATGAATAGGCTGATCTACAGTTTGATCGTAACCTTGCTGGAAGGGTTTTATTACAATGGGTTTTATTGGAAGTTTGATCTTGTGAATATTTATTGACTAATTCATTAATTTTTCTAATAGAAATGAACCACGATCATCATAAACATCGATCAAGGTCAGTTCATTTTGTTTGATTTATGATTTTGTCCCCCTGTACATAATTCACTGTAGGTGTTCTACAATTCAACTGAGACTCGACAAATTTTGATCAATCGATCATGACACACTTGATTGTTAGTGCAACGATTTGTTGTCGTAGATATTGGATATATTTGATGTGATAGAGGGAAAAAGATAAAAAAATTCGATTCCGATGATGGTGCATAACCACATATACATTCTATAAAATTCTCTAGTGGAACAAATAAGTATCATTTTAATGTATTGTGTGACCAGATCAGAATAAAACAATCATTGTTTCGTTAATGGCGTGACCAAATGAGGATGGATCATGAGTTTACCAGCATTACATAACTAGAGCAATGGAGGAGAAAACCAGATTGTGAATCAGGGATTCTAGAAAAGCTTCCCATACATGGAATATAACTCAAGATTACACAACATGTTGGGCCCCCTATGCCATGGATAGTGATTCGTGTATGAGATAGGTATCACATGGCTGGTAGAATTTCCCACACTATGTGTGGTCTCTCCCAGATAACTCAACATGAACATGTGAAATGCACGGGCCTAGGGAAAAGTACACATGTTGCCTAAATAGTCTATACTCCCCCACATGACTTGGCATAGACAATGGACATGGGCTACCCAATAAACTAGTACATGGGAATAGACACATGGTTTGACATTGTGTATTGGACCATTCCCAGACTACATGGGAAGATCCCATATAGAAGGACATGACCTGTGAATCATTATACAAGTCATGTTCCCATCTTCTAATTGACATGTTCTAAAGACATCGTCTATTATACACAGGCAGTACCCAGGTCATATGAAAATGTGTGTTACCCTACTTCACACTGTTTACCACATTATACATTTCATGAAACTCCCTGACAACATATGTAGGAAATTTTTCATTAGGTTTTGTTCCCCTGATCATTTCCTTAATGTTGGGTGTTTATCATTTCCCACTTATAAAAGTATGATCCCTTCAGCATTACTTCCTATATATAGTTGTTCGAATCCTTAGAGAGTCCCATAATAGGATCCTCTATTCATACATTTTCCCTTGGTAGTATTTGGTATTGATGTGACTAGATTTACCAGTCATCAATGATCTTTTTAGAGGGTTAATCCAGATTTTTTTTGTATCACACCATGGAACTAGATGTGATCATCATATGTTTTATTGTACCACTTTTTAGATCTATCAGTGTATATCTCTAATGATGGTTCCAAATGAACACTATTTCTTATACATACTTCATTAGTGCTATCATACTCTGGTGTGTGTTCATCCATATTAGTGCTTCATCGATACATTGATCTGATTTTCTAGTGTTGGTATGTATTGGGTATAACATACCCAATAATATGTGGTATGGAATAAGTGTATCTAGATATTATTTTTATAAGTTCTATAAAAATATATTTATGTAGAGATATAACTATATTTATTTTTTGAATCACATTGTAGTTTTATTGTGTTCTACGGAGTATTATTATATTCTCCCCTTCACAGGCCTTTCCCAGACATGGCATGAGTTGTGTAGGTGAGCGACTTTTCCATGGAGTCGTAGGTGGACCAGGACTGAATAGAGCACTGTGAGATCTGTCGGTCGAGGTGTTCCTAAGGCTAAAAATAGTTTCCCCAGTACCTTTTATTTATAGGTCAAACATGATGTTTAAAAAAAAATTGGATGGATTTTACTCATGCCCAATTTAATTTAATATATGTTTTGTTCCAATCATACTCTAGTTGTGGGACATAGTGGTATTTGTGCGTTTTGGTTCTTATTGGATTTTACTTTTCAATATTTTGTGTGCCTCTATATGTGTGTGTGTATATTGATAAATAGGAAATGACTCCTTTGTTAGTGATGTTCTTACTAGATGATACTCACCAGCACCTATCCTAATTGTGGAGATCATGAGGACTAGAGACACATGTCCCATTGGGACAGGACATGAAAAAGGAGTTTTCCTTCAACATGGTGATTGATTTCACCCTTGTATCTTCGTATTGTCATGGTTTAAACATAATTATAAATATTGAAAAGAAATTAAAATATTTAAAAAAAACCAAAATTTTAAGAATACAGTTACGGTGTGGCCTTATTAGATACCAATTAATAGTATCACAATGAAATGTTATCAACATCAAGAGGGGTGAATTAGTTTTAGTGTATATTAATACAATTTATAATTTTACCTTTATTTCTTAATTAATTGTTTAGTGAATGAATTTATCTCTCTATATATTTATCAAACCATTTTTTAGTATGTGTTTGATATAACTAGGAACGTACATAAAATAACAAAAGAGTTTTTTAATGAGATTTTCCACCTAAATAATGATTATTTATTGGGGTTCTATGAATTTTATCTCACTCTTACAAAACACATTATTTATTATCCCATGACAAAAGGGAATGATTATTAAAATTGGAATTATACGACACTGGAATATAATAATTTGATAAAAATATTCAACCTACCTCCCACGATACAATAATTAGATTGTTGCACCATGAAGTAGATCAGAAATATAATTGAGTGCCTCTCTGGGACAAATATGATATACATCCTCAAATATATGAAATCTCAAATTCTTCCAAATCATTATTAGTTCATATATTATTAGAATATTTCAAGTTGAGACCGCAATTATTATTCCTGATCGTATATGAATATATGGTATAATTAAGCTCCCCATCTTCACAATTTCTTTTCTTCTTCAGGGTGTCAAAATGTAAATGTGTTAGTCTTATATATTCGATACACAAAATCTACACCATGATTCTTTATTAACACTCTAAAAATTTTATAGACTCACAAGTAGTATCCTTGAACATTGTATCAGAAAAATACTCTTATATTCATTAACTTCACCAAATATATTTTCCACACACTATTAAAAAAATATTTCTATATTATTTTTACATTTATTTAACATGAAACTTTACCTTTACAATTCATATATTTTTTATTTTCAGCATTATGACAGGTGTCATTCATTAAATTCCACATAATGACTCGACTCTCATTTTTATAATGATTTCGGAAATACATAATGAATTATTATCTCAGTTGTGAATATTCCTAAATTAAAAATATATTAATGAAATAATATATACATATGGGAATGTTGAAAAAATAATGTGATATGTTTCCTTCAAATGTGGTGTAGAACAACCTAAATCATCACTATTCATCACATTACTATGATATGAAATCATTTTTCATAGAAATTTATTGGAATAATTAATCATCAAACATAGAATAAAAACCTATTAATTATTCTCCTCATTCTTATTCTATAATAAAAAATGTATCCTAAAATTTTAATCTAGAAATATAAGCTCACCTGAATTGTCATACCCAGATATTATACTATTTTAGAAAATTCATTTTCTCATAATTTTATTATGAAATTTCAAATCACACCATAAAAAAATATGAATTCTAATCATTGAATGCATATTCTCATAGAGTTACAATATATTCTTCAAAAATGACATATTATCATCAAATTTATGTGATGGATCCAAGTCATAAAATGACTTATTAAGTTTCCAAACTCAAAACGAATTATTATCTCTTTCAATGTATATTTTTTAATATTCATAGTATTAAATTCCATAACATCTTAATGTAGGAATAAATTTTTTTAATACTCTTTTTTCTCAATCACCACAATGTGTTGGTCTTCTCTTTTATATGGATGACAACAAATATATATCTTAGATTGAATCCGAATGTGTTTCAAATCATCATTATATTTTTATATAAAAAACAATTACATATTATCATATTAATTTTTTAATCATTTCATTAAAATATATAATTTTATAACATATCACCATGTCTACATTAAGATTACCCCTAAATAGATTACCTTTACAAAGTTCTTACTTACCTTCATGTAGATCTTTTGTAATCAATGGATACATTTATATAGGTCCTAGATCACCCTTACATGACCTTCATGATTCTATCAGTACCCATATATTTGTAGACTATGATCTTTATATTGGATTTAAAATACCATTACACGGTAATCACTTACTTATAATCCACTCACTCAGGTAATAATAACCATTACACTACTTTTATATTACTAATTTACCATAATATAATTCCAATATTACCATTTCATATCCTCCTGAATCACAACATTACCATTATACATATGTATATAAACATTATCTAGATTTCAAATTACCATTATACAATGTCTAGTTTTCTCTTATGTAGCACACCACATGTTAACATTACCTTTTCAAAACATATCAATTTTCTAGATTACATTTATACATAAAGCATAATCCCCAAAATACTTTTATGCATGAAAACAATTCATCTCAGAATTTCATATTGAGTCTTTATATAAAATACAACCACCTCAAACATATTTAATACCAATTTAACTAAAATCAAGCACTCCAAAACATCTGCAATAATCATTCAAGATTTTTTTTCATTATTTCAATATTCATTGACCCCTACAATCTTATGACTGAATTCTCTATACTACATGAGGAATGGTCAGCTATAATTGATGTCACATGTAAAGTGGGATAAATTTCATGATTAATTCATCGTATGATTAATTGCATGACTTATTTGACATCCTATTTTCTACATAGCCAGTAACTGTACTTTTACTTTTGAGCATTAATGTATTCTACCAAAAATCAAATATTTTGGGAACAACATAATTCTTCTCACCAAAAAAGTTGAAATATTTCAAATACTTCCACACACATAATCTTGTATATATATTCCATTATTGTTATCTAATATACCACACACAATGTGGGAGAAATAAGGAAGGGAAATTTGGTATTGATAAAAAATACAACACCAATAGAGTAGCTTTATCAAAATGGATTCATGCGATCCAAATCAGATTATTATTATTATAAAAATATGGGAAATTATGACTACATTACCATATTTAACATGTATGCTGAAAATATCATTTTGATTGGTCAAACATTCAATAGATCCCAGAATTGATTTATTATTAGTTGGAATCATTTGAAATGAAACATCTCTATGTTGGAAAGAATATTCCAGGTATAATTTTTAGAATATCTAAAAGTATTGAGAGTGTAGTGTTTTTTCCAATGATGTTCATTAGGAAGGTCGTTGACTAATTGAGAATGAGTGGATGTAAATCAATATCAACAACCCTAGACTAGAAATATAAAATTTCATGGGGAACATACTGAAAATGGAAGATATGGTAGAATATGTGGTGGATTTAATTTTTTTATTATTGAAAGTTAGATGTATGAAATGGTATTCACTTTTCTTGATATTATATTTTTAGATGTAGTTTTTAGTTAGTATATAGTTAATCTGTTGTATTAAATCTTGAAATACATTAAATTTTTTGTCACATATCTACAATATTTATAAAATTTGACAATATGATTGAGGTTAGTTGAACCATTTAAAGGGTATGAAGATTTATATTTTAGATATTATTATAATACATATAACGTTCAACAGTAATTGTGAATAAATTTAAAAGAACAATGATCAGATATATGTCTATGATGAAACCATTATTTGTAATATATAATATAATGGATGAATATGGTGTTAAAATGGACATAGAAAATATTATTATTTTGTTAAAATGATTATTTATGGATCATGGTAATAATGAGGAAAGTGATTTACATTATTATTTCATGTAGATATCAATTCCCATGTAAAAAATTCAGGGTTATATTCCTGGAAAAAACATGTCAACCTAAAATACCATTACATTTGGAAGTATCTTGAGGATGGATATTTATAGATAAAGATGATTATAGAAAGAAAGAAATATGAATGAAATTTATACTAATATTATAATATTGGAAAAAATATTTTATCACTCTATATTTGTGGGATTGGGGTAGCCTAATGATGGTGGAGTTCACTGTATGCATTATAATGGAGGATGAGAGTTTCAAATATTACAAATTATTTAAGATTAATTAGGGATCCTTAATGTATTATTTAGGTAGCATATTTTTTTTATTTTGGATCCTCTTCCTGGATTTAGATTCTGTTCACTTGAAGAATTTGATTTTGTTCCATAGTAGTTTGTAGCGACAATGGAGACTTGAACTAGTGGAAGATCAATTATGAAGAAAATCTTATGGAAGATTTAATTCAGTGGAAATTGCATTACCCAATGGTGTCATTCCATGGGAGGATGGTTTTGTTCTTGGTCTATTATTTTTATCCAATTACATGGTTTTTATATAACAGATCATTGGTTACTGTTTTGTATGGATGGAGACATGTGAAAGTAAGAATTTGGTATATGTTGATGCCCAGATGGACCACACTATATATATTGGATGGCGCCACCTACTGATGTGTAATGAGAATTAATTTAATTTTATTAATACTAATAATTGAAAATCCACAATATTTTATTCATTCTATTTTTATATAAATACACATTTTTAGTGAACTTTTATGTTCTAAGGATGGACATTAAAACAATGTAAGTAAATGTTAACATTACATTTCTAAATTTACATGGATTTCATGTATGATTATGTTACCTTTTTCAGGATAACGTAGTGTGTAATTATTTTGGTTGTATAATGCTTCTTAGGTTTTGGTACTCAATGTCAAGGGGAGTTTTTCATTTTTCCTAGAAGAGATGATTTGGTTCTTCCAATTCACGAGGATGGAATATCGTGAAACAAGTGGCTGAGAATCCAATGAGATCTTTATCTAAACATTCAAATAGTCCTTCATTATACAAATACTATTTCATTTTGATAGATGGTAAATTTTGTTACACATGGAGGATAGTAAGTCATGACACTTGCTAGAAACACATCCAGTATATGGTCACAATTTCACCAATATTGGCGGTGTTTATTTTCCCATTTCACTATCAAAGACCAAAAATATGTTATAGTTGTTCTTCTATTCCTTGTGTTATTTAGTCATAAAATAAATATAAAATTTTATGAATAATCCTCGTTATTACAATCAATTGTGTAACTAAGATTTATCCTTTCCCATTGCTAATATATTAATACTATAATGACCCAAACATAGTTTCCTAGTTTGGGTGACTTGTTTGATTACATTAGCATTATCACCAGAATGTTGTATCCCAAAGGAATGAATAGATTAGTATATTTGGAAAACCAGATACATACATAAGTTCAAAATTACAACATTAAAGGATATTTAAAATATTACATTCCTTTGAATCATACATAATCTCCTAGATTATCTTTAAATTCATTCATTATATATATCCTTACATCCTAGAGAAATTAAAACATGTGAATGGGGTGAGCTCAGATTCTCAATAAGGATATATAATATAGTAAAATAGATTATAAATAAAAACACTAGCATGATGAATGAATAAAAATTCATTCCATTATATATATACTTGAGAATAATATGGTTGGAATAAAAACTGATTAAATAATGATTTAAAACCTAACCATGTATATTCTACTTGTCGAATAATCACATGGAGTGTCAATTACTATCTTCATAATGAAGGAATGAGTATTGTATGAAATCATAATTGTATGGTAATGGCCTCGTGCCAAGACTCTAGTTAGTCTCATGAGACCAGTTGATGAATCTAGTTGATATATTGGGCCCCACTCATCACTTAATAATTTCAATTCATTACTCATATGAATGGGGATAATCATAAACAAAATATATATTCATATTGAAACTAACATTTGATATGTAAATAGCTTTCCCAAATCCTTAAAGAAAAACACTAATCATTCAATGTAACATGGACAATGGATCTAGATAAAACATCCACCGTTAAAAAAATCATTAACCATTAAATAAAATATGGTAGATGATATCATATAATATTAATCTAAATTTAACATAATAGTCAACAACGATGTTGAAATAGGTGTAAATACTCTTATAAAATCATTTGAGTAATTCTCGAGATAAATACACCTTTACATTGAAAGGATGTGTTCATTGGGGTAAATATTTGTATAAAACCACATGTGAATTATAATAGTTTTTCATAAAAACCATTATTTTAAAAAAATAACCATTTCTAAAAACATATTATAGTGTTACCTTGAAAATAGGTAAATTTCGTGAAATTCACTTGAATCATGCTTGTATTTCGGGATGAATTTTAGAAAGATACTTCTATAATATATAATTACCACAAAATAATGAAAAACACATATTATTTAATATATATATATATATCATTAATATAGATGTTATGAGGATTACAAGAAAATATATAATAATTTAATTGAGTTATGTAGAGAATAATAGTAACCCGAATGAAAATGGTGGTCAAGGTAGAAAACATTTACCATATTTCCAAATATGTTCTACTATTTAACTTATGTTCATATAATATGAAATTACACTTATTGATAACATAACTAAGAAATTTTTTGACTTGTATTTGATTTATTATAATTTTATTAAGTTCATTTTTGACCATTTTTATATGATAGAATATTCAATGACATCTTTTGTAAGTGCATGTTTCATTAGTTTTTACGTTTGGTTCACTTGTGTTGATGTTAATGTAAAATGAGATTTAAATTTAAGAATTTATTTTATATATTAACATTTATCAATTATAATTTGAAATTACGATATAATAGTTTTGGTTACATTGGGTTAGGATGATTCATTTGATAAAATTTTAGTGATAAAAATTTGGATTTATTTGGTGGTTTTTTATCACAATGTAAAATTTTTGTTTTATAAATTAATACCACATTTATAGAATGATTACATAATATTAAATAGGATATATGACATATATTATGATCTTTTTAAATAATAAAAATGTTTTCATGATAATAATTTAATAATTTAATAGAATATGAAAACCTGTCGTCCTTGAATGAGATAAATTAGCACATTCTGTATGGTGTTTTCATTTCTAGTATAAAAGAATTGTAAAAGTGAGATGATGATGAATTATTCAATTATCATAAAAAATTACTAGTAAATTTATGTTATTGGAGTTATAATAACATTTCTAAGAACGACGGATAGGAAATAAACTACAATAATGTAACTTGAAAAAAATATAAATGAAAGGGTAATTTTCTTCTTGAATTTATCTTCCTTGAGAGGCTCGTTAGTGTAATGGATTTGGGATTTTAAAGATACCATGTTCTGATGGGCGTGGGGATACAATTTGGAGGTTATTTTAGTAGAATTTAGACATGGAAAAAGGAATGAGAGAATTGAAGAGTAGACGGAGTGAGGGGTAGATTTTATAGTGGATGAGAGGAGGGTTTTCCGACTACATTATTCATTATTTTATTCATGTTTCAAAGGAAACCAATTGAGATGATTCATGTGACAATAAATAGTTATAAGTTAATGTTAGTTAGATCCATGTGATCATAAATAATTCTTGACACAAGGAATAGTGTATTTATCTTATAATGTATTTATACTGTATATTAACGTATTTTACAATTCACCCAAAAATCATGTTTTTAGAAAAATCCCAAAAATTAACCCCAACCATTTTTTGAGATTTATAATACAAAAATGTCTTCCATTTTATCAAAATAATTTTCTATATAATATATATTTTATTTTTAAATAAATTCATTTTTACTTGAAAAAAGAATATATTAAATTTAAATTTGATATTATAATACTTTATGATATTAACAAAGGTCTAATAAAATTATCATAAAATCATAGGAAATAAAAAAAATTATTTAAGAATACTTTTTATGAAAATTTATTATATTTTAAATAAATTAATTTTTGAATATTTTAATTAAATATTTAATACTCCCAAAATTACCAACACATAATTATTTATTTTTAAAATAATCTATTTAATTTATATGGTGTCTAAATGTTTTTGTACATTCATGGGTGAGGTTACTATTCATAGAGAACATATTAATATTAATAAGGGTACATTACTATTCATAAGGGTGCATTACAATTCACCAAAAAATTGTGCTTTTCTTATCTAACTATAAGTATTTTACTGAACGAACTATGTGTGTATATTTTTTGAAATTTAAATCACAGAGGTGGAAAAAGATTGTTTACTGGATAAGATAGAAAAAATTTGTCTTTTTTAGAGACATAAAGATTCATGTATTCAACTATATATTTATTTCAAAAACATTGGGGAGTTATATTCTACCCACAATAAAAAAATTCTCTCGTAGAAATTATAGAATGTTACTTAATAAAATGATTTGGTTAGTTCTTCATCATATTCTCCTCATGAACACATGTTGCATCATCAATTTTATGACATTTACAAAGTATTATTTCCAGTCACAAATTCTGATTCCCCAACACCTTTTCCTCATTTATAGAATCCAAATAGCCTATTCATAGTATAATAAGTAATGTAAAATTATATACCTTCAAAATTGAGGATATGAAATGGGTTTGGGGTATAATTTCTCAACTATGAGACTTGGAACACATTGTGTATTGTACATAGGCTAGGCGGCATTGAAAAACATTAATCAAGAGGTCCAATTCTCTCAATTATTACTATATTCTGAATATATTTTGGTCTATGTTTACCATTCTTCCCAAATCTTATAAAACCCATCCATAGAGATACATTCAGAAAAACATTATCTCACACATGATATTACAAATACTTTCTTCAATTATCCCCGTATCTATTTTTCTAGCTTTGAGAAGCTTTGAGATGGGTTTGAATAGTATTTACCTTTGGTATTATCTCTTCCATAATTTCTGGGCCCACAAACATCGTTTCACCATATTCATCCAAACACATTAGTGTACGACATCTATTTCCTTATAATGCTTCATATTATGCCACTTGAATTATATAATGGAAACTATTATTGTAGGAAATTCCACCAATGGTAAATATTGATCCCACATACCATGAAAATAATGATATCATGATCTCAAAATGTTTTCTAAAGTTTGGATCATCTTTTCTGATTTACCATTAGTTTTTGTGTAATAAGAATTACTCAATATAAACCCTGTAACCAAAGCATTCTATAGAATTTTTCAAAATTTCATTTTAAATTGAGGATCATGATCAGACATTATTGAATGATGATCTCCATGGATCCTCAAAAAATAATTTTTATAGATTTTTTCAAGGCTACCTAGTGGAAAATCCTCCCTTTCAGTGTGTAAATGTGCATATTTCAAAAGATGATAAAAAATTACCCTTATCGAATCATTCATTCCTGGCGTATTGGGTAATTCAGTGACAAAATCCACGGTGAAATCAGACCATTTCCTTTCATGAATAGATCGATGATTCATGAATCCTCTAGGATTTTGTTGTTCGACCTTCACTTGTTGAAATACTAATCATCTTGATACATAATATGAAATTTCCATATTTATGTTATCCAAATAGAAATGTTACATTAAATCTCTCAATATCGTAGTGCTACTATAATTTATAGAGAAATTACATCTATGGGAATCATCCAATAACATACATTTTTTATAGAATATAAATATAATAGAATGCCTCTTTCTAAACATAGGAATTCCATCCTTTTATACTACATCTCACAACATCCCATCATTTACAACATTAAATTTATTTCGAAGATCCTCTTTATTATGATGAGAACATATAATTAATTCCAATAAATATGGTTGTGCAACCAATTTAAAATATAATGATGTTTACCATTATTTGATAATTCTTATGTCCATATTTACATTATAAATTAATAAAGTATCCCTTTCAATCATCATTTAGTTTAAAACTCTAAGATCCTTCCAGCTCAATGCATCAACTACCTTATTTTCCTTTTCTGGGTGGTATTTTATAGAATGACCACAATTTGTTAGTAGATTTAGCCGTCTCTTTTGAACATATTTATTGTTTTCTACGAGAAGATATATTTCGAGCTCTTAATTTCTTTATATATCTCACATCTTTCTCCATAGAGACAATTATGACATATCATCCGAGAAAAATTCAACGCAACTTACTCAAGATCTTGAGTTGGATAGATCTATTCATGAATGTTAATCTTCCAAGGTGATTAAACAATAACTCTATCATTATGCATGGGGAAACAACCAAGTCCTTCCATAGATTCATCACTATAGATCACGAACCCATCATTCCCTGAAGGAAGAGTTAGTGTTGGACAATTCACTAATATCCTCTTTAATTTGTTGAAATTGTACTCACATTCTTTTTTACATATGATATTAACTCCATTAAGAGTAATCTTGAATAATGGGATGTCTAATCAGGCAATTTTCTAAAGGAAACATTTATAATAACCCTCTAAACCAATAAAAGTACACACCTCAGCTATGTTAAATGGTTTAGGGAATTTCTAAGAATCCTTTGTAGTCATAGGATCAACTAATATTCCATTATTAGAAACAATGTGTCTATGAAACAATATTGATTGAATCAAAAATTCATAATTTCTAAACATCACCTATAATTTATTTCTTCTAGGGGTCTTCATAAAAATAAACATGTGATTTTCATGATCATTATTGATTTTTTATTATACCAAGATATCATCAATAAATAACCCAACAAAGTCATCAAATTATTTCTTGAAAACCCAATACAATAAATCAATGAAAAAATGGGTGCATTAGTCAGTCCAAATGGAATTGTTGTTATCTAATAATGCATGTACCAGGTTTAAAATAATGTCTTTGGAATATCTTCTTTCCTCACACACAACCGTTCAGATCCATATTGAAGGTCAATCATTGAATAATATTGGGCTCTGTGAAGTTGATCAAATAAAATATCAATGAGAGTAAGAGGATACTTTTTCATTATCATAACAACATGGATCTCGTTATTTTCCATGAAAACCATCATATTTCCTAACATTTTCTTAAACAAAGGTACAAGATCACCCCATGGAGAAACAATAGGGGTAATAAACCTCTTATTTCTCAATTTATCTAGTTGATTCTTTAGTTCAACTAATTCAACTAGGTCAATTCTATATGGAGTGTCTGATATAGGTCGTCACTATAAATTAAATTAATAGAAAACTCAATTTCCCACTCTAGAGGATGTCCAATTTAATGCTTTGTAAATACATCATTGTATTCTTTCACAATATGCACATCTTAAATTTGAAGATTTCATTCCTAACCCAAAGGTATTGTTTTCTATTCCTCCCAATGAATTGAATATTGTATAGTTGCTCATGGTGGATCTAGATTTGAATCAGATGGTGATATTTATTCCCTAAAGATAAGATATTCCACTTCAATCTAAAAAAATTAACTTCATTATTTTAATAATATATTTTCTCATCATAATTGGAAATTCAATCCATAATGTGCATTATAACAAAGTAAATCTTGGGAGTCAAGGTAAAATAGTAGATAAATCTTGTTCATAATCCATAATGGTGACTTTCTAAAACAACATTATTACATTGATAATTCCCTCTAGAGTATTTACTAACAACTCCTTTATTAAAACATATTAGAATTTTATAATTTTCTAGACCAACTGGGAAGATATAAAAGAAAGCGATGATTCAGAATCCAATAAAGAAATGGCCACATTTCAGGAAACAATTAAATTACCTTCCTACATATCATTAGGAACATCAACCTAAGTATTTATGACAACATAAGATTGGCATTTATCCCTTGGCCTCTTTGGGGAATATTTACTTGACAATTAGGAAAAACATTTTCAGAATGATCCATATCATTGATATTTTAATTTTAAACATTACATGATTATTTTTTCTCCTTGAAATCATGGGAGTGGTGACCTTTTTATCCAAACATGTAATAAACAATAATACCCTACTAGAAAGTACACGGGTGTTTCTTCCCACTATTATCATAGGTTTGAATGTGTACTCTTCCCTTATAACACATTTATTTATTTCTTTATTTATACATTCCAGCATCCCACTTCTTCTCTTTACTTACTTTAAATTCATAAGTCTTAGATAATTTCTTTTCCATCTTGATAGAAATTGATAATTATTAATCATATGTTGAGAAAATTTGGGTAACTAGTTTCATTCGGAGGAATGGTTTTAAACCATTAAACAATCGATAAATCTTGATCCTTGGATTACTTATGTAGTCTGTAGAATGGATTCCTAACCATGTGAATTAATCCTCATACTATGAAACATTCACATGCTATTTTTTCCTCAGATTATAAAGCTAGCTTTCCATTTATTCCTTCTGTTCACGAGGGATTTATTTTTCTAATAATACTTCCTTAAATCACCCCCTTCCATTTCTCTTAATTATTCCCCCTCCATTATATTTTAAATTAAATACCACCATTGATTCACATCTCCTGATATATGATAAAAATACATTACAACCTTCTCTCTTTCATTAAATCTGAAAGTTATAAATATCTTCACTAACGAAATATCCACTTCTCTCCTACGAATGGGTTTGTAGTCCTGTTGAATGATTGAGGACGTTGTCTTATAAAGTGGTGTAACATAGCTCCTCCAATTTGTCTATCCGAAAGGTCCATATAGGTATGGTTATTATTCCTAACCTAAGTCAACCATCCGAGTTTAGTTATATGTTGCTGAGCACGAGTTGTAGCACTAGAGTCGGCATCATTATATTTTATCTGAGGGAAATCACGACATGATATACACACATTCTTTTGGACTCCATTAATTCCACTAAGTTACATCTCTATATAATGGAACACACTAGAATAGGTTGGGAATCGTAACATATAATCTCAACCTAGAAAAATACGTAGCATAAACTGAAGTCCTGTCTATAGTTAATCTCATAATTATAAACTTGATTTCATTGAGGAAAATTTTAAATATAAATTCATCAAAAGGTTTTTTTGTGATAATGTGAATTGTCCTAAGAATATCATTTGGTAGTGTCAATCCTAGTGCATAGTAAGGCTTGTGTTCATGTACCAGGATACCCAGAATCAAGCCTAAAACTCTTTATCAGAGTTGTTACTCCAAGGTATATCTGTGGAAGAACAACGTCCACTTGTAGTATCTAGATAGGATTGTAGGTTTTTGAAATATCAACAAAATAGATTCCTTGCCAATATTACACGATGGCCTTGTACGTTAATCCTAAAAAAATATCTAAGGGTTTTATTGTAAAGACCCGGAAATTTGAAGGAAATTTTTTTCTTAATTTTCTTTGGAATTTTACAAGAACGCAGTTTCTGACGGCGCCTGATTCTGAGGCCCGGTGTGCCCAGAATCAATTTCTGAAGTTTGGCTCGGGTACGTTCAGTGAACGAACGAGCGGCAATTTCTAACATTTGAACCGGTGCCCGTAATCAAATTCCGAGGGCACCGATGGAACCGTAGCGCCGGTTTTTGCTTAGGAATGCCTTTCCTGGAGTTGTGTTTGCTTGGGAGCAGTTGTTTAATATGGTTGTGGTTTAAGTGTAAAGAAAAATAAAATTTGTGTTACAAATTTTATTTATCTTCTTAAGTGGTTATATCCTAAGTGTGGAAGTTGGGGTGGAATCACAAGTTCCTAACTAACCAAGTGAGGATTAAGGTGAGGTGGGGCCCACAGGAGCCCCAACCCTTCACCTTCCCCTTAACTCTCTTCTACCCCACTTAAACTCCCTTGCACTTAATGTGCCAAAACCCCACTTTTTCCTTAAACTCCTTAACTCCCTTAAACCCCCCCAAATTAAATGTGACTCTTCACTTCCACCTTCATTAATTTTGGAGTCTCTCCAGCCATTAATGAAGGATGTAACTTAATGAATTTGAATTATTTTGAATTCATTAAGCTAACACTATAATAAGGTGTGTTGTTTTATTGTTTGGGGTTGGCTAAATCTTTGTGATAGAGTCATGGAAGGATTGAAGAGAATTCCACCCTCGACGAAGAACACGAAGGACATCTCCAAACATGGAACAATGTCTTCTCGGCGAAGAATGCCTTTTCCAAAGAAGAACGTGAAGTTTCCAACGTCGATCCCTTCTTGGATGCCTCCTTCCCACTCCTTCCGGAATAAAGAAGGGAGCGCCTTTCACGAAGAACGCCAACGTCGTCAACGGCTTCTCTTTTCTGATGTCGACGAATCGCCGCCGCCTTTCCGCGACTTCGTCAACACATAACGAAAAGCGAGGTAGGGGTTTGTTGTTGAATTATTTAATTATTTTCCGTTCTTGGTTCTAGCATGACAAACTTGAGGATGAACGTTTAAGTGTTATCGTCTAACGAGAGGGGGACCGGACCGCACAAACATGGCTGAACCCCCCTCCTTTGTTCTTGAATGTTTCTTGCGGATGAAACGAGATAGCGTGGTGCCGTCGCACCACGCGGGAATCACACGGAAATTATTGCGCGGCGCCGTCGTGCCGCGCCGTGGAAAGAATTATCATGAACGCGACGCCGTCGCGCCGCGTCGAAGGAAACCGAAGACGCCGCGGCCAGAGCGGGGCCACGGCGGAGGGGCACGGTGCCGTCGCACCGCGCCGGATGACGAAGGCCGCGGCCGGTTACGGGCCGCAGCGGATCGTGATGACCGGCGGCCAGCCGGTGCCAGAAGACGGAAGAGGACCGGCCCTTGCCGGTCCTGTTGACAAGAAGCCAGCCGGCCAGGTCGGGCCGGCCGGGTTGGTGGAAACCGGGGGAATTTAATTTCCCCGGGCAGTTATTTGGCCCCCCATTATGAGGGGAGGCCGGTTTCACAAAGGGGGGGGCAGGCGACCCCCCATTTCCAGCAAGCTCGGCCTTCGGCCAAGCTGGCAGCACGCCCTGCGCGCTGCCTTGCGCCGAACCGGCGCGCCTGGCCGGTTCGCCGCGCCGCGCCGCGCCGGGCCGGGCCGGGCTGTGTCGGGCTGGGTCGACCCCGTCCGGGGCGGGTCGACCCAGTTCGGGCCATCCGGGGGGTCTAGTGCCGGGACGGCCCGGGCCCGAAACCCCCGTTACCGAGCGGTTTGGTCAAATGCCCGTATCTTGGGCTACGAGCCTCCAAACGACTCGTCGTCAGCGGCAACACAATCCTTGGATCGAGACGGTCGTTTCGGTATACTATACTCAAGGTGCGCCTTCCTTTTCGGGAGCCTACGTGGTTAAAACTCCATAGTTAAGCGTGCTTGGCTTAGAGTAGTGATCAGGATGGGTGATCTCTTGGGAAGTTTCCCAGGGTGGGTGTGAGACGGAAACGCCAATAAATAACAGACCAGGCGTCCGATTGATGGACCGTCTATTTCGTTGAATTCCTCTAAGTGAGATGGATCATTCGGCTTACGCCGCTCGAGGTTTGGATGCCGACGGAGTGTGGTGGGGGTGGATCGCATCGAAATCCAATCGGGCCCCCTGGAACGAAAAAACCAATAACTCTCAGACCGGGCGTCCGATTGACGCGCTGTCTGTTGCGTTGAGTTCCTGTTGACGATACGGAACTTTTGGAATCCTACGCCCATGTTTTGGATGTAGATGGATAGTGGCCGGGTTGGATCGCACCGAAATCCAACCGGGCCCCTAGCACGAAAAAGCTGATATCTTTCTGACAGAACGTCCGTTTGACGAACCGTCAGCGGCGTTGGTGATCGCGTTGAGAAACGGTCCCTATTAGTTTACCCTATGAGAGTTCGGGGTATAGTTGATATACGGCCGGGTTTGGTTCTCTCACGAAACCAACTGGGCCCCTGGGACGAAAAGGCTAATAACTCACAGATCAGGCGTCTGATTGACGCGCCGTCTGTTGCGTTGAGACCCCTATGATGTGGCGGTCCATTGAGATACTTCTTCGTGGGACCTTGAGATACTTGGAGTATCGACCAGTAGCTCGTGGAGCGGACCCTCCCGGAGACGAGCGTGCGGAGTACGGAGACCGTGTAGCCTGCTGAGACCTGACGACTGCTTGACCGACTCGACTTGGAGTGAGTCGACTAGCCCAGTGGACGGAGCGCCCGGTATTTGGAGACAGACCCACGGCGGACGGAGCGCCCGGTAGTTGGCCGCAAACCCGCGGTACTCGACAGGAAGAGTACCTCTGTAGGCTATTGGGGGGAGCCCCCGGTATTTGGCGACAGACCCACAGCGGACGGAGCGCCCGGTAGTTGGCCGTAGACCCGCGGTACTCGACAGGAGGAGTACCTCAGCAGTCTTAGGTTAGTGAGCAGTACCTCAGATTCGTGACAGGACCACTGTACACTCTAGAGACGGAGCTCTTCAGTAGTTACGGTTTCGATAATGAAAATCCTGGTTTGAGCTGAGACTTTTGACCTTGTGTTTACCTAATGATTGAGATGGGTCACTTGCTAACTTAGGTATATGTATGGGCATATACCCGGGTAGTGGTTATCCGTTGATTTCACAATCCTTGTGTTTCCTCATGATTGAGATGGGTTACTTGATAACTTAGGTATATGTATGGGCATATATCTAAGTAGAGGTTATCTGTTGAGATCTTCTTTGTGGTTATCCTTGTTGGTTTAGTGAGACCTTGAGGGTCTCGGGGTCCCTACTGAGTATCGTTATACTCACCCCTGCACGGGCTATGCCCGCACCTCGTTGTGTTGGTTGCAGACGACGGGCAGTGCTGACAGAAGCCGAGTGTTCGAGGACTGGACAGTACCTGGAGGTGGACTATACGAAGAGATGGTACCCAGAGGAGGACCTCACGACGAGGCGGTACCTAGAGGTGGACGTGACGACGAGGCGGTACCCGGAGGTGGACCACTGGGTGAGACATACTCGGAGCGGACGGTGGGACCTGAGGAGCAGAGGAGCTATCTGTACCCACCCTTCAGGTGGGATTTCCAGTGGACAGCTCGGCATAGCAGCTTTACTTTTCAGTTGCTGTTTTCCCTTTCAAGTTGTACTTTACAGTTTTAGTTGTACTTTCTTTTGGGTTTGTATTCTGGCACATTTACTTTTCAGCACTTTCTGTTGTACTTAGTGTTTTACTTCCGCTTGTGCTCTGTGGTTATTTTTGTTTAATTTTATAAAGGAAATGCCTTCCCAGTTATCGGGATTTTACGCCTTTGGTGCTAGTCGCCAGCCCCTGGCCTATGGAAGGCGGGCTTGGGGTAGTCACGACACGGGCCCCGAGGACGGGTCGTGACATTTATTCCATAATATATGTTTTCTAATTCTAGTACTTATGTTTTCAACTAAACATTCTTTGATAGAAACATTAAGGAACAGACCCATGTATCCTGGAGATGGAGCCTTATGTGATTACATTGACATGATTATAATAAATGGGTATCCTAAATAACTATTAGTTTAGTAGTTTTTGAAAACTAGATACATTCATAAGTACATGATTAAAACATGACCGAAAATATAACATATAAAATTATTTTCAATCACACATACTATCACAAATTATCCTTCCATGTCATTAATAATATTATTTCTCGCAATATTGGGAAAATAAATCATGTGAAAGGGGTGATCTCAGATGCTCAAAAAGGTTAAATTGTACAACATGTGAAATTATTAATATAAACACTATCTGGGATGAGTAACTAAAAATTAATGCATTTAAAAATATACTAAGAATAATATATATTGAATAAAAACTAATTAAATAATTTCATAAAACATAACCATGGATATTCTACTAGTTGAATAATCTCATAGACTATCAATCACAAGCTTCATAAATGAGGTAATGTATAATGTAGTACATCATAACCATAATGTCAAGGCCTCATTCCAAGACCCTAGTTTTTCTCATGAGACCTACCGATGAATTGATGGGTTATAGTGGGCCCCAACAATCATGTAATAATTCCATTGAATTCATTATATGAAAGGAAATAAACATAATGATTATATACATTCATATTGAAAGTACCATATGAAATGTAAATAGCTTTCTGTGATCATTGAACATAATCCCTAACCATTTGATGAAATATGGTGTATGATGTAAATATAGAAAATCCACAGAGAAAATAATAATAAACCATTACATATAATATACTATATTATATCATACATTATTAATCTCAATTGATCATAATAATCATCAAGTGTGTTGAAATTTGTGAAAATACTCTTATAAAATCATCGAGTTATTCTTGATATAAATAATATTTTAATTTGAAAAGAATTGTGCTTGTGGAAAATTATTTTTATAAAACTAGATTTCAATTAATATATTTTTAATAATAAATAAAATTATTTTAAATAAATAAACATTGCTAAAAATAGACTATAAAGTGGCCATGAACATAGGTAACAATTCAAGGATGTCTCTTGAATTGGGCTTGTATTTCGAGAAGACTTTTTGAAATATCCTTCATAAATTTGTATCTCTAAAAAAATAAAAAAGGATGATTATTGGTACACATATATAGAACATTCACACACAAAAAATTTATGTAAAAATATATATAAGAATTTCATTGAGTTATGTAGTGAATAAGAGAAACCCGAATGATAATGGAGGTTCGGGTAGAAAACCGTTAACTTATGTCTCAATATGCTTCTCTCTAGATCATATAGTCTAAAAATATGAAATTAGGCATATTAATAACTTATTTATGGACCTATTAGACATAAATTTAATTTATTATTGTTTTATTAAGTTCATTTATGGTAATTTTTTTAGTTTAAAAATTCTATATCATCATTTGTGAGTGTTCATTTCATTAGTTTTCATAATCGGTTCGCTCGTATGGAAGATACTATAAAATGAGAATTGAATGAATGAATTTATGTTGTATGTTAATAATATTAATTTATATGTTTAGATGACCATATAAATAATTTTTTAAATTTTTTTGAGGATTAATCAATAGATAAATTTTAATTGATAAACACTTGGAGTAATTTTTTTGTTCTTTGATCACAAAAAACTCATTTTTGTTTTATAAAATAATACTATGATTAAAAAATGATTACAGAACATTACATATTATATATCAAATATATTATAATCTATTTAAACCATAGAAATGTTTTGATGATCATAATTTAATATGGTAATTGAATTTGAAAACTCATCGTCTTTGAATGTGATAAATCAACACATCTCAGATGGTGTATTCATTTCTAGTGTTAAAGGATAAACAGGGGAGAATATGATAAATTATTCCCTTATCAAAACATATCTCTAGTCCATTAATGGTGCTGGAGTGATCATAATAGTTTGGGAAATGGTTGGGAAGAAATAAAAATAAATAAAGGAATTTTAATGAAAATAAATGAAATGAAATTTGGAATTTACCTCGTGAATTTATATTCCTTGAGAGCTTATTTAGGGGAGAGGATTTGATTTTATGATGAGATGATGGGCTACTAGACGTAGAGGAGATCATGGTATAAGATTCTATTAGAATTTAGATAAGCCACATGTCTTGATAGGAGTGAAGTGAAGAGGGAGTGAGTGGTGGTTTTTCTAGAGGGGTAGAGGAGCGTTTTCCAATTATTTTAATCATTAATTTATTATTTTGCCTAAGACAACCAATAATGTTAATTATTATTAAAAAAATAGTACTAAGTTCATGTTATATTGATCCATGTGTTCTTAAATAATCTATGAGTCATGTATTAGTGTATTTATCTTAATGTGTATTTATACCGTAAATTAATGTATTTTACAATTCAAAGAAAAATCACGATTTTCATAAAAATCCCAAAAATTCGCCCTAACCATTTTTAGACATCTATATTTAAAAATTTAACTTAAATTTATCAAAATTATTTTCTAAATAATATAAATTTAAATTTTAAATAAAATAATTATTTACTTGAAAAATATATATTTTAAATTTAAAATTGATTTTATAATACATTCAAAATTAACTAGGTCTCATAAAAATATACTAAAATCATTTTAAATCAAAACATTTATTTAAGAATATATTATAAGAATGATTACTTAGTTTTAAATAAATTTATTAATTTAAAATTGGAAATAAATATTTATTACTTAGAAAAATACCGGCACAAAAATATTCATTTCTAAAATAATATATTACATTATTATGGTGTATAAATTTTATTTATACATTAATGGGTGAGGTTGTTATTCCTAAGGATTATATTACTATTCATAAGGGTGTGTTGATATTCATAAGGGTACAGTACTATTCAACAAAAAATGTAATTTGATCCAATGGGAATATAAATGTCTTACTTAATTCAACTCTGTTTTTCAATTTTTCAAAATTAAAAACATAATGGTGAGAAAATTATGTCTAATTGATATGTTATAATAAAGGTTAAATTTTTAGAGACTCATTAATCCATCCATTCATTATTAAATATCTTTCTAAAACCTTAGGGTGTAAAAATTACTCCTCATGAAGATGGTTTTATAACATCAAAATCACCTCAAACGTGACTATCATTGTCTATAATAATGAATGTGTCAATTATCCCAATATAATCAATGAAAGGATCTAAAATCATAGAAACATCCCAAAATATTGGTTGTCACCTCCCTAGCGACACAAGCCCCTTGTCCACAACTTGTAATTCGTTAAAATAATCGTCTAATTGAAAACACATCCTCTTCAAACTAATGTGACCAATTTTGAAAAGAAGATCAATAAATAATGATCATATTAATCATCATACTTAGTATATAATTTATCCCTTACAAATATCAAAAGACTTTATGCACATTGAAACATAAAAATAAATCTCATTATTAACACATTCATTGCGCTACCCCCGATGTGAACAGATTGGATGAAAATAAACAAATTGCATACTATTGGATGATAAATTATTAATTATATAATATTATTAGAAAGTACCTAACACACCCATCTCAATTAACATTCATAGATCACCCCTCTCAATGTAACAACATTCCCTATAAATTTTCAAGAAACACCATCAATCTATTGACATATTTCTCATAGATCTCCATAAAACATCCTGCATTAATTTCCAAGACCTAACCAAGAAAGTCTAGCCATTACTGAGAAATATGTACACTCAAATAGGTAACATAAAATCTATCCATGGTGTTTCACCAAACCTAAATTGTGGATTTACAGTATTTCCATGAAAAAATTTCTAATTTTTTCACCACAAACATAATAGGTCATACATATTTTCTAATAATCACCTAAGGCCCTTCTAATCTCACTTAGGTCTTTCACTCAAAAATACCCTCAAAGACACATTATACATCATATTCATTAAAATGTTATATAATATATAATATATTAATAATACATATTAACTGAGGTGGTGGTATATTCCCACTAATAATACTCTATAAATTATTTTATATTAATACAAAAAGATGTTGAACATTATGCTTAAATGTTAAAGCATAGAAAAAAATAAGGGAATAAAATATTTGGGGGGAAATAATGTAATGGTAGCCAGTAAGATTGATACATAATATTCTGATCCATCTTCTTTCTTTGGATTCCAAAACGAAGTTGAAAACCAATGCTTAATGGTTTCATTCAACTATTTAATTCATTCTAAATATTATTATTCTAAATTTGATCACAATAATCCATATATTGATAGTCTAGTTAAATTAATTAAAAATTATATGTGGAGATAGAAATTATCTATGTTATAAGAAAAAAAAATAAATTTTAACATAAGAAAATATATAAATAAAGTGAATGTTTTCAAGAATTTTTTCCAATGAAACAACCTATGAGGAATTAATATATGATATAATATATCTAAACTCTACCGATTCATAAATTGGAATTCTTGAGAAAAATGGAATAAATTATAGGTTTTATATAAAAAAACAATGTAGTCATATAAAGTGACTCTAATTCAATTCACTAATAGAATCAAAATCTAAAAAGTGAATTTGTATTTTTGATAATAGATCTGTCTAAAATTTATACATTATTGAAAATTGTGACAAAAATGTAAGGTTGAATAAATTTAATTAAATTAACACTCCTACTGGATAGAAAAATAAATTTCGAAAATTTTATAATATTTTATTTTGTAAATATTCAATTGGATATTATTAAACCTTCATATGTTTTAGATGTAGGATAAATGGAAATTAAAAATTATTTTTCAAATATTGTTCATAAAACTATTACACACATAAAATATTTTATAAAAAATTAATTTCCTTCTATATTACCTTTGATTAATTTATTTAAAATAGAATGGGTTCCTATTAATTAAAAAATAAATCCCATTAGACACAAAATTTAATGGGTATCAAAATATTCGTAAACATTTTTTTATAAGAATGTCTTATAATTTTTAAAAAGTACAAATAGTATATAGAAATTGGATGTTCACAAAAAATGGCTTGTGATTCTTAACTTTTTTATCATTTAATATGTGTGATATAGATAATGCTAGATTTTTTGAACATTTTAATGGATAATATTATGTTTTTGGAAGGATAAAGATTTACAGAGTGGAGATTTTGAGCGGAAATGTTTCTTACCCTTCTCATCTTATGGTTTTTCTCATCGAAGATTGTGAGGGGGAAGATTTCATGCATCTTATCTGTGATTTTTTTTTATAAATTTGTCTTTTTAATTTTTTTATAAAAAAAGAATAGGGTTAACAATATTTTCAAAATTGGGTCACAAGATGTGTGAACCCCATTCACGCATCTTTGGCATAGAGAAATGCGTTAATGGGGTTCATACATCCTTTGATGACAGGATGAAAGATGTGTGAACCCCATTCACGCATCTCACCATGAAAATATTTACAATGTGCCCCCCAATTCATTATTCTCGTATCTATTTTACAATGAATCCCTACATAATTTTATTCTCAACAAATATTTTCTAATTTTAAGATGTTAAAATTTCTATTTATATTTTTAATTATTTAATTTTTTTTATTTTTATTTTCATTTTTATGATTTATTTATTTGATTTTTGATATGTAGAAATTAGTGATTGTTTGCATGGTTTAATTATTTCCTATGTATTGATTATTTTGTATTATTTAATTTTAAAATGATGTGTATGTTATATGAATTTTTATTTGATGTTTAGGAAAATTAATTTTGTTATTTCTAAAATGTTGTCTGAATTCATGTTGAATATTTATAAAATTTAAATATGATATAAAATATGTTATATTGAATGCAATATTTATTAAAATTATAATATTTCATAAAATATTAATATCATTTAAGAGTAATATATTAGGGATGATTATCATTCTAAAAGTTATTAAAAATATATAGAAACTCTTTTTCTTAATGGTATAAAAACAGTTTTTTATAAATAATAATTTTAAATTATATCAGTTATAGTTAAATTTATTAAAAATTAATTAGATACATATATTTAATTTGTATTTCATCTAGAAATTGATATAATGATTATACACCAAAACATGGTATGTTGTGTGATGACTGATCTCAAGATGATTGAACAATGCATATTTCAAATTGTATGCCTTATTTTGTTAATGTGCTTATTTAATTTGTAATATTTTCATTTATTTTTCTGTATTGATGATTTGCGAGTCATCTATGAGTAAATATTTTAGTAACAACATGTTATCTTAAAAAAAAGTTATGTATTTCATACCCCTATACCCCCTCACATGTATGTGAGTAAATTTTTAATTAAAAGGAGAACAATAAGAGGAATCACAAAAGAAGCATCCCCGAAGAGGATTCTCTGAAGAGTTTTCCCAGAAGAGGTGTCCCTAAAGAGGCTTTTGAGAACAATCATTTGATAGGAGGGGTTTCTATATGAATGTAGAATGACAGTAGCTGAAATATTTGATAATACAATCTCCAGGAGTATACTGATAGGTTTTAATTAGTTTATCAAATAATGTTAATCTAATCTTATGTCTCTAGAACATGTCATGATTATTTATTCAAAAGTTATTAAAAATATAACATTATTTTAAATTTTATTATGTAATAATACCATCATAACTATACCTCAATAGTTACAACTAAATACATAAAAAAGTCTCTAGATAAAATCAATTATTCAAAACCAATTTAAATAATGTAATATATTTATGTAGTATATAATATTGTATTAATTATTTTTTTATAGGTAATAATGTCTGCGTTAATATTTTGCGATGGTAAGACACATTATTCAAAGCATGGATTTGGCTATAATGTTCCACCTGTCAAAGTGGTAAATCTTAATTGTTGTATGAAATTGGATGTAGTTGGAAATAAGATTTATAATCAGTTAAAACTGAGGGAAAATAGATCTATTTCATCAATAACCTGTAGACATCTACAACATACTAATTTTTTCTAAAAAACTGATTAACCTTTGGACTATAATTATGATTGGATGGATGCATCTATCTTATTTAGATATTAGTGAGATAATAGATTGATGGAGTTGAATGTGGTGATTTCTGATATAAATGTGTGGAAACTGACTACTACAGAACCATGTTTTGTGAGATCTGTAGAAGTTGGTTCTTCACATCTGTCTTTTTCATTTCCTCCTTCACATATGACTTAAGTAACGAAATAAAATTATGAATAAGATGGTCAAAATTTGGAAGGAAATAAAAATGAAACCTTTTGTGTGCTGATATAGTGAATGAATGTTTACCTGAAGAAGAAGAATTAGGGGATATATCAAGAGATGATTTGGGTTAGGGTGATGTGGGTTATAAAAATATTGAGGTTCATTTGAGATATATGGGTGGGGTTGATATGGGGAATTAACCTTATGAGGTTCCTTTACGTGAAATGCATCCACAACATCCACCAATTAGTGGTAATCATCCTTCAGTACTAATTTTCATTGTTGATGGAATGTCTCGTGAGCAACATTTCAATTGGGATGTCATTACACTAGCTTATAAATTCCCTTGAAATTTAGGTAATATGTATGCTTCAAATAATAATTTCATTTATGTAAGGTAGGAGTTTGAATGTAATTTGGCCATGAAAAATTTGGTAAAGCAATAACACATAGAGAAAAATTTTATATTTGTGGTTGACGAGTCAATGAAGAAAAAATATCTGATTAATGGTGAAAAAATATGGTCCAAAATATAATATTCAATAAAGGTAAATATTTGATAAATTTTTTTCAAGTTGGAGGATAACCAAATTAGAATCACCACACACTTGTGTGCATCCATACTTGTAGCTAGATCACTCTTTCCTGTGATTCAAAGATTATATAAAATGTTATTTTTGAGATGATATGAACATGTCATGATGTTCTTGTTTCCCTTGTTAATGATATAATTCAATAGTTCTATAACTATAACATATCATACACCAAAGTATGCAATGAAAAATAGAAGGCATTTGTAAAATTTTATTTTGATTAAGTTGAATCTTATGCTATGTTTCCATAGCTTATGGAATTGTTGTCTCTTAATAATCATATTGTTTATCAGTAATACATTGTTTTGTATGTATCCCCCAATCACCGATTCGATCAAAAAAATGTGTAGTTCAATAGTATTTTTTTTGGAATTCATGCCATGAATTTCTTCCTTTCCCTATTGCAAATAGATTATTCAGGTCGTCGGATGTTTCTAGTATGGAATGTATATAGTTGTTCTACTCATTTCTTCCACATAATTCGGTAATCATTCTCCACTAAAACATTATTTTTCTATTGTTGAAAAGGATAATTTTTAATGTTGGAGATAGTTTTTGGCATGTTACATGTTCATGTCACACAATACCAGGGCATGTGTCTGATATCTGATCACCATCGAGTGATTATAGAGGTCGTGGAAAGTTATAAGGTTTCATGGACATTGTCGAATTATTATCATCATTATTTCATTATACGTATTTCAAATAATGCTCATAAGCATTTTATATATGAGAACATAATGAATGTGATCCTCAAGTTGGGTATGTTTTTATATGTTTACTTTTTAAAAAAAATATAATCGCCAATTTAATACATTATTCTTTTATGTTTTTGTCATATAATCCCAAACATGAATGGTTTGATCGATGCATTTATGATATTCAAAATACTAATGAAGATGTGTATGAATATATGATGCAGAATTTGAATGAAAAATGATCATTTTTATATGATGGTGGTAGAAGATATGGCCATATGACCACTAATATCATGGTGTGTATAAATGGGGTCCCCAAAGATGTGTGAAAAAAATCCTATAATAGGGTTAGTAAAAGATTCATTTTTTGATGTGTTTACTACTTTTTTGACTAGTCCTAGAAGGCCTAAGAGATGATAGAAAACACAGTACTTTTTACTCAACATTTCTAAAGTGATATTGATCAGATACGGAATGAGGCTTCAATATTGACCGTTCTAGTATTTTTTAGGGAAATGATGAGCTTTTAGGTAAGACAATGCTATGACTAGGCTACATGAACTAGAGGTCAAGTGTTTGTGGTGGTGTTTGATAATAGTGATGATGATTATGTCTCCTTTCAGGAATTTAGATATCCATGTGAACATGTTATCATAGATTGTGCTTCTGTAATTATATCATGGGATCCATTTGTTGACCCAGTGTATCACATGAACACTTTTTATAACAGTTATATTGTACCTTAGATTCCAATTGGTGACATTCATTCTATCTCATTACCTTTTGATCAGCAAACCATCTTCCCTGATATTTATAGGTTTCATAAATTGGTTTTGTTTTCATTTATGATTATCTCAATGTCTTCCTTTTTTAAAATTATTGGCTTCATACTACTATGGTGAAACCCTGAGAAAGACCACAGTCAACTCGATTCCAAAATGAATTGGATTGGCCTCAAGAATGTGATGGGAGAATGCGATGTAGTATTTTTCACCCAGAAGGACATACTCATAGGAGACGTTCACAAGTGGCATGACAAATCTTCACATATCTTCATCCATGATCGAGTCTATGTATTTTATCATTATTATTTTTAATTTGTTTTATATGTTGATGTTACAGTATTAAATCTTTTTCTTTATGAATTTCTCCATTTCTGACTTGTTTCAATATTGAGTTTTCTTGTTTTTGGATTATATTAGAATGAATATTGAGATTATAAAACAATTATAAATTTGAAGATAGAATAAAAATGAATATATCATGAATCAGCATGTAATAAAGACACTTATACACACACAAAAAATTAAGTATAAATTAAAAATATTTAAACAATATTTTTTTATTTTCTTGTTCTAGTTTTTTTAAATAATATTTTATATTTTTTATAGAAATTTATATAAAAAATAAATGATGACATCATTTTTGCAGATGAAATTTTTTAAATTTCTCACATCATAGGCAAATCATGTATCATGTCTTCTTTTAGAGGGTCTTCATGTGCCTTCATTGAGTGTGTGAAGATCAATCCATTTCCATCATACCCCACCACCTCCCTCTATCATCCCTCATCTTCGTCACGCTGGATTCTATGGCATAGTGATGGTCAAAATCACCTTTCTTTATCAACATCTCATTATTGCGCTTATAGAGATATGGATACTAGAGTGACATAAATTTCATTTTAGAGAGGTGGACATGAATATTACTCTACATCATGGGGCCATTATGTTGGGCCTCCCCATCGATGGTGAAACTCTAACAGGATGAGTTAGAGAAGTTTTTTCGGATCTTGTTCATCGACTACTAGGAATAGAGATCCCTAATGATGGAAGAACCATTATTGGTGGAAGATTACACATGACATGGTTAGACCAAGACTTCACACATTTAGTAGAGGATGTTGACAAGATCCCCGTGATGCGATTTTCACGTGCATATATTTGGACGATGATCGGTGGCACGCTTTTTTTTAATCATTGCCTAACTTTTTTACATCTGATGTATTTACTTTTTTTAATGGATTTGGACAAGGCATGCCGGTATGATGAGGGTTCTTATTTTCTAGCATATACATACAGGGTGGTATACAGAACATGTCACATCGATATGATGTAGATCATGGGATGCATGCTTCTTCTATAGATGTGGGTATGGGAGGACATCCCTCATTTAGCTCCACATGCTCTTGAACCATTCGGAAGATATTGTAGAAGGGGATCTGTGTGGACATAGGTATGTTATTAATTCCCCATAATGTCGAACATAATTGTATAACATTCTATTATGAAATTTAAAAATATTATCTATAGGTGGAGTTAGGCATATTGACAATTAAATTCTACCAGACATGACGCAATGCCTACAGACTTATGTTGGATAGCATTCAACCACATTATATAGGTGATTATTATTTATATTGATAAATAATTTTTCATTACATTCCATGTATTTATTTTTTATTTTTTATTTTTTTTCTTTAAGATTATATGAATTTCATATACAGATTCAAATATCCAGATTCTTCCACCGTACTATATGCTGATGTTGGTGATCATCTCCAACACAGTACCATTGATTCATTATCAAATATTTGAGTGGAATCAGACCGATAGAGTTGAGAGAAATTTTTGATTCTTTCATCATGTTTCATACAAGCCTAGTCAGTTAGACTCTCTTCATTCCCTAAAAATGTTATAGAAGTGAGATTTTTATTGGAGGACAAACCATGCCATATATATTGATTTTTTGGATGAAGGACATGAATCCTAGTTGCGAGGAGAGGGGACAATACGTTTTCATTAGGTGGATCAGATGGATTACGCATCCTAGTATAGTAGGTCCCCAGTCAGATTTCTAAAATGACACGAACAAGGATTTCATTAGTTGGTACACATTGTTTTTTCCACTGTTAAGTATAATTTTTATTCATATTACGTAAAAACAGAATTTGTTTTCCCATGATTCGCATATTTTTCATCTGCTTCAAATTTCAAATCTAGTAGAGAGAATCATATTTGACCCGTAATATTTTCATAGCCTTTTGAAATAGCTTCTTCCTTTGATGGATGATGTTTATCATTGATTTTTCATTGATACACCACATGATGGGAGTATGTGGAGCATGTTGTACCTCTTATATATGATTAGGGGTGAAAACCCAGTTATGGATCTTGTTGTTCCACAAGGTGAGGCTATTCAACATGATCAGTCTGATTCAGCTGTTACACAGGAGAAGGTTGTTCATCATGATTAGACATATTTTCCTCCAGCTTCTCTGGCTCAGCTAAAGGTAGATACCGATGTTGATTAGGTTGATCTGGATTCTTTGTTACAGACATCCACAACACAACATCCATCTTCATTCCAGGTTGGAGAGAGTTCCATCCAACCTACACTATCCTTAGATGGAGAACATTGTACATATGATGATATTGTGCATCCACCGTCTTTCACACATGAAAATGTGGGGGAGGATGCAGATGATGATATGGAACATACGCCAGAGCACATGTATAGATGGACATGATGTGGACGCTTCTAGTACACACCTAGCTGTGGGATAGAGGAGCATCCACGACAGAGGCATAGATTATGTTGATATTTGATTTATGATGCTTTTTTATGTGCAATACTATTACCATATATAGTTTTCTACTATTTTTAATAAGTGTCTTATTTTCATCAATTATCATCCAAAATTAATAATTTCTATTTTATATTCATTAATAAATATTAATACTTTGGATGAATAGATCGGTGAAAATTATAAAACCATGAAAGATAATAAAGATCACAATTATTGTAATTTAAAAATCATGGAACTTGATTCATTTTTTATGAATATTAAAATGCATGAAGAAGATATTCATAGAATAATGGATAATTGTGAAGAGTGGATGATTATGATTGAAGATTGGAAACACAAAAGTAGGATATGAATGGAATTAGATGCTCATTTGGACAATTTTGAGAAGATATATATTAATACATTATAAAAGTTCACTCTTTCTACTAGTACACAATCTTCCATAGAGGATTGTACAACTAAAATACCTCTTTATTGTTATGAAATTGTGGAAATTATTAAAATTGTTGATTTTATATTACTCCGGAATAATAAAAAATCCATAAGAGGGTTAAGAAAGTATTAGAATATCCAAGGATAAGTATTGAAGAGGATCATCCTTGGTGATGTTATATAAATTTACAAAACTACTATTTATGAGTGATTCCCTTAATGGGAAGGTAAATGAACAAATATGAAATTCCTGCTATAATTAGTATATCGATTAAGAACATGCCTAATTAATGTAGAATATTTATAAAGATCATGTTATTGAAAGATGAATGTTTTTATAAATCTCTATATTATTTTTTTAAAAAAATAAATGTAATGTAAAGGGTTTGTAATTGAATTTATCAAATACATAAGAAAAACTTACTTCTACTAAATTGATGAATTATTTTTTTATCATTTTTGTAGGATGCATGAACGTGGTTTCAGAATCCATTAAAAACATCATACAGGATGCGTAAACACCATTCACACATCCTAGCAGGGAATGATGTGAGAATGGTGTTCATGTATGTTTTATCATGTTTTCACAGGATGCGTGAAACCCATTCAAGCATTTCTACACACCAAAGATGCATGAATGGGGTTCATGCATATGGAGTCCCTTTTGAAAAATATTGATAACCCTATCCCTTTTCTATAATTTTTTTATATAACCCATTTATAAAAAAAATCTCTAGTTCCTACTCTCCCTCTCTCTCATTTCCTCTGGTTTCCATCTCTCAATTCCCCCTTTTCTATATATGATCTTTCTTTATCACTTGTGCTCAATGATTCTCCTTTTGAAAATGTCTTCTCACATAATGTATGGTGGTGGTCCCAATTATGGTTGTTCTATTGATGCCCTTAGCCACCAAATCCATGACTCTGACCGTTCATTTATTCGGGACACTCCATGTTGGTTCTAGAGTAGAAACATCAAAGAAGATTTGGGTTATGAGGTATTTCAAGGTAATCACATTTTATGAACTCATATTTTGTTGTCAAATTTCACCCACGAAGATAGGTTCATGTCTGAAGGATTACTGAAGATTTATTCATTATTCCATGTTGATGGTCTTGAGGGTTTTCCCATGAAATCCCTAAATAATTTTTGGTGGATTTCAATCAATGATTTTAGTTTTTTATGTGGTTTTATTATGGATGTTGTGGCTATCGTCAGTGATGATAGGCCATTGCGAAGAGCTCTCTACCGTGGCCTTACTCGTTCAAAACTCTTCTCTTGCTCCATGACTCCAACACTCTTCCCCTAGTTGGAACTATGTGATAGTTTTCAGAGTTTTGAGATGTTATTTTTGGTGGGCTATAAAATTCCAGACAGTGTCTCTCATGATGGTCTCGTCTTCATCATGGGGTTCTGTGGGATTGATCAATTTATTGCTATTATTTTGGATTCTCTATGATGGTGGTTTGGTTTTTCAGTGGCGATGTCGTACTTCCATGGATGTTTATGTTTGTGGGAAGGTTCTATATATTGAGACGACATTTGTTGTGGAAAAAAAGATGTGATGATGAAGGAAATGTTGTGGTGATGAAAATGGTTTTGTGATGATGCAGTAGTCTCGACGATCCAGGATTACCAGGGAGGCTTCGTGATTTGT